>JAENHJ010000528.1:442500-1642500 GCA_025330945.1 Mucuna pruriens | reverse complement strand
CTGTTTTTCTCACCCTTCTTTTGCATCCTTCCTCGACTATTTCTCCAGAAGAGTATGTCCTTTGAGAAACATCTTTGCTCCTTTCTTTTTGAGGTTCTTGCCACCGGTTTTGTGTGGTACGTGAGTGACGAGCGTGTAGTTGCGAATGGGTTATCCTTGTTGGGCGACGCTCTTTACCCTGGTACTCATATTGGGTATGAAGAAAGCCTTTGTGAGTTCTGGCATCATCATTGCTAGGGCCATTGGGGCCCTCGGCTTCCTGGAAAAATGGTCATACCTGCGTAACGAGGGTCCTTTCTGTTCCCCTAGAGGGAGAATGGTGTTCATGGTCAAGTCCTTCGCTATCCCGTTCGGTGTCCCAACACAAATCAGACTTGACCATGATGGGCACCCTGGAGATACTTTTTATCTTTGTCATCTTCCTTCACTCGGCCGACCTTCAATTTATCACTTCGAACCTTCTTTAGTTGTGTCAGCTATTCTCGAAGGAATCGAAGGTTTTTTGTAAGCCGGAGTGGATAGGGCTAGTTCGAAGGCATCGAAGGTTTTCTCTAAGCTGGAGTGGACGAGGTAGCTGTGGCTTTGTAAGGCCAGATGTTTCGGTCAGTGTATCTGTTTCTTTTGGGGTGGAAACGCCTCTTTTGTTTCTCTCTTCTGATGTAAACCTTTTCGGTGTTATTTCCCCTTTTTATGAATAAATACATTTGTTCATCTTCTTGTGTTCATCTTGCTGCTATTTCATTTGTTTTGTTATTCTTGACAAGGAAACTTAGTAACTAGAACGATATTAAAAAATCAGTAAGAAGGCAAGGAAAAGGTGTCAATCTGGAGACAGAGTGCTCGATGTTGATTGGCCTGGCCTCTCTCCCTTCGTTCCTCTCTTTATCTCTCTTTTTTTTAAAGAGAAGACAGGAATATTAAACTTTGTTACTCCTTTATAATCATAAATAGTGATAATGCCATTGACTAGTGTGTTGGTCCCTTCTTCCAGTGATGTTAAGATCAAGGGCTTGAGTCTCCTTCGCCCCAATGTATCTTTTCTTTTTTTTTTTTTGGACGACCGAGTTTTGTGTGCATTAGGTTTCAAAACCTTAGCTGTGTTCCCATGCGTCTTCTGGCCATGTGCTTTCTGGACTTGATGTGTTTTCAAGTCCTTCCTTTCTCACCTAGAGGTGCTTTCGACCGACTCCAGGTTTTGCTCGCTTAGAGGGGACCTTTTTGGCCGTCCTTCGTAGGTCTTTTTTCTTCATACCTGGAAGGGACCTTTTCCAGTTGTCCTTCACAGGTCTTTTTTTTTCCTTCGTGCTTGGAGGGGACCTTTTCCAACCGTCCTTCGTAGGTCTTTTTTTCCTTCATGCCTGGAGGGGACTTTTTCCGACCGTCCTTCGCAAGTCTTTCCTTTTTTCTTCGTGCCTGGAGGGGATCTTTTCCGGCTGTCCTTCGCAGGTCTTTTTTTCCTTCATGCTTGGAGGAGACCTTTTTCGGCTGTCCTTCACAGGTCTTTTTTCTTCATGCCTGAAGGGGACCTTTCCCAACTATCCTTCGCAGGTCTATTTTTTCTTCATGCTTAGAGGGGACCTTTTCTGGCTGTCCTTCGCAGGTCTTTTTTCTTCATGCCTAGAGGGGACCTTTTTCGATCGTCCTTCGCAGGTCTTTTTTGCTTCATGCTTGGAGGGGACCTTTTCCGGGCGTCCTTCGCAGATCTTTTTTTCTTTATGCCTGGAGGGGATCTTTTTCAGCCGTCCTTTCGCAGGTCTTTTTTTCTTCATGCCTGGAGAGAACCTTTTCCAGTTGTCCTTCGCAGGTCTTTTTTCTTCATGCATGGAGGAGACCTTTTCCGGTCGTCCTTCGGTCGTCCTTCATAGGTCTTTTTTTTCTTCAAGCTTGGAGGGGACCTTTTCTGGCCGTCCTTTGCAACTGTTTTTTTCTTCATGCCTGGAGGGGACCTTTATCTGGTCGTCCTTGGCAGGTCTTTTTTCTTCATCTATATGTGCTGGAATTACTTGTTGTAGCTGTGATATGCATGGAGATTCATAGCGTTCTAAATCTGAGGTATCTTCTTGCTGTCGAGGTGCTCCAAGCGATATGCTCCTCTACCGACCTCTTCAGTTATTCTATATGGACCCTCCCATATTGGGGCGAGCTTGTTGTCGTCTGCCGTTCTAGTTATCTTTCTCAGAACTAAGTCGTGGGGTTGGAAGTGTTGTGGGGCTAATCTTTGCCGTTTCCGTCAAGCGGCTCGAGCCTTGGCGGCATACTCTTTTACCTGTGCTATTTTGCGCACCTCTTGCAACAAGTCCAAATTCACTCTTATTTCGTCCTTGTTCTCGGCCGGTCGAAATAGGGAAGTCTGTGGTGACGGCTCCCCGATCTCAATCGGGATGACTGCCTCTATACCAAAAGTGATGCGAAAAGGTGTTTCTTTAGTGGAGGAGTGAGGGCTTGTGTGATAAGACCAAAGGACTTGGGGGAGTTTTTCAGCTCATCTTCCCTTTACTTCTTCCAATTGCCTGCGAAGTCCTCTCAAGATGACCTTGTTCGCTACCTCTGCTTGTCCATTGGTTTGGGGGTGCTCGACTGATGTAAAACATTGCTTGATTTTTAGTTGGGCACAAAAGTTCGTCATCGCCCGTGAGGCGAGCTGGGTCCCGTTATCCGATACTATTTCGGTTGGCAGACCGAAACGGCCTATGATCTTTTTTCGGTAGAAATGCTTGATCTTCTTGGCCGATATCGTGGCGACAATCTCGACCTCAATCCACTTAGTGAAGTAGTCGACTGCTACAATTAGGAACTTCACCTGTCCTGGGGATGGTGGGAAGGGTCCTAAGATGTCCACCCCCCATTTGTGGAACGACCATGGGGAAGTGATGACGTGCAGATGTTTTGGGGGCGTGTTACCTACCTCTATGAACCTTTGGCACTTGTCGCATCTTCTTACATAATCCATGCAATCTCCTTTCCATGTTGGCCAATAATAGCCGGCCTTGGCGATCTTGCTTGCCAGTTCCCGACCTTTAATGTGGGAGTCACATAGCCTTTCGTGGACCTCCCTGATCATATAACGTGCCTCTTTGCCCTAAATGCATCTTAGTAATGGGAAAGAGAAACCACTTATGTATAGTTCTCCTCCTATAATGATGTATATTGCTGCCTCTTTAATTAGTTTTTTGGCCTTGGCCGGGTCTTCTGTTTTATTTCATCCCTTAAGTATGCCATCAAGGGACTCATCCATGTTGTTTGTTCCTAAACGCAACCTACGTCAGGCTCCTCAATAGTTGGTCGGCTGATGCTCTCATGGATGATTGACTTTTGCACTCCTCTCTTCTGGGAGGTGGCGAGTCTTGACAATTGGTCCGCCCTCTCGTTCTGCTCCCTAGGCACGTGGTGGAAGGTAAATTTCTCGAAGGCTGCTGCCAACTTGGTGGTTCTGTCCAAGTACCTCACCAATTGTGGATCCCTAGCCTGGTATTCCCCATTCACCTACCTCGTCATTAGCTTCGAGTCACTCTTAGCGGTCAAAACTTTTGCCTCCAATTCCTTGGCTAGTCTCATTCCAGCAAGTAATGCCTCATACTCTGCTTGGTTGTTATTGACCTTGAATTCAAAGTGGAGCAATTATTTTATCAACACCCCATTCGTCCCTCCAATATTACTCCAGCGCCGCTACCTGCTTGATTGGATGCTTCGTCTACCGAGAGGAGCCATCCACCACTTGTCTCTACCTCTAGGCTACCTGCCATCATTTCCGTGACGAAATCAGCTAGTGCTTGGGCTTTTATATGACCCTTGCTTTCATATAGTATGTCGAACTCAGAAAGTTGGACGCTCCATGCTACCATCTTGCCCGTCAGATCCGACTTCTTGAGTACTTGTTTTATTGGCAAATTTGTCCTCACGATTACCAAGTGCCCTTGAAAATATGGGCGTAGCCTTCGAGATGCAATGACTAGGGTGAGGACCGCCTTTTCTATTCTCTAGTACCTTCTTTCTACGTCTTGGAGGATTTTACTTATAAACTATATGGGATATTGCTTTCCCTCTCTTTCTAGTACCATTGCTGCACTCATTGCTTTTTCCGCTACCGAAATGTATATTACGAGGGGGATTCCGGGTGTTGGCTTCGTCAATATCAGGGAGGGTGGCTAACATTGCCTTCAACCTCAAGAACGCCTCCTCGCTCTCTGCCATCCATACAAAGGTGTCTCCCTTTTTGAGGGTATTGAATATGGGGGCGGCGTCTCGGCTGATCGAGATAAAAACCGTGAGAGTGTCGTGGTCCTCCCGGTCAGTTGCTGCACCTCTTCGACCGTCTTTGGGTTTCGCATGTTTATGATGGCCTGACATTTTTCAGGATTAGCTTCGATCCCTCTCTCGGTTAGCATGAATCCTAAGAATTTTCCCACTTGCACCCCGAAGGAGCATTTTTCGAGGTTCATCTTAAGTTGATGCTTCCTCAATATCTGGAACACTCTTCCTAGGGCTTTGTAGTGGTCAGCTGTTGATGTGGACTTTACTACCATATCGTCCACATGCACCTCCACATCCGCTCCTATCATTCCTTTGAACATTCGGTCCATCATGTGTTGGTATGTTGCCCCCGCATTTTTAAATCCAAAGGGCATCACTTTATAGCAATAGTCTCTCGCATCCGTTATGAAGGCAATTTTAGCCTCATCCTGAGGGAGCATTTTGATCTGATTGTAACCTGAGTACGCATCCATGAAACTCAAAAGTGTGGAGCCTGAAGCTCCATCCACTAGACAGTCTATGCTTGGCAGGTGGTATGGATCCTTTGGGCACACTTTGTTCAAGTCTGTGTAGTCAGTACAAATGCGTCATTTCCCGCTAGCTTTTTTGATCATTACCATATTCGCCAACCATATGGAGTATTGTATTTCATAAATGAAATTGGCGGTGAGGAGCTTCTTGGTTTCCTCATGGACGACCTTTCTCTTTTCTTCCCCTAGCTTCCTTCTCTGCTGGACAACTGGCCTGAAGCTTGAGGATATCGACAAATGGTGGCATATGAATTTGGGATCGATCCCGGGCATGTTGGTCGGGGACCATGTGAACACATCCTAGTTTTCCTGCAAGAAGGAGATGAGGCTGCTCTCCTCTTCTCGCGTTGGCGTGGTTCTTATCTTCGTCTTATGCATTGGGCTTGTGCCAATATTGATTTGCTTCAAGTCCTCTGCTGGTAGGGGCCTCTCGCGCTCATCATCTCATTTGGGATTGAGGTCGAGGTCCAAAACATTCACATCCGGTGGTAGGGGCCTCTCGTGCATAATTGCGCTCTCCAAATGTGGTCTCCAACTTGATTCCTCCCCTTATCTCTACCTATTCTCCGATGAAACCATACAACTTTCCCGCATAGGTCTCCATGTCTGCCGGATATAACCGCAGTTTTTTGTATGTCGACCAATACAAAATATTAGCCGAACTTCCTTGGTTGATGAGAACTCTCTCGACTTTGTGTTCCGCTACCTCTACGAAATTACCATGGGCTCGTCATGCCTCGGGGGCTCGTACCTCATGCCTTTCTCGTCGAATGAGATCACCGACGGCGACTCTGACCGAACCCTTTCTCTTATAATCATAATGTCGCTTGCTTTCCTTTTTCATCCTCTCTCTACTCCTAGGATGTCTCCTCCTCCAGAGATGGTTGTTATAACGCCTCTCCTCCAGATATCCCTTCTTTGGAGCGACCGACTCCTCTCTCTTTGTTTTTTCCCTCTCATGTCTTCTTTTGTTTCTCTCGGCCTCTCCCTTTCATTTGCCTTCTTTGCTGCTCTCGAGCTAATATTTTTTTTCTCGCTCTCCTTCCAGACATACTGACTTAAGTGCCCCTCCTGTATTAATTTCTCTATTTGTTCCTGTAAGGTGCGATAATCCTCCTTTGTGTGACCATGTGCCCAGTGAAACTCGCACCATTCTTGCATGTTTGGTCCCATCTGTTGGCCCTTCATGTCCCTCGGGAACTTCAGCATATTGGTGTGGTGAATTTCGTTGAGTATTTGTGCCCTCTTCTCTCACATGGGGGTCAACACTTGGAGGGGTAGTCTCTTTGTCTGGTGGGGTATTTGTTTTCTCCCTTCGGTGTCGGTCGAGCTTCACTTCCTGTTTTTTTCTTGGCCTCGATTTGATCAACTTGATCCTCTTCTACTTCGATGAGTTTCTCGGCGCGGATCCTGATTTCCTCCATGCTTTGGGGTTTCCTCAGCACGAGGGAATTGCTGAACTGCCTCGCTCTGAGTCCTTTTTGGAAGGCTTTCACGAAGAATTTTTGATCAGGGTTGTTTATTCTTACTTTGACGTTGTTGAACCAGGCTAAGTAGCTTTTGAGTGTTTCGCTCTTATTTTGTTTGATGTCGAAGAGGTATGCTACCTCTAATTTTTTCATCTTGTTGGCGGCAAATTGAGAGGCGAAGACATTTGTTAAATTGTTGAAAGTTCAGATGGATTGTGGTGGTAGGGTGGCCAACTAATGCATGGCCACTCCTCGCAAGGTTCCTAGGAAAAGTTTGCAGCTCAAACGATCGTCACCCCCGCTTATGTACATCTGAGTTTGGAAAGCCTAAAGATGAGTGTGGGGGTCTTGGCTTTCGTTGAATGATTCGGTGATCACTTCTCTGAAGTTTTGAGCAATGGGAGTTTGCTCTATCTCTTACTGAACGGTTGGGCCCAAAAGGTCAGGGAGCCTTCCGCTGACGAAGGGGTGGAGATGGCCGGCTTCTCCCTAGTGGCCTTCATCGCTGCTAGTTGGCGTCGAAGCTTCTCCTCTCTCTCTTCCGCTATCTTCAACGTCTCCTTATATCTCTCCTCGGCCAACTTGTGCCTTTCTTCCGCTTCTTTCTGTTGCTGCTCCACTTTTGCATTTAGCCTGGACTATTCGTCGTTGCGAGCTTGTAGTAATGCCACTATTTGCAGTAACCGCTGCAACATATCCTCCTCCGCTTCATTGGTGGAGTTGGCCGCCTGATTAAGTGTAATCGGCATCGTTACCGATCGCATGCCCTTCTAGCTCTTGGTTGTTTGCGTCGGTCTCGAAATCTTGAGGCGTCAGGGAAAAATTTCACCGAGACCCCACGGTGGGCACCACTATTCTCGTTCGAGACGCCACTATTCTCATCCACTGTTTTCATCCGAGACGCCAATCTAAGAGCACAGGTAGTGTAGTATCTTGATGACTTGTAGAATCCCCCGTCTTAGGGATATCACCGAGTGTTTATACCCCAAAGAAGTTGGCCCATAGAGGGTTCCTTGTGCAAGTATCTTCCTAACTACTCTGTAACTAACTGATTGGAACATTCTTCACGTGGGGAAAATTTTAGGGAGTGAGTCATCTTGGGCCTCTCCTTTCCTTAATCTGGGTCGAGGGCCCGCTAGATGAATCTGGACCAGTGATGACCAACCGGTACAAAATCCTATTGATGATTGAATTATCAAAATACCAATTTAAGATAAATAATTAAAAGCTGATCAAAGTAGTATTAATAAAATAATTATTATAATTAAATAATATTAAAAAAGCTTTATAATACTAAAACTTAAAAATAAAACATAATTTTCTTATCATTTAAAATATATATAAAAGTTCAACATTTATTATTAATAATAAGTTTATATTTTGAATAAAAAAATATGTTAAGTTATTTTCTTTTTTAAAGAAAAATTAAAATAATATTGTATTAAATATTTTTCATTAAACCTGTTTATTTTTACCAATTTTCAGATTCGTTCACTAATTTTTTTTAGGTTAATTTTATAATTTATTTAAATGAATCACCAATTTTTTTATTCTGACCAATTCGATGCTTAATAGTCATCCGGTAAAGGCTTGACTACTTGCGAAAGATAAATTGATTCATTAAGCAGGCATTGTAGGTAAATAGCCTGACGTCGTGAGTTGACATTACAAAAAAAAGATTATTACTTGTTGCCAATAGTCGTTAATATAGCCAAAAACTCGGTATTATAATTTTTTCTATTGATTATAGATTATCGATTGATACATCTCCCTTAATGGAGATGTGGGTAACTTTTTCTGATAGTTAAAAGAAATAATCTTTGTTATGTATCAATGGTCAGACTCGATATATTTTCGAGTTATTGATGGCCAATTTGTAGGTAATTAACTAATTTTTTTTTAGGGAAGGCAGTCAATAAACAAATCATTTCGTCGAAAAATATATATATATTTTAAAACTATTATCTTCAGGTTATTTTTGTATTATATAATTCATTTCAATTATATTAATTATCTATCAAATTAATTAATTACTTTTAAAAACAATAAATATAAGATAATCTAATAATTCTCATAAATCATAAAACAGGTATTATAATAATCCAAATAACACTCATCCAAAAAATCATTTGTTGATGCATCCTTCTCCAGTTGTCGCCAACAAGTTCACCTACTTCTATAACTACAAATGCTCCTTCGCCTTAGGATCAATTAAAGTGGATGTAGAAGAGGAATAGGTCGCTTATGTTTGTCTATGATAAGATAACATCGCCTCATGCTCCTCCGATAAACACACAAATTAAGACATAATATAATAAAACAATATTTATAAGATTGTACATTTTGTTTATCCTCCTCCCACCGCAAAATGTTTTCTATGCTTAGATAACCTTGCCTCTTGTGTGTCGAAGATTTCTATGCATAACTTGTTGAAGATAATAAATGCATATAAGTAAAAAATAACACTACTAGAAAATTTAAAATTTATTATAAAATAATTTTGTGTCTAATTTTAAAATTAATAATTATTTTGTAGTTAATTTCTAATAAAAAGTAATTAGTTACAAAATTACTATAATATTAATAGTAGCATAAAATAAATAGCAAATTAGCTAAGAAAATAATCTTAGTTAATTTGTAGTAATAAGAAATATAAATGAATATAACTTAAATTCAGTTAAAAAAAATAATATTTTAATTTAAATGATAACTAAAATTAATAAAAAAAATAAAAAAAAATCTTGCAATGACAAAGGTTCCACAATCAATGCGTTAATGACACAAACCTTGATGCGATATATGGGATATGAATCATAGAATTTAAATATTAGTTATGATATACTATATATTTTTTTCTTATGAAAGAAAGTCTTAATAGAGAAAATTTAAATGAAGAGTTATAATTCAGATGATGTATTTTGATCTTAATTTTTTATTTAGTTGCTTATTATGGACATAATTTTTTCCTAGGATTGTATTTCACAAATATTAGACTTATCAAATTATGTTATCTTTTAGTTTATCATTATATTTATTTTATTGATATTTCAACTTAATTTATGTTAACTATTTTATATATATATATATATACTTTATTTTTTTATTATAACTCATGAAAAATAGTTTTAACATCCAATCACAAATCTTAATCAACGATAAATTTATTACTTTTTATAATAATTACGCTAAAAAGTTATACATCCAATATATTTTTATACTAACCGTTATAGCCATTCAATCCTTCTTAAATGATGTCTAAATAGTTATAATAAAATGTATGTGAATTAAATGAATTACAAAATTAAGGTAAAATGTTGTATTGAAGTAAGATGTCACGAAATTAAGATTATATTTATAAAATGTTACTTTTAGTCTTTAAATTACAGTTATCAGTGGTTGTGCTTATAGGTAAAAATTATTGCCTATTCTCTATGCACACAATTAAGAAATATTACTTATGCATTACAGTTACATTTAAAAATGTAGCAACTTGAAACTTTCGGCAAGAGTTACAAACTGTACTTAATTTGGCAACACTTTAAAAATGTTATATAATAAATTGTTGCCCATAAGGATTAGTTATCGAAAATGTGCCAATAGGGTGAAAAAAATTCTTACCTTTTGACAATAGCTCAAAATATGCAACTCCTGAAAACTGTTGTGGATAACTTTAGACAACAATTTTCTTAACAACGACTACATTTTTTAACTGGTCCTACAACACAAATGTTTCAGTATCTTGCTCTCACTGATAACGTTAAAAAGAAAAATACAAGTTTTTTATAAGAAAATATGAGTGTAGATGAATGAACAAGAAAATATTCATGAAATGTTTGGATCCATCCAAACTATTTGGAATGATCTAGGAGTTCTTTGAAAGAAGTTTATTATAGAAGAAAAATAATATGAATCTCTTAAATAATCCTTTTAAAGATGGAGAACCAAAGGTCACATTAAACTCATTATCTCAACAAGTTGAAAATGATTAAATTACTTAATAACTCAGGATTCATGAATTCTTTAATATTTTAATAAAAATTTTACTTGTACCCTTTCTTTTTTATTTTTGGGTAAAATATGATTTTTTGTCTTTCCAAATTAGTTAGAATTCAATTTTCGTCCCTCCAAAATTTTTTCTCTGATCTTGATATCTCAAAATACAATATGTGTTATTTTTTATCCATAACATGACTAATAGAATTCCACGTTAGTAGTGTACACATGGATTTTTTTGGCGACGTGACATTTAAATAACTGCCATGTGGTAAGTAATTTGTATATGGATTAAAATCATACTAAATTTTTATAGGGACAAAAAAAAATTACTTGTCATGTGACAGTTATTTGAAAGTCACGTTACCTAAAAAATCCACTTGCACACGACTGACATATTGTGCCTAAAGCCTAGCATTTGTCGCAAGTGTGTACTGCGTTGATATCTTCTTTGTTTATAATATGCATTCTTACTTGACTTTTCATCTTTTTTACTTTTGATTAGTATTGTTTTAAGAATGTATCTTTCTTATGCAAACCCAAATCCACTTTCCCACAAAGATCACAAGATACTACAATTGCTCAAAACTGTGACAAGAACAAGGAAAAAAGGAAGAAGAAAAGTATAAAATGGAATAAGAAGGAATGAATGCAACTTGTCACTTACCCAAGGTGTAGGAAGACAAGAGAAATGGGATTCTCTACAAGCCTTTTGAAAACTTGATAAGAATTGTAGGTTCTTGCTCGAGACAAGATAGAGAATCCTCTCCAAAGTTGCAAAACAACACAATATTTTCATTCAATCAAAGATGTGTTTGCAAAAGGTGAAGGGGGGCTATATATAGCCATAGTTCTCTCACAATTCTAGGAAGCTAAAAGGAGTTTGGATGTTTAGATAAGAGGGTATGGTGCCTATCCATGCAAGGGAGCATCCAAACTAGCCAACCAAAAAAGCTATTACTAAACTAGCAAATGATTGGTTTATAAATCCTATATCAAGTACTTAGGGCTTTAATGAAAATAAAGTAATAATGTACAAAGGAAGCTAAGCTAAAGAGTTAAAAATCATTTTGGTGTCAAGGTGCAAGCCTATATAGAGTATATAGTTGGGTTCTGGACAGACTCTTTTAGATTCTTGAGAAGACCCATCTTCTAAAGCACTTTTTCTTGCAATCTTCTCATCCCATCCCTGTCAAGGGACCTTGGAGTGCTTTAGTGTCCATGTTCTCCTTGTCATCATTCCTTGCTTGGGGTTCCTCTTCAAGGTTTGTGAGGATTGTATTAGACTGCATTTCTTGAAAAGAATTTGTTCTCAAATTCTGCTCTTGGTTACTTGTATCATAAGAAGACAAATTAGGTATGACAACCCTCATATGTTTGAGGCATATCCAAGATGGATGCATTGTCATTTACTTCTTGACATGATCTTAAGATGGATCGTCTTGAAAGCAGGTAAAAGGAGGAACTTGACCCTAACCGCGACCTGTCGATAGAACCAAAGTTATCAAAAAATTCAACCCTAACCACGACCTGCAGGTAAAACCAATACTATAAAAGTTCTTTAACCTAATAACCAAGGAAAAGTTCTCACAAAGAGAAAACACAGATTTATTAAATTTGAAATTCTTTCTTGCTGGTTGTTTACAAAAGTTTATTTATAAGCTTAGCTACGCAGCCCTGAAATTAATGCCTATTAATATTTTAATCTGCATAAAATCTCATGGATTTAATGTCCATTAATATTTTAATTGGAATAAAATCTCATAGATTTAATGCCAATTAATATTTTAATTGACATAAAATATCATCCGCTATAACTCCCCACTAAAATTTTATTTCCACCATAAATGAACTTCCTATTTTTCCACCAACAATCAATCTTTCCCATTTTCTACCAACTATCAAAAAATGATTTATATAAAATTACATATAAATGGATCCTAATTAACTACTCAGCCCAAATTACATGACAATGACTTTGGGCTTTATATGTATTCTTCAAGATGGGATCCAATCATCATCAACTTGTAATAAAGTGACCCATTTTGGTGTAGCCTTTGATTCACTTTGCTTTAAACTTTTCCGTAATTCCCAAACTCAGGTCTAGCAAAGATTGCTTCATTATTTTGGTTTTGGGCCTGATCATGGGACCTCCAACGTCATGCAAATTATCTTTGTCTTTGTCGGTTGGGTTTCTATCATTCCCTCCCTCTTCAAAAGGATTCATCATCGAATCAAATTCTTCACCTACAACAAATAAAGATAAATCAGCAACATTCAAAGTAGTACTTACATTACCATATGTAGTTGATAAATCTAGCTTGTAGGCATTGTCATTTATCCTTTCTAACACTTGAAATGTTTCATCTCCTCTTGGTTGCAATTTGTATTTTCTTTGAGTAGGAAACCTTTCTTTTCGCTTATGAACACAAATGCAATCTCCAAGATCAAAAGTCATAACACACCCTTTATTTTCTTCCCTTGCATATTGTTCATTCCTCTTCTCAATGTTAGCTTGAACTTTGGCATGCAACTCTTTAACAAATTTTGCCTTCTGCTTTCTATCCAAATTAGTATGCTCATTAGTTGGCAAAGTTAAGATATCCAAAGGAGTCAATGGATTAAAACTATACACAACTTTGAAAGGAGAATAAGAAGAAGTAGAATGGACAATTCTATTATATGCAAACTCAACATGGGGTATAAATTTTCCCCAATTTTTCAAATTCTTTTGAATGATTGCACGTAACAAGGTAGAAAGTGTTCTATTCACAACTTTAGTTTGCCCATCTGTTTGTGGATGTGCAACAGTGGAAAGCAAGAGCTTAGTTCCTAACTTATTCCACAAAGTCCTCCAAAAATGACCTAGGAACCTCACATCTCTATCACTTACTATTGTTCTTGTAGCCCATGCCAACGCACAACTAATTTAAATAACAAATCAATAACATGTGTTGCATAATTGATTTTAGAACATGCAATGAAATATGCCATTTTACTAAATCTATCCACACTTATTCCTTTTGAGCTTACAACAAAACCTAAAAACACAACAGATTCAAGGCAAAATGAACACATTTTGAGATTTCCATACAATTTATTTTCTCTCAAGACATTAAGAACAACATGCAAATATTCAACATGTTTATCTAAAGTCTAGCTATAAATCAAAATATCATCAAAATAGACTACTGCAAATTTCCCTATGAAAGAATGCAAAACATGATTCATTAACCTCATGAAGGTGCTAGGAGCATTAGTTAAGCCAAATGACACCACTAACCACTCATATAAACCATATTTTGTTTTGAAAGCTGTTTTCCATTCATCACCTTCTTTCATACGAATTTGATTGTATCCACTCTTCATATCAATTTTAGTAAACACACAATAACCAAACAATTCATCAAGCATATCATCTAACCTAGGAATAGGATATCTATACTTTACAATGATTTTATTGATGGCCCGATTGTCAACACAAATTTGCCATGTTCCATCTTTCTTTGGAACCAAGATAATAGGAACAGAACATGGACTAAGACTTTCCCTCACAAAGCCCTTTTGCAGCAACTCATTCACTTGCTTTTGAATTTCCTTTGTTTTCTCGGGATTTGTTCTATAGGCTGGTCTATTTGGAAGTGGACAACCAGGTAGAAGTGCTTCCAGGCTGAGATGATATCTGTGGGAATAGTACAAGACAAATTAAAAAAATAATGTGAAAATTTCAACACAAATTATTAATCATGCTCATCCCCCTAAGCTAAAGTTAATTTCTTCTTGTGCAGTTTTAGAAGTTGCAAATGCGATTTTGGACCAAAACAGGGTGGTTGATAGAAACCCAACTGACAAAGACAAGATAATTTACGTGACACTAGAGGTCCCATGACCTAGCCCACAACCAAAATAATGAAGCAATCTTTGCCAGACCTAAGTTTGGGAATTACGAAAAAGTTTAAAACAAAGTGAATCAGAGGCTGCACCAAAATGGGTCACTTTATTACAAGATGATGATGATTGGAGCCCATCTTGAAGAATACATATAAAGCCCAAAGTCATGTAATTTGAGTTGAGTAGTTAATTAGGACCAATTTACATGTAATTTCGCATAAATCATTTTTTTTATAGTTGGTAGACAAGGGGAAATTTTGATAGCTAGTGGAAAAATAGGAAGGTCATTTGTGGTGGAAATAAAAGGTTAGTGAGGGTTATAGCGGATGAGATTTTATGTCAATTAAAATATTAATTGCCATTAAACCTATGATATTTTATGCTAATTAAAATATTAATAGGCATTAAATCCATGAGATTTTATGCATATTAAAATATTAATGGACATTAATTTCAAGGCTACCTAGCTAAGCTTATAAATAAACTCTTGTAAGCAACCACCATAACAAAATTTAGAATTTTATAAAATTTGTGTTTTCTCTTTGTGAGATCTTTTCCTTTGTTCTTAGGATTAAGAACTTTTTTTTATAGTGTTGGTTTGATGAGTCATATTTTATACACCTTACAGGGACCTAAGATTCATATTATGGACCTAGAAATAGGGAAAGTATAAATTTGTGCTAACTTGAGGATTTTAGCTAATAAAAGAATTTATTCTTTTTTGCAGGCCAAATTGATCTCAGCCCATCAAGAGTATCGGCCCAAGTGAGTCGTCCCGGCTAGACCGACTCCTTTCCGGACCGGTCGGCTCTACAAGTTCAACAACCACGTGGAGCACACAACCCAATAAGGAGCGGCCATTGCATTGTCCACGTATGGAAGCCCAGCTCAGGTGCCAACTCAGCTTCAAAGCCATCTCAATTGCCACGTCACTCATGGGAGAAGCTTGCAGCGCAAGTTATGCAAGGGTAGATTAGGGAGATTAGTTTGTAATTTTGTTAGGATTTGTTAGCTAGTGTGTGTAGCAAGGTCCAACTGATGTATATATAGGAAGAGTTGGGCACATTTAATGTTGTTGAATTCAGACTTATTTCCATTCACATTCTGTGCTCCATCCTCTCGCGCACAATCTCCATCCTCACATTGGTGCACGGTGCCTTCAATGGTGTTTCTCTCGATCGAGGAAGCGCAGGTCAAGGATTGAGAGGTCGAAGGTTGTCAGAGGGGACCGCTTGACTTTTCATCGCACTCTGGTGTACCTGATCCTCAGCGCCTTGGCTAACAGAGGTGAATCATCGTTGTTCGACCACAACGATCGTCGTGGAAGACAGATCCACTGAATTCACACCCTGTGTTTGTACTTCATTCTTAATAATATGAGTAGTTTCTGATTCCAATCTCTTGTTTGCGATTTCTGCACTTTAATCTGCTTGCTGTGTCGCGATTGCATATAGTAATGTGGACAAACGTTGAATTACGCCGATTGGAACCGTTTTGACAACTACAGTAGGTAATCAATTATAGAACCTAAAATCAACTCTAAACTTAATCTCTACCAACTAATGAGGTAGCGATTGCGTAAATCCTTGATATGGCAATGGATGAATGTTTGGTGATCGTCATAAGAAAACCTAAGGTTGATATGGAACATGAACGTGAGTGAACGAACCAGAACCTACTCGATTGTTGAGACTTGGCATGAACACAGTAGTAGCATTAGGAGTAGCTAGTTTAGTTGTATTTACATTCTCAGTGTAATTGTTGTTTTACTTAATCTGCATTTTGGTCCCTGTTTCCTGCATTTTAGTCTAAAACAAAGTTAGTCCGACTCTATTGCGTCTGTCAGCACCTAGCTAAGAGTGAGTCTTTATTCTACACTTGAGTTATGCAATACTTAGTTTTCACATAAAGTCATAATTGAGCGCACTGTGTCCTCGAGAAAATTTGACCTAGGGTTGACTATACTATAGTTAGTTTTAGTTTATTTGATGCGTGTTGAGATGACTAAAAACGAGCTTATCAAATTGGCGTCGTTGTCGGGGACACAAGTTCGTTTGTGTCTTTGTGTGCCAAACCTGAGTTAAGCTGAATCTCGAGTGTGTAGATTGTTGTGTCAGTCGCGTCATTGAGTCTGTGTCTGTTCTGATTTAGATTCTGCAATAATACAGCATGCTGAGTATGTGTTAAAATTTTTGTGCGTGAATTTCACGACTAAAAAAACAACAAAATAATAACCATTCCTGTAACACTGCATTCATTTTCTTTTCTGCATAACTGATTTCTGTTTACTGTGACTAATTTGTATAACTAACAATACCCTTTCTACATAAGTAACCTGCATTTTTTTTCTATATAAGTTATATAATGCATGACTAAGAGTAGTTTTGACCCTTTGTATCATTTAGACCCTAAAATAGAAATAATTTTGCGTAGGTTAAGAAAAGCTAGAAATATAGTAGTAAGTAATAGTTCTAATTCTGTTTCTAGTTCTGATAATAGCAGTCCTGTTACTAGCACTTCTAATTCGGTTGAATATAGTAGCACTAACAATTTTGCAGAGCAGATGAAGAACAATGACAGAACCTTGAAGGAGTTGGCTACACCTGATGTGGTGTACCAACCTTGGTGCATCCAGTATCCCCAACTGGAACCAGCTCAAACATATGAATTGAAATCTGGTCTTATACATTTGTTGCCCAAATTTCATGGTCTTGTAGGAGAAGATCCACACAAGCATTTGAAGGAATTCCATGTGGTCTGCTCCACAATAAGACCATAGGGGATACCAGAAGACTACATCAAGATGAAGGCGTTCCCATTCTCCCTGGATGGAGCAGCGAAAGATTGGCTATATCTACAATCAGTTATGTTTAATACCTGGGGAGATATGAAGCGTATGCTCTTGGAGAAGTTCTTTCCAGCATCCAAAACCGCGACCATCAGGAAGGAAATCTTTGGGATCAGGCTACATTCTAGAGAAACTCTGCATGAGTACTGGGAAAGATTCAACAAACTTTGCGCCACATGTCCACATCATCAGATTAGTGAGTAGTTGCTAATCCAGTATTTCTATGAAGGTCTGACGATGATGGACCAGAGTATGATTGATGCTGCTAGTGGAGGAGCATTGATGGATAAGATGCCAGCAGCAACAAGGCAACTGATCTCTAATATGGCAAGTAATAGACAACAGTTTGGGATCAGAGGAGCTAGCCAACCCTGAATGGTGAATGAAATCGGTGCAGTGGATAACCTGAGATTGGAAAACCAGCTGACCGAGTTGACATCATTAGTGAGGCAACTTGCCGTTAGACAACACCAACCAAGCATAGCAGCCAGAGTCTGTAGCATATGTACTTCCGTGGAGCACCCTACTGATATGTGCCCCACGTTACAAGAAATTGAGTCGAATTACCTAGAGAGTGTTGGAGCTATAGGTGGTTACCAGTATGGAAAGCAGCAGTATCAGAGTCGACCATTTGATAATCAACAGTTTGGAAAGCAGCCATTTCGGTCAGGGCTGAGTTCAGGCCATATGCAGCTCAGCGATTCGGACTTGCCCCAAATGCACCTCAAGGACCAGCAGGTTATCAACAACTGACTCCATAATATCAGGTGCCACCGTTCCAACAACAACAATAACAGAGAATCCCAGCTCAAGGCAATTCACCATCTCTGGAAGACATGATGAAGCAATTAGCAACAAGCAATCTAGAGTTTCAACAAACCATGAGCTCTAGCAATATGCAGTTTTAGCAAAATACGAACACCACCATCCAAGACCTCAAGGCGCAGATAGGACAGTTAGCCAATACTGTGAGCCAGTTACAGTCGGTTGGATCTAGCAACCCACCCTCACAAACCATTCCAAATCTGAGACGGAATGTGAGTGTAGTTACTTTAAAAAGTGGAAAAGCATTGCCATAGCCAGCACCGCAGCAGTTTTCGAGATTAACTGACGCCGACTCTAAACTGGATGCCAACTCATAGATGCCTCAACAAGATAAAACTGTCCCATTGCCATTTCCAACTTGGACTCTCTCAGCAAGAAAGCTTGAATCTGATGAAGAACTATTGAAGATGTTTCGGAAGGTGGAAATCAACATTCCACTCCTTGATGCGATAAAGAAAATTCCCAAGTATGCAAAGTTCCTCAAGGAATTGTGTGTACACAAGAGGAAGAAGAAGAAAGGAAGTGTGGAAATAGGAGGTATAGTTTCAGTGTTGACCAGAAACGAAGACTTCACTGTTGCCACCCATGGAATTGAAACCATTGCCAGGTCATATGAAGTATGCCTATTTGGATGCTGAATAGCAACTTCCAATCATCATTGCTAGCAATCTCCGCCGAGAGCAGGAAGATAAATTATTGAGCGTCCTGAGGCAACACAAGAAGGCAATTGGGTGGAAATTATCAGACCTTCCAAGGATAAACCCCTCCATCTGCATGCATAGAATTTTAATGGAAGAGGAAAGCAAGCCCATAAGGTAACAATAAAGAAGAATGAATCCGACCATCTTGGATGTGGTCAAGAAAGAAGTGACAAAATTGCTTGTGGTAGGGATCATCTACCCCATTTTAGATAGTCAATGGGTGAGCCCAATGCAAGTAGTGCCTAAAAAGTTTGGGATGACCGTCATGAAAAACCAACATGACAAGTTGGTACCTATGCGGATTCAGAATAGCTGGCGAGTCTGCATCGACTATAGAAGATTGAATCAAGCAACTCGAAAGGATCACTTTCCTTTGTCTTTCATAGATAAAGTCCTGGAAAAATTTGCCGGGAAATCCCATTACTATTTTCTGGATGGTTTCTCTAGATACATGCAAATCCACATTGCACCTGAAGATCAACACAAGGCCACCTTCACCTACCCATTTGGTACCTTTGCATGCATTCACATGCCATTTAGCCTATGCAACGCGCTGAGTACATTTTAACGTTGCATGACAAGCATTTTTTCGAACCAACTACAACAATGCATGGAGGTGTTCATGGATGATTTTACGGTGTATGCTAATTCCTTTAATGCATGTCTGGAGAACTTATCCAAGGTGTTAACGAGATGCATTGACACAAACTTGGTTCTTAACTTTGAAAAATGTCACTTCATGGTGACCGAGGGAATGGTGTTGGGACATCTGGTGTCCAACAAAGGCATTGAGGTTGATAAAGCAAAGGTTGACATCATCACATCTCTTCCAAACCCCACTTCTATGCGGGAAGTACGCTCATTTTCAGGACATGTAGGATTCTATAGAAGATTTATCAAGAATTTCAGCAAGATTGCCCTGCCACTATCAAAACTGCTAAAAAAGGATGTGGAATTTAAATTTGACCACCCCTGTATTGAAGAATTTTAGGAGCTGAAGAACCGACTCACATCCACATCCATTCTTCAAGCGCCTAACTAGGAGCTGCCATTCGAGCTTATGTGTGATGCATCCAATTTGGCATTGGGAGCCGTCTTAGGCCAAAGAGCTGGAGTCGGTAAGCCGGTGCATGTGATTGCTTATGCATCTCGATTCATATTTGTATTTGTCCTAGACAAATTTCATTCATATTTAATAGGCTCCAAAATAATTATTTTCTCTGACCATGTTGCACTGAGATTTTTGTTGAAGAAGCCTAATGCAAAGCCGAGATTAATTTGGTGGATGCTTCTCCTTCAAGAATTCAACATAAAGATCAAAGACAATAAGGGCACTGAGAATTCAGTAGCAGATCACTTGAGCAGGATTGAGAGAGAGGATGACCTAATGCCTACACCATGGTTTGCAGACATTTGCAACTTTGTGGCAACATCTTAGTTTCCACCAAAGGCATTCCGATTATGTAGGAAAAGACTACAAAATGATGCCAAATACTACATATGGGATGATCCCTACCTATGGAGGCTTTGCATTGATCAAGTTATTCGTAGGTGCATTCTTGATGCCGAGATCAACTCGGTCCTTCAATTTTGTCATGCAACACCTGGAGGCGGCCACTACGGATCAACTTGGATGGCCAAGAAAGTACTTGATTGCGGGTTCTATTGGCCCAGCATTTTTAGGGA
Source organism: Mucuna pruriens (assembly GCA_025330945.1). Lineage (NCBI taxonomy): Eukaryota > Viridiplantae > Streptophyta > Magnoliopsida > Fabales > Fabaceae > Mucuna > Mucuna pruriens. The sequence goes on along the minus strand of JAENHJ010000528.1, from coordinate 1,622,306 downwards.
CACTTATCATTTCATCTCCACCTATGAAAAATGCCAAAAAGCTGGAATGACCATTAGCAGAAGACATGAGAGGCCCCAACAACCTATACTGTTCTGTGAAGTCTTTGATGTTTGGGGTATCGATTTCATGGGGTCATTCTCTGTCTCCAATGGTTACTCATACGTTCTACTGGTCGTAGACTACGTGTCAAGGTGGGTAGAGGCCATAGCCACCAAAACCAATGATGCCAAGGTTGTAGTGGATTTTCTGAAGTGCAATATCTTCTGCCAGTTTGGTGTGTTGAAAGCGCTCATAAGTGACCAAGGTAGTCACTTCTGCAATAGAGCCATGTCCGCTTTACTCAACAAGTATGGGGTGGTGCATAGAATTGCCATGGCCTATCACCCCAGACCAACAGCCAAGCTGAAGTTTTTAACAAGGGAATAAAGAAGACGCTACAAAAAATGACCAATCCTAGCAGGAAGGAGTGCAGCCGACTCCTTGAGGACACTCTTTGAGAACATAGAACTGCATACCGAACTTCGTTGGGGATGTGTCCCTACCAGATTGTCTTCGATAAAGCCTGTCATCTTCCTATGGAAATAGAACACATAATTTTTTTGAAAATTCTTTTTCTCTTTTAAAATCTCCCTTGTATTTGAACTCTTATTTTGCCCAGGAGTGCAAAAGTGTAAGTGTGGGGGTCTGATGAGTCATATTTTATACACCTTACAAAGACATAAGATGAGTGTTTTTGGGATCACTTGATGCTTAAGAATTGAGTCTTAGCTAAGATTCATATTAAGGACCCAGAACTACGGAAAGTATAAATCTGTGCTAACTTGAGGATTTTAGCTAACAAAAGAATTCATTCTTTTCTGCAGGCCAAATTGATCTCAACAAATCAAGAGTCTCGGCCCAGGTGAGTCGTCCCAACCAGACCGACTCCTTCTTGGACCGGCCAGCTCTACAGGTTCAGCAACCACGTGGAGCACATAGCCCAATAAGGAGCGGCCCATTGCACTGTCCACATATGGTAGCCCAACTCAGGTGCCAACTCAGCTCCAAAGCCAACTCAGCTACCACGTCACTCATGGAAGAAGCTTACAGGGCAAGTTACACAAGGGTAGATTAGGGAGATCAATTTGTAATTTTGTTAAGATTTGTTAGCTAGCGTGTGTAGCAAGGTCCAGCTCATGTATATATAGGAAGAGCTGGGCACGTTTAATGTTGTTGAATTCTGACTTATTTCCATTCACATTCTACGCTCCATTCTCTCGCACACATTCTCCATCCTCACGGTGGTGCACGGTGCCTTCAATGGTGTTTCTCTTAATCGAGGAAGCGCAGGTCAAGGATTGAGAGGTCGAAGGTTGTCAAAGGGGACCGCTTGGCTTGCCATCACACTCTGGTTGACTTGATCCTCAGCACCTTGGCTAACAGAGGTGAACCATTACTGTTCGACCATGGCGGTCATCGGGGAAGACAGATCCACTGAATTCACACCCTGTGTTTGTACTTCGTTCTTAATAATATGAGTAGTTTCTGATTCCAATCTCTTGTTTGCAATTTATGCACTTTAATCCACTTGCTGTGTTTCGATTGCGTATAGTAATGTGTACAAACATTGAACTAGGCCAATTGGAACCAGTTTGACAACTAAGTAGATAATCAATTAGAGAACCTAATAGAGAACCTAAAATCAACTCTAAACTTAATTCATGTCAACTGATGAGGCAGCGATTGTGTAAATCCTCGGTATGGCTATGGACAAATGTTTAGCGATCGTCATAAGAAAACCTAAGGTTGATATGGAACGTAGACGTGAGTGAACAAACCAGAACTAACTCGATTGTTAAGACTTGGCATGAACACAGTAGTAGCATTAGGAGTAGCTAGTTTAGTTGCATTTACATTCCAATTTAATTGTTGTTTTACTTAATATGCAACCAAACCCCCTGTTTCCTGCATTTTAGTTTGAAACAGAGTTAGTCCGACTCTGTTGCGTCTATCAGCACCTAGCCGAGAGTGAGTCTGTATTCTACACTTGAGTTCTGTAATACTTAGTTTTCACATAAAGTCATAATTAAGGGCACTGTGTCCTCGAGAGAATTCGACCTAGGGTTGACTATACTATAGTTAGCTTTAGTTTATTTGATGCGCGTTGAGACGACTAAAACGAGCTTATCATGGTTCTACCAGTAGGTCACGGTTCAGGTCACATTTTGATAACTTTGGTTCTACCAACAGATCACGGCTAGAGTCAAGTTCCTCCTTTTGCCTGCTTTCAAGACGATCCATTAGTAAGATCATGTCATTTGGTATCAAAGCTTCGGCTCTTGAAATCAGGTGTTCTCTATCCTTGCGTCTCTATCTTTTTCAATTTTTTATAAAAAAAAGAAAAAAAAATTGTTCTTTCTTTTGTTATTTCTCCTATTTTGTCATCTTGGTTTATTCTATTTGTTCGTGTTTATTCATCTCCCGTTGTTCTATTTCTTTAAGTTTGTTCATCTCTCTTTGTCATTTCATTGGGTTTTATTTTCTTTTCTATAATATATTATACAAAAAAAATCATACAAAAAAAAACAAAAGAGAAAGTTGTGAAAAATAAAGAAAAAGAGAAAATTAGATATTGAAAAAAAATTGGCTAGTAGTCAATCTATTATTTTAACTTACATAGTGCAATCCAAAAAAAAATCTACACAGAAAAAGTTTGAATTTTTGTCATATTTTTCTCCTAGCATCTACAATACTTTCATTGTATGTGTCAAATAATCCAGAATCCCTTGCTTCTTGCTAATTCTTGTTCTCTAAAGTTATCAAATTACCAAATCCTTATTGTTTCTTGGTGCGTAGCATCATTCTTAAAGGTTCTTACTTAAGAGCTCATAAGGAAAAATTGAGTGGTAAAAGGCGAGAGTAGTGAGAAATAAAAAAAGCCAAATTGAGTGATATACAAGTGACTACAACATAAGTCAAGCGTAAACACGTGAGAAAGTATTTGTGTGAGGATTTTTTGTTTATTTCTAACTTGATTTTTGTAATATTTTAATCATGAGTAGAGAAGAAGGCAAACGGGATGTTGATCTCAAATTATTCGTGAAGGCTTTTCAAGAACAATTCAAAGCTCTAAATGCCAAGTTGGATGATTTACAACCTATACCTAGGTATAAGAGACCTACTAGTGGACACAATGATGAGGAAGAAGAAAAGGAGTATTCAAATAGAAGATATAATGAAAATGAAAGGAGTAGAAGAGGTGAACCAAGACGTGACAATTACTTGGGTAACATTAAGATGACAATCCCTACATTCCAAGGGAAGAATGATCCTGAAGTATACTTGGAGTGGGAGAGAAAAGTTGAACATGTGTTTGACTATCACAACTACTCGGAGGAGAAAAAGGTAAAATTAGCAATTGTTAAATTTACTGACTATGCTAGTAGTTGGTAGGATTAGTTTGTGATTAACAGGCGTAGAAATGGAGAAAGGACTATTCGTACATGGGAAGACGTGAAGTATGTCATGAGAAGAAGATTTGTATCAAGCCGTTACCATAGGGACTTGTAGAGAAAATTGCAAAGTTTGACACAAGGTTCTATGAGTGTGGAGGATTATTATAAGGAGATGCAAATAGCCATGACTAAAGCCAATGTGAAGGAAAATCATGAGGTAACTGTGGCTAGATTCATTGGAGGTTTAAAGAAATAGATTGCTTATGTGATGTAGTTGCATCATTATATGGAGATAGAGGACTTGTTGCACAAAGCAATTCAAGTAGAGAGGCAATTGAAGTCTAGAAGCTCTTCCAAATTTGCTTCATCTCTAGCTTTTCATGGAGATCAAATTGGAAGAACAATACAACTGTTACAAATCCTAAAGAAGATGTGGTTGCCAAATATTCAAATGTTCCTTCTAAAGGTAAAATTGACACTAATACATCCTATAGATCTCCTGATATCAAGTGTTTCAGGGGTCAAGGAGTTGGACATATTTCTTCTCAATGTCCAAATAAAAGAGCAATGGGTATGTTGGATAATGGAAAAATAGAAAGTGAGAGCTCAAGTGATGATGAAATGCCACCATTGAAGATAAGTAAATTACTTAATAACTCAAGATTCATGAATTCTTTAATATTTTAATAAAAAATTTACTCGTACCAATTACTTAATAACTCAAGATTCATGAATTCTTTAATATTTTAATAAAAAATTTACTCATACCCTTTCCTTTTATTTTTAGGTAAAATATGTTTTCTATCTCTCTATAATAGTCAGAATTCAATTTTTGTTCTTCCAAAATTTTTTTGTCTAATTTTGATATCTCAAGATACAAAATGTGTTATTTTTTATCCATGTGTTTAATTCTATTAACTTAATGCTGACATGACTAATATAGTTCCACGTTGGTAGTGTACACGTGGATTTTTTGGGCGGCGCGACATTTAAATAAGTGGCACGTGGTATGTAATTTTTATATGGACTAAAATCATACTTAAATTTTTATAGGGACAAATAAATTACTTGTCACATGACAGTCATTTGAATGTCACGTCATACAAAAATCAACGTGCATTAAGTTAATGAAGTTATCAACGTGTAATAAGTTAATGAAGTTATACACGTGGAAAAAGAATAACACATTTTGTATATTGAAGTTGAAGGACCAAATCAAACAAAAAAATTTTAGAGGGATAAAAATTAAATTCTAACTATCTAAGAAGGATGAAAAACATATTTAAGAGGGATGAAAATCAGAAAAATACCTTTTCTGATAGTTAAAAGTAAATAATCTTCGTTATGTATCAATGGTCAGACTCGATATATTTTCGAATTATTGATGGCCAATTTGTAGGTAATTAACTAATTTTTTTTTAGGGAAGGCAGTCAATAAACAAATCATTTCGTCGAAATATATATATATATTTTAAAATTATTATCTTCAGATTATTTTTGTATTATATAATTCATTTCAATTATATTAATTATTTATCAAATTATAATTGCTTTTAAAAATAATAAATATAAGATAGTCTAATAATTCTCATAAATCATAAAAATAGGTATTGTAATAATCCAAATAGCACTCATCCAAAAAATCATTTGTTGATGCATCCTATTCCAGTTGTCGCCAACAACTTCACCTACTTCTACAACTACAAATGCTCCTTCGCCTTGGGATCAATTAAAGTGGATGTCGGAGAAGAATAGGTCTCTTAAGTTTGTCTATGATAAGATAACACCGTCTCATGCTCCTCCGATAAAAACACAAATTAAGACATAATATAATAAAACAATATTTATAAGGTTGTACATTTTGTTTATCCTCCTCCTACCACAAATTGTTCCCTATGCTTAGATAACCTTGCCTCTTGTGTGTTAAAGATTTCTTTGTATAACTTGTTGAAGATAATAAATGCATTTAAATAAAAAATAACAAAGATTGTACAATCAATGCGTTAATGGCACAAACCTTGAGGCGATATTTGAAGTATAATCATATAATTTAAATATTAGAATCATAAATCAATAAATGATGAGTTAAAAAAATTCAAGTAAATGTTTTTTTTATACCTTGAAATAACCTTCATTATATGCTTGTTATATTTTCCAAAAAAAAAGATAAATTTTTAAGTCGGAATATAATGCCTTATTGCTAGAACCTCCTCATTTCCACGTTATCATAAAGTTATGGTCTAATATATATTTTTTCTTATGAACGAAGGTCTTAATAGAAAAAATTTAAATGAAGAGTTATAATTAAGATGATGCATTTTGATCCTAATTTTTTCTTTAATTGCTTATTTTGGATATAATTTTTTTCCTAGGCTTGTATTTCACAAATATTAGACTTGATCAAATTATGTTGTCCTTTTAGTTTATCATTATATATTTTTTATTGATATTTGAACTCAATTTATGTTAACTATTTTAGAATATATATATTATTTTTTTTCACTTGATTTTTTTTACTATAACTCATGAAAAATAGTTTTAACCTCCCATCACAAATTTTAATGGACGATAAATTTATTAGTTTTTATAATAATTACGTTAAAATGTTGTAGAACCAATAATTTTTTACACTAACAGTTATAGCCATAAATCCTTCTTAAATTATGGGTCAATAGTTATATAATGAAATGTATGTGAATTAAATCAATTACAAAATTAAGGTAAAATGTTGTATTGAAGTAAGTTGTCACGAAATTAAGATTAATTACATTTATAAAATGTTTCTTTTAGTCTTTAAATTTCAGTTGTCAGTGGTTGTGCTTATAGGTAAAAATTATTGCCTATTCTCTATGCATACAAATTAAGAAATACTACTTATGCATTACACTTACATTTAAAAATGTAGCAAATTGGAACTTTCGGCAAGAGTTACAAAACTGTACTTAATTTGGCAACATTTTAAAAATGTTATATCATAAATTGTTGCCTATAAGGATTAGTTATCTAAAGTGTGCCAATAGGGTGAAAAAATTCTTACCTTAGACAATAGCTGAAAACTGTTGTCGATAACTTTAGGCAACAATTTTCTTAACAACGACTACATTTTTTAACTGGTCCTACAAAACAAAAATGTTGCGGTATCTTGCTCTCACGGACAACGTCAACAAGAAAAATACAAGTTATTTTTTAAGAAAATATGAGTGCACGATGAATGAACAAGAAAATATTCATGAAATGTTAGGATTCTTCCAAACTATTTGGAATGGTCTGAGTAATTTGAAAGAAGTTTATTATAGAAGAAAAATAATATGAAACTCCTAAACAATCCTTTTAAAGATGGAGATCCAAAGTTCCACGAAGTTCATTATTTCAATAATTCAGTATTCATGAATTCTTTAATATTTTAATAAAAATTTTACTTTTTCCCTTTTCTTTTATTTTTTTCGTAAAATATATTTTTTATCTCTCTAAAATAGTCAGAATTTAGTTTTTTTCATTTTAAATTTTTTTATCCAATTTTGATATCTGAAGATACAAAATGTGTTATTTTTTATCCATGTTTCTAATTCTATTATTTCTACAAGTTGAAGATGAGTAAATTACTTAATAACTCAAGATTCATGAATTCTTTAATATTTTAATAAAAAATTTACTCATACCCTTTCCTGCGATTTTTAGGTAAAATATGTTTTCTATCTTTCTAAAATAGTTAGAATTTAGTTTTCGTCCTTCAAAAAATTTTTGTCTGATTTTGATATCTCAATATACAAAATGTGTTATTTTTTATCCATCTGTCTAATTCTATTAACTTAACGCTGACATGACTAACATAGTTCCACGCTAGTAGTATGGACTAAAATCATATTTAAATCTTTATAGGGACACAAAAATTACTTGTCACACGACAATCATTTGAATGTCACATCATTCAAAAATCAACGTGCATTAAGTTAATGGAGTTATACACGTGGAAAAAGAATAACACATTTTATATATTGAAGGACCAAACCAAACCAAAAATTTTAGAGGGATGAAAATCAAATTCTAACTATTTAAGAGGGATGAAAAATATATTTTACCCTTTATTTTTTACATTAGAGTTAAAATCTCTTTTCACTTCCCCATCCAAAATAGTATTTTTGCATTGTCATATTATGCCTAGAGCCTAGCATTTGTCACAAGTGTGTATTGCGTTGAAGTCTTTGTTTATAATATGCATTCTTACTTGACTTGTCATCTTTTTTTTACTTTTGATTAGAATTGTTTTAAGAATGTATCTTTCTGAGGCAAACCCAAATCTACTTTCCCGCAAAGATCTCAAGATACTACAATTGCTTAAAACTGTGACAAGAACAAGGAAAAAAGGAAGAAGAAAAGTGTAAAATGGAATAAGAAGGAATGAATGTAACTACACACTTACCCAAGGTGTGAGAAACCAAGAGAAATGAGATTTTCTATAAGCCTTTTGAAAACTTGATAAGAATTGTAGGTTCTTGCTCGAGACAAGATAGAGAATACTTTCCAAAGTTGCAAAGCAACACAATATTTTCATTCAAAGATGTGCTTACAAAGGGTGAAGGGGGCTATATATAGCCATAGTTCTCTCATAGTTCTAGGAAGCTAAAAGGAGTTTGGATGTTTAGATAAGAGACTATGGTGCCTATCCATGCAAGGACGCATCCAAACTAGCCAACCAAAAAAGTTATTACTAAACTAGCAAATGATTGGTTTATAAATCCTATATCAAGTACTTAGGACTTTAATGAAAATAAAGTAATAATGTACAAAGGAAGCTAAGCTAAAGAGTTAAAAATCATTTTGGAGTCAAGGTGCAAGCCTATATAGAGTTTATGGTTGAGTTTTGGACAAACTCTTTTAGATTCTTGAGAACACCCATCTTCTAAAGCACTTCTTCTTGCAATCTTCTCATCCCACCCTTGTCATGGGACCTTGGAGTGCTTTAGTGTTGATGAGTCACAATTTATACATCTTTTAGACACCTAAGAAGGATGTTTGCAAGACTATTTTGTGCTTAAGAATGGATTGTTAGCTAAGATTCATTTTATGGGCTTGAATATGGAGAAAATACAAATCTGTGTTAATTCAGATTCGTTAGCTGATAAAAAGTATCACTCCTTCTTCAGCAGGTCAAGCCGAGTTGATCAGGGTCAACAAAGGAGTCTTAGCCGAGATGAAGTTGTCCTGGTCAGACCGACTCCATCTCGGCCGAACTAGATTCGTCCCGGCAGTCCATGCCTTACAGCCCAGCAGCCCAGTAGAGAGGCCTAATTGTATTGACCACATCAGCTATCCAGCTCGGAGGCCATCTCAGTGTCAGCTCAGCTGCGATGTCACTCCTAGGAAATCTGCCATGTCACGTTAGAAGATTTGCATAGGGGTAGAATAGGATCTTCATAGTGTAATTCTGTTAGGATTCGTTAGGATTAGCATATCACAGCTCGTGTATATATAGGAGGAGCTGTGCACTTTTTACACGTTCTGTCTTTTGAATTCACTTTAATTCCATACCCACTATACCCATTTTTCTCGCTCTCGCTCTCCCCGTTTTCACGGTGGTGCACGGTGCTCATTGGCGTTTCTCTCGATTGAGGAAGTGCAGGTCTGAGACTGGGAAGCTGAAGTCTGCCAGAGAGGACCAATCAGACTACTGACGCACTTTGGTGGAGCTGATCCTCAGCGTTCAGGCTAACGGGGGTGAACCACTACCATCAACCATGGCGATCGTCGTGGAAGATGGATTCATCTGAATTCAGAACCACTGTATTCCTATTCTATTTCTGTTAATCAATTTCATTGTGCAACTCTTATCTCCGTTCTCTTCCACTACTCTAATTCATGATTTAATCTACGATTGCAATTAAATTGTGAACAATGTTAAGCCAAGCCGATTGGAACTGGTTTGACTAATTTAGTAGGTAATCATTTGGCGATTGTTAACTGAAAACCTAAAATCAGTTCTGAACTTAATCCCTGCCAACTGATGTGGTAGCGATCGCATAAATCCTCGGTGTGGCAATGGACGAACCTTTGGCGATTGCCATAAGAACCTTGGAGGCTGATATGGACTGAGAACTGGAGTGTGGAACTCGGACTGAACTTGGATTAATGGGATTGAATATGAACACAATTATATAATAATAATAATAATAGATAACTAGTAACAGTAGTATATGTTTACTGCATTCTTAGTCTTAATTTACTTTCTGCTTTACTTGCACTCCAATTCCCCCCCTATTTACTGCTTTCTAAGTCTAAGACAGAGATAGTCCATCTCTGTAGCGTCAGTTTGCACTCAACCGAGACCAAGCCAGAGTGTCTCTGCCGAGAGCGACTCGGCCAGTACCGAGGAGAGTCAGTCAAAACTTTACTGCTTAGATTCGATAACATTTTACTTCACACTAAATCACAACTGAGCACACTGTGTCCTTGAGAAGAATGACCTAGGGTTGGCTATACTATAGTTAGCTTTAGTTATTTGATAAGCGTTCAAACGACTGAAAAAGAAAGACCATTATCAAATTAGCGTCATTGCCGGGGACACAAGTTCTTTTGTGTCTTTGTGTGCCAAGTTAAGTGAGGTCGAATCCCGAGTCTGTAAAGTGTGTCTGTCAAGTCAGTCTTGAGTCTTTTGAACTTGTCTATGTCTGTCTGTTTCGTTTATGGATCCTAAATAAAGAGCATGTTGACTATTATTTGTTTCTCTGCGTGAATTCACCGCTAAAAAAAAAGAGAGAAAGAAATCAAACATTTATTTTTGTAGCTACGTAGAATTGCCATTCTGTAGTTCCATTAGTTAGTTAACTGATAGCTGTAGTTTCCAATTCTGCATTTACCATTTCAAGTACTATTTCTAATTCTAATTTTTCGGCATAATATGCACAATGCATGACAAGGAGTAGTACTGACCCATTGTATGCTTTTGACCCAGAGATAGAATTAACCTTACGTAGATTACGAAAAATTAGGAACGTTGTAGTAAATACTAATATTAATATAGATTCTGCAGCTGACTCTAACCAGTTCTACACTGACAGTTTTGTTTCTAGTTTTGACGTTTTTGCAGGATCAGGACGAATGGAGAATAACGATAGGACGCTGAAGGAATTAGCTACTCCAGACGTGGTGTATCAATCTTGGTACATCCAATACCCACAGCTGGAGCCAGCTAAAACATATGAATTAAAGTCTGGTCTGATACACCTGTTGCCTAAGTTTCATGGTCTTGCAGGAGAAGACCCCCACAAACACCTAAAAGAATTCCATGTGGTCTGTTCTACAATGAGACCGCAGGGGATATCGGAGGACTACATCAAAATGAAGGCATTTCCATTCTCCCTGGATGGAGCAGCGAAGGATTGGCTGTATCTTTAGCCAGTGCTTTTCAACACTTGGGGAGACATGAAACGCACCTTCCTGGAGAAGTTCTTTCCGGCATCCCGCACTGCGTCCATCAGAAAGGAAATATGTGGGATAAGGCAGCATGCAGGAGAAACACTGCACGAGTACTGGGAGAGGTTCAACAAACTCTATGCCACCTGTCCACATCACCAGATCAGCGAACAGTTGTTGATCTAGTATTTTTATGAAGGATTATCGCTGATGGACAGAAGCATGATAGACGCAGCCAGTGGCGGAGCCCTAATGGACAAAACGCCAACAGTAGGAAGACATCTGATCTCTAATATGGCAAGCAATACACAACAGTTTGGGATCAGAGGGCCAAATCAACCACGGATGGTGAATGAAATCGGTGCAGCTTCCAATCAGAGGTTAGAAAATCAGCTGACTGAATTGACATCATTGGTGAGACAGCTTGCTGTTGGGCAACACCAACCAGCCATGGCAGCGAAAGTATGTGGCATATGTACTTCCGTGGAGCACCCCACTGATATGTGCCCCACTCTCCAAGAAACCGAGTCGGACCAACCAGAGAATGTTGGAGCCATAGGTGGATTTCAGTACGGGAAGCAACCGTATCAGAATCGGCCAATTGATGGCCAGCAGCATGGGAGATAGCCATTTCGGCCAGGACCGAATCAGGGACCATATGCAGCTTAACAATTCGGATCCACACCGAATACCTATCAGAGGCAGGCTGGTTATCAACAGCCGACTCCGTACTACCAAGCACCACCTTTCCAACAACAGCAGCAACAACAACAGCAGAGAGTGCCTGCTCAAGGCAACTCTCCATCTCTGGAAGACCTGATGAAGCAGCTTGCAACCAGCAACCTAGAGTTCCAACAATCAGTGAGCTCCAGCAATTTATAATTCTAGTAGAACATGACCGCCACCATCCAGGACCTCAAAACGCAGATTGGTCAATTAGCCAATACTGTAAGTCAACTATAGTCGGCAGGATCCAGCAACCTACCCTCTCAAACCATTCCAAATCCGAGGGGGAAGGCCAGTGTGTCACTCTTCGAAGTGGGAAAGAATTATCTCAACCTACACTACAGCAGTTGTCGAGACCAGCTGACGCCGACTCCGAGTCAAATGCCGACTTGCAGTCTCGGCCAGAGACAACTGTCCCATTGCCATTTCCATCTCGGACCACTTCGGCAAGGAAGCCAAAGTCGGATGAAGAATTGTTGAAGATGTTCCGCAAGGTGGAAGTTAATATTCCACTCCTCGACGCTATTAAACAGGTCCCTAAGTACGCAAAATTCCTCAAGGAATTGTGTGTGCACAAAAGGAGAAAAATAAAGGGGAGTAAGGAAACTGGAGGTGTGGTGTCGGCTCTGACACAGAATGGAGCAATCACTGCAAGTGCCTCAACTTTGCCAAAAAAATGCAGAGACCCTGGAGTCTTTTCGGTCCCATGCACCATCGGCGAATGCACTTTTGCCAATGCCATGTTGGACTTGGGAGCCTCAATTAATGTCATGCCCACATCAATCTACAGATCCCTGAACTTTGGTGACTTGGAACCCACAAGGATGACCATTCAGCTGGCAAATAGGAGTATTGTCCAGCCCCTGGGAGTTCTCGAAGATGTTCTCGTCCAAGTCAATGAACTAATATTTCCAGCTGATTTTTACGTGCTAGACATGGAGGACGAAACATTCGGGAAGGAATCCACTTTAATTCTGGGAAGACCTTTCTTGATGATAGCCAGAACAAAGATTGATGAGTATGCAGGGACGCTCTTCATGGAATTCGGTGATGCCTTGGTGCAATTCAATATTTTCGAAGCTATGAAGCACCCAACCGAAGACCACTCTCTCTTTGGCATTGATATACTTGATGAACTAGTTGAAGAATATCTTCAACTAAATGGCAGTGGTGAAAACATTGAGGAGTCTGCTGAGAATGATGATGAAAGCAGCTGCCCAGGAGTTACAAATGAAGATGCCGACTATGAAGAAGTACAAGACCTCTCCAACTATGATGACAATCATAGTGATGTTGCTGACTTGGCCTTTGAAGTGGAATTGTTCGAATTGTTAGACCAAGTCTGCAGTACAGAACATTCAGAGTATACAAATGATGTAGAAAACAAAGTCGCTGAAGCTGAAAAGTCTTCTAGTGCGCACTTAGCGACAATTTTTACGGCCGAGAATGAGTCGGCTAGAGGAGGCCGAGTCAAGGAAGAAATGGAAGTCAACTCAGCCAAAGAGTCAAATAGCAAGGCCGACACTTTGCCGAGATAGATTCGGCAACTGCAGACCAGACACAGGCTGAGGTAGAATTCATTGTTCCATCCGGACCCGACTCTCGGCCGAGTAAACCAAAGGCTGAAATAATGTCGGCACACCTGATGCCGGATCCAGATCAAGTTGGCCAATCGGATCCAACCTCAGAAACTGAAAAATCTCCATCACCGCCACCACCCATAGAATTAAAAACATTGCCGAGTCACCTGAAATATGCCTACCTGAACAAGGAACAACAACTCCCGTTTATTATTGCTAGCAATCTCGACCAAGAATAAGAAGACAAGTTGTTGGAGGTTCTCAGGCAACATAAGAAGGCAATAGGGTGGAAGCTAGCAGACCTTCCTGGCATAAACCCCTCCATTTGTATGCACAGAATATTAATGGAGGAGGAAATCAAGCCCATAAGGTAGCCGCAAAGAAGACTGAATCTGACACTCCTGGACGTGGTAAAAAAAGAAGTCACAAAGCTCCTTGCTGCAGGGATCATCTACCCCATCTCAGATAGCCAATGGGTGAGCCCTGTGCAAGTGGTGCCAAAGAAGTCCGGGATGACTGTCATGAAAAATCAGCAGGATGAGCTGGTACCAACAAGGATTCAGAACAGTTGGCGAGTGTGTATCGACTACAGAAGATTGAACCAAGCAACTTGCAAGGATCACTTTCCTCTGCCTTTTATCGACCAAATGCTTGAAAAATTAGCAGGGAGATCCCATTACTGCTTTCTTGATGGATTCTCAGGCTATATACAGATACATATTGCGGCTGAAGACCAGCATAAGACAACCTTCACCTGCCCATTTGGTACCTTTGCGTACACACGCATGCCATTTGGCCTTTGCAATGCTCCGAGTACATTTCAACGTTGCATGATGAGCATCTTCTCAGACTTGCTGCAGGACTGCATGGAGGTATTCATGGACGACTTCACGGTGTACGCTGACTCATTTGAAGTGTGCCTGAATAATGTATCAAGGGTGTTAAAGAGATGCATTGACACAAACCTCGTGCTCAATTTTGAAAAATGTCACTTCATGGTGACTGAAGGCATAGTGTTGGGCCATCTGGTATCCAACAGAGGTATTGAAGTGGATAAGGCTAAGATAGATATTATAGCATCCCTTCCAAATCTCTCTTCTGTGAGGGAGGTTCGCTCATTTCTAGGACACGCAGGCTTTTACAGAAGATTCATCAAGAATTTTAGCAAACTTGTCCTGCCTCTGTCCAGGCTGCTACAGAAGGATGTGGAATTCAACGTTGACCAGCCCTGTATTGAAGCATTTCAGGAGCTGAAAAACAGACTCACATCCGCCCCCATTCTGCAAGCATCAAACTGGGACCTGGCATTTGAACTAATGTGTGATGCATCCAATTCAGCATTAGGAGCTGTTCTCGGCCAAAAAGCTGGAACCAGCCTCCCAGTGCAGGTAATTGCCTATGCATCTCGAACTATGGACCCAGCCCAGAAAAATTACACAACAACTGAGAAGGAACTATTAGCAATTGTGTTTGCCCTGGACAAATTCCGCCCATACCTTCTCGGGTCAAGGATCATTGTGTTCTCTGATCATGCGGCATTGAGATACTTGTTGAAGAAGCCTGATGCCAAGCCAAGATTGATTCGTTGGATGCTTCTCCTTAAAGAATTCAACATAGAAATCAGAGATAAAAGAGGTGCTGAGAATTCTGTAGCTGATCACTTGAGCAGAATTGATAAAGAAAGCGAACTGATGCCTATCCGAGACGAGTTTCCAGATGAGCACCTGTTGCACATAAATTCGTCTCCACCATGGTTTGCTGACATTTGTAATTTTGTGGCAGCATCTCGATTTCCACCAGAGGCATCTCGGGCATACAAAGATAAACTTCGAAGCGATGCCAAATACTACATTTGGGATGATCCCTACCTTTGGAGACTATGCAGTGACAAGGTCATCCGCAGGTGCATTCCTGAAGCCGAGTTCAATTCGGTTCTCCAGTTCTGCCACTCGGCACTTGGAGGCGGCCACTATGGATCAACTCGAACTGCTAGGAAAGTACTAGACTGTGGCCTTTACTGGCCAACTATCTTCAGGGACGCGCATGGATTCGTCTCCACCTGCGAGAACTGCCAAAAAGCAGGAGTGGCCATGAACAGAAGGCATGAAATGCCCCAGCAACCCATCCAATTTTGTGAAATCTTTGATGTCTGGGGAATAGACTTTATGGGGCCATTCCCAGTCTCCAATGGTTACTCATACATTCTGCTGGCCGTGGATTATGTATCAAGATGGGTAGAAGCCATTGCCACTAGAACAAATGATGCAAGAGTGGTTGCGGACTTTCTAAAGTCCAATATTTTCTACAGGTTCGGCGTGCCAAAAGCACTCATAAGTGACCAAGGCAGTCACTTCTGTAACAGAGCCATGGCTTCCCTTCTTCAAAAATACGGAGTAGCACATATAATTGCTACTGCCTACCACCCCCAAACAAATGGCCAAGTAGAAGTGTTCAACAGGGAAATCAAGAAAACATTGCAAAAGATGACCAATCCCAGCAGGAAGGACTGGAGCCGCCTCCTTGAGGATGCTCTCTGGGCACACAAAACTGCATACCGGACACCTTTAGGGATGTCTCCCTATAGGATTGTTTTCGGTAAAGCCTGTCACCTTCCTATGGAGCTAGAACACAGAGCATACTGGGCTGTCAAGCAGTACAATCTGGCCTATGACCAAGCAAGAGAGCAGAGAAAATTTCAGCTGCAAGAGTTAGATGAACTCCGCTTGGAAGCATATGAAAACTGTAGGATCTACAAGCAGAAAATCAAGTGATTCCATGACCAGTAGATCCTGAGAAAAGAATTCCGAGTTGGCCAGAAAGTCCTCTTGTTTAACTCACGCCTCAAGCTCATTGCAGGTAAACTACGTTCTAGATGGGATGGGCCTTTTGTTATCACTAATGTGTTTCCCCATGGTGCAGTACAGCTAAAAGATGAACACAGTAACAACACCTTCTAGGTCAATGGGCATCAGATTAAGCAATTCCATGAAGGTCCAACGCCTATCACTCATGACATGGAGATAATATCATTGATGGAACCAGCTTCACCAGATGACCCTGCCTCACATTGAGGGCAATGCGGATTTTAAGTGTGGGGGAGGGATGAATATACAGTCATTTCAATTGCTGTGTTTTATTTCTATTCCCATCCTCCTGAACTCTGCTAATTTTAATTTTTTTTGTTTTGTTAGTTTTAATCACCTTGCTATTTTCCTTCAATTGCGTTGTTTCATTTTATTTTCAAAATCTGTCATGTTTTTCAATAAAAGCTACCCAAGCCGAGTCCATGCCGGTTCTTCGCCATCTCGGTCGGATCCGAAACATCTTCAGCCTGGCAGAGTTTCAATTTTTTCATTTACTTTCAAGCTTTCCTCCTAAACAGAATTTCAAAGTGGATTGTCAAAAATAAAATTGTTTTCGAAAGAATCTTGAATTGACTTCTGTAGGTTTGAAAAAGACAGTAGGAGTAACTCTGCAACCTTGGCAAGAGATTTCTCTAGCTTGAGGGGAATGAAACTTTTGTGCTCTAGTCAGTAGTTGACTGAGAATCTAAAAAGGAAACCCCCTGTGTCAGAGCAGATACAATCTGTGTGAGATTTTGGGCCTTGAAAATATTGATGGCTTACATCCTACCATTTCTCTTCTTTTGCTAGTGTGATTTTTGCATTCATGATAACTGTATATTCTAAATTTTGCCTCAACTCTCTGGATACAACTGTTCTCACATGCAGGAATGACATGATCTAGGTCATGTTTCTTATGAGCCCTGAGCCAAATAAAGCCTACTTGAACAAATGTGTCTGTTGCTTTCCCCCTTTGAGCCTAATCTAACCATTCTTGCTGACAGCTCACTACAAGCCAAGGCCAGAAAAACCATGAATTAACCTCACCCGATGGGAGTAGAGGAGCTTTGGAATTGTTTTGGGAGTAAGTCATGATCAAGTATGGGGGAACTCCAGGAAGCAAAAAGTTGTTAAGCACAATTCGAGGCTCAAAGAGAAATAAAAGAATAAAAGCGAGTGAAAGAAAGAAAAGGAAAACGTGGAACAACAGCTGAAAATCTGAGCTGAAACGAATAAAGAAAGAAAACAGCTGCATAAATGTGTGTAATAAGGAAAAGAAAAGGAAATGAGCAAGTAGTAACAAGAAGGAGAAATTGGCAGCATCCTGGATTACCCTCAGGCTAATAAAAGTTATCTCCCCATTGCTCCTCTCTGCCTCATGGGTCTTGAAACCAGTCTTCCCATATTTTATCCTACCTATGACCCAGCCTCGCTACAAGCCGAAAAGAAGTCCTAGTGATCATAACTCTGTATGTGTTTGGAGGTGCAAAAAGGATAGCTTTGTCAAGGTGTGGTAATTTCAGCTCCATGAATGTTGAGTGTAAATAAAAGCCCAAGCACGAGAGAAGTAAGGAGGTGATCTGTCTAAGTAAAAGCTCTGTCACTCTTGGTTACCTTCTCTGGTTTGTAGGTCATGAATCCGCCTAGGAGTAGAAGGAGTAATTTTCAGATTGTTGGAGTATCTTGATCCCAAGGTGAAAGAGTGTCGACTCTGTCCCGGTTGAACTAAAAATAAGCCAAGTGAAAAATTCTTTTCTATCTTTAAAAACTCCCCTTGTTGATTTTCATTTTATTTTGCCCAGGAGTGCAAAAGGGTAAGTGTGGGGGTGTGATAAGTCACAATTTATACATCTTTTAGACACCTAAGAAGGATGTTTGCAAGACTATTTTGTGCTTAAGAATGGATTGTTAGCTAAGATTCATTTTATGGGCTTGAATATGGAGAAAATACAAATATGTGTTAATTCAGATTCGTTAGCTAATAAAAAGTATCACTCCTTCTTTTGCAGGTCAAGCCGAGTTGATCAGGGTCAACAGAGAAGTCTCAACCGAGATGAAGTTGTCCTGGTCAGACCGACTCCATCTCGGCCGAACCAGAGTCGTCCCGGCAGTCCATGCCTTGCAGCCCAACAGCTCAGTAGAAAGGCCCAATTGTATTGACCACATCAACTATCCAGCTCGGAGGCCATCTCAGCGTCAGCTCAGCTGCCATGTCACTCCTAGGAAATCTGCCATGTCACGTTAGAAGATCTGCATAGGGGTAGAATAGGATCTTCACAGTGTAATTCTGTTAGGATTCGTTAGGATTAGCATATCACAGCTCGTGTATATATAGGAGGAGCTGTGCACTTTTTACACGTTCTGTCTTTTGAATTCACTTTAATTCCATACCCACTTTACCCATTTTTCTCGCTCTCGCTCTCCCCGTTTTCACGGTGGTGCACGGTGCTCATTGGCATTTCTCTCGATTGAGGAAGTGCAGGTATGAGACTGGGAAGCTGAAGTCTGCTAGAGAGGACCGATCAGACTACTAACACACTCTGGTGGAGCTGATCCTCAGCGTTCAGGCTAACGAGGGTGAACCACCACCATCAACCATGGCGATCGTCGTAGAAGATGGATTCATCTGAATTCAGAACCACTGTATTTCTATTCTATTTCTATTAATCAATTTCATTGTGCAACTCTTATCTCCATTCTCTTCCTCTACTCTAATTCATGATTTAATTCGCGATTGCAATTAAATTGTGAACAATGTTAAGCCAAGCCGATTGGAACTGGTTTGACTAATTTAGTAGGTAATCATTTGGTGATTGTTAACTGAGAACCTAAAATCAGTTCTGAACTTAATCCCTGCCAACTGATGAGGTAGTGATCGCATAAATCCTTGGTATGGCAATGGATGAACCTTTGGCGATTGCCATAAGAACCTTGGAGGCTGATATGGACTGAGAACTGGAGTGTGGAAGCCAGACTGAACTTGGATTAATGGGATTGAATATGAACACAGTTATATAATAATAATAATAGATAACTAGTAACAGTAGTATATGTTTACTACATTCTTAGTCTTAATTTACTTTCTGCTTTACTTGCACTCCAATTCCCCCCTTATTTACTGCTTTCTAAGTCTGAGACAGAGATAGTCCATCTTTGTAGCGTCAGTTTGCACTTAGCCGAGACCAAGCCAGAGTGTCTCTGCTGAGATCATCTCGGCTCTGTCTCTGCCGAGAGCGACTCGGCCAGTACCGAGGAGAGTCAGTCAAAACTTTACTGCTTAGATTCGATAACATTTTACTTCACACTAAATCACAACTGAGCACATCGTGTCCTTGAGAAGAATGACCTAGGGTTGGCTATACTATAGTTAGCTTTAGTTATTTGATAAGCGTTCAAATGACTGAAAAATAAAAACCATTATCAAGTGTCCATGTTCTCCTTGTCGTCATTCCTTGCTTAGGGTTCCTCTTCAATGTTTGTGAGGATTGTATTAGACTCAATTTCTTGAAAATAATTTATTCTCAAATTCTACTCTTGGTTACTTGTATCATAAGAAGACAAATTAGGTACAACTACCGTCATATGTTTGAGGCATATCCAAGATGGATGCATCTTCATTTACTTTTTGACACAATCTTAAGATGGATTGTCTTGAACGTAGGGAAAAGGAGGAATTTGACCCTAACTACAACCTGCTGATAGAACCAAAGTTATCAAAAGTGCAACCCTAATCGCGACCCGCAGGTAGAACCAACACTATAAAAGTTCTTTAACTTAAGAACTAAGGAAAAGTGCTCACAAAGAAACACAAATTTTATTAAATTCCAAATTCTGTCCTTATGGTTGGTTACTAGAGTTTATTTATAGGCTTAGCTAGACATCCATAAAATTAATGCCCATTAATATTTTAATATACATAAAATCCCATGGATTTAATGCTCATTGATATTTTAATTGGTATAAAATCTCATGGATTTAATATTCATTAATATTTTAATTGGCATAAAATCTCATCCATTATAACTCCCTACTAACCTTTTATTTCCACCATAAATGACCTTCCTATTTTTTCACCAGCTATCAAACTTTCCCTTTTCTTACTAACTATCAAAAAAATGATTTATGCAAAATTACATGTAAATGGATCCTAATTAACTACTCAGCCCAAATTACATTACAATGACTTTGGGCTTTATATGTAGTCTTCAAGATAGGCTCCAATCATCATCAACTTGTAATAAAGTGACCCATTTTGGTGCAGCCTCTGATTCACTTTGCTCTAAACTTTCAGTAATTCCCAAACTTAAGTCTGGCAAAGATTGCTTCATTATTTTGGTTTTGGGCCTAGTCATGGGACCTCCAGATTCACACAAATTATCTTTGTCTTTGTCGATTGGGTTTCTATCATTCCCTCCCTCTTCAAAAGGATTCGTCCTCGAATCAAATTCTTCACCTACAATAAATAAAGATAAATTAACAACATTTAAAGTAGAACTTATATTACCGTATGTAGTTGATAAATCTAGCTTGTAGGTATTGTCATTGATCCTTTCTAACACTTGAAATGTTCCATCTCCTATTGGCTGCAATTTGTATTTTCTTTGAGTAGGAAACCCTTCTTTTCGCCTATGAACCTAAACGCAATCTCCAAGCTCAAAAGTCATAACACACCCTTTATTTTCTTCCCTTGATATTGTTCATTCCTCTTCTCATTGTTAGCTCGAACTTTGACATGCAATTCTCTAATAAAATTTGTCTTTTGCGTTCTATCCAAATTAGTATGCTCATTAGTTGGCAAAGTTAAGATATCCAAAGGAGTCAATAGATTAAAATCATACATAACTTTGAAAGGAGAATAAGAAGAAGTAGAATGGAAAATTCTATTATATGCAAACTCAACATAGGGTATACATGTTATTTTTCATAAATCATTTTTTTTTATAGTTGGTAGAAAAGGATAAAGTTTGATAGCTAGTGGAAAAATAGGAAGGCCATTTGTGAGGGAAATAAAAGGTTAGTGGGGATTATAGCGAATGAGATTTTATGTCAATTAAAATATTAATTGGCATTAAATCTATGAGATTTTATGCCAATTAAAATATTAATGGGCATTAAATCCATGAGATTTTATGCATATTAAAATATTAATGGGCATTAATTTCAGGGCTACCTAGCTAAGCTTATAAATAAACTCTTGTAAGCAACCAGTAGAACAAAATTTAGAATTTTATAAAATTTGTATTTTCTCTTTGTGAGAACTTTTCCTTTGTTATTAAGATTAAGAACTTTTTTTTATAGTGTTGGTTTGATGAGTCATATTTTATACACCTTACATGGGCCTAAGATGAGTGTTTTTGGGATCATTTGGTCCTTAAGAATTGAATCTTAGCTAAGATTCATATTATGGACCTAGAAATAGGGAAAGTATAAATCTGTGCTAACTTGAGGATTTTAGATAATAAAAGAATTCATTCTTTTCTGTAGGCCGAGTTGATGTCAGCCCATCAAGAGCCTCGACCCAGGTGAGTCGTCCTGGCCAGACCGACTCCTTCTTGGACCGGCCGACTCTGCAGGTCCAACAGCCACGTGGAGCACACAACCCAATAAGGAGTGGCCCATTGCACTGTCCATGTATGGCAGCCCAGCTCTGGTGGCAACTCAGCTTCAAAGCCATCTCAGCTGCCACATCACTCATGGGAGAAGCTTGCAGCGCAAGTTACGCAAAAGTAGATTAGGGAGATCAATTTGTAATTCTGTTAGGATTCGTTAACTAGCATGTGTAGCAAGGTCCAGCTCATGTATATATAGGAAGAGCTGGGCACATTTAATGTTGTTGAATTCAAACTTATTTCCATTCACATTCTATGCTCCATTCTCTCGCACACATTCTCCATTCTCACAAGGGTGCACGGTGCCTTCAATGATGTTTCTCTCGATCGAGGAAGCGCAGGTCAAGGACTGAGAGGCCGAAGGTTGTCATAAGGGACCGCTTGGCTTGTCATCGCACTTTGGTGGACCTGATCCTCAATGCCTTGACTAACAAAGATGAACCATCACTGTTCGATAATGGCAATTGTTGTGGAAGACAAATCAACTGAATTCACACCCTGTGTTTGTACTTCCTTTTTAATAATATGAGTAGTTTCTGATTCTAATCTCTTGTTTGCGATTTATGCACTTTAATCTGCTTGTTGTGTCACGATTGCATATAGTAATGTGGAGAAACGTCGAATTACGCCGATTAGAACCAGTTTGACAACTATAGTAGGTAATCAATTAGAGAACCTATAATCAACTCTGAACTTAATCTCTGTCAACTAATGAGATAGCGATTGTGTAAATCCTCGATATGACAATGGATGAATGTTTGGCGATCGTCATAAAAAAACCTAAGGTTGATATGGAATGTGGACGTGAGTGAACAAACCAAAACCGACTCGATTGTTGAGACTTGGCATGAACACAGTAGTAGCATTAGGAGTAGCTAGTTTAGTTGCATTTACATTCTTAGTTTACTTGCTGTTTTACTTAATCTGCATTTTAGTCCCTGTTTCTTGCATTTTAGTTCGAAACAAAGTTAGTCTGACTCTATTGCATCTGTCAGCACCTAGCCGAGAGTGAGTCTGCATTCTACACTTGAGTTCTACAATACTTAGTTTTCACTTAAAGTCATAATTGAGCGCACTGTGTCCTCGAGAGAATTTGACCTACGGTTGACTATACTATAGTTAGCTTTAGTTTATTTTATGCGCGTTGAGACGACTAAAAACGAGCTTATCAAATTGGTGTCATTGCCGGGGACACAAGTTATTTTATGTCTTTGTATGCCGAACCTGAGTTAAGCTGAATCTCGAGTCTGTAGATTGTTGTGTCAGTCGAATCATTAAGTTTGTGTCTATTCTGATTTGGATCCTACAATATTATAGCATGTTGAGTATGTGTTAAATTTTTTGTGCGTGAATTTCACTGCTAAAAAAAACAAAATAATAACCATTCCTGTAACACTGCATTCATTTTCTTTTCTGCATAAGTGATTTCTGTTTACTGTGACTGACTTGTATAACTAACAATACCCTTTTTGCATAAGTAACTTGCATTTTTTTTCTATATGAGTTATATAATGCATTGTGTAGGTTAAGAAAAGCTAGAAACATAGTAGTAATTAATAGTTCTAATTCTATTTCTAGTTCTGATAATAGCAGTCCTATTACTAACACTTCTGGTTTTGTTGAATACAATATCACTAACAATTTTACAGAGCAGATGGAGAACAATGACAGAACCTTGAAGGAGTTGGCTACACCTGATATGGTGTACCAACCTTGGTGCATCCAATATCCCTAATTGGAACCAACTCAAACATATGAATTGAAATCTGGTCTTATACATTTGTTCCCCAAATTTCATGGTCTTGTAGGAGAAGATCCCCACAAGCATTTGAAGGAATTCTATGTGGTCTGCTCCACAATGAGACCACAGGGGATACCGGAAGACTACATCAAGATGAAGGCATTCCCATTCTCCCTGGATGGAGTAGTGAAAGATTGACTGCATCTACAACCAGTTCTTTTCAATACTTGGGGAGATATGAAGCGTATGTTCTAGGAGAAGTTCCTTCTAGCATCCAGAACTGCGACCATCAGGAAAGAAATCTGTGGGATCAGGCAACATTCTGGAGAAACTCTGCATGAGTACTGGGATATATTCAACAAAATTTGCACCACATGTCCATATCATCAGATCAGTGAGTAGTTGCTGATCTAGTATTTCTATGAAGGTCTCACGATGATGGACCGGAGCATGATTGATGCTGCTAGTGGAGGAGCATTGATAGATAAGACGCTAGCAGCAACAAGGCAACTGATCTCTAATATGGCAAGTAATACACAATAATTTTGGATTAGAGGAGCCAGCCAACCCCGAATGGTGAATGAGATCGGCACAGTGGATAACCTGAGACTGGAGAATTAGCTCGAGTTGACGTCATTGGTGAGGCAACTTGCTGTTGGACAACACCAACCAAGCATAGCAGCCAGAGTTTATGACACGTACTTTCGTGGAGCCCCCTATTGATATGTGCCCCACACTGCAAGAAACTGAGTCGAATTACCTAAAGAGTGTTGGAGCTATAGGTGGTTACTAGTATGGAAAGCAGCAGTATTAGAGTCGGCCATTTGATAATCAACAGTTTGGAAAGCAGCCATTTCGGCCAGGACTGAGTTTAGGGCCATATGCAGCTCAACGATTTGGACCTGACCCAAATGCACCTCAAGGAACAGCAGGTTATCAACAACCAACTCCATAATATCAGGTGCCACCGTTCCAACAACAACAATAATAGAGAATGCCAGCTCAAGGCAATTCACCATCTCTAGAGGACCTAATGAAGCAATTAGCAAAAAGCAATCTAGAGTTTCAACAAACCATGAGCTTTAGCAATATGCAATTTTAGCAAAATATGAATGCCACCATCAAAGACCTAAAGACGCAGATAGGACCGTTAGCCAATACTGTGAGCCAGTTACAGTCATCCGGATCTAGCAACCTACCCTCACAAACCATTCCAAATCCGAGAGGGAATGTGAGTGCAGTTACTTTAAGAAGTGGAAATGCATTACCACAATCAGCACCGTAGCAGTTGCTGAGATCAGCTGACGCTGATGCTGAATTGGATGCCAACTCACAGATGCCTCAACAAGATAAAACTATCCTATTTCCATTTCCAACTCAAACTCTCTCAACAAGAAAGCTTGAATCTAATGAAGAACTACTAAAGATGTTTCGGAAGGTGGAAATCAACATTCCACTCCTTGATGCGATAAAGCAAATTCCCAAGTATGCAAAGTTTCTCAAGGAATTGTGTGTACACAAGAGGAAGAAGATGAAAGGAAGTGTGGAAATAGGAGGTATAGTTTCGGTGTTAACTAGAAATGAAGACTTCACTACCGCCACCCGTGGAATTGAAACCATTGCCAGGTCATCTGAAGTATGCCTATTTGGATGCTGAACAGCAACTTCCAGTCATCATTGCTAGCAATCTCCGTTGAGAGCAGGAAGATAAATTGCTGAACATCCTAAGACAACACAAGAAAGCAATTGTGTGGAAATTATCAGACCTTCTAGGGATAAACCCCTCCATCTACTTGCACAGAATTTTAATGGAGGAGGAAAGCAAGTCCATAAGGCAACAACAAAGAAGAATGAACCCGACCATCCTAGATGTGGTCAAGAAATAAGTGACAAAACTACTTGCGGCAAAGATCATCTACCCCATTTCAGATAGTCAACGGGTGAGCCCAGTGCAAGTAGTGCCTAAAAAGTCTGGGATGACCATCACGAAAAACCAGCATGACAAGTTGGTACCTATGCGGATTTAGAATAGCTGGCGAGTCTGCATCGACTATAGAAGATTGAATCAAGCAACTCGCAAGGATCACTTTCCTTTGCCTTTAATAGATAAAGTCCTGGAAAAATTAGCAGGGAAATCCCATTACTATTTTCCGGATGGTTTCTCTGGATACATGCAAATCCACATTGCACCTGAAGATCAATACAAGGTCACCTTCACCTGCGCATTTGGTACCTTTGCATACACTCGCATGCCATTTGGTCTATGCAACGCGCTGAGTACATTTCAATGTTGCATGACAAGCATTTTCTCGGACCTGCTACAAGAGTGCATGGAGGTGTTCATGGATGATTTTACGGTGTATGCTAATTCCTTTAATGCATGTCTGGAGAACTTATCCAAGGTGTTAACAAGATGCATTAACACAAACTTGGTTCTTAGATTTGAAAAATGTCACTTCATGGTGATCGAGGGAATTGTGTTGGGATATCTGGTGTCCAACAGAGGCATTGAGGTTGATAAAGCAAAGGTTGACATCATCACATCTCTTCCAAACCCCACTTCTGTGTGGGAAGTTCACTCGTTTTTAGGACATGTAGGATTCTACAGAAGATTTATCAAGAATTTCAGCAAGATTGCCCTGCCACTGTCCAAACTGCTACAAAAGGATGTGGAATTTAAATTTGACCAACCTTGTATTGTAGAACTTCAGGAGCTGAAGAACCAACTCACATCCGCTCCCATTCTTCAAGCGCCTAACTGGGAGCTTCCATTCAAGCTTATGTGTGATGCATCCAATTCGGCATTGAGAGCCGTCTTAGGCCAAAGAGCTGGAATCGGCAAGCCAGTGCATGTGATTGCTTATGCATCTCGTACAATGGACCCAACCCAGTTAAACTACATAACAATTGAGAAGGAGCTATTGGAAATTGTATTTGCCCAGGACAAATTTCGTTCATATTTACTAGCCTAAAAAATAGTTGTGGTCTCTAACCATGCTGCATTGAGATTCTTGCTGAAGAAGCCTGATGCAAAGTCGAGACTAATTCGGTGGATGCTTCTCCTTCAAGAATTCAACATAGAGATCAGAGACAAGAAGGGCACTGAGAATTCAGTAGCAAATCAATTGAGTAGGATTGAGAGGGAGGATGACCCAATGCCTATCAAAGATGAATTCCTAAATGAGCAACTATTGCACATCACCACGCCTACACCATGGTTTGCAGACATTTGCAACTTCGTGGCAGCATCTCAATTTCCACCAAAGGCATCCCGGTTATATAGGGAAAGACTACAAAATGATGCCAAATACTACATATGGGATGATCCCTACCTATGGAGGCTTTGTAATGATCAAGTTATTCGCAGGTGCATTCTTAATGCCGAGATCAACTCGATCCTCTAGTTTTGTCATGCAGCACTTGGAGGCGGCCACTATGGATCAACTTAGACGCCTAGGAAAGTACTTGATTGTGGGTTCTATTGGCCCACTAATATTAGGGACACTTATCATTTCGTCTCCACTTGGGAAAAATGCCAAAAAGCTGGAATGGCCATTAGTAGAAGACATGAGATGCCCGAACAACCCATACTATTTTGTGAAGTCTTTGATGTCTAGGGTATCGACTTCATGGGCCATTCCCAATCTCCAATGGTTACGCATACATTCTACTGGCCGTAGACTACGTGTCAAGATGGGTAGAGGCCATAGCCACCAAAACCAATGATGCCAAGGTTGTAGTGGATTTTCTAATGTCCAATATCTTCTACCGGTTTGGTGTGCCGAAAGCGCTCATAAGTGACCAAGGTTGACACTAATGCAACAGAGCCATCTCCGCTTTACTCAAAAAGTATTGGGTGGTGCATAGAATTTCCACATCCTATCACCCCCAGACCAATGACCAAGCTGAAGCTTTTAACAAGGAAATAAAGAAGACGCTACAAAAAATGACCAATCCCAGCAAGAAGGACTGGAGCTGACTCCTTGAGGACGCTCTTTAGGCATATAGAATCGCATACCAAGGGGGTGGGACAATGTGGCCACCCAAGGCTTTCCGAATTCTGTGCTTAAAAGTCTTGTTTTGTTCTTCAAACTCCATATCTGTTTTAACTTCGGTTTTTATTTTTATTTCTTTTCAAGTCCAAATTTTTGTTTCTTTTCTGTTTCTTTTCTTTCCTTTCTGTTTCTTTCCAAGTCATTTTCCTTTGTTGTAAATAAAAGTTGTCCAAGCCGAGTCCATGCCGACTCTGACTCCATCTCGAACAGATTCGGATTGACTTCGACTCGGCCTAGCCAATTTCAATTTTCATTAGAATTTTGCTTTTGTTTATCCTAACTGAATTCTGAACTCCGATTGCTAAGAAAAACACTTTGAAAAAGAATTTGAAATAGTTTCTTTAAGTATTGGATGAGTCAGTAGGAAGCTATTCGAAACCTTGGAGGACAGATTTTTCAAGCTTGACAGGGAATGAAATTTTTGTGCCTTAGGCAGTAGGTGATTGAAAAGAAGAAAAGATAGACCATTAGTTGCAGAGCAATCAACCAGTGAGAAATTTTGAGCCTATGTACATATAAATGGCTTTGCACCCTATCATTCTCTCTTTCTTGTGTGATTTTTGCATCCATAATTATCTGTGTATTCTATATTTTTCCTTGACTCTCTGGATATATGTGGTCTCACTTGCAGGAGATGATCTAGGCCATGTTTCTAATAAGCCTTGAGCCAAATGGACCTACCTTGTAAATTTTATCCCTTGTTTACCCTCTTTGAGCCTGATTGACCATTCTTTTGTGATAGCTCATTACAAGCCAAAGCTGGAAAAACCATGATTGACCTCAACCTTAGGGGATATAGGAGCTTTGGAATTGTTTTGGGAGTAGGTCACGATCAAGTGTGGGGGGGAGACACCAGGGGATGAAGTAAGAGTAATGTATTCAAAAAGGATCGAAAAAGAAAAGAAAGAAAGAAACAAGTGCAGGAAAATAAAGGAAAATAAAAGAGGCAGCCAAAATTCATAAGCTGTAACAAAAACACACCACAAAGCTACAAAAGAAGAAGTGACAAAAAGAAGAAAAGAAAAGTGGTAAAAGAGAAAGAAAGGAAGTGAGCTAGAACTGTTTCGAGTGGACTTGCAGTGCCTTGGGATACTCTCCATCTGTAATGCAGATATGATTATGCTAAAATTAAGGAATCTATAATGCAGATTTGATTCTTCTAGAATTAAGGAATCTATAATGCATATATGATTATGCTAGAATCAAGGAATCTGTAATCTCTTAGGATTGAGAAATTTGTAATTAGCAATTCAAATTTGTAATTTGTTAGGATCATGGAAATATGTAATTCAGGTAACAAAGCAGGAAATTTACTAAAATTAAGGAATCAATGATTCTGTAGGATTAGATTTAGATTTAGCCAGCTTATCTATAAATAAAGCACACTAGACCACATCTTCGGTGTGGAGAAAACAGTGGAATTCTAGACCTAGCGTCGTCAGCAACTGTAGACATTCCAAGCTAGCACGGTGGTACACGAAGCTTCAGTAAGGTGTCTCTCTCGACCGAGGATGTACAAGACTAGGATTTGGGAAGCTGGAAGCTGTCGGAGGTGATCGCTCGATATAGCCGCACTCTGGTGGATGGAAACCTCAACGCTTGACCATCACTAGTGCACCACTATCGTCCTTCCATTGGCGATCATCGTGGAAGGCGAGCTCTCTAGAGAACACTGAATTCCCACCTTTGTATTAAATTCTATTTTCAATATTATAACTGGTTTGCAATTCTGTCTCTTGATTATAATTCCTGCACTTTAATCTGCTTTTAACTTTGCCGCGATTGCACATTGTTAGGGGTAGATCACGTTAGACTAGGGCCGATTGGAACTCGTTTAATAATCTGATTAGGTAGAGAACCTAAAATCAACCAAGTACATACTTCCTGCCAACTGATGAGGTAGCGATTGCGTAAATCCTAGGTATGGCAATGGACAAATGTTTGGTGATTGTCGTAAAAACCTAAGGTTGATTCGGAATATAATTCTAAGTAAGGAAGGAAAATTGTTATGTGTTGATTTCTGAATTGGTACAGTAAGTTAGTATAGATTAGTTTAGTTTACTTTTCTGCACTTAGTTTAATTTCTGCACTTAAACACAAACCCCCCTATTTATTGCTTTCTAGAGTCTGAGACCGAGTCAGTCCAACTCCGTCATGTCCATCCGAGATCGAGTCAGTCTGAGTCTGCGCTTAGCCGAGACCGTGCCGGATTCGCCTTTACTGAGAGCGAATCAGATCAGTCTTTGCCGAGAGCAAGTCGGCATTCTACACTAAACGTTTTTTGCATTAACTCTGATTTCCACACTTAGCACAATCTGAACACATTGTGTCCTTGAGAGAATCGACCTAGGGTTAGCTATACTATAGTTAGCTTTAGTATTTGTTTGAGGTGTATAAGACGACTAAAAACCCGCTTATCAAATTGGCGTCGTTGCCGGGGACACAAGTTCTTTTGTGTCTTCGTGTGCCAAAACTGAGTTAAGCCAAATCCCGAGTTTGTGGAATGTTATGTCTATCGTTGAGTCATAGAGTCATAGAGTCTGTCGAATTTAATGAGTCTATATTTGTTTTCTTTTTTACCGAGTCTAAAAATAATATAACATGTTGAATATGTGTTAAATTTTTGTTCTGTGTGTGTGTTGAATTCTTGTTTACGTGAGTTTTTACATTACTAAAAAGAAAACAACAACAACAATCTCTATATCATTGCATTTAATTGCATCCACATTATTGATTTTGTTTTCTGATAGCTACTTGTTTTCTATTTTCTGGTTTGCATAACTAACTCTAACTTCTTTTGCATAACTGATTTTGATTTTTTTGCATATTTGATTTTTCAATTTCTTTGTATGAATTTTTTCTTTTTATGCATCATTTTTTTTTAACATTCTGACCAGTTTATGATTGTTTTGTTATTTTTCATTATTTTGCTGCCTTTTGTGCCTTTATTTCTTTTACCATTTGTTTTTTTTGTTTTCTTTCTATTTTTCTGTCTCTGTATCTATTATTTTTCTATTTTTCTGTTTTTGATTCTACTCTTCTTCTGATGCTTTTCTGTTTTAATTCAGTTATCTTTCTTTTTTCTATTTTTCTAATTCTGTTATCTTTTTGTTCTTCTTTTTGATTTTTAATCCTATTAACAACTCTTGTGCATTCTAATACTAGTATTATTCCTAATTCTTCTGATCTTGATAATTCTGCTCCTAGCTTCAATGAAGAAAGTAGTTGCACATTAATGCCATGATGTATCAACCATGGTGTCCTCAATATCCCGAATGGGATGGAGCCTGGTTATACGAGAATTATCCATCTGAGCTAACAACTATGATGCTTGAGTTATATGATTTTGCAGGTAACACTCACCATTTTGATAATAGGGGATCCACGACATCCGGAGGAATGAATGGGATTGCTGTTGCTGACAATCGGAGATTTGAAGGATACATAGATGGATGTGACATGTGTGGTTCTGTAGGACATCCACCCAATGATTGTCCCATTTTGCAAGAACCACCACCTCCATTCAGACCACAACTGGTACAAGAAAGTTCCTTAGAGGATTTAATCAAGCAATTGGCCATGAATAACATTCAATTCCAAAAGAATGTGTCTGCCACACAACAACCAGTGCAACAACTTAACAGTTCACCTTCTCTAGAAGATTTGGTACAACAGTTTCAACAAAATACCATGCAGATTTAGCAAAACAACATGCAATTTCAACAAAATATAATTGCCACAATGCAAGAGTTGATAGCACATATTGGTCAACTGGCCACTGATGAGTCATCAAATGTACATCTCAAATGAACCCAACAAGAGTACCACAGAGCAACTCACGAGCTTAAAAGATAACTATTAGCTAAGATCCAAATTAATGGTCAAAACTCGAAGTAAAACATAAGTTGTGCCTAATGAAGATTCTTAGCTAACTATTTCTCCATTGCAGGTTCAGCCAACCAGCCAAAGGTACAAGCCGAGAGACTCTCGGCCGGGCCAAGACTCCTACTGCCTTGAAACCGAAGTCGAAGATCCAAGCGGAACTCCACGTCAGCAATATCAGCCACCCTGGACCTGGCTCAGTTCCACGTCACTACTGGTGCAACTACTACGCATGTCACAGCAAGGGTAGAATAGGAAATGTACATGTAAGTCTGTTAGCATCGTTAGCTGTGCCCAAACTTGTATAAATAGAAGGAACTTTGATAGAATAGGGGCTTTTGGCATTCAAAAAACTCTCCCGTGTCCATATTCTCTAAATTCTCTCACTTTTCTTCTCCTCCATTCACGGTGGTATACGGTGTCTGTCAATGGCGTTTCTCGATTGAGGAAATGCAAGCTAAGGAATGAGAAGTCAAAGATTATCGAGGAGACCGATCAGACTACTGGCGCGCACTCTGGTGGATCTGAACCTCGGTTCCTAGCTAGCGAGGCGAACCATCACCGTCGTCCCATGGCGATCGTTGTGGAAGATGGAACCACCGAATCCAGGCCCTGTGTTTGTACTTTGTTCTCAATATAACGAGTATTTTCTGAGTTCTAACTCCATTGCATTCCTGATAATTCAATTCAATTACTAAGTTGCAATTGCACATGGTAATAGAACAAAGTTAAACTAAGCCGATTGGAACTGGTTTAACTAATTCAGTAGATGATCAGTTAATGATAATTAATTGAGACTCTAAAATCAGCTTGAACTTAATCTCTATCAACAGATGAGGTAACGATTGTGTAAATCCTCAGTATGGTATGA
The DNA here is from genome assembly GCA_025330945.1 of Mucuna pruriens. Taxonomy (NCBI): domain Eukaryota; kingdom Viridiplantae; phylum Streptophyta; class Magnoliopsida; order Fabales; family Fabaceae; genus Mucuna; species Mucuna pruriens. The sequence goes on along the minus strand of JAENHJ010000528.1, from coordinate 1,590,154 downwards.
GACGAACCTATGGTGATTGCCATAAGACCCATGGAGACTGAGATGGACTGTAATTGGAGTGATTGAACCAGAAAACCCTGAATATTGGAACGGAACATGAACACAGTAGTAGTAATAATCTTAGAAATAGTATTCAGCATAGTAGTTTATTTTAATTATGTTTATAGTTAGTTACATCTTAAATCCTCCCCCTTACTTGTTGCTTTTCGAGTCCGAGACAGAGGCAGTCCTTCCTAAGCGTCTGTCAATGCACTCAGCCGAGACCGAACCAATCGTCTCTGCCGAGATCAACTCGGCCTAATCTTTGCCAAGTGCAACTTCGGCCAGTCTTGAGACAAGTCTGTGACTTACAATCAGAGTCCGATTTTTGTTTACCGCCTATTGAAATATCCATTGAACGCACTGTGTCCTTGAGAAGAATGACCTAGGGTTAGCTATGCTATAGTTAGCTTTAGTATCTGATAAAGTGTTCAAAACGACACAAGAAAAAAAGGCTTTATCAAATTGGCGCCGTTGCCGGGGACACAAGTTCTTTTGTGTATTTCAGTGTGCCAAGTAAATCGAGTCGAATCCGAGTTGTAAGAAGTTTTGTTTTAAGGTTTGATTGAGTCTGAATTTGTTAATAAAATTTCACGTGAATTCACTGATAAAACAAGAACAAATATATACATATTGATATAGAATAAAATTACTCTGCATTGCATATATTAAATTCTCTAACTCTGCATCACATTCAGCATTACATATTGACTACATCCTGATTGTTGTTACCTTAGAAGTTTGCATGATGCATGACTAGGAGTAGCACTGACCCACTGTATATTTTTGATCCAGAAATAGAACTAACTTTACGAAGGTTACGTAAAATTAGAAATACTACAGTAAATATTAGTAATAGTGTAAACTCCGTTGTTGAGTCTGATCAATCTTATACTAACACCCTCAGTGATAGTGCTAACAACTTTACAGAGCCAGGGCAGATGGAAAATCTTAACAGGACATTGAAGGAGCTAGCCACTCCAGATGTGGTGTACCAACCATGGTGTATCCAGTATCCACAACTGGAGCCGGCTCAGACATATGAATTGAAGTCTGGATTGATACACTTGCTGCCTAAATTTCATGGTCTTGCAGGAGAAGACCCCCACAAGCACCTCAAAGAATTCCACGTGGTTTGTTCCACGATGAGGCCGCAGGGAATCCCAGAAGATTATATAAAAATGAAGGCATTTCCATTCTCTCTGGATGGAGCTGCAAAGGACTGGCTATATCTGCAGCCAGCACTCTTCAATACCTGGGGAGATATGAAACGGACCTTCCTGGAAAAATTTTTCCCAGCTTCTAGGACTGCGACCATCGGAAGGAAATTGTGGGATAAGGCAGCACACAGGAGAAACTCTGCACGAATATCGAGCGCTTCAACAAACTCTGTGCTACCTGTCCTCACCATCAGATCAGCGAGCAAAATCGCTGATCCAATACTTCTACGAAGGATTAGCCATAATGGACAGGAGTATGATTGACGCCGCCAAGTGGAGGAGCGCTAATGGACAAAAACTCCAGCAGCAAAAGAAGGCATCTGATTTCGAATATGGCGAGCAACACTCAACAATTCGGAATCGAGGACCGAATCAGTCGCGGCCGCTGAACGAAATCGGGCGCAGCTTCCAACCAAAGGCTGAGAACCAGTTGACCGAACTAACTCTCTCGGTGAGACAACCGGCCGTTAGTCAACATCATCCAACCATGGCAGCAAAGGTCTGTGGCATATGTACTTCAATGGAACATCCAACCGATATGTGCCCCACTCTGCAAGAAACCGAGTCTAGCCAAACCGAAAGTGTTGGAGCTGTAGGAGGATTTCAATACGAGGCAACCTTATCAGAACCGCAATTCGATAACCAACCATATGGGAAACAACCATTCCCGCCTAATCCACAGCCAGGATCAGATGCGGCTCAAAGAGCCGGATTCATGCCGAATGCGCCCTATGGGACAGCTAGTCATCAAGAACCGAGTTCACAATACTCAACATCATCCTTCCCACCTCAGAACAGAGAACTCCTACTCAAGATAACCCTCCATCACTAGAAGATCTAATGAAGCAGCTGGCAAATGAGCAACATAGAATTTCAACAATCAGTAAGCTCCAAAGAATTTACAATTTCAACAAAACATGACCGCCACCATCCATGATCTCAAGATGCAAATAGACAGCTGGCGACACTGTGAGTGAATTACAGTCAGCCGGCTCGAGTAACCTTCCCTCCCAACCCGCTCCGAATCCGAGAGGGAATGCCAATGCAGTAATACTCGAAGCGGCAAGGAATTATCTCACTGCATGCAACCAGCATCGGTACAGAACCAGATGAAGCCGACTGAGCAACAGCCGACTCACCGCCTCACCCACGCACAACTGTCCCATTGCCATTCCTATCACGGACCATCTCAAGAAAGACACCAGACTCTGATGACGAGCTGCTGAAGATGTTCCTAAGGTGGAAATCAACATTCCACTTCTCGATGCGATCAAACAAATTCCAAAGTACGCAAAAATTCCTTAAGGAACTATGCGTACACAAAAGAAGAAAGATGAAAGGGAATCGAGAACTCGGAGGTGTGGTCTCAAGCTTAACCAGGAACCACCCCACTGCAGGAATTTCACAGGTCTTACCAAAGAAATGCCGAGACCCCGGTATCTTCTCGGTCCCATGCACCATAGGTGAGTGCACATTTGCTGACGCTATGTTGGACCTAGGAGCGTCAATCAACGTCATGCCTACATCAACTTACAGGTCCCTCAATCTTGAGATCTAGAACCCACAGGATGACCATACAGCTTGCTAATAGAAGTATCGTGCAACCCCCGGGAGTTCTCGAAGATGTCCTCGTCCAAGTAGATGAACTGATATTTCCAAATTGATTTTTATGTGCTTGACATGGAGGATGAGTCATCTGACAAAAGATCAACCTTGATATTGGGGAGACCATTTTTAATGACAGCAAGGACGAAAATTGACGTACATGCCGGAACGCTCTCTATGGAATTCGGTGACACACTGGTGCAGTTCAATATCTTTGAAGCCATGAAGCACCCCACCGAAGACCATTCACTCTTTGGTGTGGATATAATGGAAGAATTAGTGGAAGAATATTTCCAACTAGAAAGCTGCAGTGAGGGATTGGAAGATCTTGCTGGAACTACCGCCACCAATAGCTGCCCGAAGGCTAACCACAAGGAAGTAATGGACACCCCAGCCTCTGAGGAAGAGCACAGTGATATCAGCAGCTTGATGTTTGAAGAAGAATTGACCAAGTTAATAAACCAAGTTTGCTATTCCAAGCCCTCAGAGAGCAAGAACAATGCAGAGGTAAAAGTTGCCGAAACTACGAAGCCTCTACCTGCACAATTGGCAACAATATTCACGGCCGAAGTGAAGTCGGCCAAAGAAGGCCGAGTCAATGCAAGTCCAAAAGTCAACTCGGCCGACGAGTCAAACACACAAACCGACACACTAACCGAAACCATGTCGGCCAATGAAGACCAGACTCAATCCGAGCTCATCGCTCCAACCGGATCCAGGACCGAAAGGAAAACCGAAGCCGACTCAACTTTACCGAAAGTCGAAACCATCCCGTCAAGTCGGCCGAAGCATGACAAGGCCGAGTCCATGATGGCAATCCTAATGCCGAATCCGGAACAAGCCGACCAGTCGGATCCGACAGTCATAACTCAAGAATCTCAATCTCCACCACCCATGGAACTGAAACCATTGCCTGGCCACTTAAAATATGCCTTTCTGGACAGAGAACAGCAGCTTCTGGTCATCATTGCAAGCAACCTCCTCCCGGAGCAGGAAGACAAGCTGCTACAAGTCCTTAGGCAGCACAAACAGGCAATTGGGTGGAAACTTTCTGACCTTCCAGGAATCAATCCCTCCATATGCATGCACAGAATACTAATGGAAGAAGACATTAAGCCCATAAGGCAACAGCAACGAAGACTGAATCCTACCATTCTAGATGTAGTCAAGAAAGAAGTCACAAGGCTACTTGCTGCAGGCATCATCTATCCTATCTCAGACAGCCAATGGGTGAGTCCTGTGCAAGTAGTGCCAAAGAAATCTGGGATGACCGTCAGGAAAAACCAACAAGACGAGTTGGTACCTACTAGGATTCAGAACAGCTGGCGGGTGTGCATCGATTACAGAAGATTAAATCAAGCAACCCGCAAGGATCACTTTCCTTTGCCTTTCATTGACCAGATGTTGGAAAAGATAGCAGGGAAATCCCATTACTGCTTTCTAGATGGATTTTCAGGATACATGCAGATACACATAGCACCTGAAGATCAACATAAGACCACCTTCACATGCCCCTTTGGCACGTTTGCTTACACCAGAATGCCATTCGGATCTGGCAATGCCCGAGTACATTCCAACGCTGCATGATGAGCATATTCTCTGACTTGATGCAGGAATGCATGGAGGTGTTTATGGACGACTTCACGGTATACGCCGACTCGTTTGAAGCATGCCTGAACAACCTATCCAAGGTGCTGAAGAGATGTACCGATACGAACCTAGTTCTTAATTTCGAAAAGTGTCATTTCATGGTGACCGAGGGAATAGTATTGGGACACCTGGTCTCAAACAGAGGAATAGAAGTGGACAAAGCTAAAATAGATATAATTTCCTCCCTCCCTAACCCCGCAACTGTACGGGGAAGTTCGCTCATTCTTGGGGCACGCAGGCTTCTACAGAAGATTCATCAAAGACTTCAGCAAACTAGCCCTGCCGCTGTCCAAACTGCTACAGAAAGATGCTGATTTCAACTTTGACCAATCTTGCATTGAGGCATTTCAAGAGCTTAAGCGCAAACTTACATCAGCACCCATCTTGCAAGCACCAAGCTGGGACCTGCCATTTGAACTCATGTGCGACGATCCAATTCCCCCTGAGCTGTTCTCGGCCAGAGAGCACGAGTCGGCCAACCAGTGCATGTTATTGCATATGCGTCCCAGAACCATGGACCCGCCCAGCAAAAAACTACACAACAACTGAGAAGGAACTTCTGGCAATTGTGTTTGCCCCGGATAAGTTTCGCTCCTACCTTCTCGGTTCTAAGATAGTAGTGTTCTCTCGATCACGCAGCTCTGAAGTACTTATTGAAGAAGCCGATGCCAAGCCAAGACTGATCCGATGGATGCTTTTTCTCCAAGAATTTAACTTGGAAATCAGAGACAAGAAAGGTGCCGAAAATGCTGTAGCAGACCACTTAAGCAGGATTGAAAGAGAAAGCGAACAACTGCCTATCCGAGACGGGTTCCCCCGATGAGCACCTCCTGCACATCAAGACGGATCCACCATGGTATGCGACATTTGCAACTTCGTGGCAACATCTCAATTTCCACCTACGGCTTCTCGAACTTACAAGGAGAAGATTCAAGTGATGCCAAGTATTACGTATGGGATGACCCCTATCTGTGGAGATTATGCAACGACAAGATCATTCGCAGTGCATTCCCGACACCGAGATCAAGTCGGCCCTTCACTTCTGTCACTCAGCTCCCGGAGGAGGCCACTACGGCCATCTCTGACCGCCAGAAAGTGCTTGACTGTGGCCTTTATTGGCCTTCCATTTTCAGAGACGCCATAAATTGCCTCCACCGCGACGACAGATGCCAAAAAAGCAGGATGGCCCCTGAGCCAAAGGCATGAAATGCCCCAAAGAGCCCATCCTATTCTGTGAAGTCTTTGACGTCCTGGGGCATAGATTTTATGGGACCTTTCCCTATCTCCAATGGCTATTCATACATCCCGCTTGCCGTTGATTATGTATCAAGATGGGTAGAAGCCGTCCCCACCGAACCAATGATGCCAAGGTAGTAGTGGACTTTCTGAAGTCCAACATTTTTGCAGGTTCGGGGTCCCAAAGGCGCCATCAGTGACCAAGGGAGTCACTTCACGCAATAGAGCCATGGCTTCCTTCTCCAAAAAATATGGGTGGCACACAGGATAGCAACAGATATCACCCCAAACTAATGGGCAAGCTGAAGTATTTAACAGGAAATCAAGCATACACTGCAAAAGATGACAAATCCCAGCAGGGAAGGACTGAGCAAACTCCTTGAAGATGCGCTGGCTGGGCTCACAGACTGCATATCGAACACCGTTAGGGATGTCTCCCCACCGAGTTGTTTTAAAAGCCTGCCACCTTCCCGTGGAGCTAGAACATAGAGCTTACTGGGCCGTCAAGCAATGCAACATGGCCTATGACCAAGTTGGGGAGCATAGGAAGTTCCAACTTCAAGAACTAGATGAACTTCGCTTGGAAGCCTATGAAAATGCTAGGATCTACAAGCAAAAGGTAAAAAAATTCCATGATGATCAGATCTTAAGAAAAGACCTCCACATTGGCCAAAAAGTGTTGCTGTTCAATTCAAGATTAAAACTCATAGCAGGTAAGCTTCGCTCCAGATGGGATGGACCTTTTGTTATCACTAACATATTTCCCCATGGTGCAGTGCAGCTTAAGGAAAAACATACCAATCGCACCTTTCAGGTCAATGGGCACCAAGTTAAACCATTCTTAGAAGGTCCGGCACCAACAGGAGAAAACATGGAGAACATTTTCCTGGTCAAAGCCGACTCCGCCAGATGGCAGCATAGGCCAACTCGGCCACCATTGAGGACAATGCCGAGACTAAGTGTGGGGGGGGTTCCGTGCATCTGACAAAAGCCGGATCACTCACGCCATATCTGCCCTTCTCTTTTCCCTTCTCTAAAACTTTATATTTAGATTGCTCTGTTATTTCCTTTCAATCTCATGTTTTTCATTAAAAAAAAAAAACTGCCCAAGCCGAGTCCCATTCTGATTCTGTGCCATCTTGACCGGATCCGAAGTGACTCCATCTCAGCCGTCCCCACGTAGGCCGTCTCCATCTCATCCACCACCACCGGATCCGGATCACACTTGGCCGGACAGAAATTGAACTAAAGAATTCCCACAAAATTAAATAGCAGAAATGCATGCCAAGGCCGACCCAAAGATGAATCCGAAAGGCTGGTGAATCAGCAGTAGGGAATCTCTTCTCTCCCAAAGGAACTACCCTTACCTACTGGGAGCCAAACCTTCGGATCCTAGGCAGAAATAGCGAATTGGGAAGCGTGAACCTTCAAAGGTGAAGAAACAGATCGACAATGCGAGAATTTGAGCCTTCAATGAAGACGGCCGGAAACAAGGCCGTCTCACTTCTTTCTGAGTGATTTTTGCAATGCATGTCAATTGTGTGCTGAATCTTGCCCTAACTCTCTAGATACAACCGTTGTACGCATGCAGAATGAAATGATCTAGGCCATGTTTCTTAAGAGCCCGTGAGCCAAATAAGTGTCCAAAACAAGCTGACCCTTGTCACCCCCTTTGAGCCTGATATGACCATTTTTCTTACATCTCATTACAAGCCGAGGCCAAAAAAAAAAAAAAAAAAAAAAAAAAAAAAAAACCATTATCATACCCTACCCTCGGGGAAGCCGAGGAGCCTTGGAATTGTCCCGGGAGTGAGTTAAAATCAAGTGTGGGGGAAGTCTAAGGAGCAGAATCCGTCACAAGGCTGCTAAAGGTGCGTAAAAAGAGAAAACAAGATGTAAGAAAGGAAGAAAGAAGGTATATAAAAACAAAAACAAAACAAGCAAATTAAAATAAATGAGCTGAGATAAACAAATCAGCAAGCTATGCAAGTAGAAGAAAGAAAAAGTGCGAGGAGCAGCAAGCAAATAAAAGCCCGAAAAGAAGACCAAAGAATCGACTCCCTTCATACCGGTTACACTCACTCCCCATTGCTCCTCTCCTCCCCACGGGTTCTCAAACCAGTCCTCGCCCACCCATCCAACCCATAACCTTGACCTCGCTACAAGCCATAAAAGTCCTAGTGATCATAACTGTTGTGTGTGTTGCAGGTGTAAGAGGAGAGCTCTGTCAAGATACAATTACACTAAGTCCATGCAATGCTTTGAGTGTAAAACACGACCACACCCGAGAGAAATGAGAAATTTAGGCATTAGCAACAGTGGTCAACTCTGAAGGCACCTCTTCCCCATTAAAGCTGTCGAAACCCCTGAGAACCAAGGCAAGTGACTCCCTATGGCATGCGAGTTCCAAACCGGATGAAGATCTTCCAACTCGTGTAGTCAGCCCAAAGGAAGTCGAATGTAAGAATCTCCTACCGAAACCTCCCTTGTTTGAGTCACATATTTTGCCCGGAGTGCAAAAGGCTAAGTGTGGGGGTTTGATGAGTCATCAAATGTACATCTCAAATGAACCCAACAAGAGTACCACAGAGCAACTCACGAGCTTAAAAGATAAATCGTTAGCTAAGATCCAAATTAATGGTCAAAACTCAAGTAAAACATAAGTTGTGCCTAATCAAGATTCTTAGCTAACTATTTCTCCATTGCAGGTTCAGCCAACCAGCCAAAGGTACAAGCCGAGAGACTCTCTACCGGGCCAAGACTCTACTGCCTTGAAACCGAGTCGGGAAGATCCAAGCTTTAACTCCACGTCAGAATATCAGCCACCCTGGACCTGGCTCAGTTCCACGTCACTACTGGTGCAACTACTACGCATGTCACAGCAAGGGTAGAATAGGAAATGTACATGTAAGTCTGTTAGCATCGTTAGCTGTGCCCAAACTTGTATAAATAGAAGGAACTTTGATAGAATAGGGGCTTTTGGCATTCAAAAACTCTCCCGTGTCCATATTCTCTGAATTCTCTCTCACTTTTCTTCTCCTCCATTCACGGTGGTATACGGTGCTGTCAATGGCGTTTCTCTCGATTGAGGAAATGCAAGCTAAGGAATGAGAAGCCGAAGATTATCAGAGGAGACCGATCAGACTACTGACGCACTCTGGTGGATCTGAACCTCAGTTCCTAGCTAGCAGAGGCGAACCATCACCGTCGTCCATGGCGATCGTTGTGGAAGATGGAACCACCGAATCCAGGCCCTGTGTTTGTACTTTGTTCTCAATATAACGAGTATTTTCTGAGTTCTAACTCCATTGCATTCCTGATAATTCAATTCAATTACTAAGTTGCAATTGCACATGGTAATAGAACAAAGTTAAACTAAGCCGATTGGAACTGGTTTAACTAATTCAGTAGATGATCAGTTAATGATAATTAATTGAGACTCTAAAATCAGCTTGAACTTAATCTCTATCAACAGATGAGGTAACGATTGTGTAAATCCTCAGTATGGTATGAGACGAACCTATGGTGATTGCCATAAGACCCATGGAGACCGAGATGGACTGAATTGGAGTGATTGAACCGAAAACCCTGAATATTGAACGAAACATGAACACAGTAGTAGTAATAATCTTAGAAATAGTATTCAGCATAGTAGTTTATTTTAATTCTGTTTATAGTTAGTTACATCTTAAATCCTCCCCCCTTACTTGTTGCTTTTCGAGTCTGAGACAGAGGCAGTCCTCTGTAGCGTCTGTCTGCACTCAGCCGAGACCGAACCGAATCGTCTCTGCCGAGATCAACTCGGCCTAATCTTTGCCAAGTGCAACTCGGCCAGTGCTGAGACAAGTCTGTGACTTACAATCAGAGTCCGATTTTTGTTTACCGCCTATTGAAATATCCATTGAACGCACTGTGTCCTTGAGAAGAATGACCTAGGGTTAGCTATGCTATAGTTAGCTTTAGTATCTGATAAAGTGTTCAAAACGACACAAGAAAAAAAGGCTTTATCAGCCACCACAATAAATCAACTACAGTTTGAGGATTCTGGACAGGTTCCTTCCCAAGCCATTCTCAGTCCATAGGAGAATATAAGTGAGATAACCATGAAGAGTGACATGGAGCTGCTGTAACAACAATCACTAAAAGTGCAATATGGATTTTGTGGAAATTCGGATTCAGAGAATTCAATCACTATGCTAGGCTTTACCGACTCTAGTAGTGTTGCCAACTCCATGCTTGCTATTGCCGACTCTACTAAGATGGCTAAGATAGATGGCTGCGTGCCAATTGTTTCTAATCTGGCTGATGTGGTTAAGATTGCAAGTTCTATGACTGATGTTATTGATCTTACTAATATGACATTGGATGAGATTTCAGACCAAGTTACTAGGGTCGAGATAGTTGATCCTGCATGTGCTGATGTTGACATTACTAATCCCCTCTGTGCTGATGTCAAGACGATCGCATATATGCTAATGCTGATAATGCTTTTACTAATAGGGCTGAGGATGCTGATTCTCTGGTTGACAAGTCAGATAGTGTTAATATGATTGAAATGGCCGACTCTATAGTTTCTATGTCAGACAATGCCAATATATTAGAAGTTGCCAACTCTATGATGGAGGTTCTGAGTCTTGCTAATATAATTAAGGTTGTCGACTCTAGGGTTAATATTTCTACTTTTGTCGATATGCTTGAAATGTCGGATTCTGTGGTTAACGTGTCCAACTTTGCCAATGTGGTTGATAATTCTAACAATGCTAATATAACTAAAGTTTTAGATTCTGGGATTGAAGTGTCGGATTCTGTTAATAATTTTTTGGCTCATGAACCAACACTTGCCGATTTGGGCAATCAAAGCCGAAATCGCAACAAGGCCAAATCTGTGTCTAACCCCAAATGTCGAATCCATAACCAAAAGAAAGCCGAGACTGACTCGGCACCCCAAGGTCGAAACCTAGTGTGGGCTGGAAGCGAAGCAGGTGAGGAGACTAATACCGAGTCCGACATGAGCATACAGCCGAGAGTCGAAGGCAACTCGAATGACGAGAACTGGAAGCAGCCTAAAGCCGAATCCGTTTCAAATAACCACGTCCGATGGTAGAAACCAATCAAGTCCGACTCTAGCAGCCAACCAGGAGCTGAGTCCGATTCGGGCAGTCGGAGCTAGAACCAACCAAAGGTCGAAACTGACTTAGCACACCAAATGCTGAATCCAGGCCAAGCCGACCAATCAAGCAATCAGACAACAATTGTGTCTAGTTTAGGTGGCCAATATCAAGCAAAGTCTGAATGTGTCCTTGGTAATCAATGCTGCAACTTGACGAATGCCGAGACTATATTCGGTAGCCGCCTCTACACGTGGACAACTGAAATGACACACGATCACCCGACTCTACATTCGAAAAGCCGAATCCACTCTTGGCAGCCGAGTCAGGAATCCACGAATGAACCTTCTTCACTTTTCTCACCAGCAGCAGAATCAATACCAATGTCATCCATAGCGCAACCATTCCATGCCTTTGTAAATTTGCATTATGAATTGACTAAACACTCTAAATTTTTTGGAAATATGGATTTTAAGAATTCTGTTAATTGTGAGTGTACCTATACTGGATTAACTAAATCTTCTCTATGTGTGAAAAGCAGCAATGACACTAATCCCAGTGCAGGAGTTATAGGCAATATTGCAAAGAAGCTATTGGAGGATATCATGTTAAAACTATCAACATGGATGAGGAGAAAGCTCCACCAAGTTGTAGACAACAGGAGCGGAGCGAAAATACTAGATATCAGATTTTGCACATTCTTTCCACCCTAAAAAAAGCAGTCTTTCTATTTCACCCCTTCCCTTGCGCACATATGCTTTGCATTGAGGACAATGCATCATTTAAGTTGGGGGATATTCCATAGAAGGGTGATAGTTTGTTTCGTTTTGTTTTGTTTTTAGTTTTGCTATTTCGTTCCTGTTCTATTTCATTTTGTTTCTTTTCTTTTCATTTCAATCTCTTTTCAAGTCATTTTCCCTTGACCTAAATAAAAAGTTGTCTAAGCCGAGTCCATGCCAACTCTGGTTCCATCTTGGCCGGATCTGGATTGACTTCGGCCTTGTCTCATATTTTGCTTTTAATTCTGATTTTTGTTTTGTTTTCCCCTTAACTGATTTCTAATTGCCAATTATTGAGAAAATTATTTTGAAAAATTCTGAATTGATTTCTTTGAGTAAAAATGAAGCAGAAAAGGTATGCATGACCTAGAGGAAAGATTTTTCAAACTTGATAGGGAATGAAATTTCTACATCTTTGGGCATTTAGTGATTGAAAAAACTAAAAAAGAAGAACCTTCAATGATTGAGCAACCATCTGTGTGAGAATTTTCGAGCCTTGCATACATAATGGCTTTACATCTTGTCATTCTTTCCTTTCTTATGTGATATTTACATTCATGATGACTGGTTACTCTAGATTTTGCCTTGACTCTTTGGATACATCTTGTTTCGCATGCAGGAGTGATATGATCTAGGCCATGTTTCTAATTAGCCCCGAGCCAAATAGACCTACCTTGCAAATTTTATCCCTTGCTTACCCTCTTTGAGCCTGAATAACCATTTTTCTAATATGACAGCTCATTACAAGCCAAAGCCAAAAAACCATGATCAACCTCAACCTTAGGGGGACAAAGGAGCTTTGGAATTGTTCTGGGAGTGGTTCTCGTTCAAGTGTGGGGGAGACACCTGGGGACATATCAAGAACAGTGCATCCAAAAAGGATTGAAAAAGAAAAGAAAGAAAAACAAGTGTAGGATGAAACAAAGAAAGGGAAAGCAGCCAAAAGTTATAAGCTGCAGCAAAAATACAGCACAAAGCTGCAAAACAAGAAGTAAGAAAAAGAAGAAAAGAAAAATGGAAAAAGGGAAAGAAAATAAGTGAGCAAGAATGCTCTTAATAAAACCGTAGTGTCCTAGGGGACTCCCTCCATGCTACGAACTCATTCCCCATTGCTCCTCCCTTCCCTATGGTTACTAAAGCTCACTTACCATCCTGCATCCCACCCTTAACCTTGGCCACGTTACAAGCCGACAAGAAGTCCTAATGATCATGATTGCATGTGATTTTGAAGGTGCAAAAAGAGAGGCTAGTCAAAGTTCGGTAGTGGTGGTTGCATGGGATGTTTGAGTGTAGACACAATCCCAAACACTTGAGAGATTGAGAGAATATGCCCTGAGAGAGAGCTCGGTCACTTCTCGGTTATTCTTTGATGTTTGTAGGTTACTTATTTGCCTTGGGTATGGAGAAAGTAACTCTCATAGATTGTTTGCAAAATCTAGATTCTGGGATGATTTCATGCTTGATTTGTTTGTCAAACTTGAAAATTTCATTTGAAAACATATTTTCTCTTTCAATTTTCTTGAAATATGATTTTGCCCAAGAGTGCAAAAGTGTAAGTGTGGGGGTTTGATAAGTCATATTTTATACACCTCACAAGGGCTTAAGATGGGTATTATTAAGATTGTTTAGTGATTAAGAGTCATGTCTTTCCTAAGATTCGAATTATGGGCCTAGAAATAGAAAAAATATAAATATGTGCTAAAATAAGGATTTTAACTAATAAAAGATTGGACTTGTTTTGCAGGCCTAGAAGCCAAGAGCATCCTGGCCCAAGTCGACGTTAGTGGCCAAAATCAATTCGGCAAGAATGCAGATATGATTATGCTAAAATTAAGCTAAAATTAAGGAATTTGTAATGCATATTTGATTCTCCTAGAATTAAGGAATCTGTAATTCATATATGATTATGCTAAATTAAGGAATCTTAAATGCAGATTTGATTCTCCTAGAATTAAGGAATATGTAATGCAGATATGATTATGCTAAAATTAAGGAATCTATAATGCAGATTTGATTCTCCTAGAATTAAGGAATCTATAATGCAGATATGATTATGCTAGAATCAAGGAATCTGTAATCTCATAGGATTGAGAAATATGTAATCAGTAATTCAAATTTGTAATATGTTAGGATCAGGGAAATATGTAATTCAGGTAACTGAGTAGGAAATTTGCTAAAATCAAGGAATCAACGATTCTGTACGATTAGATTTAGATTTAGCCACCTTGTGATAAATAAAACACGCCAGGCCACATCTTCGGTGTGGAAAAACAGTGGAATTCTAGACCTAGCACCGTCAGCAACTACAGACATTCCAAGCTACCACAATGGTACACGAAGCATTAGTAAGGTGTCTCTCTCGATCGAGGAGGTACAGGACCAGGATTTGGGAAGTTGGAAGCTGTCAGAGTTGATCGCTCGGTATAACCGACGCACTCTGATGGATGGAAACCTCAATGCTTGGCCATCACTAGTGCATCACTATCATCCTTCCATTGGCGATCGTCGTGGAAGGCAGGCTCTCTAGAGAACACTGAATTCCCACCTTTGTATTAAATTCTATTTTCAATATTATAACTGGTTTGCAATTTTGTCTCTTGATTATAATTCTTGTACTTTAATTTACTTTTAACTTTGCTCTAATTGCACATTGTTAGGGGTAGATCACGTTACAATAGGACCGATTGGAATTGGTTTAATAATTTGATTAGGTAGAGAACCTAAAATCAACCAAGTACATACTCCCTACCAACTGATGAGGTAGCGATTGTGTAAATCCTCAATATGGCAATAGACAAAAATTCGGCGATTTTCGTAAGAATCTAAGGTTGATTCGAAATATAATTCTAAGTAAGGAAAGCAAACTGTTATGTGTTGATTTCTGAATTGGAACAGTAAGTTAGTATAAATTAGTTTAGTTTACTTTTCTGCATTTAATTTAATTTCTGCACTTAAACACAAACCCCCATATTTACTGCTTTCCAGAGTTTAAGACCGAGTCAGTTCGACTTTGTCGCGTCCATCCGAGACCAAGTTAGTCCGAGTCTGTGCTTAGTCGAGATCGTGTCGGATTCGCCTTTGTCGAGAGCGAATCGGATCAGTCTTTGCCGAGAGCGAGTTGAGATTCTGCACTAAACATCTTCTACATTAACTCTGATTTCCGCACTTGGCACAATTTGAACACACTTTGTCCTTAAGAGAATCAACCTAGGGTTAGCTATACTATAGTTAGCTTTAGTATTTATTTGAGGCGTGTAAGGCGACTAAAAATCGCTTATCACTGGCGAACCTACTCCCCATTGCTCCTCAGTTCCCTACAGTTAGAAAAACTCACTTACCCATCCTGTACCCCACCTTTTGACCCAAGCCACGATACAGGCCAAGAATGAAGCCCTTTTGATCATGACTGCATGTGTTTTTAAAGGTGTGGAAGGAGAGACCAGTCAAAGTTTGGTAATACCAGTTACATGGGATGTTGAGTGTATATACAAGCCCAAACACTTGAGAGGTTGAGAGAATATTTTCCTAAGAGAGAAATCTATCACTCTCGGTCATCATTTGATGTTTGCAAGTCACTTAATTGCCTTAGGTGTGGAGAAAGTAATTTTCACAGATTGCTTGAACATCTCAACTCTTTGGGCGAAGGAATGTTAACTCTGTTTCCATCTAGAGCTTGAGAAATTTATTGAAAATTCTTTTTCTCTTTTAAAATCTCCCTTGTATTTGAACTCTTATATTTCCCAGGAGTGCAAAAGTGTAGGTGTGGGGGTCTGATGAGTCATATTTTATACACCTTACAGGGACCTAAGATGAGTGTTTTGGGGATCATTTGCTGCTTAAGAATTGAGTCTTAGCTAAGATTCATATTATGGACCCACAAATAGGGAAAGTATAAATTTGTACTAACTTGAGAATTTTAGCTAATAAAAGAATTCATTCTTTTCTGTAGGATGAATTGATCTCAACCTATCAAGAGTCTCGGCCCAGGTGAGTCGTCCCGGCTAGACCGACTCCTTCCCAGACTAGCCGACTCTACAGGTCCAGCAATCACGTGGAGCACATAGCCCAATAAGGAGCAGCCCATTGCACTACCCACATATGGCAGCCCGGCTCAGGTGCCAACACAGCTCCAAAGCCAACTCAACTGCCACGTCACTCATGAGAGAAGCTTGCAGCGCAAGTTACACAAGGGTAGATTAGGGAGATCAGTTTGTAATTTTGTTAGGATTTGTTAGCTAGCGTGTGTAGCAAGGTCCAGCTCATGTATATATAGGAAGAGCTAGGCACGTTTAATGTTGTTGAATTCAGACTTATTTCCATTCACATTCTACGCTCCATTCTCTCACACACATTCTCCATCCTCATGGTGGTGCACGATGCCTTCGATGGTGTTTCTCTCAATCGAGGAAGCGTAGGTCAAAGACTGAGAGGCCAAAGGTTGTCAGAGGGGACCGCTTGGCTTGCCATCGAACTCTGGTGAACCTGGTCCTCAGCACCTTGGCTAACATAGGTGAGCCATTGTTGTTCGACCATGGTGATCGTCGTGGAAGACAGATCTACTGAATTCACACCCTACGTTTGTACTTCGTTCTTAATAATATGAGTAGTTTCTGATTCCAATCTCTTGTTTGTGATTTCTGCACTTTAATCCGCATGTTGTGTTTCGATTTCATATAGTAATATGGACAAACGTTGAACTAGGCCGATTAGAATCGGTTTGACAACTATAGTAGATAATAAATTAGAGAACCTAGTAGAGAATCTAAAATCAACTCTCAACTTAATCTCTGCCAATTGATGAGGTAGCGATTGTGTAAATCCTCGGTATGACAATGGACGAATGTTTGACGATTGTCATAAGAAAACCTAAGGTTGATATGGAACGTGGACGTGAGTGAACAAACCAAAACCAACTCGATTGTTGAGACTTGGCACGAACATAGTAGTAGCATTAGGAGTAGCTAGTTTAGTTGCATTTACATTCCAGTTTAATTGTTGTTTTACTTTATCTACAACCAAACCCCCTATTTCCTGCATTTTAGTCCGAAACAGAGTTAGTCTGACTCTGTTGTGTCTGTCAGCACCTAGCCGAGAATAAGTCTGCATTCTACATTTGAGTTCTCCAATACTTAGTTTTCACATAAAGTCATAATTGAGGGCACTGTATCCTCGAGAGAATTCGACCTAGGGTTGACTATACTATAGTTAGCTTTAGTTTATTTGATGCGCGTTGAGACGACTAAAAACGAGCTTATCATGGTTCTACCAGCACGTTGCGGTTAGGGTCACGTTTTGATAACTTTGGTTCTATCGGCAGGTCATGGTTAGAGTCAAGTTCCTCCTTTTGCCTGCTTTCAAGATGATCCATTAGTAAGATCGTGTCATTTGGTATCAAAGCTTCGACTCTTGAAATCAGGTGTTCTTTATCCTTTGCGTCTCTATCTTTTTCAATTTTCTATAAAAAAAGAAAAAAAATTGTTCTTTCTTTTGTTATTTCTCCTACTTTGTCATCTTGGTTTATTCTGTTTGTTCGTGTTTATTCATCTCCCTTTGTTCTATTTCTTTAAGTTTGTTCATCTCTCTTTGTCATTTCATTGGGTTTTATTTTCTTTTCTATAATATATTATACAAAAAAAATCATACAAAAAAAACAAAAGAGAAAGTTGTGAAAAAAAGAAAAAGAGAAAATTAGATATTGAAAAAAAATTGGCTAGTAGTCAATTTGTTATTTCGACTTACATAGTGCAATCCAAAAAAAAATCTAAATAGAAAAAGTTTGAATTTTTGTCATATTTTCCTCCTTGCATCTACAATACTTTCATTGTATGTGTCAAATAATCCAGAATCCCTTACTTCTTGCTAATTCTTGTTCTCTAAAGTTATCAAATTACCAAATCCTTATTGTTTCTTGTTGCGTAGCATCATTCTTAAAGGTTCTTACTTAAGAGCTCATAAGGAAAAATTGAGTGGTAAAAGGCGAGAGTAGTGAGAAAAAAAAAGCCAAATTGAGTGATACACGAGTGACTACAACATAATTCAAGTGTAAATACGTGAGAAAGTATTTGTGTGAGGATTTTTTGTTTATTTCTATCACAACTATCATAACAACTCGGAGGAGAAAAAGGTAAAATTAGCAATTGTTAAATTTACTGACTATGCTAGTAGTTGGTAGAATTAGTTTGTGATTAACAGGTGTAGAAATGGAGAAAGGCCTATTTGTACATGGGAAGACGTGAAGTATGTCATGAGAAGAAGATTTGTATCAAGTCATTACCATAGGGACTTGTAGAGAAAATTAAAAAGTTTGACACAAGGTTCTATAAGTGTGGAGGATTACTATAAGGAGATGCAAATAGCCATGACTAGAGCCAATGTGAAGGAAAATCATGAGGTAACTATGGCTAGATTCATTGGAGGTTCAAAGAAATATATTACTTATGTGGTGGAGTTGCATCATTATATAGAGATAGAGGACTTGTTGCACAAAGCAATTCAAGTGGAGAGGCAATTGAAGTCTAGAAGCTCTCCCAAATTCGCTTCATCTTCTAGCTCTTCATGAAGATCAAATTGGAAGAACAGTACAGCTGTTACAAATCCTAAAGAAGATATGGTTGTCAAATATTCAAAATGCTCCTTCTAAAGGTAAAATTGACATTAATACATCCTATAGATCTCCTGATATCAAGTGTTTTAGGTGTCAAGGAGTTGGACATATTTCTTCTCAATGTCCAAATAAAAGAGCAATGGGTATGTTGGATAATGGAAAAATTGAAAGTGAGAGCTCAAGTGATGATGAAATGCCACCATTGAAGATGAGTAAATTACTTAATAACTCAAGATTCATGAATTCTTTAATATTTTAATAAAAAATTTACTCGTACCCTTTCCTTTTATTTTTAGGTAAAATATGTTTTCTATCTCTCTAAAAAAGTCAGAATTCAGTTTTTGTTCTTCCAAAAATTTTTGTCTGATTTTGATATCTCAAGATACAAAATATGTTATTTTTTTATCCATGTGTTTAATTCTATTAACTTAACCCTGACATGGTTAACATAGTTCCACGTTAGTTGTGTACACGTGGATTTTTTGGGCGACGCGACATTTGAATAACTGCCACGTGGTATGTAATTTTTATATGGACTAAAATCATACTTAAATTTTTATAGGGACAAAAAAAATTACTTGTCACATGACAGTCATTTGAATGTCACGTCATTCAAAAATCAACATGCATTAAGTTAATGGAGTTATATACGTGAAAAAAGAATAGCACATTTTAAAAATTTTAGAGGGACGAAAATCAAATTCTAACTATTTTAGAGGGATGAAAAAATACTTTACCCTTTATTTTTTACATTAGAGTTAAAATCTCTTTTCACTTCCCCAACCAAAATAACCTTTTTGCATTGTCATATTGTGCCTAGAGCCTAGCATTTGTCGCAAGTGTGTACTGCGTTGAAGTCTTCTTTGTTTATAATATGCATTCTTACTTGACTTGTCATCTTTTTTTACTTTTGATTAGTATTGTTTTAAGAATATATCTTTTTTATGCAAACCCAACTCTACTTTCCCACAAAGATCTCAAGATTCTTCAATTGCTCAAAACTGTGACAATAACAAGGAAAAAGGAAGAAGAAAAATGTAAAATGGAATAAGAAGGAACGAATGTAACTTGACACTTACCCAGGATGTGGGAAGCCAAGAGAAATGAGATTCGCTACAAGCCTTTTAAAAACTTGATAAGAATTGTAGGATCTTGCTCGAAACAAGATAAAGACTCCTTTCCAAAGTTGCAAAGCAACACAATATTTCCATTCAATCAAAGATGTGTTTGCAAAGGGTGAAGGGGGCTATATATAGCCATAGTTCTCTCACAGTTCTAGGAAGCTAAAAGGAGCTTGGATGTTTAAATAAGAGGCTATGGTGCCTATCCATGCAAGGGAGCATCCAAACTAGCAAACCAAACAAGCTATTCAAAACTAGCAAAGTATTGGTTTATAAATCATATATCAAGTACTTAGGACTTAAATTAAACTAAAGTAATAATGTACAAAGGAAGCTAAGCTAAAGAGTTAAAAATCATTTTGGAGTCAAGGTGCAAGCCTATATGGAGTATATGGTTGGGTTTTGGATAGACTCTTTTAGATTCCTGAGAAGACCCATCTTCTGAAGCACTTCCTCTTGCAATCTTCTCATCCTACCCCTTGTCATGGGACCTTGGAGTGCTTTAGTGTCCATGTTCTCCTTGTCATCATTTCCCTCTTGGGGTTCTTCTTCAAGGTTTGTGAGGATTGTATCAAATTCCATTTCTTGAAAAGAATTTGTTCTCAAATTCTACTCTTGGTTACTTGTATCATAAGAAAACAAATTAGTAACATGAAAGGTATGACTACCCTCATATGTTTGAGGCATATCCAAGATGGATGCATTGTCATTTACTTTTGTTAACACTTTGGAAGGACCATCTCCCCTTAGGAATAGTTTAGATTTTCTTAAGTTAGGAAACCTTTCCTTTCTTAAGTAAACCCAAACTAGGTTACCTTCTTTAAAAACCATTTATTTTTTACCCTTATTAGCTTGGTTAACATATTGTTCATCCTTTTTCTCTATGTGAGAACATGCCTTAGCATGCAAATATTTCACAAATTGAGCTTTAGAGATGCCACCACAATTAAGGATAAAAGATGTTAGGCAAATGTAACAAGTCCAAAAAGGTGAAAGGGTTGAACTCATACACCAACTAAAATAGGATGTAGTAATATAGACTACCTTATTGTAAGCAAACTTTATATGTGGTAGTTATTCTTCCAAAGATTTCAAACTTCTACTCACAAAACACCTTAGAAGTTAAGATAAAGTTCTATTGGTTACCTCAACCTGTCCATTTGTTTGAGGATGACAAGTAGTATAAAAGAGTAGCTTAGTGCCAAGCTTACTCTAAAAGGTTCTTCAAAAATGATTGAGAAACTAGGAGTCCTTATTAGAGACTATGGTCAAGACCATGAATCTAACCACTTCCTTAAAGAAAAGGTTGGTCATAACACAAGTGTCATCTACTGTCACAACCTGAATTGTGACGCTGGGTGGAGTCGGCCGAAACCGAGTCGGCCAGGTAGGAGTCGCCACCGGCGTTTTGGTTTAGGGAACGCCAGGAAACCTTTTGGCAAGGCTGGTCTCGAATCAGACATGTGGGTTCGGGAGTTGGTTACACGCTAAGGGCGTGGGGGCCCCTAGCATGCCTATCACTTGATAGTTACCTTAGGCTAGCTATATGGGAGGAGGGACGGTGTTTGGCATTTTGGATTTTTTGGTTTTTTAAGGTTTAACTTGATAGGGGTGTGCCCCTGTGCCTACGCCTTCGGCTCAGAGGATTCAAAGTCCACGTAGTTCTGGCTGGGGGAGGTTTGACTGGTTTCTCCTTTTAGTGGGAGGTGAATCTAAGGGGATAAGGGATGACTTGTTCCGTCTCGGCTTCGCTGGAACCAAGTCGGATTAGGCATGATGGCTTGTAGTGGGGATCAGGCCGACTCGTGTCGGCTCGGCCCTGCCATCTCGGCCATCTGGTGTGGCCGAGACCGAGTCGGCTTGGAGAAGACTGGGTCAAGGTCTGCTTAAGGCTACGTCGGTCCGTGTTCCAGGCGACGAGATGGACTCGGCCCAGGTAGGTGAGGACTCGGGTTTGAGAGGGGTGGTAGGGAACCTGACTTGGACTGATGTAAGAGGGGGATTAGAATACTAACCTGGTGCTCGGAGATGGCGGACGTGTCTTCCCTGTCTTTGCCCAATGCTTGATTTTTCTTCTCTGCCGGCCCTTGGGGTCCTCCTTCCGTCTCTGGCGCGTCGTCGTCAGCTCTCTCGGTTTGTCTCCGGTTGCTCTTCCTCTTTGGTCTCTGCTAGTCCTCTCTTTTTTCTCTCTCTGTTGATGTCCCTTTCTCTTCTGCTTTGGGCTTTATATAGGTCTGGGAGAGGCCGCATAACAACCGAATCCCAAGATTTTCTCGAGATATTATTCTCTCTCTCTTTCAGTTTCTCCCATGACGCCTGGGGCCCACTGGGATGTGCGGAGACTCAGTCAAGCGGAGACTGAGTCAAACGGAGACTGAGTCAAGCGTGGACTCTGGGCGCGTCTCAGCTTGGAGCCGTGCCGGAATGGCCCAAATGCCAGAAATTGGGCCGGCTTCAGGGGGAAAGGCTGGGACAGCATCCAGCCCGGACAATTTAGGGGTACTACAGTTGCCCCCTCTTTATTTGCATTTAGTATTGGGTTTGTGATAATGAATGCAGATAAAGACTCTGAGCCTTCCTGGGGAGCCGACTGACGGGGCGGTCCTAGGACTGGGCTGCGAGTAGTGAACTGTTCTGGAGTAAGTGGCTGTTGGGCTTTCCATTGGGTGCCCATATTTGAAGCCGTCAGGGTGGTTGCATTCGAGTAGTCACTAGGCTTTCCACTTGGCGCCTAGGCTTGATGGTGCTGTTGAATTATCCTAACTTGATTGGCCCTTGAGCTTTCCTTTAGGTGCTCAGGTTTGAAAATGGCCATTGGGGTACTTGTTTTTGAGTGATCGCTAGACTTTCCGCTTGGCGCCTAGGTTTGATGATGTTGCTGACTTGCTTTGACTTGGTTGACCATTGGGCTTTCCACTAGGTGCCCAAGTTTGAGGGCGGTCATTGGGCTGTTTGTGTCTGAGGATGACTTGCTAGGCTTTCCTTTAGGCGCCTAGGTTTGATGGTATTTCTGATCCTACCTTGCTTGGAGGGGTGAATCATCTATTGGAACTTGGTATGATATTGGGTAGGATGGTTTGATGGAATGCTGGCCGAGTCGTCTTGACGCTGGCCGAGATGGATTGAATGCTGTCCGAGTCGGCTTGACGTTGGCCGAGATGGATTGAATGCTGTCTGAGTCGGCTTGTCATTGGCCGAGATGGATTGAATGCTGTCCGAATTGGCTTGACGTTGGCCGAGATGGATTGAATGCTGTCTAAGTCGGCTTGAATGTTGGCCGAGATGGCTTGGATGTTGGCCGAGATGACTTGGTACTGGCCGAGACGGCTTGGATGTTGGCCGAGATGACTTGGTACTGGCCGAGATGGCTTGGATGTTGGCCGAGATGACTTGAATGAATTTATTTTTCTTTTTTTTAATATCTTTATTTTCTTCATTTTTTTTTTTTTTTTTTTTTTATTTTTGTTTTTTTTTTTTTTTTTTTTTTATTATCATTTTTTTTTTATTTATTATTCTTGAATCTCAATGGACGCGCCTGAGGGCACGCGCCCCTCTGGCTTGTCTTTTCATTGCTGGGAGGCACATTAATGGCGCCTTTCCGTTCCTCGGGGCACATTAATGTGTCTTTTCGTTTCTTGGGCGCCATAACTGCAGGCCTGATGATTGCGCCGCCTTGAGGGATTACACCTCTTTAATGGTGCGTCGCCTCTTGTCCCTAGGCAGCCCTTGATTGCTATAAATAGGTTCTTAGTTGCACGTTGGGGCTTCGTTTCTCCATTCTCCAGATTTAAGCCTAGAGTTCTCTCATTTCTTGCATTTTTCTTCCTAAGCTTCCGTTTCGCCTTTCCACTGTTCAAGCATGTCAGGTGCTGTAGAAGTCTCGTCTTCTTCATCTTCTTCTTTTACTTCCACTTCTAGTCCTGAGGCCATAGCTGCCATTCCTGTGGCTATGGCGGATCAAGCAGAGTCGAGTCCTAATGCCCCCACTTTGTCAGGGGAGGAACACTTTGAGTGGGTCCACCAGGACGTTCTGTCCTATGGCTCGAAGATGACCCCCGAGGAGGTGGAGTCCCTTGCTGCCAAAGGGGACTGGGTCTGTGGGCCTCATGCCCCTCGACTGGAGATGACCCACTGCTCTTCCTCAGAGCGGGTCTGCCACGTGTGCAGAGAGGGAGAGGGCGATTTCGTGTATATGTACGAAACCGTCCTCCAAGATTTGGGGGTGACCTTCCCTCTGGACCGCTTTACAGCGGAGGTGTTGAGGCTGGTGGGCGTGGCTCCTTCGCAACTTCATCCCAACGGGTGGGCGGCTCTTCAAGCTTTCAAGGTGGTGTGCGCGGTGCTGACCCTGACTCCTTTAGCCCCGGTGTTCCTAAGCCATTACACCATCCGAGTGGGGAAGAAGGTGGGTTGGGTTTCCTTGGCACCCCTCCCCAACACTAGTCTATTCACCGCGTACACAGCGTCCTACAAGGGCTTCAAGGATCGCTTTTTGAAGATAAGGGCCCTACCTGAGGGGTCCTTGTGCACAGATGGGCAGCCAATGCCACTGTACTGGAGGCTGCCTTTGAAGGCCTCAGGGACGCAGAAGAGCCGACTTTCTCGTGAGGAGAAAGCGACTTTCCAACTGTTGGACGAGTTGCCCCGGGGGATGAATTGCAAGGAGATTGTGGCCTTGGCCCTTGGGAAGAAGCCTGTTTCCCATTTGAAAAGTGAGTCTTGTTTTTTTGTTTAGGCATAGAAGAGTATCTAATGTCTTTATTATTTTTTTGGCAGGGATGATTGAAGATGAGGGGATCAACATGGCCGCCCTAATCAAGAAAGTGAAATTGGCCCAACGGGCCGAGTCCGGAATGAAGTCGGGAGTGCGGCCAGCCGAGACGGAGTCGACACCCACGGCCGAAGTGCAAGCGGCACCTGCCAGCGAGCCGGCTCCCCTTTCCGAGACGGAGTCGGCACGTGTGGCCGAGACGAATAGGACTCCTGCTGTGGTTGCCACGCCGACCACTTCGGTGCAAGCGGAAGGCATGCCTGCTCAGGCCGAAGCGAGGCCCCTTGCTTCAGATGTGCAGACACGAGGGGCCAAGAGGAAAGCTGAAGCCCTCGCTGCTGAAGAAGCTGCTAGGAAGAAGGGGAAGAGCGTCGTGCCCCTAGTTCGTCTCCGATCAGCTTGACGGAGAGGAGCAAGGTTACCATTACTACGGGACCCGAGTTGCCTTCGGGGGGGCTGTCCTGTTTCAAGGCCCCTGATAATGTGAGATCTTTGTGGGGAGCGAACGTGGACCTCCGAGGGTGGTTCCCCCCAAGCTCAATTCCTCAATATGACCGCAGGCTCTTGGTCGCTGCTGGGGTGGACGGGACGTTTGATACGCTGGAAGCCTATCATCTCAGGTCGTTGGCTTCTTTAGAGGTGTCAAGGGGCCTGGTGAAGAAGGCGGAGCAAATTGTGCTGAAGGAGGCTCTGAATAAAAAGGAATTTGAAAAGGTGGCTAAAGCCAACCAGGACCTAAGGGCCGAGGTTGAGAGGGTGAAGGCAGAAGCGGCCAAGCTGAGGGCTGACCGAGAGGATTTATGGGCTGACTTGGCGAAGTCAAAATCAGAGGCTGCGCTGATGGGGGGAAAGGCCGCGGCGGCCGAAGCGGAAACCGCCAAGCTGTCAACGAAGGTAACTGAGGCTGAAGCTGAGACCGCCAAGTTGAAGGCTGCCTTGGCACTTGCGCAGCAGTCTTCCGAGGCCTTATCCAAGGATCTGGAAGTGGCTCGTTCTCGAGCCATTTCGGCAGAGGCGGTCGTGGTGGCGGACAAGGAAACCAAGGCCAAGTTGGGGACCGCTTTGAAGGCTGCGGGGGCCAAGGCTGCTGCTCTAGAGGCTGAGGTTGCTGCCTCAACACAGGAAAGGCAGCGCCTTGCTAACAGGGTGGAACGCTTGGAAGGTGCTATCGTGGCCCAACACGAGGCGGGCTTCGAGAAAGCCCTTCAACAGATAGCTCTTGTGGCCCCGGACTTTGATTTGAGCCCATATTCTATTACCTTAGAAATCAAGGATGGGAAGCTTGTTTCCTCCTGACTCCCCCCCAATGATTATGTATAAACAATTTATTATTATTATGGAATGAGAATTTATTATTTCTTTTTTTTTTTTTTTTTTTTTCATTTAGGAAAATTTTTTTTTGTGGGAATACCCAATTAATTGGCTTGGCCAAACCGAGATGGAATCAACCTAGGGCAAACTTAGAATGCAGAATTTCTCCTATTTCCTAGGAATGCGCGCTTAGTGTCATTATTTTCTGTTGTTGTTTTTTTTTTTTTTTTTTTTTCGATTGCCAATTTCGACTCGACCGTGATATCGCCGCTTATTGAACCATCAGTGATCACGAGGGTCCGTAATTGAGACAGTGGCTTTGATTGCGAACTATTCTTTAGCGATGTAAATTCTTTTTGTTGAATTAATGAAGCTCAGCATGAAAGAAAAAAAAAAAGGAGATAAAATGAAACAAGGCTTTATTGACAATGTGTCATTTACAAAGTGAAAACATGGTTTTGGCGATTCTTGCGCGGGATGGGTTGTTTGATAGGATCAACGAGGTAGCCTTGCACTTGGTTTCCCTAATCCTATTTTGGTTCCTGTTGGATGTAGACAACTTTCCACTTTGCTTAGGCGAGATTTCAAGGGAAGAACTTCTTGACCGAGTCCGAGTTGATTTGGGTGTTTGAGGTCGCGCCTTTCAATTAGTTGCTAGAGTAGCGCCCCACCGAGAAAGCGTGTTTTACCACATATGGCCCTTTGTAGTTGGGTGCCCACTTTTCCTCCCGTTCTTGGGGGCATTTGGTAGTACCTTTTGAGGACCATGTCCCCCGTCTGAAACATCCGAGGTTTCACTTTTTTTTGTCAAAGGCACTTTTAACCCTCGCTCTCGATAGAGCTGACCGTGGCATAAGGCCGTGAGACGTTTTTCCTCGATCAAGTTTAGCTGATCGTGGCGCCTTTGGATCCATTCAGCGTCTTCTAATTTGCTTGCCAGGACCCTCAAAGAGGGTATTTCAATCTCTATTGGGAGGACTGCTTCGGTACCATAGACCAAGGAATAAGGTGTTGCTCCGGTGGAGGTTCGCATAGAAGTCCTATATCCGTGTAGTGCGTAGGGTAACATTTCATGCCAATCTTTGTAGGTTACCGCCATTTTTCGTATTATTTTCTTGATATTTTTGTTGGCGGCCTCTACCGCTCCATTCATCTGGGGACGGTAGGGAGTAGAATTGTGATGACGGATCTGGAATTGTTCACAAAGTTCCGTCATCATCTTCTTGTTCAGATTGGTGCCGTTATCCGTAATGACGTGGGATGGGATACCGTAACGGCAGATGATGTCCTTTTTGAGGAATTTTACCACTACGCTACGTGTTACAGCCGAATACGACGCTGCCTCTACCCATTTGGTGAAGTAGTCGATGGCTACTAATATGAACCTATGCCCGTTAGAAGCCTTGGGCTCGATGGGCCCGATCACATCTATGCCCCACATGGAGAATGGCCATGGCGCGGCCAAGCTGTGTAGGGAAGAAGGAGCGACATTGATACGGCCGGCGGGACCTGCATTTCAAACACCTTTGGACATGTTGGTGACAGTCTGATTCCAACTTAGTCCAGTAATACCCTCGCGGAGTATCTTGCGAGCCGCAGTATGGCCGCTTGCATGGTGCCGAAGGTCCCTTCGACCTCTTCTATTATCTGTTCGGCCTCAGGCGATCTACGATCGCAGAAGTGTCATGTCTGTACTCCTTTTGTATAGCACGTTTCATTAAGAGGTAGCTGGCTGCCAGCCTTCTCAATGTCCTTTTGCTATTTTTGGCGCCCTTCCGGTATTCCCCTTTTCCAAGTACCTTTTTATGTCGAGGTACCGGGGTTCTGGGTCCGTTTTTGGGTGCTCCGAGACCTGTGGTGGAAATAGGCAATGTGCGAGGGAGTTGCGGACATGTATGGTCATCTCCCGCCCGTCATTTACTCGTACCATGGCTGACAGGGTCGCCAAGGCATCTGCCATTTGATTTTCTTCGCGTGGCACGTGGTTGAATGTGACGGTGTCGAAGGCTTCTGTCATCTCTCTCACGTAGTCGTGGTACGGGATGAGTTTGTTGTCCCGCGTTTCCCATTCTCCGCGGAGCTGATAGATCACCAAGGTTGAGTCTCCGTAGGACCCGAGTTTCTTGACCTGGTGTTCCAGGGCCATGGCGAGTCCCATGGTGCAAGCCTCGTATTCTGCCATGTTGTTTGTACAATCAAACCCCAGGTTGGCGGCGAAAGGGAAGTAGTGGTTGGCTGGAGAGGCCAAGACCATGCCAATCCCATTTCCCAATACGTTAGATGCCCCGTCGAACCACATCGTCCATTCGTTCTTTGGTCGGGACTCGTCTCCTGTTACCATGATGTGTTCGTCTGGGAATTCATGAGCCAGGGGCTGTGGATCTGCCAGTGGGTGATAGGCCAGGTGATCTGCTAGGGCGCTCCCTTTTACAGCGTGGCGGCTCACATAAGTGATGTCGAACTCGGATAGAGCCATTTGCCAACGTGCTATGCGTCCGGTTAGTGCAGGCTTTTCCAGGATATATTTGATGGGGTCAGTCTTGGCTACTAGCCGGACTGAGTGGGACAACATGTATGGTCGAAGCCTCTTGGCGACCCAGACCAACGCGCAAAGCAGGTTTGTTCGAGGGCCGAGTATCTTCTCTCGCAATCTGTGAACCTTTTCTTTGAGGTAGTAGACTCGCCGTTCTTCCCAGCCTCATCTTGTTGTCCTAGCATGCAACCCATGGACTCGTCGAGCACCGTAAGGTAGAGGATCAGAGGTTTTCCAGGGCGGCGGGGATGAGGACCCAGGACATTCCAAGTACTGCTTGATCTTCTCAAAGGCTTCTTGACATTCTGCATCCCATTCGAACTTATGTCGTTTAGAAGGAGTTTGAATATGGGGTTGCATGTTGCCGTTAATTGGGAAATAAATCTGGCTATGAAATTTATTCGGTCCTGGGAAGCCCCTGGACTTCCTCGAGTCTGTTGTGGGAGGGGGCATTTCCCGACAGCTTTTTGCCTTATCTGGGTCCATTTCGATACCCCTTTCGCTACCACAAAGCCCAAAGAATTTTCCCCCCCGGTTACTCAGAAGGTGCATTTGGTCTAAGGTTAAGTCTTAGCCTGTATTGCGAAGTCTACCGAATAATTTTCGAGGTCTTTGATGTGCTTTGCTCCGAGTTTTTGATTTTGCAATCATGTCGCCGACATATACCTCGATTTCCTATGCATCATGTCGTGGAACAGGTTACCATCGCTCTTTGGTAGGTTGCCCCGGCATTTTTGAGGCCAAATGGCATTACCTTGTAGCAAAACGTTCCCCATAAGGTGACGAAGGTCGTCTTCTCCTGATCTTCCTTTGCCATTAGAATTTGATTGTACCCCGAGAAACCGTCCATGAAGGAGAAGAAGGCATGACATGCCGTATTGTCTACGAGCATGTCGATGTGGGGTAAGGGAAAATTATCCTTGGGGCTGGCCCCGGCTAGATCCCTATAGTCGACACACATATGTACTTTTTCCGTCCTTTTTTGGCAGGTACGATGTTTGCCACCCATTGGGGATAGTTAGATACGGCCAGAACCCGGCGCCCCATTGCTTTTCTACTTCCTCCTTGATTTTTAAGGCCACGCTCGGGTTTCATTCTTCGCAAACCGGCGGCGAACGGGGTTGCTTTTGGGAGCATGGGAGTCTATGTTCCACTATGCTCTGGGTCGAGGCCCTGGCATGTCTCGGTATGACCACGCAAATATGTCTGAGAACTCTTGTAAGAGTTCTATGAGGGCCTTTCTCGATTCTTGTGACATCTGACTTCCTATTCGCATTTCTTTTTATTATTCCTCTCGTCACCTAGGTTCACGCTTTCTAATTCCCTGGCCAAGGGTTGGAACTTTGGTCTTTCCAGTTCTATCTGCCTTTCTACCTCGGCCAAAGCCTCAGTTTCTGCGTCTTCCTCTCCTACCGGTTCCTCAATAGGACTAGGGTCCTTGCATACGTAGGCTGTATCGCTGTTTAGGGACAGGTTCGTTATTGGTGGTGTTTTTTAAGGGAGTTTCCTCCGTTTTTTTTTTTTTAGCGAAATTTAAGTGTGAAAAGAACGCGGAAAGGAAAAGAAAGTGACTGGAAATGGATGAAAAATGCATGCTAAGTTTTATTAATTCAAAAGTCGCCCCGAAAGGCGAGTTACAAAAGGAATTACATTGCAAAGAGAAATTCGTCCGCGAGTGGCTCCGTCGTCCAATTAGCTAGCTGTCCCTCGAAAGCGTGGACTCCCCCGGACTGACCTCTGGGCTCGCTGCCTATCATTGCCACATTTTCACGAACGAAATGTTGGCCCCACGCTGCCTGGGTTGGACGTGTTCTTGCCTGGTCGCCGGCTTGGTACCCGAGTCCAGCTCTCCCTTTATTTTCCTGGATTTCAATTGGCGCGGGGATTCCCTCTAGAAGAGGGCCGAGCCCTTTGCCGAGTTGGTACCCCTCTTTGATCATGACGCGAAATGCCATGCTTTTTGCCGCGGACGGGGGCTCTTCCTGGCTTGCTGCTATTTCGAGTGCTTGGAAGGAGGTTTCCAGGGCTTCCTCCTCTCCTTCGAGGTATTCATCGGGCGTGGGGGTGCTAATCATCAATTCTTGCTCCCCCATTACGCTGACCAACTGTTGGTCGGCAATAAATTTAACCTTCTGATGAAGGGAGGAAGGCACAGCTCCCGCACCATGGATCCAAGGTCTTCCCAGGAGGCAGCTGTATGCAGGGCGAATATCCATGACTTGGAAGAGGACGTGGAACAGGGAAGGGCCGATGTGGATGGGGAGAGTGATTTCTCCCATGACGTCCCTTCTTGAACCGTCGAACGCTCTCACTATTAGTGGGCTCGCCTTCAGTTGCATATGGGTGGTACCTAGCTTGTCCAGGGTGGCCTTCTAAGCGGACGTTGAGGAAGAGCCATTATCGATTAGTACTTTGGTGATCATGTAGGTCCCACATTTGACAAAGAATATGAAGGGGCTGGTTATGCTTTGCCTCCCTTCGGCGGATCTCCTCGTCCGAGAAGGTCAACCGTCCTGAGCTAGTGAGACTGCCAATAATGCCCCCAAATCTTTCCGCGGTGATGTCCGGGGTTACGTGGGCTTCTTTTAGGACTTTCAGCAAGAGGTTGCGGTGGTTTTCCGAATTCAGCAGTAGTGACAGAAGCGAGATGCGTGCCGGGGTCTTGTTCAGATGGTCCAACAATTCGTACTCGCTGTAGCGGATGAGTTTGAGGAATTCTTCGGCCTCCTTTTCTTTAGGGGCCCCTTTTGGACTCCCCTTAGGGTCTTTTCCTCCGAGGTTGGCCGGGGTATAGATTCTTCCGCTACGTGTCATTCCCCCAGGTCCTGCAATATTAGTAACCTCCTCGGCTGGGAGATCTTGGTTTTGCTCTCTAGCTGGTTCCTCGGACACCGGGTCGTAATGCCATGGGACAGCGTGATTATCCTTGTAAGCAGGCCTAGGTGGGGCCGTAATGATCAAGGGTGCGGGGCGGACCGGGTCGCATCGGATGATCAGTGGTTGGAAAGGAGCGGTCTTTTGCCGACCTACAACGGCGATTACTCCCTCTTCTGCACTCGGAGTGCCGGTGTTATGACTTAGCGCGTTGATGGTCTGTCCTTCGTGGGCGGGGAGAGGGTTGGTACTAATATTGGGCTTATTCCCTTCAAACCCAAGCCACCCTGCCTCTATCAGGTCCTGGACTTTATGTTTGAAACTCCAGCACCTTTCAGTGGAATGCCCTACGGCTCCTGAGTGATAGTCGCACTTTGCACTGGGGTCGTAAGACCGGGGGTAGGGAGGCTCTAGCGGTTTGAATGGCATAACCGCTATCATGCCTTTCTGGAGTAGGAGAGGGAAGAGGGTAGAGTAAGGCATCGGGATGGGAGTGAAGACTCTCCTTTGTCGGGCCACACGGGGGTTTTGGGTTTCTGTGTAGTGGCCGCCTACTTGGGGTGACGGGTCAGGTAAAGAGACTATCCCCGTGCTGCTCAGGACGAGCTTACTCTGGCCTTGTGGGCGTGGGGGATCCGTTGTTACGGCATTCGTATCTCCCCTCCTTTTTTCTACTTTCTTGATGAAGCTTGCGCTTCCCCGGTCTTGCGTGAACCTTCCCCGCTTAATGCCGGCTTCTATTCTTTCTCCTATGATGACTAGGTCGGCAAAGTTGGAAGCTACGCTCCCTACGACCTTGTCGTAGAAGGGCGAGGGGAGGGTGTCGATGAACATGGAAGCCATTTCCCTTTCTGAGAGGGGTGGCTGGACCTGGGCAGCTAACTCCCGCCATCTCTGCTGCAATCTTTGAAGCCTCCGCCGGCCTTGGACAAGTTTTGCGGGCGAGAGCGGTCCGGGGCCATATCCTCATTGTACTTGTATTGCCGTAGGAAGGCGTCCCGCGAGGTCTCTCCAAGTCTTTTATGTGCCCGTTGTCTCAGACCGACGTACCATCGCAATGCTGCCCCGAAAGGCTGTCCCAAAAGCAAAGTGCATCAGATTTTGTCTTGTTGGGTGTAGGGGGCCATCTTTCGACAGTACATGGCTAGATGTTCACGTGGGCAAGAACTTCCTTTGTACTTTTCAAACTTGGGAACCTTGAAATCGGCAGGTAACTCGATGTTGGGAACCAAACATAGATTGGCAGCGTCAACGCCATGGCTACTGGTTCCTTCAATGGCTCGCATGCGCTCTTCGAGTGCGTTGATCTTGTCGTTACCTGGGATGGTTGGTTCCGGGAAGGGCCCGGGTGCGTGATGAGTCACAAGTTATACATCTTTTAGACACCTAAGAAGGAGGTTTGCAAGACTATTATGTGATTAAGGATGGACTATTAGCTAAGATTCAGTTTATGAGCTCGAATATAGAGAAAATACAAATCTGTGCTAATTCAGACTTCTTAGCTAATAAAAGTATCACTCCTTCTTCCTGCAGGTCAAGTCGAGTTGACCAAGGTCAATGTATGTCTCAGCCGACCGACTTAATCTCGGCCAAGCAAGAGTCGTCTCGGCCGGCCCGTTGACTTACAGCCCAGCAGCCCCGAAGAGAGGGCCCAAATGTATTGACCACATCAGCTATCCAGCTTGAGGCCACCTCAATGCCAATTCATCCGCCATGTCACTCCTAGAAATCTGCCATGTCACGTGAAAAGATCTGCATAGGGGTAGAATCGGACATTCACTATAATTCTGTTAGGATTCGTTAGGATTAGCTAATCATAGCTCGTGTATATATAGGAGGAGCTGTGCACTGTTTAGTCGTCTTTTGAATTCACTTTAATTCCACACTCACTATATCCATTTTCTCGCTCCTGCTCTCTCCATTTTTCACGGTGGTGGTGCGGCTCTGCATTGGTGCTTCTCTCGATTGAGGAAGTGCAGGTCTAAGACCGGAAGCTGGACGTTTACCGAGGGGACCGATCAGACTACGACGCACTCGGTGGAACTGATCCTCAGCGCTTAGGCTAACGGAGGTGAACCACCACCATCAACCTTGCGATCGTTGAGGAAGATGGAACCATCCGAACTCAGGACCACTGTATTTGTATTCTGATTCTGTTAATCGATTTCATTCTGCATTTCATATCTCTGTTCTCTTCCTCTTCTTTAATTCCGCGAATTGAATCGCAATTGCATTTGAGACGTGAACAATGTTAAGCTTGCCGATTGGAACTGGTTTAACTAATATAGTAGGTAACCATTTGACGATTGTTAATAGGGAACCTAAAATCAGCTCTCCGAACTTAATCCCTGTCCGATGAGGTAGCGATTGCATAAATCCTCGGTATGGCAATGGACGAATATTTGGCGATCGTCATAAGACTACCCAAGGCTGATATGGACTGAGAACTGGAGTGTGGAACCTGGACTGGACTTAATTAATGGAACTGAATCTGAATACAGTTATATAATAATAATAGATAAGTAGTAACAGTAGTATACATTCACTGCATTCATAGTCTTAGTTTATTTTCTGCATTACTTGCATCCCAACTCCCCCGTTTACTGCTTTCTTTACTGTTTTCTGGTTGAGACAGAGGTAGTCCCCCTCTGTAGCGTCTGTCTGCACTCAGCCGAGACCAAGCCGGATAGTCTCTGCCGAGACCATCTCTGTTTAGTCTCTGTCGAGTATGACTCGGCTACAACCGAGGAGAGTCAACACTTCTCATCTCAGATTCTGCATTGTTTAACTTGACACTAAATCACAATTGAGCACACTGTGTCCTTGAGAAGAATGACCTAGGGTTGACTATACTATAGTTAGCTTTAGTATTTGATAAGTGCGTTGAAACGACTATAAACGAGACATCATCAGTGCGCGGCCGGTATTCGAGAGGGGGTGATAGTAGATTGTGGCTTCTGGGGCTGGGAAAGGCCCGGATCCTGATCCTTGCCCCCGGCCTAGTCCCGAGGTGTTCCCGGCTGGTTGCTCTTGGGGAGCCGACGGGTTTTCTGTAGTGGCATTCCATGCCGGGGGTGTGAATCCCGGGGGATGCGTAGGTGTCCCCGATGTGGCGGTGCTAGGGCCGCCCTAGAATGATTCTTAGGGGGCTTGGGGCTGCATTTCGGTGATGATCTCGAACATTTTGTTGATTTGTTCTTTCATTTGCCCCATTTCCATTCTCATTTCTGCCCTTATCTCGGCGTTCAAATGTTCAATTCCTCCATTGCTTGTTCCATGTTTTAGTCTGGATCGTGTGTGGTACCTGGTGGGGCGCGTGATCAATTTTTTTCCGGTATATATTTTGATTAGTTTATGTCTTTTTCTTTTTTTTTTTTTTTTTGTTTTTCCTTTTTTTGCGATTAGGGGACATGTATCTATATGGATGATGAATGATGCAAATGCAATGATAACATTGAGTCACGGAATTCAAAATAATGTTTATTAGAAGGAATGTGAGTTTATACAAGATGTTTTCCTATGGTGGGGCGGATAGCTCCTTCACCATATCATACATCGCCCTACAAATGTTCTAAGAATTCTTTGATCTCTCTTGGCGTCTTAGTGGGATCCATCATGCCTTCTGCGCCTTGAGCCTTCGGGAATGCTCATCGGGGCCTGGTTGGCGAGCCATGCTAGTTTGACATATCTGTCCTTCCAACCTTAAGGCGTCTACCGTAGCGGCTCGCACTTGTATTTCAGCCGTCCGCGATATCTTGACACCTCTGCTTCCAACTTTCTAGGATCTTTTCAGCTCCTCGAGTTGAGACTTTGCTTGTCGATCTTTCCTCGAGCCTCGACCAAGGCTAACAATCCGGATCGCCTTTGGTTTTGTAGGTGCTCGCCGATAGTTGGGCATTTTAAGTTCTTCCTCGAGTAAGTGTGTCCTTTCCGGGAGGGAACTGCGTTTCTTCTTCTCTCTTGGCTTCCCTAGCCTTGAGGATGGCTCGACTTTCTCAGGTCGTTCTTTTTTACCACTAGTTGGTCGCGTTCTTCTTTACTCGAATGCTTTCGATCAACGGCCTTTAGACAGCCGGCCTATTTTCAGACGGCCCTCCTTCTCTGCCCAGAGCTTTCCTACTAAATTCATCGCTCGGCCGTCGTTCTGTCGGGCCTCTTCTTTTTCCAATTTTCTTTTCAACGTTCCTGTTCGTCTTCATTTGCTCTAGGGTGCCTTGGAGCCCTTGACTTGGAGTGTCTCCCCGTATCTCGTAAGCCCAGGGTTGCTTGGTCCCCGCGCAGATACTTCCCAAAGGCAGTCCTACACTGGACACGCCGCCGAGCTGGCTCAGCATCCTCGGTGAGGTCCCACAACTCCTGGTTCGCCACGTTGTTCCTTGTCCGGCGACGCCGCCCAAGCCCGTCGGATTTTTTTGTGATGCTTTCGCCTCATGGGCTGCGCTTTCTATCCAGGGGAGTGAGAACTTCCCGGACAGGGCTAGAGACCATGGGGAACCCGGCCTGCCGGGCGGTTAGCTCTGGTTATAGTTGATAGCCCCCCCAGTCCCGAGGAGGGGAACATTAGGATAATCCCCACAACCTAGTGATCATTTCCCTGCCTTCGTTCCAGACAGGGTACCAACGAATTGTCCTTTCGGTGGCCTCTCCTAGTTGCCTTACCCACTGCTCTTTGGTCATTTTCTTTATGCAGCTCCATTTGAAGTCTTCTACTGGGCAAACAGTCTTGGTCTTGCATTGGAAGAGATGGGCAGTCAGCCGAGGTACAAAGGGGGTGCAACATCTAAGGTTCGCCCGTTTTCCCGCCCACTGCAATGGCTAAGTGTGTAGTAGGTGTTGGCTAGAGAGCCATGGTGGGGTTTTCCCCTCTGTCCTTCTTAGCCAAGAATGTCTCTATGGTGCGAGGTCGATCTTCGATGTAGGGAAATAGCACCACCCCGCAGGAGTAAGCCCAAAGACGCCTATCATGGCGTCCCAATCCTGTTCTTCCTGAAACCGGAGCAGTCTTTCCTCTACGTACACCCTGGTATTCCTTCTATACCGCTTGCGGTTCCTTTTCCACTTAGCAACTTAAGGTGTCCTGGTACTCTTAATAGTTTGGCGATAGTGGTCCAAGAAGGGCGTTGGCCTTGATGGAAGTAGAGTGGGGATTCGACGAGTGGTAATCCCATCAATCGCTCATACTCCTCCAAGGTTGGCGCCATTTGGAAGTCTCTGAAAGTGAAGCACCGTATTGGTGAGTCGTAGTACTGGACGAGGGCTTCCAATGCGGCTGGCTGAGTTTCAACCTCCATGAGGCTCGAAAGATTGCCATGGAGCTTCTCGAGCGTCTTCGCCATGGGCCTTTTCAGGCAACTTGCCCCAAAGAAAGGGCGGTCCGACGTTCGGTGCCTTAGCCTGGACGTCTTGAGGTGATCTAGCCCAATATTGTGACCCTACTTCCATTATCCCAAATTTCCGTGATCAATGTATCATAATGCATGATTTTGTTTTTTTTTTTTATGTGGTGCATGAAATGTATGTATGCATGCTTTGGTTGGCATAAGAGGTGTTTTTGGCTGATTCCATCTCGGTTTATACTAGCCGACTCCAATTCGGTTTCCGCTTGGTTGTCCCTTAATCAAAGCGTATGGTTGGATGGGCTATGTTCCCCCTTCTCTCGGGGCTTTTCTAATCATCCTCACCAACAGGCTCTTGGGTCTATAGACTTTCCCTGGGGAGCGGTACCATGGACAGGATAGCTATCCCAGAACATGATTACCCCCCTAGGACGGTCAGCCCCAAGTGGAACTATCGTGGCCCCCAGTACTGAGACGCCTCTAGTATGGAGACCACTACACGTTCCTCTCTCCCTAACTCACAGGCCTGGGAATAAGGCCCCTCCCATTCACACTTCATTGTGCTCTGCCCCCGTGGACCCCACAGTATTGTGATGACAATAATCGAAAAGAATAAAACAATCATGCATGAAATAAAAAATACAAAAAGGGGAAACCGGCTACTGGTCTCATCTGGTCTCTCTCACGCTAACCTATCAAGGCTCAACTCTCAGCAGTTATGTCCCCGGAGTCGCCATCTGTCACAACCCTAAATTGTGACGTTGAAGGAGTCGGGCCGAAACCGAGTCGGCCAGTAGGAGTCGCCACCTGGCGTTTTGGTTTAGGGAACGCCAGGGAAAGAAACCTTTTGGCAAGGCTGGTCTCGAATCGACATGTGGGTTCGGGAGTTGGTTACACGCTAAGGCGTGGGGGCCCCCGACATGCCTATCACTGATAGTTACCTCAGGCTAGCTATATGGGAGGAGGGGCGGTGTTTGGCATTTTGGATTTTTGGTTTTTAAGGTTTGACTTGATAGGGGTGTGCCCCTGAACTCGTGCCTCGGCTCTAGAGGATTCAAAATCCACGTAGTTACGGGCCGGGGAGGTTTGGCTGGTTTCTCCTTTTAGTGGGAGATGAGTCTAAGGGGATAAGGAATGGCTTGTTCCGTCTCGGCCCCGCCAACCAAAGTCGGATTAGGCATGATGGTTTTGTAGTGGGGGATCGGGCCGACTTCGTGTCGGCTCGCCCAACCATGTCGGCTCGGCCACCATCTCGGCCACCTGGTGTGGCCGAGACCGAGTCGGCTTGGAGAAGACTGGGTCGAGGTCTGCTTAAGACTACGTCGGTCCGCGTTCCAGGCGACGAGATGGACTCGGCCCAGGTAGGTGAGGACTCGGGTTTGAGAGGGGTGGTAGGGAACCTGACTTAGACTAATGTAAAAGGGGGATTAGAATACTAACCTGGTGCTCGGAGATGACGGACGTGTCTTCCCTGTCTTCGTCCAATGCTTGATCTTTCTTCTCTGCCGGCCCTTGGGGTCTTCCTTCCATTTCTGGCGCGTCGTCGTCAGCTCTCTTGGTTGGTCGCCCTCCTTTTTTAGTCTCCGCCAATATCCTCTACCTCTTCTCTCTCTCTCTGTTGCCCCTTTTCACTTCTTTGTCTGGGCTTTATATAGAGTTTGGGGAGTGGTCACGAACAACCAAATCCCAAGATTCTCTCGGATATTATCCTCTCTCTCTTTCGGTTTCTCCCCCATACACACCTGGGGCCCATCGGGATGTCTGGGAGACTTCGATCAAGGGGGGGACCGAGTCAAACGGAGACTGAGTCAAGCGTGGACTCTGGGCGCGTCTCAGCTTGGAGCCGTGCCGGAATGGCCCAAATGCCAGAAATTGGGCCGGCTTCAGGGGGGAAAGGCTGGGACGACCTCCAGCCCGGACAATTTAGGGGTGCTACAATAACTGCTGCTTGTTCTCGGTATTTAGTCAGCTGAGGATCCCTGGCCTAGTACTCCCCATTGACCTGTCCCGTTACAAGCTTCGAATCGCTCTTCGCTACCAGTCTTTTGGCTTCTAATTCTTGGGCCAGACGCATCCCAGCAAGCAAAGCTTCATACTCTGCTTGATTGTTGCTTGCCTTGAAGTCGAAGTGCAGCAACTGCTCAATTAAAATCCCGCCTGGTCCTTCAAGTACTATCCCGGCACCACTCCCGGTATGATTAGAGGATCCGTCGACCGACAGGTACCAGTCCCCCTCAACGGTCGGATGAGGGTCGGTCGGAGCCAACTCTGTAATGAAGTCGGCCAGGACCTAGGCTTTGACGGGGCCTCTCCTTTCAAAAGATATGCTGAACTCCGACAACTGGACGCTCCAGGCGACCATCCTTCCGGCCAGATCAGGCTTTTGTAGCACTTGTCGTATTGGAAGGTCCGTCCGTACCACGATGTCGTGCCCTTGAAAGTAGGGGCGCAACTTTCGCGAGGCCACTACCAAGGCGAGTGCGGCCTTTTCTATTTTTTGGTACCTTTTCTCGAGGCCTTGCAGGACCTTACTGATAAAGTAGATCGGTTGCTGCTCTCCGTCCTTCTCTTGGACCAGCACAGCACTGAAAGCGTCATTTGATACAGATATGTACAGGTAGAGGGGGGTACCTGGGGACGATCGGGTCAAGATAGGTGGGGATGCCATCATCACTTTGAATCGCAAGAAAGCCTCCTCGCACTCTGAGGTCCAAGTAAAGTGGCCTCCCTTCTTAAGCGTGGTGAAGATAGGAACAGCGGTCTCTGCCAGGCGAGAAATAAAGCGGGAAAGAGCGGTGATGCGTCCCATAAGCTGTTGTACCTCCCTCACGTTTTGGGGGCTCCTCATTTTGATTATGGCTTCGCACTTCTCGGGATTGGCCTCGATTCCTCTCTCCGTCAGCATATACCCTAAGAACTTTCCCGCCTGGACCCCAAAAGAGCACTTCAACGGGTTTAGGCGGAGACGGTGTTTTCGAAGTATCTTGAACACTCTCCCGAGTGACTCGTAGTGACTGTCGACCGTTTTGGACTTCACTACCATGTCGTCCACGTAAAATTCTACATCTGTCCCCATGACTTCTTTAAAAATCTCATCCATCAGGCGCTGATAGGTGGCTCCGGCATTCTTAAGGCCGAACGACATGACCCTATAGCAAAAGATCCCATCGTCGGTGATGAATGCTGTTTTTTCTTTGTCGTGCTCATACATCCAGATCTGATTGTACCCGGAGTAAGCGTCCATGAAGCTTAGGAGGGCAAAACCCGAGACCCCATCTACCAATTGATCGATGCTTGGCAGCGGATAGGAGTCCTTGGGGCAGGCTTTATTAAGGTCGGTGTAGTCCGTGCAGATCCTCCACTTGTCGTTGGCCTTTTTTACCATAACAATATTGGCCAACCAGGTCGAGTACCGAACCTCCCTAATAAAACCGGTCGCCAGCAACTTGGCCGTCTCTGTTCGCGCGGCCCTCCTCTTCTCCTCTCCATGCTTGCGTTTCTTCTGAGCGACCGATTTGGCGTCTTTCGCCACTGAAAGGTGGTGGCTTATGAAGTTAGGGTCTACTCTCGGCATGTCGTCCGTGTTCCAGGTGAAAATATCGTGGTTACGCTTAAGGAAAGCCATTAAACGGGCCTCAGTTACTGGGTCCAAGGCCGCCCCCACCCTCGTCACCTGTGTTGTTAGGGGTCCAACTTGTACGTCCTTTATATCTTCAGCCGAAAGCGGCCATTCGCGCTCCGGCAGTCCCCTTAGGTCCAAGTCTAGGTCCAACATGTTCACGGCCGAACATGCTGGCTCCTAGCGTCTGGGCCTTCCTCCTAGGCTATCCTCATAGCAACGTCTGGCGATCCGTGAGTCGGCCCATACGCTTCCGACCTCGCGCCCGACTGGGAATTTCATACACAGGTGATACGTGGATACTACAGCTCCTAACTGGTTCAATCCCGGCCGCCCTAAAATGATGTTATAAGACACAGCGACGTTAACCACGGTGTACAGGACCGGGATGCGTCTCACTCTAGAGTTTTCGCCGAAGATTGTCTCGAGCTCGATTATTCCCATGATGGGGACTTGTTCCCCGACAAACCCGTAAAGTGTACCCACACACTCCGTCAAGTAGCTGGGAGGTAACTTCAACTTTTGGTAGGTTGACCAATATAAGATGTTGGCCGAGCTACCTTGGTCAACTAGCACCCGCTCAATCTTGTATTCCGTCGCCACCACGAAAATGACCATCGGTTCGTCCTGGGCTGGGAGACCGTTTTTCGGATCTCGGTCGTCGAACGATATGGTGGGCCCGCCAAGTCATCGGCTTCCGAGTGGGGTCAGGTTCGCGCCTGAAAGTATGGTTTGAACCTCCTTGCTCCTAACTATAGGCGTAGCCAGTGAACGTCCACCCGAGATTGTCGAGATGGTTCCTCTATGCCATGTATGGGGTTTTGAATGTGGTCGCTCCTCTGCCCTGGTCCTTGAGTCGGGGTCGTCTGCCTGTGTGGCATGGTGCTTTGGTCAGGCGTCCGGGTGCCAACCACCCTGCCTACCAGAGGTTGGACGTTGTACATAACGGTCGAGGTGTCCATTATGCACTAGCCTCTCGATCTGCGACCGTAGGGTCCAACATTCTTCCGTTGAATGGCCCATAACTCGATGAAAATCACACCATGGACCGTCCTCTGACATCCCGAGGAAAGTCCAGAAGGCTAGTGTGGCAAATCTCGTGCATGATTTGGGCCCTTTTCTCCTTTAGGGGGGTAAAGCTCTGCGAAAGTGGTCTGGCATGGCGTTTTGAATCATCAGCATGCCGGCTCGGTGCTGGCCTTTTTAATCCTTTAGCGGCGTTACCGACCACGTTGTCCCTTAGTAGCGTGGCACGGTCGTTCGCGTTGCGGTCGGGTTCCACTCGTTGAAGTTAGTCCTCCTCGACCTCAATGTGCTTTTCGGCACGTGCGTGGATTTCGTCCATGTTGGATGGCTTCCGTAACGCCAGAGCGTCACAGAAAGGGCCGGCCCTCAAGCCCTTTTGGAAAGCCTTGACGAAAATTTCTGGTCCGGGTTGTCCACTTCGGACTGTGGAGTTGTTGAAGCGGGCAAGGTAACTCTTCAAGCTTTCCTCTCTACCCTGCTTGAGGTCGAACAAGTCGGCCACTTCCAGCTTCTTGGCCTTGTTAGCAGCAAATTGGGAAATGAAAGACCCGGCTAGCTGGCCGAACGTCTGTATTAGATCGGGCGGGAGCGTCGCCATCCATTGCATGGCCACACCCCTCAAGGCACCTGGGAAAAGCTTTGCAGTGAGCTGGTCGCTCCCTCCGCTAATGTACATCTGCGTTTGGTAAGCCTGCAGGTGTGCATGGGGGTCTTGTGTTCCATCGAAAGGTTCTACCACGACTTCTCGAAACCCAGGGGGAACCGGGGTTTCGTCAATGTCGGCACTGAACGGCTGTCCCCAGAATGGATGCATGAAAGCCGCGTCAGGGTGTGTCGCTTCCCACTCTTCAGCGGACTTGAAACGGGCCAACTGCCAACGGAGTTCTTCTCTCATCTCAACCATCTTCATGGCCTCTTAATGGCGTTGCTCAACCTGCCTGTGCCTCTCCTCTGCTTCTGCGCTGAGTCTAGATTGTTCATCGCTGCGTGCCTGAAGTGAGGCTACGGCTGTGAGCAACCTTTGTAAGGTGTCCTCCTCGCCTTCATTGGTAGAGCTGGCCTGGTTTCTTGTTATCGGCATCCTTGGAGCCCAAAAATGGTTATCTGTCTCTACTGTCTGGGTGGTTTCTGGGAGTAGTTTTACCTACCCCACGGTGGGCGCCAATGTTCTAGTCTAGTATCTTAGCTTGAATATGATTCCGAACCCACTTATTTTGCTGTGACCCTGAACATATATACGCAATGGGTAATGACAAAAATGTGCCACATCATCAGACAAATAGTACTGGTAATACAAGTTCTTGGCGGCTCCAGCCCAAGGTACCCACCTGACATGTCAGATACGCGTCGCTCTGACATGGCAGGGTACGTATTCTTCCGGTGCGGCGTGGCTCATCCGGACGATCCTGGTATAGTACGTATACCACGTGGCGTTGTCTTAAAGCAGTCAGTCGGTCGTCATACCCGGCCGTAACAATTTCCTATTTTGCATACCTAATACAAAGCAATGTACATGATTGTTGCATTTAATTTCAACAACATGATAATGAGCACATCTAATGCCTATGTTCAAGTTGTTTATATCATCAACCAGAGTGATACATGGAAGTGCAATTGCTTTGTGATTTTTTTTTCTTTAGGACAATTAGTGTCATCCCTTCATCGATCCGAAAATATTTAAGATCAAAACATTGAAATATGATCCCTTAAGAAGTTGTTGTAATATAACCATTATAATAAACAAAAACAAGTATCGAATGTAAAGATGAAAGTTTTTAAAGATAAAAACATAAAATGTTTTGCAAGTAAAAAACTCTATAACACATTTACTTATACTACCTGGATCATTGTTCATTCGTCAATGTTGCAGGATTTTTTTTTTGTCATTTATGAATAAAAATAAATGGTTTAGATTGCACCTTACTCAAGGTTAAAGACTGCATCGATTCGTATAAATTCTTCACATCTAAGCATTAGTCATGGATTATTGTTAGTGCTGGTGCTTTGTTATTTAGTGTCAATGTTTTGTTTTTTATGAGTTACTTTTAGTGGTTTAGAGCGTAATGTATGTAAGATAATTGTTAGTCTTAACATTGGCAAATTAGAGAGTAAAAAAATATCAAATTAAAGTTGAAAGCAAGTACTCAAATTACAAAATGAACAAGTACATAATTAATGCAAAAAAACTAGAAAACTAAAGTATAAGTATCAATTTCGATGGTGCCAATGGTGATCATGCATCTCATCTAGTGTCAAAACACATCCATGTTGTTTGTGTCTAGCACTATGGTTGGGGTTTCTTCTTGCACCATCAATATTACTTTGAGATGCTTCGGCCATAAATTCATCATTTAAGTTACGACCCATATTGGATTGCTCATTTACTTGGGATGAACTTCCACCAAGAAACATCATACCTCCATAAGCCAAAGAAAACATAGATGTATTCTGCCATGCATGAAAGTCGTGGAAAGGTGCTAATGGTGTTAGCGTTGTTGAATCATATGTTGCTAGGGTGTAATACGGGGGATCAGGAGCATAGCACGATCCACTCAAGCCTGATGAAGACTTAGTACTAGTGCAGGGACATTTGTCCACTAGATCACTAGAGACATGGGCAACTATGTATCTTGTGAATGACACATATATTGTTGGAAGACATCATAAGGTTTCACTAGAGTGACATAAAAAGTCCTTTCTGAGAGTTCTGCTGGAGGTGATGACAATTCCATTGGTTGATGTTCAACAGTCACACGACACCTTTGAAGTGCTCTTCCATGTTGTCAATGTTAAAATAAAAAATATAAATTATTGTTATCACAATCAACTCATTTGTGTCTTTTGTAGCTTATCGAATGTTTTTCTATATGCCAATAGTAAGTTTTATTATATGTAAAAAGTAGATTGATCGTTATCAACCCACCTTTACATTCATAAACAAATTAAGTTAAATTTATATAAACATAATCTTCTACTTTTATATGTTTAAAAAATGTTACTAGATATACATATCGGGTTCCAAAGGGTTCACCAATAAATGGTTTAAGACACTGACTAGGTACAACGTAAGGAAACTTGTCTCATGCCCATACTTGTATCAATAAATAAGTGTCACTTATTTATTTGTATTCAAAGTTAGTGGTCATTCATAATCCCGATATAAATTGGCCAATACAATAGATTATCAACTATATTAGTAACATTACTATAAGTCTAAAAGAAAATATACATATTCTAAATGTACAAAAACTCCATAATGATATAGAAAAAGCATCCCATGCCAACCTTAAAATATAA
Organism: Mucuna pruriens; assembly: GCA_025330945.1. NCBI lineage: Eukaryota > Viridiplantae > Streptophyta > Magnoliopsida > Fabales > Fabaceae > Mucuna > Mucuna pruriens. Next base: position 1,546,025 of record JAENHJ010000528.1, on the reverse strand, counting down.
TTCATTAAGCAATTTCGACCAATCATCGTTTGTAATACCAATAACTGGTTCTTTATCAACCTACCCCATTACACTACCACATCTTGTAACGTGATTATACATTCACTTGATGGCATGTGAAAAAGTGGATCCCTGGTCTCCAATACTCTACTAATGTTGATATTAGTGTATGATCTAGCAAAAAAATAAATAAAACCTGCATAAACTCCTAAAAAGTCATCTTGTCGTACAAATTCTCTAATTGATAGCGATAATTTTACATCTCTTTGCACCTATATCACTTTTAGAATTCAATCTTTTTTCCTATTTCAAATTCTTTTTGAAAATAGCTAGTTCAAAAATAACAACAAAGAGGTATTGCATAGGCCTAGATGTACAATAGTACTTTTCATATTTGATTAATACCAAAAAAAATATAGAAATTATATTTAATAACAACATATACAAAATATAATATAGAACAAAGTTAATATATATGAAAATTAATTAATAAAATTTTTAAAATAAAAACTAAAAATAAACAAGAATGTTATAGTATTCAGCCTAAAAATGACAAATATAATAAAAGAACAACAAACAAATTTAATAATGATAAAAACAAAAAATTATAAAAAAATTATATTAGAATTTCCACCTAAAAAATTAAACAACAGTAAAGAAATTTAATTATTACATTTAAAAAAACGTTCTATAAAAAACATAAACTTATAATATTCTACCTAAAACTGACAAATGTAATAAAAAAATAGTACAAAAATTTAATTATAATAAAAACTATAAACTAAACTAAGAACAGCACAAAATTATATTACAATTTCTACTTGAAAATAAAAATAAAAATAAATAACAGTAAAGAAATTTAATCATTAACTTTTTCTTTAAAAATACTTACCATCAACAACATGAAACTATAATATTCTACCAAAAAATACAAATGTAATAAAAATATACTACTCAAATTTAATAATAATAAAAATTTTAAATTAAACCAAGAGCAACAAAAATTTATTTTAGAATTTCTACTTGAAAATAAAAGCAAAATAAAAGTAAATAAATTTAATTATTGAAAAATTTAAAGAAAAAAACTTCCAATAAACAACCTGAAATTATAATATTTTATCTAAATATGAAAAATATAATAAAAAAATACACAAATTTAATAATAATAAAAATTAAACTAAACTAAGAACAACAAGAATTATAATAGAATTTGTACCAAAAATAAAATAATAAATAAATTTAATTATCAATTTCTTTTAAAAAAATTACTTTAAACAACATGAAATTATATTATTCCACCTAAATATGACGAATGTAATAAAAAGGTACAAAATTTTAATAATAATAGAAATAAAAATTATAAAATAAACTAAGAACGACCAAATATTGTATTAAATACTATACCTAAAAAATAAAAATAAAGAAATTTAATTATTAACTTTAAAAAATACTAAAAATAACATGAAATTATAATATTCTACCAAATTGTACACAAATTTAATAATAATAAAATAAAAATTATAAACTAAACTAAAAACAACAAAATATTATATTAGAATTTCGAACTAAAAATAAAAATAAATAACAGTAAAGAAATTTAAACACTAAAAAATTTAAATTTTTTTACAATAAACAACATAAAATTATAATATTCTAAAAAATGATAAATATAGTAAAAACAATACACAAATTTAATAACAATAATAATAACAATTATAAAATAAACTACAAACAACGAATAATTATATTATAATTTTTATACCAAAAAATAAAATTAATTAACAGTAAAGAAATTTATTATTAAATAGTTTTTTAAAAAAATGACTATAAACAGTAAGAAATTATAATACTCTACCTAAAAATGATAAATGTAATAAAAAAACAGCACACAAATTTAATAATAAAAAATACAAAATTTATAAACTAAACTAAGAACAACAAAGAATTATATTATAATTTCTACCTAAAAATAAAACTAAATAACAGTAAAGAAATTTAATTATTATTTAAAAAAACTTACTATAAAAAATGAAATTATAATACTCTACCTAGAATCGAAAAATATAATAAAAAATACACAAATTTAATAATGATATTAATAATAATTCTCAACTAAACTAAGAACAACATAAAAATTATATTAGAATTTATACCTAAATATAAAAAATAAATTAAAATTTCTAATATTAATCTTTTAAAAAAAATTCTATACACATCATGAAATTATAATACTCTACCTAAAAATGAAAAATATAATAAAAGAAATACACAAATTTAAGAATAATATAAAAAAAATTATGAACAAAATTAAGAAAAACAGAAACTACATTAGAATTTCTCTCTAAAAATAAATAAAAAAAGAAATGTAATTGTTAAATTGTTTTTTAAAAAACTAATAATAAACTACATCAAATTATAATATTCTACCTAAACATGAAAAATGTAATAGAAAAAGAATAAAATTTTAATAATAATAAAAATAAAAATCATAAACTAAATTAAGAATGAAAAAAAAATATTATACTATAATTTCTACCTAAAAATAAAAATAAATTACAATAAAGAAATTTAATTATTAAATTCAGAAATAATATAAATAACATGAAATTATAATATTCTAGTTACAAATATAATAAAAAAAGTACCAAAATTTAATAATAAAAATAAAAAATTATAAACTAAATTAAGAAGAACAAAAAATTATATTATCATTGCTACCTAAAAATAAACACAAATAACAGTAAAGAAATTTACTTGATTTACTTATTAATTTAAAAAAAAAACTTATTATAAACAACATGAAAGTGTAACATTCTACCTAAACATGATAATTATAATAAAAAATAGTACACAAATTTAATAATCATACAAAAAAATTATAAATTAAATTAAAAACAACAAAAAATTATATTAGAATTGCTACCTAAAAATTAATATAAATAACATTAAAAAAATTTAACTAGTAAATTTTTTTAAAAAATTACTATGAACAACAGGAAATTTTAATATTCTATCTAACAAGAACAAATATAATAAAAAAAACGTATACAAATTTTATATTAATATAAATACAAATTATAAACTAAATTACGACAGCAGAAAATTATACGACATTGCTAACAAAAAATAAAAATAAATAATAGTAAAAAAAATTTAATTATTACTTTTCAGAAAATGAAAAATACTATAAACAACATGAAATGATAAATATAATATGTAATAGTACATAAATTTCATAATAATAAAAAAACTTATAAACTAAACTTACAAAAACAAAAAATTATATTAAAATTTCTACCTAAAAATAATTTATTAACAAAAAAGAAATTATTATAATTTTTTTAAAAAACAAAACTTACTATACACAACATGAAATTATGATATTCTACCTAAAAATGACAAATATAGTACAAAACAGTAAAAAAATTAAATAAAAATTATAAACTAAACTAAAAACAACAAAATATTATATTAGAATTTCTAACTAAAAATAAAATTAAATAAGAGTAAAGAAATATAAATATTAAATTTTTTTTAAAAATTACAATAAAGAACAGGATATTATAATATTCTACCTAAACATGATAAATATAATAGAAACAATACACAAATTTAATAATAATAATAATAATAATAATAATAATAATAATAATAATAATAATAATAATAATAATAATAATAATAATAATAATAAAAAAACTACGAACAACAAAAAAAATTATATTATAAATTTTACCTAAAAGTAAAATTAATTAACAGTAAAGAAATTTATTATTAAATTTTTTTAGAAATGACTATAAACAACAAGAAATTATAATATTCTACCTAAAAATGATAAATGTAATAAAAAAATAGCACAATAATTTAATAATAATAGATATACAAATTATTAACTAAACCAAGAACAACAAAGAATTATACTAGAATTTCTACATAAAAATAAAACTAAATAACTGTACAGAAATTTAATTATTATTTTTGTAAAAAAACTTATTATCAAAAACATGAAATTATAGTACTCTACCTAGAAAAGAAAAATATAATGAAAAAGCAGTACACAAATTTAACAATAATGTAAATAATAATTATAAAATAAACTAATTAAGAACAACAATAAATTATATTAAAGTTTATACCTAAAAAAAAAAACACCACTAATTTTTTTTAATATTAATCTTTAAAAAAAACTCTATAAACAACATAAAATTATAATAATCTATCAAAAATGATAAATATAATAAAAAAAAACAGTACACATAATAAAAAATTTAAAAAAATTAAGAACAACAAAAATTTTGTTAGAACTTCTCTCTAAAAATAAAAATGAATAATAAAAAGAAATTTAATTATTAAAATTATTTTTAAAAAATATAAAATAATACAGAACAAAATTTAATAATAATAATATTAAAAATTATAAACCAAGTAAAAAAACAAAAAAAATATTATAATTTCTACCTAAAAATATAATTAATTAGCAGTAAATAAATTTAATAATTATTTTTTAAAAAAAACTTACTATAAACAACATGAAATTATAATATTCTCCCTAAAATGACAAATATAATAAAAAAGTAGTGTACAAATTTAATAATAATATAAATAAAATATGAACTAAATTAAGAAAAATTAATATTGGAATTTCTACCCAAAAATAAAAATAAATCAATGTAACTATTAGTTTTATTAAAAAAACTTATTATAAACAACATGAAATTATAATATTCTATCTAAAAACCACAAATATAATAAAAAAAACAGGACAAAAAATTAATAATAATATAATTATAAATTATAAACTAAATTAAGAAGAACAAAAAATTATATTATCATTGCTACCTAAAAATAAAAACAAATAACAGTAAATAAATTTACTTACTTTACTTATTAATTTTTAAAAAAACTTATTATAAACAACATGAAATTATAATATTCTACCTAAAAATAACAAATATAATAAAAGAATTGTACACAATTTTGATAATCATATAAATAAATTTTATAAACTATATTAAAAACAACAAAAAATTATATTAAAATTGATACCTAAAAATAAAAATAAATAACAGTAAAAAAAATTAATTAGTTTAAAAAGTTACTATAAACAATAGAAAATTATACTATTCTACCTAAAAACGAAAAATATACTAAAAAAACATTAGACAAAATTTATATTAATTAAAATGAAAATTATAAACTAAACTTACAATAATAAAAAATTATATTTTAATTTGTACCTACAAATGAAAATAAATAACAGAAAAAAAATTAATTATTTAAATTTCTGTTAAAAAACTTACTATAAACAATATGAAGTTATAATATTCTTTAAAATGATAAATATAATAAAAGTACGGTACACAAATTAATAATCATAAAAATAAAAATTACAAACTAAACTAAGAAGAACAAAAATTATATTAGAATTTCTACCTAAAAATAAAAATAAATAATGATAAAGAAATTTAATTATTAAGTTTTATTCAAAAAATGCTTACTATAAACATTATGAATTTATAATATTCTACCTAAAAATGAAAATATAATAAAAATATATACAAATTTAATAATAATAAAATAAAAATTATAAACTAATCTAAAAACAACAAGATATAATATTAGAATTTTTACCTAAAAATAAAATAAATAACAATAACATTGTTAATTATTAAAATAACTTAAAAAACACTGATATAAAGAACATAAAATTATAATATTCTACCTGAAAATAAGAAATATAGTAAAAAAATAGTACAAAAAATTTAATAATAATAAAAATAAAATTATAAACTAAACGAAGAACAACAAAATATTATCCTAGAATTTCTATCTAATATTAAAATTCAATAACAGTAAAGAAATTTAATTATTAAATTTTAAAAATACTATAAACAACATCAAATTATAATATTCTATCTAAAAATGACAAATATAATAAAAAGACATGACACAAATTTAATAATAATAAAAACAAAAATTATAAACTAAACTAAGAATAGAAAAATATTATATTAGAATTTCTACCTAAAAAGAAAATTAAATAACAGTAAAGGAAATTAATTATTAATTTTTTAGAAAAATACTATAAACAACATAAAATTATAATATTCTACCTAAAAATTATAAATATAATAAAAAAGTACAAAATTTTAGTAATAATAAAAAAAAATTTAAACTAAACTAAGAATAAAAAAAATTATATTATAATATCTAACTAAAAAGTAAATAAATAATTGTATAAAAATTAATTATTTAAAAACATTTACAGAGAAAAACTTCCTATAAATAACATGAAACTATATTCTACTTAAAAATGAAAAACTTAACAATTAAAAATATTATAAACTAAACTAAAAATAAGAAAATATTATATTAGAGTTTCTACCTAAAATAAAAATAAGTAACAGTAAATAAAATTTAATTGTTATATTTTATAAAAGATGAACATGAAATTATAATATTCTATCTAAAAATAAAAAAAAACAGAAAAAATTAATAATATATAAATAAAAATTATAAACTAAATTATGAAAAACACAATTTTATTATCATTTTACCTAAAAAAAAACAAATAACAGTAAAGAAATTTACTTATTAATTTTTTAATAAAAACTTGCTATAAACAACATGAAAATATAATATTATACCTAAAACTGACAAATATAATAAAAAATATTACACAAATTTAACAATAATATAAATGAAATTTATAAACTAAATTTAAAACAAAATATATATATTAGAATTTTTACCTAAAAATAAAATAAATAATTGTAATAAAATTTAATTAGTAAATTTCTTTTAAAAAAAAACTTACTATAAAGAACATGAAGTTGCAATATTCTACCTAAAAACTACAAATATAATAAGAAATAGTACATATAAACTAAATTAAGAACAAAAAGAAATTAATGATCATTTCTACCTAAAAATAAAATAAAACAACATAAAATTATAATATTCTACATAAAAACAACAAATATAATAAAAAACAGTACACAAATTTAATAATAATAAAAATAAAAATTATAAATTAAACTTAAAACAACAAAAACTTATATTAAAAAAAATACTAACAAAAATTATAACTCTTCAAATACTTTGTAATTTAGGAATAGAGTTCCTTAACCACTCAAAACATTAGATTATCAACTATCTCTTATAAACACTACTCAAAATAAAATTTCACAACTAATACAACAAATTCTTCCATACGCCCCTATTTATAACTACAATCCCTATTAAAAAAAACTCTTCAAAAACCTAAAAATTTCAAAATTTAAATTTGAATTTTCACTATTCCTCGTAAAATTTAAACTTCCTACACTTAAGTACCTACATTCTTTCTTAATATCATATTTCTCATAAATGTTTGCATCTTTTTCCTGCATCCACACCTTCTCTTTATTCCTCCCACCTTTTGTGCCCTTTCTTGTGTAAAACTGGTCACTTCCCTACGTGAGAGGTGAGTTAGCTTTGTGACTCCTACACAACGTCCACACATCACAAGGTGTCAGCTAGTTTTGCACCATATATATACTCACACACGAGCCTCTTACTACCCTAGGCCCCACCCATTTCATGATGGCTAAGATGACACTAGTTTAATAAATAATTTTTTTAATAATAATTTTTTAATTAATTTTTATAAAAGACCCCATGACATAACTATTACATTTAGAATAAGAAGTATGATAGTGTCCTACAAAATAAAAAACCTCAATATTACGAAATCACACTTTTTTTTATCAATAATTAACATATTAACTATTATACAATAAAAAGTACTTTTTGTGTAAAAATAATTGAAGGTTTATGTTTTTTTAATCTCATTTCTTTTTCATCATCCCCATTTGATTATTTGGAGAAGAAGGTAACACAATTTTTCTGTTTTTATTCTTCAAAACAAATTTATCTAAACATCTTATAATTTTTTACAAGTGATTTTTTATAAAAAAAAATTATTATTTTAAAAAATACTTTTAAACAAACACATCCTAAATTATTTCATAAAATATATATTCCACAACGTTACATAAAAAATAAAATTAATCAGGTTCTTTAGCATGACAATCATGTTATGCACAATATACATTAAAAAAATATAACTTTCATATTTAATGTATAATTTATTTTAAAAAATTATTTATGATAATTTAAATATTAATTTTATACTAAAATGTTCAATATTTTATAATATATTTTTACAGTGTAATTTAAATATTACTAGAAGATGAGAAAGAAAAGGATAACAAAGTTCTACCGTATAAGATTCATAATTCAAATATCAAGTTTTCTACACTTCATGCTTTATCCTAAAACACAATATTTGTATCATCAACATCTCTAATACTAAAGCGAAATTAATAAAAAAATTTAATTTTTATATAATGTCAGTCAGCGACGGATTTACTTAAGGCAGTGAGCCCCCTCAACTTTTTGATAATTTAAATTCTTTTAATGTATTATATTTTAAAATTAGATAATAAAAATAATAACTTATATTTAAATATTTTTTTGGTAAATAAAATAGTTTTAGAAATCTAACCGCCGTTAAAAAACATAAGTCCAGTAAAATTTGGTGATATATTTAAGTTTCATTTATCTTTTTAATATTTATTGTAAAGATAATAAAATTCTTTAAACAAATATTATTTTTTTATATCATTATATTATATATATATATATAATCCTATTCTTGTTGCTAGCTATTGTTATTGTAAAAAATAATATGATAAGTAATTCATTTTAGTTTAATAATTTTTTTATAACATATAGTACCTTTTGTAAAAGCTTATAATTAACATATATTTCAATTTTATTATAAATTCATGATAATTATCGATGATACGTAAAATTGATAATTGACATTCATTTTTAAAAATTGAACCAAATTGTTTTAAAAAAAATTCCTCCTCTTCCCTCTCCTTCCCACCAACCAACAAATTCTTATGTTTAGTTTATCTTTTATATAAATATACTTTTTACTTATGTTATGAATTATTTTAAAAATACATGATTATAAGTATCTTATATTAAATTTAATACTTATATTATATATATATTTTAAAAAATTAATTTTTTATATTGGTCCCCAAGTCATGTCTTCCTGCCTCCGTCCTTGGGTGGGGACCTTCTCAACATCATAATCTTTTTTTCTTCTAAAACCTATATACAGAAGCTGGGAATGGGGTGGTGAATTTCTAGGATTAAAACATGTAGCATGACAATTTGAGAGATAGCAAAAAAAGGTAAGGTATCTTTGCGCCCAGAGAACCATAGTTTGGTTCCTAATATTAATTGTAAAATAAAATGATTAAACCTACAAAATCAGTAAACAAGTAGCGAAAAACTCAGGAGACATGGTCCAACAAGAGGGAATATACTTGAAACATTTCTCTTTTCCCAGTATGTTCGTACGATACAGAAATTAATTATTGTAAGAAAATTATAAAAAAATTGACAGAATGTGAAAAAAACAGAAAGGGGATGCGAATAGCAGGCCCATTTGAAATGACATTGGAGTCGGACAGGCCCATATAGATTGAACCCAGAAAGTAGTGATATAAGGCTCATCCAATGACAGTAAACCCCAGAATCCCCAACGCAAAGGTAGGTTATCGTTGGTTGATTGTGCAGAGTCGCAATGGGACGTGTGATCCGTGCGCAGCGTAAGGGTGCAGGTTCAGTGTTCAAGTCACACACCCACCACCGCAAGGGTCCAGCTAGGTTCCGCAGCCTGGACTTCGGCGAGAGGAATGGTTACCTCAAGGGCGTGGTGACCGACGTTATCCACGATCCGGGTCGCGGTGCCCCACTGGCCAAGGTCTCCTTCCGCCACCCCTTCAGGTATCAGAAGCAGAATGAGCTCTTCATCGCCGCCGAGGGCCTCTACACCGGCCAGTTCATCTACTGCGGCAAGAAGGCCACCCTCGTCGTCGGCAACGTCCTCCCCATCCGATCCATCCCCGAAGGTGCCGTCATCTGCAACGTCGAACACCATGTTGGTGACCGCGGCGTCTTCGCTAGGGCCTCCGGTGACTATGCTATTGTTATCAGCCACAACCCTGATAATGATACCTCTAGGTACTCACTTTACATTTATTCACTCAGATCTCCTTCTTCTAATACCTATTCTTATTATTATTTTATTCATATTGAAAGCTAGATCATGAATGTTGTTTAGTAATTGCAATCTTTCGAAGTTCATAGCATGATTTATAGTTTATTGGTTGAGAATTTGGGTGATTTGGTTTAGTTTTTTTTTATTGAAATGCTAAGTGCAGTTTATTTGTGTTTTGGGTTATGTCACGTGATTGGGCTTTTTATTTGAGTGCATAGTATAATTTTTGGGTGAATTGGTTTAAAGGTTTTAATTAAAATGCTAAGTACGGTTTTATTGTGTTTTGCACTTTGTTACAGGAATAGGCTTTTTGTTGAAGCGCATAGCATTGTTTATAATTTATTCACGAGGAGGCTTGGGAATTTGGGTGAATTGGTTTAAGGGTTCTTTTATTGAAATGCTAGGGTATTTGGGTGCGGTTTTAATTGTGTTTTGTGCTTTGTTACAGGATTAAGTTTTTCATTGAAGTGCATTGCATAATTTATAATTAATTGACAAGGAGGGTTGGGAATTTGGGGGTGTTTATTTTAGAGTTATTGTTGAAACCCTAGGGCATTTGGATGCGGTTTAATTGTGTTTCGCCCTTTGTTAACAGGATCAAGCTTCCATCTGGAGCAAAGAAGATTGTTCCAAGTGGGTGCAGGGCCATGATTGGGCAAGTTGCAGGTGGTGGAAGGACTGAGAAGCCTCTTCTTAAGGCTGGAAATGCTTACCACAAGTTTAGAGTGAAGAGGAATTGCTGGCCGAAGGTGCGTGGTGTTGCTATGAACCCTGTTGAGCATCCTCACGGAGGAGGTAATCACCAGCATATTGGACATGCTAGTACAGTCAGGCGTGATGCTCCTCCTGGACAGAAGGTTGGTCTCATTGCTGCTAGGAGGACTGGTCGTCTTAGAGGACAAGCTGCTGCAACCGCTGCTAAGGCTGATAAGGGTGCTTAAAGATATCGATCTTAAGATTATTATATTTGATTGCATGTTTTTCATTTTTGTTTTTCTTATAGTTTGTATGTTAAACTTATTTGGGCATTTTCACCCCCAACACATGCTTTTAGTAAATTCAATCCTGCAGTATCTTGCTATTTTATCTGATTTGAATGTTCTAATTAGTTCTTTTGGCAAACTTGAATCATATCATGCCATTTTCATGGTCGCATTTCTTTGAGTGAATGCACAAGGTGGTCCTTGATATATTTTTGAATTTTATGAACTGAAAACAAGTATCTTCACTATACATGTCACTTATCCTATAGCTTCATGGTGGGTAAGCAATGGTTATTTACTATTGTTAATGGTGACTCTCGAGGTTGTTGTGTTGTGGGATTTTTAATAACATTTGAATGATGTAATGTTTTATTTATGGACTGTTGTTGTTTTAGGGTATTCTTTGATTAAGTTCTGCCCCAATAACCGTGATTTTCAATTTAGTTTCTTTTTCAAATTAATTCCCATACGTCTAGTTGTTCTCAATTCTGGCCCTGCCTTATGTAGATGTGGTAACATGAAGTTGGTAATGTCGAATGGTTGTAGGAGAATTTGACTTGTTCATTATTTGTATAGTTAAATTAAAATTTTGATCATTATACGACATACGTTATGGTCATTTTTTGTGATTCCTATACGTGGTGCTAAAATATAGTTAGGATCATTGAATAACAAACAATTAAAATGAGAAGACGTCGAAGGAAGTCAAGCAACTTTAAATGTTAAATATGAACTGTTGAACTTACAGGCTTACTGCTGCAAGGGACACACTATTGTTAATAGGAGATATGGAATATTGATCGAATTTCTTGTATAAACATAAATTTGTATACAAAATGGCATAATATACTTACTACAAATGATAATATAAATAGAACGCTAAAACATGTTAGAAAACTAGGGTCTATTTGTTTCGTGTGTTTAAAAACTGTCTTCTGTTGTTGAATTGAAAAACTTGTTTGATAATAAATTTTGAAAACTATTTTCAAAATTAACCTCTTATTTGTTATTATTATTATTATTATTAATACAAGCTCTTTTGATTTTCTATTATCTATGTTTTCCCCTCCTCTTACATCTTTTCTCATTATATAAAAATCAGTTTTTAAAATTTGTTTTATAAAATGATTTTTAAAAACTAAACCGAAAATACACCCTTATCAGTAGATTGAGCGAACACCAATCTTAGCTTTTCAATTTGGTAATCCACCATGGTAATTAAACATTGAAATGACATACTTTTAGCCCTATTTCCAATCTTACTTTTTAAGGTACAATTTTTTTTTCTTTTTTAATTTAAAGATTGAACTTTATGCTCGGAGTAGTACCCAATGAGATTGGCATGTGAAGTTAGATTCTTTGATAAAAACTAATCATCAATAAAGTAGATATATACTTTACATCTATAATATGATTATAAAAAGAAAATCATCCTTATATGACACATGAGGCTGTGTTTGAATAATAAGTTTATTTGATATCAATGTTTATGAAATATATTTTATGTATTGTGGCACAATATCAAGAGATGATGGATGAAATTATAGTGCTTTTATAAAGAAAATACTATAAAAGGTCATTTTTAAAGCATACCATTTGCATGATATTGTTTTGACTCAATTAAAAGTTAATTTGTTATCCAAACGACAAATTCTATGTTCCGTTGACTATTAAAAGTGAACTTGTCCGTCAAACTAGCAAGTTCCATGTTAGGCTAGTAGTTAAAAATGAACTTCCAAATAAAATTAGCATGTTTCATGCCACATTGGCGATCAAAGGTTAACTCGTTTGAGTTCCATTCCACGTGCTGTTTTTAAATTAAGATTGGCGTCCACATGATAGGGTTGGGCATTATGCGAGTTCAAGCTTAAAAACCTAATCCAATAAAAATCGAACAATAAATAATATGACTTATTAATGTATGTTTGAGATTTCGATTGAGATAGGTTCAGATTAAAACAAGTTTGGATTGAGGTTAGTGAGTTATTTTAGTTTGCCATTTGAACTCAACTATAGAGTGAAAATTGTCAATCTAGACAAATTGAAACTACACCTAACTGCTCTTTACTCATCAAGAGGTAGTTTTGGTTTCTTACTCTTTCTTTGCTTGTTGATTTGCTTTGTACTATTATATTTTGGGTTAATTTTTACTAATTCTTCACAAACCAATTAATCAAAACTTTTCCTATTACCTCTTGTTTAAAACCTCTCAAAATTTCTCTATTAGACCTTTTAAAAAAACCTTAGAAGTTAGAACCTCATAAGGTAAAAATACAATTATAATTATAAGTAAAAGCCCTCAAACGCCTTGGGTTCTCTTTGTAGAGTATTGTAGCACCATGTAGGAACTTAACAAACACGAATAAGAAGAAATAACAAAGAAAGAAGTGAAAAGACAAATCAAAGAGCTAAATAATATTTTATAAATATTAGTACAATAACTGTTATGTGAAAATGTCTTTTATTAGCAAGTACCAAAATTTCTAACTATTGGAACATAAGTTTATGCGTCCAAAATGACCCATGTGTTTTGATAATAACAAACATTATGAAAATGAAAAATATATTATGATTAACCACTATTATCTAGATTTTACAAGAACAACAAGTTGGAACACATCCATTTAAGGGAAACTGATTTTAAAAGAAGTGCATCTATTACGTCCATAAAGAACCCATCATCCATAGATGCACTCACTGTCCAAAGGACATATTTAGACATTCTAAGTGTCCATAAGTGAACTCAACATCCAAAGTTCCTGCCATCCAAAAAGTGGAATGACTACATTGTTACAATTAGGAAGTATCTCTCGTAACGCTTAAAGAGTTGTTTAAGTTATCTAACATATTACGTGAATCATTTCATTCAAATATACAACTTAATATCATGAATTCAATGTTCAAATTCTACCAAATATATTGTTTGAGAATGTGAGCTATCAGATTGACAAAGACAACAACAAACATTTTGTATTGCAAGTCAAGTTTGACGCAAAGAAGCCCAAATCATAAATTCATTTAGAAGGAATCAACAAAAGCTTCCTCTCTTGTCAAATAGAAGACAACACGTTAAAATTTAAGGAAAAGTAGTTTTTTCCTAACACAATCTTTTCTGTCTTTAGAAAAGGAAGAGTCTTTATAGAAGCTCTGTAGAAATCAGAACTATGACATTTAATGCTAACTCAACCACTCCTCATGTACAACTAACGTTTTCACATGCTATAAGAAGGGATAGATCAAGCTCAAATAGAGAAGAGAATGTAAAAACGAAAAAGAACGAAAATCACAAATAACATGATACACTCTTATGCTCTTAAAGTCGCTTTTGGATGCATTCTCTTTCACTCTTTGTATAGCTTACTTAGCTCAGTAAAGCTAAGTTTTTGTGAATTGTATTGTAATATGATCACTGTGTGAGTAGAGTTTGTTGCAAAAAATTCTACTGAGTTAGTGTGATAGCCTGAAGAGATTAAGTATCAAAGAATACTTGTTTTTATTGTAATTAGGTAGATTACATGGGTCGTAATAGATAGATAATATGTGTTTGTAAGTTAGGTATACTTAGTGAAATTCCTTCATGTTGAAGGGACTAGACGTAACTCAGTTGAAAGAGTAAATCAGTATAATTTCTTTACATTTTTCTCTCTTATTGTCACTCTTTTGTGTTATCTTTTCCATCACTAACTAGTTAATAAGTGACAATGTGACGTGATTAATATGCCACTATCCTGCCTTGTCATAGAATAACATAAATGCAACTGTAGTGTAGTCAGCATCTTTCACAAGTCACATTTTTCCAACCTTTTAAGTTTCATTTATTTGGTCAGGTTCAATTTATTATGGATTTTTTTTAGAATGGAATATGTTTGTAATAATCCATCAATTGCAATTTTCACACATATTCTAATATGATTAACCACCCAAATCCTTTCAATAACTAATTTATTTCTTTAGTTAACTCAAGTGTTGGTTAGGTCTCAAATTTTTGTTCACCCTTACCACATGGGACCCGTCACTCTGACTGAAATATTGTCTTTGACGGTCTATGTAGCATGAAATTCACTAATTTGACTGACAAGTTTACTTATGACCATTGAAATGACATGAAACTCACTAGTTTGATTGACAAGTTGACTTTTAACCAGGTCAAAATAGTCCTAAGCTAATATTTTTTAAATGGTCTTATTTTAGTATTTTTCTTTGTAAAAGTTTCCTAATTTGGTTTATCACCCTTAGATTTAGAAGTTTGATGACACACTATAATATGTTTTCTTGCAATAGAACACAAGACAAACATTTATATAAAAAGAAATTACAAAAATAGAAGTTATTAGGGAGAGAAAAAAAGGAAAAGTGAAATAAAGAGAGAATGAAAAAAGAAAAGAAAGAAAAGTTGACTATGTTTGAGGCTTCAGTTCATCTTGAGTCAATTGGGATAGCTGAAAAGAAGGTTGCAAGCTTGCTTTTGAATTAGATATTATCACCATATCTTCACTTTTCACCTTGAGCTTGATCTTTCAATTTAAGTATTGTTTGTACTATCTTTAAAAATAATTTTTTATTTTTTAAAATTTGTTTGTCCTTAAGAACAATGGAAAGTATATCCCATTGAACACTTTTTTTTTTAAATTTTATCCTATGAACACCTAAGCAAAACGCTTAAAGAAAACATAAGATGGAAAGAAGACATTTCTAACCAATTTTTATTTCTTAGTTTTTAAAACACTTGTTTTAGAAATAATTCTCAAGCTTAATAGATATTAGATGAAAAGTTGGTTATTTAGTAGTGTAGAATTATTTTAGAAAATATTTTTTAAAACAAAAAATTAGAAGGGAATCATACAAGTCCTTATATTATATGTTTTGTGGATGAAAAAAAAGTGATTAAGATAGAAGATCCATTGAAGGTGGTCAGTCATGCTCTTTGGTAATTATTAGTCATCGATAAAGTTAGTAAATACTTCACATTTATAATATGGTGATCTAAAAAATAATAAAATTATATGTTTTGTTCTTTTATTTTTTTAAAATCTATTTTGATTATGTGAGTTAAGGTAGAATTAGTTTTTATAACATCCCTGCAAATCATTTATGGAAAGCTATATTTTGATTTAAATTTAGCCAATCTATTGAGAAATTCGATGCTTTATGTGTTTGTTAAATTATGAAAAGGTGCCACAAAACTTATCAATTAAAAAGTTCAAAGAACTAATAAAGATTGAGTCTAGTGGAAGAGGCTAGTTCCTAGCAATATGACAAACCAAAGTTTGAATCCTTGTTGGAAGATGTATCTATAATTAGTGTTCGAATTTGTCTCAAACAAAATTAAGTCCAAAAAATTAAAGAAATTAGAAGAGTTAAAGTAGAGAATTTTGAACACATGTTTGATAAAAGTGCAACTTCAAATCATGAGATAAATTAAGCTAAGTGTGGATTAAGACATTAAGGTTTAAGTGTGGATTATGACCGTAGTACTCCAAAATTGTCCGGGACAAAGTCTTCGGTACATCTTTGTGGGACCCACCATGACTCGCATCAAAGAGGGGATCATGGAGGTAGTGGAGTCAGCCACTCATGATGACCAAGAGGGAGTCATGGATCATAGAGGAGTGGAACCATTATGGAGGAGTGGAACCATTATGGAGGAGTGGAACCAAGAATTGTTGGATCATGGGAAAGTTGAGTCTACACTCCCGAAGCCTATAAAAAGGTCTACACTCCCGAAGCCTATAAAAAGGAATCAAGCCGAAGTGCAAAGGGGTCGAAAATTGAAAGCAGAAAATCTTGGTTAGATAAGTGAGAGGAGAAACTCTGGTGAAAAATTCTGGAGATAGGAAGAAAGAAAAAAACTGACAATAGCGCAGCGCAAGCTAGACGGAAAGACCAGGGCGAGTCAAAAGGAGAAGGAAGTACTGGACGAAAGGAAGGAGACACCAAACTCCTCTAGAGACCAAGTTAGTAAGTGAATGCATAAATATTCCCCTTGGGTGAAGCCTTAGGTAGCTCCTTCCCTCTCTACGAAACCAAAGCCAAATCTCCCAACTCCCTTCCTCCCAAGCCTCCGTCTTGCCGAGGCCGAATTCACCTTGGCCTCCCTTGGCCGGGACGAAATGACCTCATCGTTTGACTTTCTCCATCGCTAGGGCCGAGTTCATCTCGGCCTCATGTGGGCCAACCATCCTCTTGAAACTTTCTGTCGCCAAGGCCGAATTCATCTCGGCCTAAACACAGCCAAGCTAGTACTGATCGGCTTCATCCTTTCCTAACTAGCAACCTAGCCAGAACTACGTGGACTTTGATTCCTCTAAAGCCGAGGTACGTAGGCACAAGAGGCACACTCCTATCAAGTCATAAATCAAAAAAACCAAAAACACTTACTCCTACCCTTGACTCTCCGTAATCTCTACAGGACCCAAACCTAAGCATCATCCCCACAACCTTACAGCTAGCCTAGGGTAACTATCAGGTGATAGACATGTTGGGGCACCCTGTGTTTCCAATATGTAACCAACTATCGATTCTCAGACCTAAGACCAGCCTTTCCCCCAGGTTTCCTGGCATTCCTTGAAAAACGGCGGTGACAACTTGATAAGTCACAAATTATACATCTTTTATAGACCTAAGAAGAGTGTTGAAGGATTATTTTGTGCTTAAGAATTAAGTGTTAGCTGAGATTCATATTAAGGACCTAAAATTAGAGAAAATACAAATCTGTGTTAAATTGAAGGTCTTAGCTAATAAAAAGTCTTCTTCCCTTCTTCTGTAGGACTGAGCCGACTCCACCTCGGCCAGGAGAGTCGTCTCGGCCAGGCCCAATTTCCAGCAGCCCACTGAAGAGCAGCCCAATAAGGAGCGGTCCAATTGCGTCATCCACATCAGCAATCCAACATAGAGGCCACTTTAGCTCCAGCTCAGTTGCCACGTCATTCCTGGAAAAACTTGCAGCACAAGTTGCACAAGGGTAGATTAGGCAATTCACCATGTAATTCTGTTAGGAGTTAGTTAGGAGTAGTTAGCAATCACAGTTGTGTATAAATATGAGGAACTGTGCACTGTTTCAGGGTCTTTGAATTCATATTCTACGCATATCCATTGTATTCTATTTTCACGCTCTCGCTTTCTCCATTTGTAGTGGTGCACGGTGCTGCATTGGTGTCTCTCTTGATCGAGGAGGTGCAGGTCTGAGACTGGGAAGCTGAAGTCTGTCAGAGGGGACCGATTAGGATTTCCAACGCACTCTGGTGGATCTGATCCTCAACGCTCACGCTAGCGAAGGTGAACCACCACCATTAACCATGGCGATCTCGTGGAAGATGGATCCACCTGGACCACTGTGTTTGTATTCTGTTGCTATTAATCAATTTCATTCTACATTTCCAATCTCTGTTCCTTTCCTCTTCTTTAATTCACGGGTTGAATCACGATTGCATTTAAAACGTGAGCAATGTTAAGCTAAGTCGATTGGAACTGGTTTAACTAATTCAGTAGGTAACCACTTAATGAATGTTAATTGAGAACCTAAAATTAGCTTTGAACTTAATCTCTGCCAACTGATGAGGTAGCGATCGCATAATTCCTCGGTATGGCAATGGACGGACCTTTGACGATTATCATAAGAATTCCCAATACTGATATGGACTGAGAACTGGAGTAAAGAAATTGGACTGGACTCAGACTAATGGGATTGAACAAGAACACAGTAATATAATAATAATAATAATAGTAATATTCGTAGTAGTAGTGTATTTCCTCTGCATTCATAGCTTTGCTTTACTTTCTGTCATTCTCGCATTCCAACCCCTTGTTTACTGCTTTCTAAATCCAAAGCAGAGTTCATCCGACTCTATTGCGTCAGTCCACATTCAGTCGAGCCAAGTCGAGAAGTCTCTACTGAGATCATCTCGTCCCAGCCTCTATCGAAGGCATCTCAGCTAGTGCCGAGACAAGTCAACACTCTACCCTTAGATTCTGCAATGCTTCAGTTTGCACATAAAATCACAATTGAGCGCACTATGTCCTTGAGAAAATTCGACTTAGGGTTGGCTATACTATAATTAGCTTTAGTTTATTTGATACGCGTTAGACGACTAAAAACGATCTTATCACGACTCCCAATGGCTGAGTTGGTTTCGACCATCCTATGGCTGGGACTATTTCGGCCCATTTCAAATCATTTTGTGCCTCGTCACAAATTAGGTTGTGACAATGACATTATACCCCACATGCTTTAAATTATTCACTATGAGAACGCCGTAATTGGGACAGTTTTGACTACACTACATGCTGGTAGTGTAATCCTCACTATATTCCCAAATTATAATGTTAGCCTGAAGGATCCTACCATCTCCCATAGATTAAAGGTCCAAGTTCAGATCACTAGTGCAGATCAGGTAGCTGAAGCCTTATCTGCCACTTTACACCACCAATTTATCTACAGACTGCAGGATCACGCCATTAACCTCTCATTACCTTCCAGTAATGATGGGGCTTTGTTCGTAATGGCTAATCACCAAGAAGAAACTCCCTCTATTGTCCAGATCCCTAGAAATATATCTAGAGATCAATTACAGGAATTGATCCCTCTTCAATGGGTAACCAACTATGAAAAGTTGCATGAAAATCAAAAGCCCATTAGATCCACTGAAGCAACTTTCAGGAGATCAGTAGACGGGACGGTTAGGACAATATTCAAAAATCCTGATGAAGGATCTGGAAGTAGTTCTTCTTCTATCTTCCATTCCATGATGATCAAACCTGCTGTTAAAGAAGGGAAAATTCCTATATGGGGAGTTCGCTCGGATGGAAGTTCCATTTTCACAGATAAAATCAATGGCCATTTTATATGGGACGTTGCCCCGGAGATGTGTGATTCAGACTGTGATTGTTATCTTGGATACAGTGATGATAGTGAGGACGACTTTGATGAAGACTCTGATGATGAGGAAGAAGAGAGGCCATGTAAACCTCCTCCTTCCCCATAAAGAAAAAATCCCAAAGACAGACCATGGGTAGGAATTCATCACCAAAAAAGGCCTGAACCAGACTGGATGTACAAAAGGGGACTAGAAATCCTAAGAAGAGAAGGCCTCCTTAAAAGCCCAGCCAAGGCTGAGACTTGCAGAAGTCCGATCAAAGCTGATATTTCCCAGGCTATTCCTTGCATGATGCTCACAACATACAAGCAAGAGTTTCCTCCTCTGGAAAGAAAAACTGATCCAGTTACCAAAATTGCCACTAAACCTCATATCTCTCCCTCAGAAGTTGGGACAGATGGAAAGACTAAACCTTTAAGCCAGGTAGAAGAGGTTCTTAATTGGCAAACTGAGAATGCCAGGGTCCAAAACTCCATTCTAATGAAGATTGATCAACAGGTAGACAAGATCTCATCTAGACTTGACAGGTCTGATGAGAGGCTAGATCTTCTCTCAGAAAAGATGAAAAAATTATATCATCAGCTTAAGGATGATATTGTTCGTTTAGACTCAGAATGGAAAAAGACAAAATTCGGGGAAGCCTCAAACCAGAAAGAAAGAGAAGTTCGTAGACTAAAGGCAGAATTGCAGGAAATGGAAAATTATATGGATAGGAAGATGAAAGAAAAACAAGGACTTCCTACCGAGCCATTTTCCTTTGTTCCCTCCTCAATATACAGAACTACTTTCCAACAGCCATCATCTTTCTTTAATCCTCCCCCGAAGACTTGGATTTTACCTACAGTTGGAGCCTACCGAACTAAGACTAAACCTGAGTCTAGTTCAAAGGTTTCTAGAGAAAAACCTAATCAATCTTCCCACAATTCTCCAGACTCATCTCCTGAAAGACAGCCATTCTCTTTACAGGAAAAACAAGCAATTCCTGAAAAAGAATATCTTCAAGATGCTCAAGATCCGTACAGTCAATTTACGGTCAAACTCCATTCTGCTGAATCTGAATACAGCAGCTCTTCAAACTCTTCAGAAACCATTGAAGAAGAAGAAGAATATGATCAGGCAGATCTATCTTCAGAGAGCTCATATGAAGATAAAAAGAATATCAATATAAAGAACATCTTAATGGCTGATACTACAAGATCAGGGGAAAGGACTGAAGCTATTTATGATTCTGAAGAAGAGGTCATCTCCTCTCCTCCTTTGCATGGTCCCCAAAAACCAAATAGTGGATCATGGTTCACCTTAGATGATATTCCTCCCAACAGATGGCATAGCAGGCTCATTGAATTTGGAGCCTGGTTAGACACCAAATTAATGAAAGATTCAGATCCATACAAAGTCATAGAAGAATTCTGCTGCAGAATGACTGGTACTTTAAAACATTGGTACCATGGTCTGGGTGTTGTCAGACAAGATCAATTTTATAATTTAGGAACTGCTGCTGCAGTTTTGGGTGTATTACATGAGGAATTTATAGGTGACGGAGCTATTATTGACAAAAAGGTCAGGCAGGAATACTTTGAGATGAAATGTTGCTCAATAAAG
The DNA here is from genome assembly GCA_025330945.1 of Mucuna pruriens. NCBI lineage: Eukaryota > Viridiplantae > Streptophyta > Magnoliopsida > Fabales > Fabaceae > Mucuna > Mucuna pruriens. Next base: position 1,524,444 of record JAENHJ010000528.1, on the reverse strand, counting down.
ATTGAGCATCTGTACAAACATTTTCAGAGAATGAGCCAGAGATTCTATATGCTTAATGGCCTTAATGATCCTAGTTTGAAAAACACTTATGTTGCTTCTCTCCCAAAAGAAATCCAACCAGAACTCAATCGTATGGCAATGGCAGCCCAGAAAGATTTCTCAGCCATGACCATGGGAGAAATTCATCAGATGACCCAGGAAGCCATTGATAAGTTATGCAGACAACACAAGTACTTTTCCGACATCATGAATCAAAAAGGAAAGTTCCTCAAAGCCTGCAGGAAACCTTATCTCGAAATTAAATGCAAGGAAAAGTCTTGTTCCTGTTCATCAAAGAAGAAGAAAGAGAAGATCTTACCTCAAAAGAAAAGGAGAAAACCTTTTAAATTTTTCAGAAGAAAAAAATTCAGGGGTAAATCTTCTGACCAAAGGTTCTTCATCTGTGGCAAAAAAAGGGCATTATTCAAGAAACTGTCCCAACAAGGCAGAAAAAGCAATCAAACTAATCTCTTCGTTGAAGCTCGATGATGAAGAAGTAGAATCTCTCTATTCTGAACAAAGCTCTGCTGATGAGGAAACTGTCTTCGCTACCACCATCGTCATCGTCGCCACCACACCATCGTCGTTGTCGTCACCACCACAACATTGTTGTTATTGCTGATACTGCTACCGTCATTGTTGCCACCACTATTGCCACCACACTGTTGTCGTTCCACTACCACTACTATCACCATTTCTACCCACACGTGAACACACTCTTAAACTAATTTTAACGAGATAAAAATTTTCAAAATATTTTTTTTAAAACTAAAAATTAATTTAAAAAAAACTAAAAACTAATTTTTTAAAAAGAAATTAAAATTTACAATTAAAAACCATCACGGAAAAGAAATAAGATAATGTCCAAGAGAAACATGACACAACTCTTATTCTATCTATAATATAACTTCAAAGACCTATCTCCCGAAGGTATATTATATGGTGATTGTTATTTGGAACAAATCATATGTATATTTGAAATTATATTTAAACTAGATATGATTATTATGAGTATTTAATAGAATTACATATACATAATTTATAATTAAAATTATTGATTAAGTTACAATTATGTTCTAATTAATTAGTCCATGTATTTATTGAGATAAATTATATTGTAATAGAAACAATTATGATATTTTAAACACATAAATTCATCCCTCCAAAAGAAGTAAATGTTTATATTTAAAAAGTAGAAATACATTACTTGTCAGATCCATCAATATTTAGCAATTCTATTGACAAGAGATTAGAGTGATAAAAAGGAATCTTACCATAATAATACCAACGGAAGCACCCTACTCTTCCCACAGCTTTAAATATCAAAAGACAATTAAAATTAGGTGACAATTATCAAAGAATTTAGATTAAGGGGTGATGATGGACACTTTCTTTTCAACAAAAAAAATTCACTACGAACACTTGTGAACTTAAGCAAGAAGGAAAGATTTTTTTTTTTAAGTAAACAATCATTTTCTTAAAAAGTTAAAAAATTAAATTTTAAAAAATAAAACGCAGTATAATTTACAACATTTATCTTATATATTCACTCCGGTTAACGTGATGATTATTGAATACTTTTATGGTAATTCTGTGGGTGTATGTTAGTGTTTTTGGAATTTTAATAGCATTTTGACTGAATAATATTTAGGATTATTGAACAACAAATAAAGTTTGGAAGTCTAATTTGTGTCGATGGAAGTGGTTCTAAAACTAATTTAGTATTATGGAACATCCGTGGAAGGTTTTCGCTCTGAAAGTATACCAAATAAAAATTATAATTTTGCGACTAACAATCTTTCGATGCTGATATATCCCTAGCTTCTTTTGGATACTGCTATTAAGGCTTTTCACGACGTAGATTGTATGGATTGAGAGATGATTGATGAATTTTTTTTACCATCCAGGCTTTTCTGGGTATGTTTCACTTTAAATTTCAAAATGACCATGTTATGTGATTCAAGAGAGAGAGGAGTAGAATCAGCACAACTTCATATTCTTGCATATGTCTTGAATGATACATGTGTCCATCTTAATGAAAGAAACTCCACTACATGTTTAAATATATAAAATGTTAACTATATGTTTATTTATGTAATAATAATTAGAGGTTTATCCTCTCTTACAAGGTAAGAGTCTTGAATGATAGATTTGGTAAGGATAAAAATTACTTTTAATCGTGACATGTGATCACTACTACATGAGGAGGGGCATCTTTTTTTTTTTCTGTTACATGTGAGAAATATTTCATAAAATAATTAGTATATGATCAGATTTTTAAGGAGCACACTTCAAAGAATAGCGTCTGTCAATAGCTAAATATATAGAGCGAAGTCATATATATATATATATATATATATATATAATTTATTACTTTAATTTTTTGTATAAAATTTTTTACACGATAAATCAATTATAATTTATTATTGATAAGATTTTAAAGATAGTTAGTATACAAAGCAACCAATTTAAAATATTTGATGATTTGTGATTGGATAATAATATAATTTTTTTACATTAACATGGACTATTTACTCATAATTTATTAATATATTTAGAATAAAATATATTTTTAATCCATCAAAATTCAATTTTAGTACTATAATTTTTAAGAGTTTAATAATTATACAATGTCAATATAAAATTTTTTTACACTTTCAACCAACAAAGAATTTATTTTTTCAAAATTTAATATGACTTTAGCTCATACATTTTAACATAAGCACGTGTTTTTAACTCTCAAAAAGGATGAAAAGGATGAAAACCATGTCACTTTTGGTAAATATATGAGCTAAAAATATATTAAATTTTGATCTTTAATATAGAGTAAACTAAATTTAAAAATAATTTGAAGAAAAAAAAAGAATTAATCATCAATTTCACCTTTAAAATATTACTTTCTCTCTTAAATAATCCATAAAATAACACCCTTAATATAGTTTGTCAAATATTAAAAATCATGATACATACTTTTTTGCCTATTCAAAATCCTTCAAACTAATTCTTCAATGTTAATAAAATATATTAATTTAGAAATTAAACTGATGGAAATTTAATATTTTAAAAATAATTTAAAAGATAAGATAATCCTTGATAGATTAAAACATTTTTAGAAGATAAGATAATACAAAAATATAAAAATTGGCATATTAACCTACTGTAGTAGGTAATGTTCTTTGTACAATGTACTTAAAACATCTTTTTTGCACCAGGAAAGAAACCCAATACCAAACACAAAAACTCAACCATTTCTAAGTAATTATGAAGTGAAAATATCAAACATGTTTTCCAAAATTCAAACAAACTGTTCAACTTTTGGTTTCTACTTGGATGAATTCAGTTAGACAAATCTGTCTTGTCTTCTTTTAGTTGCTTTTATTCCCATCCAAACACGGATTTTTGGTATATGGTCTTTGATATAGTTGATAGCACAATAGTTTTAGTTATGGCTGCATGTAATATGCTTTTCAATTTTCATTTGTGTCATAGCACTTAAAGAAACGAACATGTGTTTGTTTCTTGATTTTTTTATTAATATTATTTTAGTTCCACAAGTATCCTCTCCGGAGGTCATTATTATTATTTGTAGACTATAGTTGATGCATTATTCTTTTAAAGACGTTTTTTTTTGTTGGCTCCAAGTTTGTACCATTAGACATGTTCCACTGCTCAATTTTTATCACTATTTCCTCCCATATTCTATGTTGTGAAAGTGATCCAGGTTGTGGTATGTCCTACCGGAGACCAAATTAGAACTTTATCTTATCTGGTTATATAATTGAGAAACAAATTAAAATGATACTAACACTCCATATTTTACAATATTGAAATGAATTTTGTGGGAGAATGTTCTCATAACCTCTGTATGGCATCCACAGGAATTGGAATAAGGAGGCAAAATTGTCAGTAAAGTAACAAAAACAATATATTTGATAGGAAAGTGAAAACACATTATACACGTTCGAAATGTTGTCAAACGAATCATCTTTTTTTTAATTTTTTTCTAGAATCCTAGTATTGAAATAGACCTCAGGAAGAGTGGTCAACCAAAAAATGTACTACATGTTGTATGATGGGTCGTTCTAAAAATAAATCTCTCAACAATCCACGATCCTATTCTCGTTCCCTTTGCTAATGTATATTTGTTAGTTTAGCAGCTGTTGGACCCTCAATTTCATGTTCTTTTTCTTTACTTTTTATTGTAAGTTATGCTTCCTTTGTAATTCAAATGTTTATGTTTAGATATGTGTTCTATATAAATATATTATGCTTTTTTGTTGTTGTGTATCCTCAACTTACTAGAATTAAATTAATTCAAGATTTTACTAAAATTAATCTTTCACACTTTAGAGTAATTTTATAATCGTTTATTGGTTGTGAACCTCCAAATCATTACATGCATATATTATTATACAAAAGGAATATAATTTTTGGTATATCCATCTTTATTAGGTCATTATATCCTACAACTATTTTCAAAATTATCCACAATTTTCCTTACATTTTTTTCTCATTTTCTATTCTATCTTCTTATTTTATTTTATTTTATTTTAGAATTTTATTTAAAATTATATAAGCTAATGTGTTTGATTACAATTATAAAAATATTTTTTTTAAAATAAAAGTGTTTCTTTTTTACAAAGTTAAAATAAATGGTCTTAAAAAAACACTTCGGTAACAAATTGTTTACGAAATTTTTTATATATATTAAAAGTTTTAAAAAGATATTAATAGAAATATCTGATTATAATTAAAAAAATTATTGAAAATAATTATATTTTTATAAGCAAATAATTTTATTAGTAAAGAAGTAAAGATGCAAATAAATCATACCTAAGAAGTATTTATTCATGCATCACAAAAGAAGTGAATGCAAACATCATGCATTTATTTCCTATTTTGCTTACCTAATGCAAAATAAGCTACTTATGATATAACTATTAATTTAGCATGAGAAGCATGATTTTTTTGTACAAAATAAAAAAATCTTAATATTACAAAGTCACATTCTTTTTTTTATTGATAATATAATATTTCAACTAGTTTACAACAAAGGTTACTTTTGCGTAAAAAAAACCAAGGTTCATGTTTTCAATCTCATTTCTTTTTCTTTGACTGCATCTGATCATTCGAAGAATTAGGTAACACAACTTTTTTGTTTTTATTCTAGAAAAAAAAAATTCATCTAAATACCTTATAATTTTTTATAAGTGATTTTTTTTATAAAAAAAATTTTCTCCCTTCTTTTTCTTTCCAATCAAACATACTCTTATGTTTAGATTATCTTTTATATAAATATACTTTATATTTATGTTATTAATTACTTTTTAAAATTAGCCCTAGTCATGTCTTCCTATCTCCGTCCCTAAAATGTGTGTAAAAAAAATTTATACTGTTAAATTAAAAATTATTATTTATATAACTTTTAAAATAATTATTATAAAATTTAATAAAATTATTATATATAATAATTTGTAACTAGGAAGTTACACTATAAATGAATCTCCCTTTTTATTAATTAACAAATTTATATGGGAAATTTTCATTAGAAAGTGTAAAGTATTTTTAACTATTTTTATTTAGATATCATGACATGTGATTGGTCACTTGTTCCTCACCTTTTCCGCACTAAATCACACCTCTATTTAATAAAACTTAATAGTTAATTTTCTTATTTTATGTTGTCTATTTTGTGAGTATTACATGAAAGGAAAAAAAATCCATACAACAGAAATTAACTCTTTATAAAAGCAAAATTAATATTTAAATTTAATGGCTGAATGTTAAAATGAGGTCATTAAGTCAATTATATTAATTTCTAAAAGATAAAAATTACTTAGGGCTAGAAAGAAAAGGAACAAGAATGAAATGTATTAAAATTCCATTTTTTTAGATATTGTTCAAAAATAAGCTAAAATGCAATTAAAAATAGAAATCTCAAACATAAAATACTCCTTGGCCCCACCCCAACAAGAGGAAAAACTACAAATAATAATTCCAATCCAAATAAAAAGAGTAAACAATCATCGTAAAAAATTATACTACAAGCCAATTCGTGTATCAATCTTGGCATATTTATTATTATTTAGATATTGTATATTACTATATTACTTGCTTAAAATATAAGAAAAGAATTTATGAAAATAAAATCTTCAAAAATATATGGTTCTATGCAAGAGGCACAAGAAATACACACACCAAAGTAATTGGTTCATCACGCTCCAATGTAATCGATTCATCTACCACCTGGCCTCGTAAACAAAACAGAAATGTAAGAGAACAAAAAAAATACATAAAGCCGAGGGACGAAGGTGACTCAAGACTAGGATTACAAGTACAATAATTACAACACAATGGTTTAATCGGCAAGCACCATATGCTTGCTTGTCTTTCATATCTTTCAAGTCCTAAACTGATACAAGCTATTGAACCAAACCTATAGGTACTGAATCAAAGCAAGTTAGTTGAAGAATGACTAATTGACAGGCCAACTACAATTCCCTCAAAATGGGCCAGCCCTTTCTAATAATATCATTGATTTTGCCATCAATATGCTTTTGGATATTTGGAGGGCAAAGTTCTGCTACATATCCATTCAACTTCGTTGCCAGGCTAGACCTCTCAAGCTCCTCCTCAGGCAGGTTCCCAATTAACTGAAGAAGAATGGTATTTTGCTTCAGTTCAAATTTCTGCATATTTAGAAAACAGACAACTTCAGTTAGTGATTTAATTTAATTTAATCGAACAGAAATTAAAATTGTACTAAGTAAAATTGTGTAATAGAAGCAACAAAAATATACTTTGTCTATTCGAAAATTTGTTTTCTCTAAATATAACACCAATCCAACACTCGTTCCTTTAACAATTGTATATCGGAATGCATAAAACTAACACCAATGCAACACTCATTCCTTTAGCAATTGTACATTGCAATGCATAAAAATTTCATTCAATGCAAAAAAAACAAACAAAAAAAACAGGTATCCGATGCCAACACTCAATTTTTAACTGTATTTTTTTATCCAGAATAACAACTATAATAACTAATGCAATGCTTGCATAATAATTTTAAATATGCAGAATGTATCAATTGAAGACAACTTGAAGTAGAATTTAATCCCCATGCTTGATGTCTTGTAAGAAAAATGATTATTTGCGGACTTCAAAAGGGCTAATAACCCTACCATTGATATGCAAAAAAACAACACAAGGGACAAATCAACTTAGTTATGAAAATCCAGCTAAAATTGCTCCCAGTACCAAGAATATGGAACAGGGAGCAATTACATCTTTATGATGCCCGTATGTGCCAAAATTGATTATGTATTCATGTCGTATCTAAATCCAGCATTCATACTCACAAAACTACTCCGTCCATATTTTTGTCATATCCCTATATTTTTTTTTATGAATACACATACTGTTATTCAAAAGATCCAACAGACAAATTGAAGTCTCATTCTCACCTGTTACCTCCCTCAGAAGTATATTGGCACTTTTACAATCTTTCTCTAATCAAAAGCATCAGACAGAATTTGAAGTCTCATTCTCACCTATTAACTCCCTCAGAAGTATATTGGCACTTTTACAATCTTTCTCTAATCAAAAGCATCACACACAATATTAGATTCAGGTTTGTGTGTGAGATTCCACGTGGATAAATTGAATTTTATCCAGTTTACATGTATAAATATAATATTTTATTTAATATAAAAAGTCATATATGTATCTTAATTTTTTTTTTTAAATCATTGTATTTGTACCCACATCCATGCAACAATAGAAGAAAATACTTTTGTTAGAAACATTAATAAGGCATGGGATTACCCACAGAGACCAATTATTTGGAAGGTCTATTCTACAAAATATAGGACTTAATTTTAATAATTACTGCAGGTTTAATAACTGCAGTTTTAGTAACTGTCATGTTTCTGTAGGGAGTTTCCATACAAAGATAATATCTATATGAGTTTTTGAACTGAGACAAGAAGACTTTATTGTAATATCCATATAATCTGGATCAATTTAATCCTATTTCCATCTATTTCAAATTGATGTTATTTCAAATTGATGTTATCAAAAAACAATTGTAAATAAACATTATTTTAAAAACATAACCTGGTGTTCTGGCTCTGCAGGGTAAAATGTTCCAAGTTGCAGAATTTGAGTAGTCACAATGCTGACTCTTGATCTGGTTTGTTCCTGTTCTTTGCTGATAGCAGCCAATCTTGATTCTTCAGTTCCATTAACAAAAATAATAGATCTGCCAGAATAGCACTCAGAATGAGGCAGGATATGGAGCAAGATCACAAAAAATTGTAGTTGACATCAGTACTCCTACCTGTATTGATTACCCACATCGGGACCTTGGCCAAACACTTGCCTAGGATCATGGCTTGACCAAAAGACATCTAGGAGTTCCCTAAAACTAATCAGCTGTGGATCATACTCAATCTGCATTGTAATCGCAAGCCATATCGACAAATTCAATAAAATAATCCAATTTCAACTCATCAATCATCATATTAATAAAATAATACAGTTACATCTGGATTTTAAGATGTAGCATGGATTGATGAATTTAGTTTGTTCTTAAAATATAAAAAAGTTACATCATCTGTTCAATGTTATGAAAAATTATTAATATATAGTAGTCTACATGAATTCTAGAATCAAGACAACTACATTATGATAAAGCATGTTACAATGTTATCTTTTACCAGATGTATAAATAAATAGAACTTTATCTTTCATAGACCTATATTCAACACATGTCACAGTCTTTATCACCCCAAAAAAACTTAAAACAGTCAACTGTTTGTGAATTCCTAGAAAAACTTGACTACATCTTGTTTTATAAAAGTATTTGGATCTATACATATCAAATCAAGTGATGGAAGAAACTAGTCAGCCCTGGCCTTTGCAGACCTAAGCCAAAAATTCTCTCAGGCATTGGTTTGGCACATGCCTAACAAAGGGCATCCTTTATGTAACCTTTACTACAAGCTAGGATTTGGTATTTCTTTGGAAACAGATGACCTTGGGCTGTATAGTGTTATTGGAATTGGATTTTTTAGATGTTTTCAGCTCATACTTCGACATTTTACTGTTCAATAATTACCTAGGCAGCACAAATACAATGACAATCTAAGACCAAGAAATATGTGGAAATACAACTAAGACAAAAAATAAGAAATAAAATAACTACTTAAGAATCCTAATAACCAGATATAATTATGAGATAGCTAGGCGTTTAGAATAAATCAACCAGCTCCAAAATCAAAACTACACCAAAATATTAAGGTGATTTAATTGTTTTGAGCTTTTACTTTCTTGGTGCTAAAGCACTCTGCATAACTGTGAACAGACATAAAATTCAGCCAGGTGACTAACACACAGCAACGCCTAAACAAAAGGAATTTCTTTGTTGACACTGATAATTCATCCATGGAAAAGCGAGTAACAAGTAGAAAGTAATAAAACTTACTGCTTGAACTGCTACTTAGAGAATGTCGGTAGGGTTGTAACAATCAGAAAACTGGTTGGGAAAAATCTAATTCACCCATAATTTGAAGAAATGTAATAATCCCAAATCCCAATCCAAGACAAACACGAAAAGAAAGGCTATTAGGTGAAAAGAACTCTAATCTGAGAATGATTTCAACCACAACGATTAACAAAGTCATTTCAAACCTTCATCTCCATTAATTATCTCCATTCCAAGTTCTACTAATCAGAAATGGGATTTAGCTGCTCCTCTAATGTAAAGATGGTGCACTCTGAAGGACAAATAGCAGTTAAAACCATTATTTAATCACAATTTCAACCAATTAATGATAGCAAGTCCATTTTCACTTGTTAAAAATCAGAGGCAATTAAGTGAACTACAATTTCCATAGAACAATGATGCATACATGATGAGTTATGAAAAAATTGCTAAGAAATTGAAGAAATTGAGAACCTTAACGGACTCGGCATGGTCACCCAAGCTTCGGTATTCGGGGTTGGACTTGGATCCGCCGGCGTAGCCAGCAGTGGTTCTTATAACGCCGGGCAAGCAGCCGAAAACCGCTTCGGATCTCCAGAAGCTTCCGAGAGCGAAGACGGAGACCTGCAAGCGCTGTTGGCCGGTTGCGTCGCCGGAGGCTTCGGCGACCCGATCCGGAAACCTGATGCAGAGAGCGTTGTCTACGAGGAGGACGATGAACACTGACACAATGTAATGATGGTTCCTCTCTGGAACTGCCATTTCGCCCACTCGCCGAGGCGTTGCGTTTTGCCTTTGCTTAAATACCAAGCCGTGGGGACAAGTTTCGGTTGTCGTTTTTAGGAGGTGTGCAGTGTACTTGCCAATGGCCCAACGCGGCACCCTCCACCACTCTGTCGTTTTAATCGCCGTTCTGATTTCCCTATATCATACCACACACACACAACACACGACTCTGACGTTTCGCGGAACGGAACAGTATCATTTTTTACATTGAAATCTATATCTTTATCAAATTATTCCGTGACTCTTCAATGTCGTATCATAATTTTTATTTTATTTAAAAAATAATTTTATTATTAGGATATTTACCCTCTAATCTTCTGTACCCGTGTACGGTGTACAACATTAACAAAAGGGTTAAAATTTTATAAAATAAAGCAAACCATTCATTTAATCTATCAAATATTATCTTATCTTCTAAATAGTATTTAAAATATTAAATATTTATCGGTTTAGTTTTTTAATTAATATATTTTACTAACACTTAAAAATTAATTTTGAAGGATTTTTTCAATATACAAAAAGTGATGTAAAATAATTTTTAATATTTGAGAGATTATTTATATAACATTATTATTTTATTGATTATTTAGAAGAGAAAGTAATATTTTAAAGGTGAAATTGATTATTTATTTTATGTTTTTTTCTTCAAACTATTTTCAAATTCAATTTATTCTATATTAAAAGTCAAAATTAATATATTTTTAGTTTCTATATTTAACAAAAGTAATATATTTTAATATTTTAAAGGTGAAATTGATGGTTTATTTTTTTTTCTTAAAACTATTTTCAAATTCAATTTATTCTATATTAAAAGTCAAATTTTAATATATTTTTAGTTTCTACCTTTAACAAAAGTAATATATTTTAAAAAAAACATGTGCTTATATAAAATGTTAGAATTAAAATCATATTAAATTTTAAGAAAATAAATTCTAATCCAATTTGTTCTCGTATTCTCGTGTAAGTAAGTTTCAAAGTTTATTTATATGTTCATGTAGCTATGAAATATTTCTCACATATAACAACAACCCAAAAAGTCCCTTCTCATGTTGAAGATCACATGTCACAATTAAAAGTAATTTTTATCCTTGCCAAATCTATCATTCAAAACTCTTGCCTTGTAAGAGAGGATAAACCTCTAATTATTATTACATAAATAAACATATAGTTAACATTTTATATATTTAAACATGTAGTGGAGTTTCTTTCATTAAGATGGACACATGTATCATTCAAGACATTTGCAAGAATATGAAGTTGTGCTGATTCTACTCCTCTCTCTCTTGAATCACATAACATGGTCATTTTGAAATTTAAAGTGAAACATACCCAGAAAAGCCTGGATGGTAAAAAAAATTCATCAATCATCTCTCAATCCATACAATCTACGTCGTGAAAAGCCTTAATAGCAGTATCCAAAAGAAGCTAGGGATATATCAGCATCGAAAGATTGTTAGTCGCAAAATTATAATTTTTATTTGGTATACTTTCAGAGCGAAAACCTTCCACGGATGTTCCATAATACTAAATTAGTTTTAGAACCACTTCCATCGACACAAATTAGACTTCCAAACTTTATTTGTTGTTCAATAATCCTAAATATTATTCAGTCAAAATGCTATTAAAATTCCAAAAACACAAATACAAACTTACACCCACAGAATTACCATAAAAGTATTCAATAATCATCACGTTAATCGGAGTGAATATATAAGATAAATGTTTTAAATTATACTGCGTTTTATTTTTTAAAATTTAATTTTTTAACTTTTTAAGAAAATGATTGTTTACTTAAAAAAAAAAAAACTTTCCTTCTTGCTTAAGTTCACAAGTGTTCGTAGTGAATTTTTTTTGTTGAAAAGAAAGTGTCCATCATCACCCCTTAATCTAAATTCTTTGATAATTGTCACCTAATTTTAAGTGTATTTTGATATTTAAAGCTTTGGGAAGAGTAGGGTGCTTCCGTTGGTATTATTATGTTAAGATTCCTTTCTATCACTTTAATCTCTTGTCAATAGAATTGCTAAACATCATCGATGGATCTGATAATTTCTCTTTTTTTTATATATATAAACATTTACTCCAATGGAGGGATCTATTTATATTTAAATTTTCATAATTGTTTAAATTATCATAATTGTTTTGATCACAATATAATTTATCAATATCATTGAATACATGAATTCGAAATAAGATGAGCAATAACTAAAATGTGATTATTTTAACCTAATTAGACATTTTAAATTTAAATTATGTATACGCAGTTGTGTTAAATATTTGTAAAAATTTTATCACTTATAATAATCTTATCCGACTCTAACAAAATTATATATATATAATTTATTCAAAATAACAATCACTATTTAACTTCAAGAGATATGTCTTTGAAGCTAGATTATAGTTAGAATAAGAGTTATCTCAAGTTTCTATTGGACATTATCTTAGGGCTCATGGTGGTTTTTAGTTATAAGTTTTAAAATTTTTAAAAATAAAAACTAATTTTTAGTTTTTGTTTTTTTAAATTAATTTTTAGTTTTAGAATAAATTCATTTTAAAAATTATCTATCTTGTTAAAATTAATTTAAAGATATATTTGTATATTGATAAAACGGTGATAATGGTGATATCGACAATAACGACAACGACAGAATTAGTGATGATAATGAAGTGATAATGGTGATAGCGTGACATTATCAACAACAATGACAGTTTTATAGTGGTGGTAATGATAGTTGTGACAATGATGATGTGGTGGTGGTGATCGTGCGATTGTAGGAGTAGAGATGGTGACGACAACTGTGTAGTGGTAATGACTGTGGTAATAATAAAAATGATAATTGTTGAATATATTTTTTAAAATTAAAAACCGATAATCAATTTTTGACGAATATAAAACTGTTTGAAATAATATTTTAACCAAACAAATTTTGTTTTGAAAATTATATTTTAAAAGAAAATTAAAAAATTACCGCCAATCCAAACGTACCCTTAATTATTTCTTTTTTGGGAGAAGATCGTCCTATGCTGTTAATTTTGTATTCACATCATTTTCTTGTATGTATTATGATTCTTAAAGTTGGACTTGTCTATTGTAGAAAAAAACAACCAACTTAATAAAATTACTAGGTATTATAAAGAATAAACTATTATATCTTTACTTTCAAGAAAGATTAGTTACATTCCAAATCTTTTGTATAACTAAGTTTAGGTTAACCTATATCAAAATTATAAGATAATTATAATTATAGAATTTACTATGAATTTTGTATTTAAGATTAAATTCAAGAAATTTTCAATTTGATCCTACCATGCAAACTTCCAAACAATTTTTTTTTCATTGAAAACTAATTATTGTGGCTAAAATTATTCTCATTCTATCATTAGAGTAGAAAATTTCTTAGAAAGATGTTTAAACATCAAATTGATATATAAATCTCATTTTTTTGGAACTTAACCACATGTGAGGAGGTATGGTTTAAAGCATGTGATGTCTAATGTCTTGATCCACACGAAACTTAATTTATCTCATGAATTATACAAAATTCTTTAACTTCTTTTAACTTTTATATATTTTTTAATATTTTTGATTTAATTTTATTTAAGACAAAGTCGGACATTAAACATAGACACATCCTCCAACAAGGACTCAAACTTTGGTTTGTCATATTGTAGGGAACTAGTCTCATCCACTAAATGCAACCTCCATTAGTTCTTTTTGAACTTTTTAATTGAGAAGTTATTTAGCACATTTTTCATAACTTAATCAACCCAAAAAGCATCAAATTTCTCAATAGATAAGCTAAATTTAAATCAAAATATAGCTTTTCATAAATGATTCACAAGTATATGTTATAAAATCTACTTCTATCTTAACTCATAATCAAAATAGATTTTAAAAAATAGAAGAACAAAGCATATAATTTTTTTTTCTGGATCACCATGTTGTAAGTGTGAAAATTTTACTAGTTTTATCAATTACTAATCTTTGTTGAAGAACCTAACTGGTCACTTTCAGTGGATCTTCTATTTCAATTACAATTTTTTTTATCCACAAAGTGACTTTTAAGTGTAAGAAAATATTGAGTATATCACTTTATCTTTCTTGTTCACATTATTGTGCTTCTCTCTTTTTTGTTTGATGTCTTTCGAGCTTGATCTATCTTCTTTTTATAACATGCAGAAATTTTAACGTTGCTTGTACATAAGTAGTGGTTGAGTGAGCATTAAATGCTACTTGATTGTTTTCTACTGTATTTCTATAGAGGCTTCTCTTTTTTTGAAGATAAAGAAAAGTTGTGTAACAGAAAAAATTGTATTTCTCTAAATTTGACGTGCTGACTACTATTTGATAAGGGGGAAAGCTTATGTTAGTTCCTTTTGGGATGAGTCATGATCTAGGCTTCGTTTTATTAATCTTGACTTGCAATACAAAATATTTGATGCTGCACTTGGTCATTTTGAAACACATTTTCAAAGTAGTGCATTAGGTAGAATTTAAATGTTGGATCATGATAACAAGTTTTTTATATGAAAGAAATGATAAGTTAGATAACTTAAACAATTCTTTACATTTTTCGAGAGATACTTCCTAAATGGAATAGTGTAGTCATTCTGTTTTGAACGATCTCTTCTTTGGATGACAAGTTTCTCCATGGATGCCGAATTTGCTTATGGATGGTGAGCTTTCTTTTGGATGATAAGTACGTCTATGGACAGTGAGCTCCTTATGAATGCAATTGATGAACTTATATTTTATATCAATTTCTCTTAAACGGATGTGTTTCAATCTTTATGTTCAATCTTCATGTTCAATAACCTAAAACTCTTCTGAAATCTAGTGAACACCGATTAAGCATAATATATTATTCATTTTCATAATGTTTGTTATCATCAAAACACTTGAGTCATTTTGGATGCATAAACTTATGTTCCAACATTAGGGTGATCGACCAAATTAGGACACTTCTGCAAAGAAAATACTAAAATAAGACCTTGTAAAAACATATTATCATAGGGCTATTTAGACTTGGTTAAAGATCAACACATCAACCAAACTAATGACTTTCATGTCATATCAATGGTCAAAAGTAAATTTGTCGGTGAAATTAGTTAATTTCATGCCACATAGGTAGTCAAAGACAATATTGCCAGTCAAAGTGGCAAGCCTTATGTGATAAGAGTGGACAAAAATCTAAGATCTAACCATCACATATGTTAACTAAAGAAATAAATTAATTATTGAAAGGGCTTATGTGGTTAATCATATTAGAACATGTGTGAAAATGTAACTAATGAGTTATTACAAACATATTCGATTCTTAAAAAAATCCATAAAAAATCGATCATAATCAAATAAATGAAATTTCAAAGGCTAAAAAAAGTGACTTGTGAAATACATCAATTACATTACACTAGCATATCTATTACTCTAACAAGGTAGGACTGTGACATATTAATCACACCACACTGTCACCTATTAACTAGTTAGGAGTTTTGGTACTTGCTAATAAAAGGCATTTCCACATAACAATTATTGTACTAATTTTTATAAAAATTTATTTAGCTCTTTGATTTGTCTTTTCACTTCTCTCTTTGTTATTTCTTGTTATTTATTTTTGTTAAGTTCCTACATGGTGCTTCAAAACTCTACATGGAGAATCTAAAAGGTTGATGACTTTTACTTCTAATTCTAATTATATTTTTGCCTTACGAGGTTCTAACTTCTAAGGTGGTTTTTTGAAAAATGTCTGATAGAGAAATTGTTTAAGAAGTTTTAAACAAGTGATGATAGGGAAAGTTTTGATTAGTTGGTTTGTGAAGATTTAGTGAAAATTAACTGAAATCTCATAGTACAAAGCAAATAACAAGCAAAGAAAGAACAAGAAACCAAAAATCATCTCTTAATGAGTAAACAGTTAAGTGTGATTTTGATTTGTCTAGATTGACAATTTTTACTCTGTAGATGAGTTCAAATGACAAACCAAAATAATCCACTAACCTCAATCCAAACTTATTTTAATCCAAACCTACCTCAATCGAAATCTCAAACATACATTAATAAGTCATGTTGTTTACTGTTCGATTTTCATCAGATTAGGATTTTAAGTCCAAACCTGCATGATGCCCAACCAGACACTAATCTTAATTAATATATATATATATATATATATATGTGTGTGGGGCATCGAACTCATTAGTTTTACTATGTTAACATTTGATTTGGCAAGAAACATGCTAATTTTATCGACAAATTCACCTTCAATCGCTAGTGTAACATGGAACTTGCTAGTTGATAGACAAATTTCACTTTTAATAATTTGTCATGACATAAAATTTATCAATTTATCTAATGAATTGACATTTAATCAAGTCAAAACATGCTACTAGTATATTTTCTTTGTAAAAACTCTATAATTTGTTCTATCATCTCTAATCTTGTGTCATAATGCATAAAATATATTTTGTAAATGTTGATATCAAACAAACTTATTATATAAACAAAATTTGTATGTTATTACAAAGATGATTTTTGTAGCCATATTATATACGTGAAGTATTCATCTGACCGCATTAATTATTGTTTTTCAAATATTTCTTTGCATGCCAAGCTCATTGGTTGGTTCATTAGAAACTAGTCAATGCATGAAGTTCAATCTTGAAATTAAAAAAAAAAAAAAAAAAAAAAAAAAAAAAAACTGTATCCTAGACAATAAGATTGGAAATAGAATAAGATTATGTCACTACAATTAAAAGTCTAAGATTGGTGTCAGTTCAATCTACTGAATTACCGAGATGGATTCTTATATTCCTACAATTGAAAAGCCTGCTAATTAAGTAACAACTCCATCAAACTAGGTAAGGGTGGTGTTTTTCGTTTTTAGTTTTTAAAAATTATTTTATAAAACAAATTCTAAAAACTGATTTTTAAATAATGAGAAAATTGTAAGAGTAGGGGGAAACATAAATAATAGAAAATCAGAAGAGCTTGTTAATAATAATAATAGTAAATAAGAGGTTAATTTTGAAAATAGTTTTCAAAATTTATTATCAAACAAGTTTTTCAATTCAACAGAAGACAGTTTTAAACACACGAAAAAATAGACCCTAGTTTTCTAACATGTTTTAGCGTTCTATTTATATTATCATTTGTTTAGTATTTATATTATGCCATTTTGCATACAAATTTATGTTTTATACAAGAAATTCAATCAATATTCCATATCTCCTATTAACAATAGTGTGTCCCTTGCAGCAGTAAGCCTGTAAGTTCTACAGTTCATATTTAACATTTAAAGTTGCTTGACTTCCTTCCACGTCTTCTCATTTTAATTGTTTGTTATACAATGATCCTAACTATATTTTAGCACCACGTATAGGAATCACAAAAAATGACCATAACGTATGTCGTATAATGATCAAAATTTTAATTTAACTATACAAATAATGAACAAGTCAAATTCTCCTACAACCATTCGACATTACCAACTTCATGTTACCACATCTACATAAGGCAGGGCCAGAATTGAGAACAACTAGACGTATGGGAATTAATTTGAAAAAGAAACTAAATTGAAAATCACGGTTATTGGGGCAGAACTTAATCAAAGAATACCCTAAAACAACAACAGTCCATAAATAAAAACATTACATCATTCAAATGTTATTAAAAATCCCACAACACATCAACCTCCAGAGTCACCATTAACAATAGTAAATAACCATTGCTTACCCACCATGAGGCTATAGGATAAGTGACATGTATAGTGAAGATACTTGTTTTCAGTTCATAAAATTCAAAAATATATCAAGGACCACCTTGTGCATTCACTCAAAGAAATGCGACCATGAAAATGGCATGATATGATTCAAGTTTGCCAAAAGAACTAATTAGAACATTCAAATCAGATAAAATAGCAAGATACTGCAGGATTGAATTTACTAAAAACATGTGTTGGGGGTGAAAATGCCCAAATAAGTTTAACATACAAACTATAAGAAAAACAAAAATGAAAAACATGCAATCAAATATAATAATCTTAAGATCGATATCTTTAAGCACCCTTATCAGCCTTAGCAGCGGTTGCAGCAGCTTGTCCTCTAAGACGACCAGTCCTCCTAGCAGCAATGAGACCAACCTTCTGTCCAGGAGGAGCATCACGCCTGACTGTACTAGCATGTCCAATATGCTGGTGATTACCTCCTCCGTGAGGATGCTCAACAGGGTTCATAGCAACACCACGCACCTTCGGCCAGCAATTCCTCTTCACTCTAAACTTGTGGTAAGCATTTCCAGCCTTAAGAAGAGGCTTCTCAGTCCTTCCACCACCTGCAACTTGCCCAATCATGGCCCTGCACCCACTTGGAACAATCTTCTTTGCACCAGATGGAAGCTTGATCCTGTAACAAAGCACAAAATACAATTAAACCGCATCCAAATGCCCTAGGGTTTCAACAAAAACTCTAAAACAAACTCCCCCAAATTCCCAACCCTCCTTGTCAATTAATTATAAATTATGCAATGCACTTCAATGAAAAACTTAATCCTGTAACAAAGCACAAAACACAATTAAAACCGCACCCAAATACCCTAGCATTTCAATAAAAGAACCCTTAAACCAATTCACCCAAATTCCCAAGCCTCCTCGTGAATAAATTATAAACAATGCTATGCGCTTCAACAAAAAGCCTATTCCTGTAACAAAGTGCAAAACACAATAAAACCGTACTTAGCATTTTAATTAAAACCTTTAAACCAATTCACCCAAAAATTATACTATGCACTCAAATAAAAAGCCCAATCACGTGACATAACCCAAAACACAAATAAACTGCACTTAGCATTTCAATAAAAAAAAACTAAACCAAATCACCCAAATTCTCAACCAATAAACTATAAATCATGCTATGAACTTCGAAAGATTGCAATTACTAAACAACATTCATGATCTAGCTTTCAATATGAATAAAATAATAATAAGAATAGGTATTAGAAGAAGGAGATCTGAGTGAATAAATGTAAAGTGAGTACCTAGAGGTATCATTATCAGGGTTGTGGCTGATAACAATAGCATAGTCACCGGAGGCCCTAGCGAAGACGCCGCGGTCACCAACATGGTGTTCGACGTTGCAGATGACGGCACCTTCGGGGATGGATCGGATGGGGAGGACGTTGCCGACGACGAGGGTGGCCTTCTTGCCGCAGTAGATGAACTGGCCGGTGTAGAGGCCCTCGGCGGCGATGAAGAGCTCATTCTGCTTCTGATACCTGAAGGGGTGGCGGAAGGAGACCTTGGCCAGTGGGGCACCGCGACCCGGATCGTGGATAACGTCGGTCACCACGCCCTTGAGGTAACCATTCCTCTCGCCGAAGTCCAGGCTGCGGAACCTAGCTGGACCCTTGCGGTGGTGGGTGTGTGACTTGAACACTGAACCTGCACCCTTACGCTGCGCACGGATCACACGTCCCATTGCGACTCTGCACAATCAACCAACGATAACCTACCTTCCTCTGGGTTGGGGATTCTGGGGTTTACTGTCATTGGATGAGCCTTATATCACTACTTTCTGGGTTCAATCTATATGGGCCTGTCCGACTCCAATGTCATTTCAAATGGGCTTGCTATTCGCATCCCCTTTCTGTTTTTTGCCCTTCCAGTCAATTTTTTTAATAATTTGTTTACAATAATTAATTTCTGTAACGTACCAACATACTGGGAAAAGAGAAATGTTTCAAGTATATTCCCTCTTATTGGACCATGTCTCCTGAGTTTTTAAATTCGTTACTTGTTTACTGATTTTGTAGGTTTAATCATTTTATAGTTTTTATTTTATTATTACAATTAATATTAGGAATCAAACTATGGTTTTTGCATAAATCTAAATTACTATTTGATATGAATTTTTCATTACTAGAGATATTATTGACTTGGCTATGTGTCAATGAAGCATAATAAATATAGAACAAAGTCCTTACTTAATTGTTTAATATTCAATAATTGATGTGCATTTCATTTCTAACGTGTGTTGTGTGTTATGCTTATAAAAATAAAAGTCCAATATTATTCCCATAATATAATCAAATATTACCATATATTTTTCTGGTTGGCTTGTCAATCACAGGCCTTCACATGAAACATAAAGCATAGGAGATGAAAAAGAAAGGTGAAAAAAGTGTTTTTTTTTAGATTATGGTGGGAGTAATAAGTGTCAAACTGAAAAATGAAAAGTGTTCTTAATAGTTCAACATGTTTTTTTTTTCTGTTTAGAAGTAGGGAGTGAAAGTGAAATATATAAGAATCAAAATAAAATTAGTATTTAATCACATTTTTACGTTATCTCGAAGAAACCAATGTTTTAGGATTATCAGCATAATAAACTACAAGGGATGTAAGTGCTATTTCTCAAACAAGAGAACTATTAGGTATTGTAAGCACTGAGTTATTGGGGAGATCAGAATAATTGTCACACAGAAAAATGGTCAAGAATGAATATAGGGGCTTGATAGTTGTTTAGTTTCCAATAAACTCTATTTTCTTGGCCTTAAACTATTTATCTTGTTCACCTCACAAGGACTTGTATCCCCGAAGTTTTAACTCATATAGGAAGTTAAGAATGAACACAGGATCTTGAATCTATTAAGTTAGATAGTCCTTTACATACATCAGCAGGCAAAAAATCAAAAGCATAAATAAATATTTTTACTAAAATCCAAAACTTCCTCTCTTAATTATTTAATATGTGATAATTAATGGTATTGGTTTGAGTTAATGCCACTCTAGTTAATGATGATTTAGGATGTGCTATCAACTTTCTTACAATTTTAGTAAATTTTTAACTTAATCCTCTTGGTAAAATAAATCCATACTTTTAATAGGACAGAAATTAGTATTTTTTTTTTTTGGCTAAATCTTAGTTTGCTTTTTATTGAGTGATTGAATCTGTTTTTGATAATGGAGCAATTTTATTTGTTGTTACAAATGATGTTAGAACTACTACAAATTTTCTGAAATTTCTTCTTGGTACGTAGAATTCTAGAAAAATGTATGAAAATTTGAATGTTCATATTTGTGTTCACAATGTTCTTTAGTGTTCTTGAGCTGAAAATTAAACACCCTTTGATCTAAGTTTCACAAAATCGATGGCCAAAACGTGTTTGGGAGTCTGATTATAATAAAATAATAATTTATTTTAGAAGTATAAAATTATAAATAAAAAGAAAGAAAGAAAAATAGGTTCATGATTAACTGTCAAGTCTTGATAACTTGTGTAATTGATCAAAGTTTATACATGTTTTTACTACAAATTTTTTTTTATGTGAGTTATTATTAGTTGGAATCTTTGAAAATATTATTTAATATTTAGTAAATATTTAATTATTATTTTTAGATAAAAACACATAAATTTTACCACCATAGTTTCTTGATCGAAAGGTGTTCGGGAGTCTGTTTTTAATAAAATAATTATTTATTTTCACAAGTAAATGTATACATATACAAATAAAAGAATAGGTTCATGATAAGAGTGTCTAGGATAACCTAGTGAATTATAAAAAGAATGTATCAACTATATAGTGTAAAATAATAATAATAACCTCCAAAGAGGATACTTGTGGAACCAAAATAATAATAATAAAAAAAAGAAACATACACATATGTTCATTTCTTTAAGTGCTCGGTCACAAATGAAAATTGAAAAACATATCACATGTAGTGATAACTAAAACTATTGTACTATCAACTATATCAAAGGCCATATACCTAAAATCTTTGTCGACAAAAGATAAAAGTTATTATTTGTCTAACTGAATTCATCTTAGACACTAAAGTTCAACAATTTGTTTGAATTTTGGAAGACATGATTTGATATTTTCATTTTATAATTACTTAGAAATGATCGAGTTTTCGTGTTTGGTATTGGGTTACTTTCCTAGTGCAAAAAATATGTTGAGTGCGTGCACAAAGAACATTACTTACTACAGTAGGTTAATAAGCCAATTTTTATTTTTGTTATGTAGTCCTTAATGAATTTTTTATTTGTGAAATAGTCCTCAGAATCCGTACAACAAACAAAAACTCAAAAAATAAAGTTTTTTATTTTTTATTTTTTAATAATTATAAAAAATAAAATTAAGATAGGGTTTGATTCGAGATATAATATTGTATTCTCACTGATACATTCCCAAGAATAACATAATCAAGAATGTAATTTGTAAGTAAATTAAAAAAACGCATTTGGTTAGATTTCGTTATTCCTTGGAATGCTTTTTTTTTTTTTTAATTCAAAATGATTGGAATAAAAAGTAAGAGTATAAGAAATGAAAATTATAGTTGGACTAAAAAATAACTTTCTATATTTATTTGAAAATATAACTTCGCTGTCACCTCTCATGAATAAAAATAAATTTAGACAAGATATTACCTTTTTGGGCATTAACAATACCTAACAATAATATTTTGAAGCTCATAATAAACATGAGAATATTGTCTATTTATTTTTATTTTTATTTTCTGTTTTCACTTTAAATTTATAAAACTGTCACCTTGTTTTTTATTTTTTTAAGTTTCAAAGATTTGTACCGAAAATAATGATTTTTTGTTCTTTATTTCCTGTACAAATATTTAGAAACAGGAAACAAATTAAAAATACGGTAATAACTTTGTAAATTAAAATAAAAACAATAATAAATAGGCCCTTAATGTCCAAATTCACATTCTAGAAAATAATTTTTTAATCTTAAAACAAACCTCCTTTGGATTAGGAGTGAAGTAGAGAAGATCAAAACAATTACAAAAATAGTAGAAATAGGGGAGGAATATAATGAAAAAATATGTTGTTTGGATAAATAAAAATAAGAAGAAAGGAATTGGAGGAATTTTCTTTTGCTTTTTTTTTTTTGTATAATTCAACCAGAAAGAAAAATAGAAAATTTTCAGAAACAGAACACTACAAGCAAGTAAAATGAACTCTCAAGTGAAAATAAATAATGAATTATTTAAGATGTATTTTTTTAATTTAGCATTTTTAACATAAAATTATTTATTATTCGTTATTTATTTTAAAATTATATTATAAAAATGCTTAAATATGTTTTAGTCCTCCTAAAATAAGTGTTTTGATTTTTGTCCCTATAAAAAATTTTCTTTTGTTTTTCATCTTATAAAATTTGAAATAATTATATTTAATATTTTTAAAATGAGTGGATTTTGATTATGATCTTGTAAAATATTTTCTTTAATTTTCATCTCTTCAAAATCTAAAATCATTATTTTAAGTTCATAACATTCATTTAAAGTATATAAATAACATTTATTTTAGAAATATAGAAAAAAGAATTAGAGTTATCTCAAGTTGACATGATACTATAAATACTAGTGAGAATCATATGATATGTTCATTTGGCATTCCATTAAATACAAAAGCAATTAACAATTGTTACATAACAATAGATATCAAACAAGTTATTTCAAAATTTATAGGATAAAAATAAAGATTTTTTTTATAGAAACCAAAAATTAGAATTTATTCATTTTATAGAAACTAATTAAAAATATATTTAAACCTAAAAAAATTAAAAAAAAAATAAAAGAATCATACTCCCATATTTCAAG
This sequence comes from Mucuna pruriens, assembly GCA_025330945.1. NCBI lineage: Eukaryota > Viridiplantae > Streptophyta > Magnoliopsida > Fabales > Fabaceae > Mucuna > Mucuna pruriens. Next base: position 1,500,525 of record JAENHJ010000528.1, on the reverse strand, counting down.
TAAACATGGAAGTATGTATATGCTTGGTAAAACAATCAACATATTATTATTACGATGTTATACCTAACAAATAAATACTTAATCTATTAAGATTAATAAAGTAGTTCATTTTAATTAATAATATCATAAATTTTAGGAATTTTCATAGAATTAAATTGTTTAAGTGATAGTTGTATTTAATGATATTATTCTTAATTAAGCGTATAAAAGGAACTAAACAATTAATAAATTTGAAAGTGAGTATATTTCTTATAATTAAAACAAATAATAATAATATTATTATGTGTTCTTTATATAAAAGACCAAAAATAGTATTATTTAAGAGGATTTAGGAACCAAATGATTCTGAAATTGTAGAATAGTCCTAACTTTAAAATATCCTAACTTTAAAATTGTAGATTTAGGAACCAATTAATAATAAGTTTAAAACTAATATTATTAATTTTTATTATAAAATAGTTCATATCCAATCTTCTCTCCATATAAATTAAAATAATTACTTTTGAACAATAGTGTTTTTAACTATTACTTTTCAATAAAGTGTTTATACTTGTTTTTTTTAACAAAAAAGTTTTAAGGGATTTTTTTACTTGTTATCTTTTTCAATTATCATTTTTAATATCTTTAACTTCAAATTTAATTTCGATATATTTTTAACAAAAATATCAATAATTAAAAATAACATTATATCATAATATAATTTTTTATCATAAATTTAATGTTAAAAATATTTATTTCTTATGAATTTTAATTATAATATAATTTATACATTCAAAATATTTATTTATTATAAATTTTAGTTATATAAAATAAATATTTATTTTGTGCAGAGTACATGTTAAAATACTAGTATATATATAAATTGGAATAATTTTTCAGAAGCTATTTTTCAACTAGAGTGTTTTTAAGAGTTTTTTTTTAATGAAAACATTTTAAAGAATTTTTTTTAATGAAAGTGTTTTTAAGAATTTTTCTAAATATTTTATCTCTTTCAGTTTATTATTTTCATCTTTATTTTTTAATTTATTCTTATTTTTTAAAAATTATCAATAATTAAAATAAATTTGTATCATAATATAAAATTATTTACTAAAAATTTAAAATATAATTTGTATATTTAAAAATATTCGTTTATTACAAATTTTAATTATAACATAATTTATATATTCAAAATATTTATTTATTATAAACTTTAATTATATAAAATAAATATTTATCTTTTACATTTCACAAGATATAATACTATTGTTTAACAAACTTAAAAAGCATGGGCTTCTCCGAGCCTTCTAACTCTTGATAAAAAAAATTCGTCAAAACTAATAATTCAAGGCTCTTATCTTAATTTTTATTTTGAGTCTATTTAAGTAAACTTGTTTATAAGTATTTGAGAGAAAAATAAGAAGAAAAATAAAATAAGTTTCTTTATAAATTAAAATTGACTTATACTTAAGTTAAAAATCATTTTGGAGAAGCTAATATATGAGAGTTTTTACAAATTAACTTATGCATAAGCTAAAGAATTTTTTTTCATTATCCTTTTATTTTAAATCTCTTTGGGTAAATTGTTTTATAAGAGAGAAAAATAGAAAGAAAAATGAAATAAGGTTTTCCATAAGTTAAAATTAACTTATACTTAGGTTAAAAATTAGTTTTTAAAGAAGTTAATATGAAAAAACTTTCATAAATTAATTTATTCATAAATTAATTTTAACTTATAGAAAAATTTATTTCATTTTTTCTTCTAATTTTCTCCTTCTTCTAACAATATATTAACCAAAACAATATTTACATAAATTCGGTTATCTAGATTCATTCGAGCTTAAGAAATGTGATAAACAATTCGAAATCCTTTAAAAGCCTTTTGATATCCTCCAATACTCTTTTTGCAAGTTTCTTCATGTTGCACCGGCAGTGGGTTGGTGAGAATGTGAAATTAACATTCAAGATTGTGATCAGTAGCCACAAATTATTTGTCTCACTACATTCAACTACCCACATATGCATTCTATAATGTTTTTTTTTTTTTGGCAATAGAGATATTTGTCTGTCATAGTTGTTTTGTTTCTCTTAACAATTTTTTTTTTTCTATACACATGTTTAGGGTACAGATATTTGATGATATGCTTAAACGACTTAACTATTTACTAATTATACTAGATTTTTTTTGGTAACTATATCAAAATGAGCCACTCAACTAGTTCAAGGTGTGAAAAACAAGTTGGACTAATATAAAATTCCTATAGAATATTTGATAGTGTGACTTAATTGGTTGGCCAAGTCGAATTGAGTCGAACCAAATCAATTTATTTATTTTGTCTCAAATTTAAGACCAGCCCAATCTGATCTGTGAGTTATCAAGTTATTGGATCAGCCTGTTGAACCGAGCAAAATTTGACAACTTGTTGGTTATGCATTTCTAGTTTATGAAACACCGATGGATTTGTGAGATCAATTATTGTCGGTGATTGAATGGGAAACACGAAGGTGGCTTTGGTGAGACAAGAGTTTTGAAGAAAAGGGCCTTCCAAGTGCTACTACATAAAAGTAAAAAAAGATGTTTGTCTAGCGCACATAAAAAGGGAATGGACTATTAACACAACTTGGCCCGTATTTTTTACTAAGTGGGGTGGGTCTAGCGGCCCTTACTTTACATGCAGAAGCGTAGGCCAATGCTACAATGTTTTACATTTCTTTATGAGAAAAGAATTTAGGTGAGATAAGTTACATACAGAGATGACCCTATGTATAAAAAAGGTGAGGCTTCGACCCTTTGACTTTTTTTTTTTTAAATTGTAAATTTAATAGAAAGAAAAATAGTATATACTATATTAGTTTATATATATATATATATATATATATTAGTATATTTAATATATTATATTGTACTATTTTGTATATATATTATATCATATAGAATATATAAAAAGTGATATTTTATCCTATTATGTTATTTTCTAACTCGACTCTCTCGTATAAGAAATATGGTATACCATAAGATAAAATAAAATTATCAATTCTATTAATATAACAAATAACATATTACAATAAGATATGATAGTTGTCCTATCATATCCTGTCATATCTTGACCACTAAATAAATCCTTAGACTTTTGTTACTATTTGTTATATGGACAACATAAAAGCTAATTAAAATTGGCAAAGTATATACTTGATATATTTTTGTAAAATATAAATATTTATAAGTTTATATATTGATTGTTTCAATTTCTTTTTTTTCTGTTAAAAAAATCAGAAAAATATTTGATAATATAACTTTTATATTTTAGAGTATTCTAAATGATCTCTTAAGATTTATTCTTTTTTTATATTTTATAATTATTTTTCTTATTTAATTAGGTATATCATATTGTGTAAATATGAATATTATCTCCTATATTTATTTGTATTTATTACATTAAGTCTATATAAAATAAACTTTGTTGTGTAGTTGATACACAGTTTCAACATCTCTTGCATATGTTTTTTTTTTCAAAATGGTATTAGAGTGATATCATTTTCCGTGACCTATTTTGTCACTTACTCATTGCAATTTTGCCGAAGAACGCGTACCCAAACATACTGTTAATATGTTGTGTTTCTAATTCCATCACATCTAATTTATCAAGTCGGCAATGTTCATCAAACCAAAAAACGTCATCATTTTCAAAAACTAAAAGTGTTTCTTGCCACATTCCAGACTTAACGCAATTTCAATCCATTTTCGTACTTTTCTAGATTACATTCTCTTTCCAATGAGGTAGCACAAGCAAATACCCTCTGTTAACTGGCAACCCACCATTTTTTATTTGGTGTGTGCAGCTACATTATTTTTCACCCTCCCCTTCTAAATCTAATCCTCTTTCTTCACAAACTCCCCCTCTTCATATCGCAACTTCGAAACAATCCGCGCCTTGTCTAACTTCTAGTCAAGTGTTCAGCAATGTATGGATAACATGTGGCTTGGACTCACTGCACATATAATTGACCATTGCAAATTGATCCTTAAATACCTTAAAGGTATCAACAACACTTGGTACAATGCACAATTTAAGAAATTTGAGCCTTTGGAGTACAATTATGATGTGCGTGAAACTATCCTATTGTGGAAACAATATTGGAACATGACCACAATGTTGACCAGAGAGTATCTTGATGCTTGCCTTGGTGGTTGTGTGGATTATGCTCCACTAAGGATAGTACAATTGAGGATAAAGAGGTGCACAAATAAGAATCTTTGTGAAGAGAACCTCAATATATTATTACCTGTGAAGCCCATTTCATCCACATCAGTTTCATACTTGTGTTGTTGTTGAAAATTCTGGGGACCTTTTGAAGACAAAATTCGGGGAAGAAATTGACTGTCATGATGGGGGAGTGAAATTGTCATTGGAGTTTCTATATGAGACTACACTAGTTACATGTTGTGTTTCTATATATGATAACTCAATTGGTAAGAAGGTTGATGTGGAGTCCTTAACGAATGAGGCTTATGCTCCTCCATTACCTACTGGCAACATTTACATGGAAGAGGTTCAAGTAAAGCTAGGGGAATAATTGTACTTCACCATTAATTTTCAACACATTCCTTGTAATGCATCTCCACAGGATGTATGAATTGAGCATATCTATAGTGATTTTTTTCTGCTACAAGTTCATATCTTTCTTTTTCTCTTATCTTCAACATTTTCTTTTCTATTTTATTTTCCCTAGAAAATTTACTATACAAACCTTATATGAATCTTCTTCTTTCTCATTGGATTCTTCGATTTTGATATCTTCTTTCACTCTCATAACAACGTGAAAGCATAATTGATATGGCAAGGGAATGACTCAAGCCATCAACATTGACATTATGCAAGGGAGAATACAGAGGGAATTAGAACAAGATCTATTGTGCACACCAATGATTTGATGAAATGTTTTGATTTCAATTTGACTTTTGAATCATAAGTTTGCTAAGTTGCGGTTGATGTTTCTACTTTACTCATGTGATGCTTGTGAAATTTTCTTTTTGAAGACAAATTTGTATTACAATGGTTTCTTGCAATTTTCTTTGATAAAAACTTCTCTATATGATGGTTAAGCATTTGTTTAAGCTTCTGCAATAGATGATTACACACTGAGATGTTTTGCTTCTATTTTGAGTGGTTAAGCATTGTGTTTGACTTCTCCTCTTGATGGTTAAGCTTTATTACTTCTATTTTATGGTGGTTAAACATTTGTTCTTGGTTCGTTTCTACCTTTAGGTGGTCAAGTATGTTTGTTTCTGTTAAGTGATTTAGTCTTGAGTTTGATTTATGCTTAATGGTTAAGCTTTTGCTCATTAGCTTTGAATTTTTTCTTACATATAAATCATATTAATAGTGACTTCATTCTTACCTATCATAATTTCAATGGAGACTCTTTTCTCACACATGAATTATATTAGTGTGACCTCTTTTTCCTCGACGTTTATTTCGGTGGTGATTTTTTTCCACTAACAATATTATTAATTTAAAGCTTCTAAATATGGTTTTAAGAAAGTTGGACTTTGCATTGCTTGCCAAGAAATTTCTCTTTGGTTGATGGACATTTCAGCTATTTTGGCTAAGCTATATTTCTAGCAATTTTCTCTAACTTCTCCAACATACTTGAGTTGCCTTTCAAATTATTGTTTTTTTTTTCGATAGAATTCAATTTTTATGTTTTCTTAGGGAAATAAATTTTTCTTCTTGTAACAAGTTGAAAGCTTAGTAAACTTCAACTTAAGGGGGAGTGTTAGAAAATCAGAAAAATATTTGATGATATTACTTTTATATTTTAGAGTATTTTAGAGTATTTTATAATATCCTAGATGATCTCTTAGAATTTATTCTTCTTTTATATTTTAGGATTAATTTCCTTATTTAATTAGACATATCATATAAAACGGACTTTAGTGTATAATTGATACACGTGGTTTCGGCATCTATTGCATATTTTTTTTCAACACTTTCTATAGTTGAATTTGAATGAGATTATACAGAATAATTAAAATTATTACCAAATATATTATATTGGAACAATTAATTTAATTATTATTTTTTGTATAGTGTGTGTGTTTAATTAATTTACATGTTTAATTCGGTCAATGTTTATTTGTATGTGTTATGTGTCTGAAGAAATTACTACATAGTGATCTTTTTCGACTATGAATATAGTAAAAACTATACTTAACAACAAGGTATAAGATAAATTTTTTTACTGAGAAATCTGTTAATATACATTAAATAAAATTGCTAAAAATTTTAGTGTATATTCAATTATAGATGATTTTGTGACACATAAGAAAAACATTGTGTTTTGATGGATTATTAATAAAATTAACATTTTCATAATCAAATTATAATTTTTTTATAATAATTAATATGTTCATATTTATTGGACTCCATCGTGGTGACAAAGGCTTATTAGAACCAATGCAAGTCTTTGAGTTCAATAAACACTTACAAAAGTATTTACATAACCTATAAATAATGTCCTTATAATAGTATCAAGACTCAAACTCACATCCTTAGGTGATATGAGCCAAGTTATTACCAACTATACCAATTTTTGTTGATTATACAATGTTTTACATGGAGAGCTATAACTATGGTCCATCATTGCACTTAGAGGACAACTTGATTATTCATGTTTAATGAGAAGTTTCGAGATTTATTTATTGAGTAAACTAAAATTTTAATCCTTAAAAGTATATAGTGTTGTCACATTACTTTCTAAAAATAAAGAAATTCTAAATATGTCATTGAAAGTGCAATATGTCAATTATATTAGTCTAAAATTAAAAAAAATGTGACTTTGATAACAAATGTTTAGAGACTAAAATAATAATAAGGAGTTAAGTTTAGAAACTTAAATGGAAAAATTAAAAATTTTAAGAACTTATTTTAAATTTTTTTAGTTTTAGGAACCAATGTAATAATGGGCTACACTTACATGTATCAAAATAAATATTTACTCTTATTTATTCGAGAATATATAATTTAAGATGGGTCTAATTAGTAAACATCATATTCATATTTCACAAAAATGTCAATTTGAATCTTGTTATTGATGTGTGAATTTTATTGGTAGATAATTTATAATTACTTTAGTTAGTGATATTTCAGTCTTGACTCTAATCCTAACGAAATCTCTGAATTTTAACTCACCAAAATTTTTTGGATAGAAAAAAAAAATGGTTGCAAACTATGTTAGTACCACATATTGCTTATCAAACTGGAAGTATCCACAGATTGGAACAGCGCTTTAGAGGGCCGGATTTGCTTGTTTGGATTTGCTTTCTAGTTGAGAATTGAGATTAGTGCAATGGTTTTATCTTTCCTTCACTTTCCATGAATTAAGAAGAAACTGAATTAGTTATATCGTATTGAAGTTAGTTATAAAGGGAAACATCTAAAATTTGTCTATCGGCAACAAAAGCAATCGTAGTTTGATAATTCTCATGTTTAGCTGGGAGTGATATTGTTCATGATTCTTAGGCACGGTGATGACTAGAAAACGATTAGCTTTAGATAGGATCACGTATTCAATTGCTTCAAATTTTATTTCTATTTAGTATGACTACTGTGCTGCACCATCTAATTTTTTTTGGCCATATATATGGTTTTCCGTAAGCATATTCTTTGATTGTTGAAAACTATGGTTTCAGGCAAGCTTGATGCTGTTTTTCCGGCCTCTGCTTGTGAATATGCTTCAATATAATTAAGGAGTTAAGGAATGATGCCTTAAGGCCACCTATGAAAGAAAAAATGAAATAGAATTGTTACCCAGTGTTGCTAGTTATTTCTTAGAGTCAATATAGGATTTTTTGTGTGTTTACTTTTATCAATAACTTAATAACTTAATCTATACATGTACTCTTATTAACTTAATTGCATACAACATTTCAAAAACACACAAGGTTGTTCGTAGAACTACTTTCTAGGAATTTAGGATAAAATATGAATTTGATCTTTTTAAATTTGGGTCAATTATTTTTTTAATATTATATTTTAAAAATAGTTTCTTTACTTTTTTATCCTACGTAACTATAATCGTCATTTGTCACAATTAAAAATTAAAAATTAAAAAATATTGTTAATTTTAAGCTTTTTTTTATTATAAATGATGATCACATAAGTAATAAACTAAAATTAATTATTTTTGAAATAAGGAACTAAAAAAATAATTTTAAATTTAGAAAATTAAAAATAAGATTGGTCTAAAGTTGAGGAATAAAAAATATATTTAAGTTAGGAAATTATTTATGAAAATTTTGTTTATTTTCCAAATTATATTTTGCATTAGCAGTTTTTTTTCTTTGTTTTGTTTTAAATGCTAGCCATGTTAATTTGAAGAGAAGATAAGCGTCATTGTTAAGAAAAGTATCCATGGTCCAATCAATTTTTATGTGATTTAATTTTATAATTTAATGAGAAAGAATTAATAATACATGATTATATGGTACATGAAAATTAGTGTAGATTATGACTTCCAAACCACCTAATAATTTTTCCATTGTTAACGAAGTCATTTGTAGTGACTAATAAATGACAATCACAAATTATAAATGTCCCATTAAGACTTCTTATTTTTCTCCATCTATCTTCTCTTGTTACATAACTAATTACTTTCTCTCTCCCTATGTCTCTCTATCAGCACACCTTACTATTTGTTAACATTTATTAAAAATATAAAATTATAAGAAGCATTCATCAAATAAGATGTAGAAAGGTATTTTATCAATTTAAAAAAATATTTAACACATAGTTATTATTATATAGTTCTATGGTGTTTCAAGATTTTCTTTTAATTTTCTTCCATATAATATTTACACTATATGTACACTTTACTATCATTTTTTTTTAATTTGTAGGATTGAATATGGTATTAGGAGAATTTATACTACCCACATATTTTACTCAATCAAGTGAGTTAGACTCTACTAATAAAGATACAAGTATTTGATTTTTGAAAAAGAAATTTTAATATTAAAAATAAAAAATAGTAATTTAAGATATTTTAAAATTAAAAAATATTAAACAATGATAAAATTATACATTTTAAAGAAAAATATAACAAAATATTGTTTCTCTCAAAAATAAGAAAACTTTTTTTTATTATATAAGAGAGGAATACATACCAAAATTTGCTAAGAAATACATAGGTGTTAAAGTGTGCTTCAACACGTGAGTCAACATGCTCCAACTCTGTTTGGGGGCTAATAGGATTGAAAAAATGTTAACTTATTTTTTTTTCAGGTTTATTTGGCTTTGACTCAATTAGTATGTGAGTTGAACTAAGTTATTTCGAATGAGTCAGGCCAACAATTATTAAATCATTTTTTTAAAATTATTTTTCCTTTTTATTTTTGGTTTTATATTTCTTTGATATTTTTATTTTCATTTTATTTTGAGTTGTTGTTATGAGTTAATATGTTGGTGAGCTTGTTGCATTTATATGTTTCTTGTATTTTCTATTTTTTTTAATATAGATGAACTCACGTAACACAGAAAATTATACTGAATTGAACTGGGCTGTATACTTTGCTCACAACAAAATGAGTTACGTAAAATTGACTCACTATCCTTTGTAGAATGAAAAAGCATTTGGTAGTAAAAGCCCGTACGGATTCCATCAACCTTCTTCGTTGGGCCCAGCCCTTCCTGGTTTGGGTTCATACGCCTTAGCTTTTAAATAAATTAAGATAATTGACAAATATATCTCTTCTATAATTAAATATATTTTTTTATTAACAACTTCATTTTAATATTTTTATCCGTTCAAATATTCTTCCCTTCTTTTCTATTTTTCTTTCATTTATTTTCACAATTACTTCTTTTTTCAACGACGCTCTTCCTTTGATTATTTGACTTTTTCTTTTACAATGACGTTCTTCGTCTGCGAAAATAATTTTTATTATCATTATTCAACATAACTTATATACACAAAAGAGTTTTTTCTCTTATCCCAACAACATATACCTCTTGTCCTGCTCAAAATTTTCTCCGAGATATTTTTTCACTATTTAAGAATATTTGGTGATACACCACTATGTGCGTTGTAGAAATCGTAAGTGCTCAAAAGTGAGATATGAGTCCTGTCTATGTTTTATCTCATGCTCTATTAATCTTGAATATTACAATTTGTGGCTGCATGTATAACCATTGCACCCAGAAGAATTTACACATAATAGAAAGAGCCATTAATTTGAATAATCTGTTGCGAGGATGAATCTTCCTACTCTGCAATTAGGGAGTACGTTTAGCAATTATAAAGTATTTTAGATAATAAAGTACAAATTTTTTAAGGCTTAATACATTCGTAAGTGCTTAAATTATTTAGAAAATTTTAATTAAGTCTTTATACTAAAAATATTATAATTAAGTCCGTAATTTATAACAAATTTTGTAATTAAGTACCTGCAGATAGTAAAATCACCACAAATTATTACTTTTATGACAGTTTCATGTTGGCATAAACTCATTTTAGGAACTCAATTATAAAATTTGTAGAAATTAAAGACTCAATTATAATTCTTTTTGTATATAATTTAGAGATCTATTGATGTATTACAACTTTTTTTTTACGGAAGCATGCTCAGCAATTGGAGAGATACGCTTAACCATCAATTAATGATTAAACAACATATGTATATTTATCAATATGATCCCTTTATTTAAGTGTAAATCAAGAGAAAAAAAATAGAAAAAGAATAAGATAGATGAAAATATCAAGGTTTTACTATAACATAAAAATAATAAATAATTTTATGTTAAGAAATAACAATTATATAATTAAGTTGAAATTTTTTAGTTACATTTAATTTTTTTTACTACAACTCATTTATTTTCTTTCTCCATTCACCCTTTTACTGATAATAAATTAAGAGAATTTTCTTTATTTCCTTCTTTTTTTTATTTCTATTTATCCAAGCAATATATCTTTTTTATTCTATTTTTCTTTTACTTTTATTCTTTATTCTTTATTTTTTTTTCTTTATTTCACTTCTAATTCAAATAGATAATAAAAATATTTTTTTCCTTTGAAAAATTATTTTTCTACTAACTAACTAACTATATATATATATATATACAAAGAGAGAAATACGATGAAGGATATGGTGAAGAGAAATAAAAAATAATAATATTATAAAAAGTGTTTTATAAATAATATAATTCTAACGTTTTTTTAGTGTATCATATGGTATATGGAGAGCTGGGCGTATTAATTTCATTCTCCTTTTATAAGCTTTACCCGTCTCGTGTTCCCATCCACAAATCATCTTTTGATAGAATTCTGACGTAGAACTTGCATCTTAAAATACGGAATATTCCACCAGTCAAGTGTCTTGTAAAAGGTAATGCAAGATATAGAAAAAATCAAGAAATTCGTGATTACCTTCAATAATTCATTAATTCAATACGTAACTTTAACATGTGAACTTAATTAAAGTAGTTAACTAGTCAATGCAATCTTTCCTGGAAGCTGTTGTTCTCATTTAAATGTAGTCTTTTCTTTCTTTCATGCAATTATTATAACTAAATGATTAATTGTCATTTCTTTTTTCTTACTGTTAGATAATTATAACTAATAAATCAGTTCCTAATTCCTTGTCCACCACATAAGCAGGCTTCTAAAATAAAACATCAGTGGGATATTAATTAGTGGTAGAAATTATCAGAATTTGATGTAGCTCGTGTAAGATAAATTTTATTTATTATTTATATACTTTATTTAAATATTATTTTAGTTAATATAAGACTTGTATTTTTTTAATATACTCTCTCATATCTATTAAACTTATATATAGATAATATAATGAGTTACATCAAAATTATAATAAATTTTTATATCATCTTAAAATATGAAATTTAATTTAATTTAATCCTACAAATTAACGTATAAAATGAAAATTGCCCCTCTTTTATATTTTATTTAGTCACTATCCAATAGAAATTAAAGTTCTCAACGATGCCATGAATGTATATATAGGACAACAGTCCGACTCTGGAAGGACTCTTTGGGATTCCCTGGCACTAGCACCCTTAAAATATCAAAATTAAAATTTAGAAGATTTTTTTCTCTATTTCTGGGGCTATGGTTTCACACATCTTGTTATATGTTAGGCAAGAATGGACAAAAGGATTGAGGGGTTTAATTGTCTAGACCCCAGATGGTTCATGCCATAGACAATGAGGTCCCATTTACAAGTACATCAAATGGACAAAATTAAGCATGTATTTGTTATCGGAGGTCTATAATTTAACTGTGATATCATCAATTATGGAGTTGTAATTATAAGGACGGTGGAGTTGGTATTAACCGATATAATTAGATTAACAACGAATGAGACCTAAAATATTTAAAAAAAAAATTATTTTAAATAAAAGAGTTGTATATTAAAATGTTTTATTAACATATGTGACTTTTTATTTTATAAAAATAAATAAAAACATAATTTTTTTGTTTGAGACTAAAGATTAAATTTTAGTGCCTTAACTTTAGAGCAGAACATATATAGGTCCAATGTCATTCACTAAAATTCTCAGGTAATGAGAACCAAAGGATGTGAGTACTGTACTACTGTTAGTATGGACAAGTACTTTGTCCTATATGTGGGGGTGGAGAAGTAAATGAAACATTATTATTAAGAATGTTCATTTGGATTAGACTCTTTAACTTCCTTAATCATGGCTTGGGATGAGAACTTTAAAGTCGTACTATTTCAGTTCATTGGAGTTTAGGTCGCTGGTCACAGGGTAGCCTTGTTAGCTGAGATGGCAAGAAGTTAATGCTTGATGTCGTGGCTCGGCGCCATCTTTTCCATGCTAGACAAATCAGGATTCTTGTTACTTCTCCCACTGCTTGTGCTATTTGTATTATTATATTCCTTTCGTGAATAATTAATACTTCCTTTCAATGAGAGAACAATGTGACCTCATGGTCAATTATGTATCATGCATGATTAATCACGACGTACACAGTGCCCAAGAACTAAGCCAATACCTTTTTCACAACCTACCAATTAGAAATATCAAATATTTACCCCTGCAGTTTTGTATTGCAATTCGTGAATGCTAATAAAAAGTTGCAATTTCATAATGGTGTACCATACTGTCCAAATACAAAAATGTGTAGGGCTATAAGCTATTGATACATCAGTTAGTTACTTTCATCTATACAAAGTACACTTTGGTTGATAAAATATAAGGAAACAATTATGGAACAACAATAAAACGAAGAATCGTAGTGCTACCAAAATCTTGTCTGGGATTTGAGAAACTGGAACTTGTAAAATAAAAATAATTTTCCCTCCACCCTATTTCTTTATGGAAAACTAACCTTTTTCATGTTATAACAATAAAGTTGAGTTTAATTTTTATGCTCTGAATGTAATTTTTTTATAGTATTAATTAATAAAAATATCCTAAATATAATTTTTAAAATTATTCTTATTATAAAATTAATAAATTTATCATAAATAATAAAAATAATTAAATAAGTTTCCTGTATAAATCTCAGCTATACCACCTTTCAAAACTTAAAAGTCGAATATTGGAATTTGGGAACTCCAAATTCAACATGGGGGAATTTGGGCATTGTGATCTGAAAAGGGGAAAAAGAAAGGAAGAAAACTATAGGCATATATAATCGTGTCATACAATTAAAACACTTCATATTTCATAGATTTTTTTTAAAAAAAAATCGTTATTTTTAGGAATTTTTTTATTATTTTAATAATATTTAATTAAGCTTATTACAAAACATTGAATACTACTCACATAAATGTAATTGTATTTTACTTAATATGTGTTATCGTATTCATATCCTAATATTTAAAATTTTTATCATATACACGGATCTTATCATATTTTATATCCATAGTCGTATTCATACACATAGCCGTGCAAATTTGAAAAAAAAGAAAGAACACTTCTTTTGCTCTTGAAAGATTTGTATGTCTGAATTAAACTCAATCCTTGAAGGAAACCACTGCTCTTTCAATTTCCATTTATCAAGCAGGCAAATGCAAGTAAAGTAAAAATCAAAAAGGGATTGTAAAATTCGAACGGGGTAAGTTATACCCGATGAATATAATTGCTTCATTGAAATCTTCGATCACTCGTTAATTAATGAAGAACACAAATGGCATGAGCAAGGAAATTTTGTTTGGCATGAACGTATATACAATTACAGTACCAAAAGTAAAAATGTTATTAGAATTGGCACTTGAGAAGGGGCTTTTAGTGGTTGATAAGGCTCATGAGTGATGAAAATGGCAAGTGGTTTCTTAATTCTCATCTAATTAATCATTGAGGTAAGAAACTCAAAAACAACTTCATCACATGGGATGGTAAGGCCCATGTCGTGATTGAAGCCAAACTCCTCCTCAGCTCTTTGGAGCAAAGTTTGAAACTGTGGATGAGCCAACCACGAAATTGGGACAATATATCTTGTCCTGTTTTCACCAACATACACTGCAAAGTGCCCTTTTGGCACGTCTTCAGGAAGACCCTCTTCGTTGTAGCCCTGTTTCTTTCCGAAACTCGAGCACCTTCTCAGAATTTGCTTGATTACATCGGCTTGGGGTAGCTTATTGGATTTTCTTATGGCCATTATTGTGTTTGTTACTTACTCTTGCACACCTTCGAGTAATTAACTTTGAAACGTTTTTATAAGAGGGGAAGGTCTCTTGAGAAGCGAAGAATTGTGTGATTCATGGGGCAGAGTGGTGAGGCATTTATCATTGGACATTGGTGAGTGTGGAATAGAGAAATTGAGTAGAGAAACATGATCACGTGGATGTGGGGACATGTAGCAGACCACACCCAAATTGTTCGTACATGTCTGCAAGCGAGAGTTGCAAGCATGAAAGGAAAAGATTGAGATTTTTTTGGTTTTTATTGCTAGAATGCAACAAATTCAAACATTTATTTATTATCCAGGAATTAATAATTATTTTTTGATCGAGAAAATGAGAATAGGGAAAAGGATAGAATGAAACTTAGGTATTATTGTCATGGATAACATAAGTCCACTCTATAAACCATAAAGGTTCATATGGGTGCAACCCACCTAACTCGCAAAAATAATAAAGTGAGTTAGGTATTTTTAAAAATTAAAATTTATTTAATATGAATATCATGTATTTTTAAATAATTAAAAAATATTAACATAAAAGATAAACTAAATATAAATGTCAATGGTAAGTTTCACATTTCACCATTAACCATCAGAAATTTATAATAAAAATTAGCATATAAGTTGGTAATAAGATTTTACTAAAGGTCTTGTTAATTAGATTATAAAAGAGTATTAAACCAAAATGAATTAGATTATTTATCATAATATCTTTTACCATAATAGTCAATAATAAGAATTTGCTTTCAAATGGTTAGAAATGGTTAGAAAGTAAGAGAAAAATAATGTTATATTGTGAGAATAGTCTTTGTCATGATAATAAATTTAGAAAGATCTTTTATACAATTTGATATTGGATTTATTTTTTCAGAATTTACACAATAATATGTTTTGACTCGTATACTTGAAACAAAAAATGTTAAAGCCTAAAAAAGCAATTATAAGAACAAGACAAGAGAAAAAGGTGAATATTTGAAAAAGAATAATAATATAAAAAGGAAATATTTATTGATGAGTCTCAATATTTAAGTTGTCAATCTCTTATATAATGTTAGTAGGTTGGTCCTATTTGCAAAGATGAATCGTAACTAGTCTTTAATTCTTAAATATTTGTAATGAAATCAATATAAAAAAACTAATAAAGTTATTTGATTACAAAAGTAATTATTTATAATTTTAAAAATAACAAGAAAAGACTCTTAGAAAAGAAAATAAATGTATTTAAATATTTTGTCTAAATAGAAGAGAAATGCAATTATCTTTGCAATGAAGATTATAAAAATAGAAATAAAATATTTTTTTTAAAAAAATATAATTAGTTTTACAATAAATATTATAAAAAGAGAATAAAGTATTTTATAAAAATATAAAATAAAAGTTAAATGTCATTGTCTATCTTACTAAATTTTCAAATGTAAATAACTTTTCTTAATATTATAATATAATACACATTAGAAATTTTAAATTTTTAAAGAATTTATGGGCACAAAATAAATCTTAGTCTAATTTGTTAACTCGAGGGAATGAAGGTGGGTCAGGATAAGTTGACTCACAAATTCACTATTTTAGAGCTTTTATATTTTTATATTTTTAAGTACTAATTTATTATTGACTTGTGTTGATGGATTAATTGGTATTTATAAACATATTGATAATTGATTAAGGTATTTGATAAATATTATTTTTATATTAAAAAATGTCATTTTATTATTCAATATTAATTTAATGTTTCTTATCTATTTTTTATTGAATTATTTGAGCTTAAGATGAGTACAATATATCATTCATAGTTCTTTGAGTAAAGTTAAATCTATAGGAGTTTATAAATATTGAAATGATTTTAATTTTAATTTTTTTTTGGTGGGTTTGATGAAATTATAAGAGTTCATGAGTTAGAATGTTTTTTATTATAATTTTTTTTGGTGAATTTTGTGACTTGCCAATCTATTATGGTAGGTTAACTTGCTAATTTGATATGACAAATCAATTTGTTAATAATCTATTTTTTACTCATCATTTTATCTTTTGGCATATCAATCTTCCAATCCACCTCTAAACTAGGTGGATTATGTTTTTTTAACTTACTTCTTTCAACATATCAATTTATTCCACTTAAGCCAGATCAAGATAAATTAACTTGCTTTGCTATTCCTAAAGGTTTATGAAAAATAATTAAGTTAATATCCACAATAAATAACCTACTTATCAAGCAAATTAAATATATTTTAAAAAGAAAAATATATTTCGATAAAGAATAATCACACGTTGTAAAGCTTCAAACCAAATAAATATTTTCCAAAGTTCATGAACCTCATATAATCCACCTTAACCTATATCAAAATATTTCTATAAATAAGATATTATCATCAATGTCTAGTATACATTTTTAGTTTTATCGTTATTATGCTAATTTCTTTTATACTTAAACTTCAAAGTGTCTTTACGATTCCAATTTTTGCGATATCAGACGGAAGAACATGTAACTTGCAATTTGGTTGGAAAAAATATTATACATTGCATGTGAGTTCAGATATAATATTATAAATATTTTTGTTATTTTTTAATTAAAATTAAAATTTTATTTCAATAATACATATAATAAAAGTCAGTATTTATCATTGAAATAAAACTTTAATTTTAATTAAAAATAAAATAAAATATTGAAAGTACTGCCAAACTTTTGTCTCGAATAAATATTCATGTGCGTGAAAAATTGATCTCGTTTCATATGTCGTTAAAAAAGAATGCATTATAGAAGTAGGCCAGACCGAATTAAAATCCAACTTGTTTGGTTGAGCGGATAACAAGTTCTAAGTCCAACACCACTGGAATTTCGTTAGCCTGTTGCTACCCTAATAAGCAACGTGGCCCACTTTCCTTCTGAGATTCAATTCTTTGCCACTTCGTTCTTATCACTCATCCTCGTCCTATAATCTAGCTGGCGAATCTGAACTGCAAATATTATTTTATTTTTCTATGAATCTCTTGTAAAAGTATAAGTATTATTCACTTTAGTTTTTGATTTTATAGAATCTTTACTTTAATTCTTAATTTTGTATAATATTATAAAATTTCATTTACTTCGGTCATTTTTACCAATTTTTTTTTATTGACAGAATAAAATTTCATAGCATTTTATAGAGTCAGATATTAAAGTAAATAATGCTTTTAACTTCAGAAATTAAAATAGAGGTTTACTTCCTTTTTTTTTTTCGCATCTCTCCCCTTTAAATTAATTGCACTTATAGTTATCCAAAGAAATTATCTTTCCCTGTGTTTGGTCATGGGTGGGCATGTATCCATGTCTAATTAAATAGATTGAGTTTATATTTTTATTCATGTTTTTTTTAAATTATTTAAATTTTTAAAATAAATTTAAAATCATCTATGATTCAAAACTAATTCAATTTTAAATAATAAACAAAATATTTTTAATTTAATCTTAACAAAAGTAATTTTAGCTCAATTTTTATTAGAGTATATTTAACTTGATTTTGATTACAACCAGAGTATTTTTATATTGGTCATGATTAAGTATCATTGGTTTGATCCCATCTAGAGCATTTTAAACTCAATTTCAGTCAGTATTTTTAATTCAGATCATCAAAATAATTTTACTTTAACCTCAATTAGAGTATTTTTAATTCAACTTTTGTTAGAGTATTTTCGACTCAATGTCGACTAGAGTATATTTAAATTGGCCTTAACTAGAGTATCTACACATCAATCTTGAATGAAACATCTTTGGCCTAGTCTCAACCATAATATTTTCAATTTGGCTTGATCAATATCTAATTAAAAATCCAACTAATTGAATGGCTTGCCTCCATGTCTTTCTAAGGTGAACATGGACCGAATTTGAAAAATCCAACTAATATCCAATTAAATAAATATGAATTAAAATCTAACACATGGATTTGGATATAAAAATTAGTTCATTTAAATGGAATTAAAGTAGTTTGGACCATTGTGGTTATAAACATGATTAGAAACTTTTTCAATCGTCTTTATAGGAGAAAGAGACAAAATATATTTATGACAACTATTCAAAATCTCAAAGAAAGATTTAATTATTATTTCATGTTTGCTTTTTTGTGAATAATACTAATGAAAATATATGTTTTTTTCCAACAACAGGAAATATATTGGATTAATTATTTAATTAATAATATTGAACATATTGAGCATTCTTTTAGAAAATTGTACTCAATATTATATTTGACAATTCTATCAAAATCTCTTTGTTAACCGGAAAAAGAATCTACATGATTCTTTTAGAATGATGTAATTTTTTATAAGTGAATCATCAATTAAGTTATTGAAATTGTAATGATTGATTAAATTGGTTCTTAATAGTAAAATAGTCTTTGAAATTGTACATGATCAATCAATTTAGTTTTTGAAATTATAATGGATGGTCAAATTAGTATATAAATTAATTTAGTTTTTGAAATTATAATAGTTGATCAAATTGGTTCCTAAAATTAAAAAGAGTTAATTGTAATTTTTACCTTCTAACTTTTAAATTTCACAAATTTTGTCCCTTTCATTTTTTCATATATTTTAATCCTAAACTTATATAAATTTACTAAATTTATCTCTTCTTTTTAAATTTTCATCATCACTAAAATAATTATTTATTAAATATTTTTATCTTAATTATTCAAATTTATTTATTCAATTACATAAAATTATTTATTATTTATATATCTTTCACTATTTTATTTATAAAGTAGTTATTCATAAATAAAAATATTTAATAAATAAATTTATAAGATATTATTTTATAATTTAAATAACAAATTATTTTATATGATTTAATAAATCAATCTATATAATTTATAAATTTATATAATTAAAATAAAATGATTTAAAAAATAAATTTATCATCTTAAATTTTAATATCTTTATAATAAATATAAACATATACTTGATGAAGGTAAAGTTCAATTAACATGTGTAATAATTATATATATATATAAACAAGTAAAATGCATGAAAAAATTATGTTGGAAGGAGAATACCTTTCCTTTGGTGAGCTCCAATTTCTAACGAAGATTAGTCATTATTTTTTAATGGTGTATACTTTACACTTATTCCATGAGTACTAAAAAAATACGTGAAAAAAGTTATGACAAAATTTGTAAAATTTTAAAGTTAAAAAATAAAAAGTGTAATTAATTTTTTTTTAATTTTAAGGACTAATTTGACTTAACATTACAATTTTAAGTACTAAAATAATTGATAATTTATTATTTCAGAGACTATTTTATTATTTTATTTATTTAAATGACCAATTTGATTATCTTTTATAATTTAATAGACTAAATTGGTTGATAATATATAATTTTAAAAATTAATTTATTATTCATTAATTTTAAAAACTAATTTAATTAAATATTATAATTTTAAAAATTAAATTGATAATTCTCCCAATTTTTTTCTATTAAAATAAAACTGCCGAAGATAGCTTTTCCATCTTTTAACATGATTTTTATCTTAAAATTGTATTTCCAAACATGCTATTTTTCTAATAGCTTCCACTAATAAAGCCGTATTTGGATTAAAAAGCAGCATAGGTAGTACGGTACATAACATTAATAATTGAGAAATATGGTTTTTCTGGCTCTACTTTATCAAATAATGCGATACTGCATTTCTATGTTTATAGTTTAACCCTCTTTAAACAACATTAGTTAGCAGTACCTGATGACTACGTAGTATCGTGTTCCTGCAAATTCTATGAAAAAGGGTTTCATTACATCTACTTGAACGACAAGAATAAGCAAACCTCCCATTCAAAAGTTGAAGTGTCCCATGCATGAAGTACAATGAAATCCCACTTGTGCAAACACGATGGGAACTGGGAAAGATTGCAATCACGGTAAATCCAACGGCATACACCGCAGAATGGAAGCAATATATATAGATAGAGGCGCCTTTTATAATAATAATTTATTTTGAAACTTACACATGGGATAGATCCACAAATTTAAATTTAGATCTTTCATCTTTTATATACATTTTTTAAATTTTCTATTAAACACTCACTAAATCTTCAATTCCAACTGTTAATAAAAAATTAATTATTAATAACAGCAGGTTTACCAGAAACTCGAGAAGTAAATTAAAACTTGTTTTTACACGGTTAGAACTTGAAGCTTAAAATGCATGAGAAATGCACTGCTTTTAATGCATTATTATTAACTAAAATTTATTAAGATTTAAAAAGTTATAAGCAAAACTTATTAAATATGAATTAAAATTTACAATATTTTATAAATATTATAAATATATATATTTAAACAACAAAAAAATATGTATTAAATTATTAGCATTCCTCTAAAATTTACAGCACATAAGACATGACCATTACCTAATAATGGAACATTCAATTGTATTGTCCCTTTGGTTGCATTGGCAACTGCTATATTGAGGCTATCAGGACAATGAGAATACTGATTCCTGAGGATCATTAAAGCTGACACTCATCCACCCTCCTCCAACACCATATCCCCACCCTATGTCTGGGGTCCCCTCTCTCTCCCTCTCCAAATTAAAGAAGAATAATTGTTGATGACTTGATTCATGTACTGTGCCTGCACTTTATCTTATCTTACATCTTCTGAATGAAGGCTCGTTAAAAATTTATTTAGTATAATTTTAATGTATAATTTTAATGCATATCAGGAGTTCTTAAAAGATTATATTTTTATATTACTTATAATGAATGTAAACCACAACTTTATATTAAATATCATTGTATTTTGTTATGGAAATACACAGCCATTAAAATTGATTTCTAGTATTCGTTTCTCACAAAATATTTTTGCATAAGTTTCAAAGTTAACAAAATAAAAAAAAATGATTATGTATAATTAAAATAATATCACATAACACAAGTACTTAATAATATTACATCATTATTATATGCTTTATGATGAATTTTTGAAAATAATCTATGAAATTATTTTATAATCTTCTATTATTTCACTTATTTCTAAGTACGTCTTGTAGTTTAAATTTTTAATGATATTTGTATACTTTTATCTTTTTAATTCGTTACTTAATTAATAACGATTACTACTTAATCTTTTTTGAAATATAAAGGCTTACTAAAAAATGTAAAAAATACATAAATAGTCTTTGTAAAATTTATAAATATATTTTTTATAATTTTAATATCTTAATAAGTCTTTATAATTTAATTAAGCTTAGTAGTCACGATACTAAGGCTATGTTTGGTATAGTTTTTTTCCTTCTCAAAATATATTGGTCAAAATAGGAGTTTAAAAATAAAATATATTTTATTTTCAAAATTTTCATTTTTTGTTTGAGTTTTAAATTTCTTTTTAAATTAAGTTAAAATAAAAATTAAATTTATTTAAAAACTAAAACTAATTGTCTCACTCAATGGAAGAATATACTAATAAAAAATATATATAATTAATTTAACTAACATAAATTCATTTTAATGACAATAAAAGAATGAATCACCCATTTAATCCTTAAAATTATAATGATCAATCAAGTTGGTCCTCAAAATTAATAAACAAGAAAAATGATCCTTGAAATTATATATTATTAATTATAATTATTTTAGTCCATTAAATTAAAAATAATGGTCAAATTGATCCTTTAAATAAATAAAATGACAAAATAGTCTTGAAATTGTAAATTATCAATTATTTTAATCATGCTACTGTAATGATCAATTAAATTGATACCTAAAATTAAACAATTTCATTGCACTTTTTTTCCTTGTAACTTTAAATTTTCACAAAATGTGCCATTAATTTTATTTTTTACATTTTTATTCTAAACTTATATAATTTCACGAATTATGATCTCTTCTTTCAAATTTTTGCTAAAAAAGGGTACAAGTGTTGGAGTTGAGATTTGAACCATCAACTTATTTATTCTCTATAACCATTAAAACTACTAATTCATTTGAATTGTTTAGTTTAAATACATAAACATGTTAATTGACTTTTTCTTCCCCTAGTATATATATTTATTATATGAAAAATATTTAAATTTATTTTTAAATATTTTTATTTTAATTATATAAATTTATAAAATATATAAATTTATTTATTAAACCATATAAAATTAACTATTAGTTAAATTATACAATAACTTATAAATTTATTTGTTAAATATTTTTATTTTAATAACTACCCTTCAAATAAACAAGGAAAGATGTATAATATATAAAGTTGTATAATTAAAATAAAAATATTTAATAAATAAATTTATTATCTCAACCTTTAATATTTTTTATTCAAATATAAATATATACTTAGGAGATCAGAAGTGCAATTAACAAAAATATGCTAAATGCTTTAATGACTTTAGTAGTTGTAGAGGAGGAAGAGATCAAGGGTTCAAATATTAATTCTAACACTTTTACCATTTTCTAATCGCTTAATTACTTTTATCGAGAACAATGCATGAAAATTTTAAAGAGATAAAATTTTCTAAAATTATATATGTTTGGAGTCAAAATATACAAAAAAAAAAAAAAATGAAGGACAAAATTTGTGATTTAAAAATTTATAAGATAAAAATTACATTTAAGTCTTCTAAATTTTATGGACTAATTGATTGATTGTTACTAAATTGATTTCAAAGATGAATTTGATCATTTATTAAAATTTTTGGGACTAAGTTGTTTGATAATGTAAAAATTCAATTATTTTACCACTTTATTAATTTTAAGGACTAAAGTGTCTGTTCATTACAATTTCAATGATTAAATTGATGATTTACTCGATAATAAGAAAAATAAATAGAAGTATTAAAATATAAATTTCAAAAGTTTAATTTTAAAAGTTAATTTAATTAATAAAATTAATTTTAAAGGTGATATACAAATATTTTATTATATATAATATTTTAAATAAATATAAGTGTTAATCGAAGAAGATAAAAAATTTAAAACTTATATATTTTTGTTGAATTTTATTTTTAAAAGTAAAAAATAATTTATTTAACCAGAATTCTATCAATATATATTAAAAATATTTTAATAAATAATCCTAAAATATTTAATAAATGTATCGTTTTAATTAAGAATCCAAAAATTTGACTGCAACTTAAAAATTTTAAAAATCTGAAATCTTAATTAAATTTAAAGATTATAATTATCAATATTTAAAATATCAAAATTTTATTTAAATACATTATTTACTTATTTTAGTAAAATTCTTTTATTTTATGTAACCAAAATTACAAAAATAAAAATAATAATATTTTTATTTTTTAGAATAAATAATTTAAAACACATTATGATCTCAAAATAAATAAATATAATTCAAAATAAACTGTGAGAATTATTTAATAGAGAAGCCAACGGAGCACTCCAATTGAGAAATCAGTAAAAAAAAATGACATTTTAAGTCAAATTGAGATTTAAAGACGATCTGCCTGAATAAACTCCATGTAAGATGTAAAAATGTTTTTCTTAATAAATTAAACTTTTTTTTTTCAGATTTTATTCTATGAAAATAAGTTGTTTTATGAAGTGTTTAACCAAACTTCTCATTTAAAAAAAAAAAGATAAACTCAAAAAAATCTGGGCCAAAATATTAAACAATTGGATAATATTATATTATTAAGCACCATTAATTATACATGATTATTATTGTTTTATTCCGATAACATATTTCATAATTTATACATTTGTTTTATGCGAATTGAATATTGGATATCAATTTTGATGTACGTGTATTTCGCAATAAAATGTAATGTTATTAAATATAGTGTTGTAGTTTATATTCGATAATAATATGTAATATAAAATATATTTTTTAGGCACTTTTGACATTACTAAAATTATATATTGTTTATACACACATTCCTATATAAATTATACATGTACACATATAAATATATAAAAATTTACAAAGAAGGATTGAATTGTATTTTTAAATTGAAAACCTTTTTTTTTGGAACACTTTTAAATCAGATAATATAATTACTTTTGAAAAGGCCGCTGAGTAATACAAGTTGACAAAGTTAAGCTATCGTTCAATGAATGATATTAAATTTTATAAAACTTTTTTATCTTCGAAAAACCTAATACGGTAAACACAATGACAACTTTCACTTTTTAGTTAGTTTAATAAACTAAAGTAGTAAAAGGAGAAGATGTTGCATGTAATATTTTTTTGTATTAGTAGTTCATCTCATAACACAAAAAGATATAATCCTTTCTTAAAAAAAAAACCACAAAAGTATTAATGTCTTGTTTGCTTCTTCTGTGATCATCATTTTCTTCGAGATTAAGGGGTTAGTAAACTCTAAATCTTTGTCTCTTTTAATTAAGACGAAGGTTGGATCATGAAATATGCTATTTGCCTTAACCTAGTCAAATTCTTTGGAGTGCTTGAAGTCTTTTATTCAATGAATTATCATGTGACTAACGGTTTATAAGGTTTAAGCATGTGATATATCAGTATGAAGCAACAAAGTATTCTTCTATTGAATGACTTGTGCAGCAATTGCATACAGGCAAAACATTAGCTTCAATGTAACCATTATATCTTGTTTATTATCATTGAAACAAATGATTGGATCGTCACAACTAAAAAGTTCAAATAGCCACGAAATTTTATTCATTGCTACTATCAATTAATTTAGTTACTAATTCAACCATTGGTCACATCAATTAGCAATCATGTGTGAGCGATTAAGTTTATTGAACATTAAGTTTATTGTTAAATGATTTTTTTAATCCATATATAACAATCAAAATTGTAGTTGTTTTATTTCTATTTTGCAATTGAATCATTGTTGGTAGCTAAATTGACTTTTTTTTTCTCCAATGAGTAATTGAATAGACATTGATTGCTAAATAATCAAATTTTAAATGTCAGATAGCAACTAAATAGATGTTGGTCACTAAAATGCAGCATACGAACAAACTTGGATAGAATAGAAATTCAATTGGAGACGCATAATAAGACACCCGAGACATCTCATTCGCTTTTTTAATTTAATTAATATTTATTGATTGTTAAATAAATTATGTTATAAAAGAAAATGCATTGAAATAAGAAAGCTATATCATATAATTATACATACAAAAGTTGGGTACTAATCGATAATAATGTACGATAGTTGAGAACCTAGTGTCATAACTTAGAGGTGCAAAAATACTACCTTTATAATTTTTATTCCAAAGATGGATACTAAAAGTAAACGAGGAAGAAAGAAAACAAATGGTAGATAAAAGGTAGCAACCAGACTCGCCGTGAGAGTGTTGTTATGTTACAACCATGGATGGAGAGCCCCCTTTTTTTATGCTACTAACTTAAGTGCTGAGGCGTAGAGTATAAATCTTGTGTAATTTTATCAGATATGATTTTAGATAGATTCACAGTACCAATATTTATAACATGTATTGTTTCCTTATCTGATTATGTATGTACTATTACAGTTACTTTTCTTTTACTTATTCATTTTTTTTATGAGTGTTCACAATAATTGCATAGGTATATGTTATCTAATTAATTTTTTTTTATAATAACGTTATCTACTTGTATGTATATATATATATATATATATATATATATAAAATTATTAAAGTGATTCTAATACTAAAAAAATAATTTTTTTGTTTCATGTTAGAGACATGCTTTACAATAATGTTCTGAAAATTAGATTGGTCATTGAATGCATGAGAGGACGGATTTAAGGTTTAATGGTTGAACTAATAATAATTAAATAATATTTTTTAGAAAAATTTAATATAATTTTAACCAACATTAATAAATTTTTATTTGAAGTTGTATGATTAAAATAAAAAATGTAAATGTGTAGCATACTTTTTTAAGTCTCTCCATATATTTCCACCCATTCAAATAAAAATAATATAATTAAATTATTTGCATAAGTGGTAGTTGCAAAATTAAAACTAACTCTTTATATTAATCACACATAATTTATATTGCTTCAGTGAATGGGTTTGAATATAAATTTAGCAAACATGACATGTTATTTATTATACATATAATTTATATTCCAATACGTAAATTTAAACTAACTTTTATAAGTAAAAAAATAATATAATTCACCTATCTTAAAGTATATTTAGTACACATTTTAATTTATATTATGAAATGGAATATTTACTACAATGAAGATCACTTAGAGCAAGTGTAATACCCTCCATCCTTCGCATAAGTTATGAGTCCCACACAAAAAGTCTTAATTTAAAATAAAAGAACATGCAATACTGCAAGTGGTACATCAGAAGTTCAAAATCGAAAGTCCTAGTGTTTGTGAGTCTCACATAGAATGGTAAAAGTCTTACAACGAAATTTCCAAATGGTCCCACTCATGATTCTATTTATTTAAAAATTGTCTACATACCTTGTAATGTAAAAGTCTCACAACGATGAGTTTATTCTTGTGAAAGAAAGTATTCTTATAAAAGGGTCTCTTCTACAATCAAACCTTAACTATTTGTTGAGCTTTGAGCAATCAGTTGAAACTAGTGAACCAACAATTTTGATTGGTTTATCCAGTTTGAGACTGGTTGCATTGGTTTAAGACCAATTCATATATGAAAGGTTTCACTACAAGGAAAGTCACTTTTAGTGACAGACCAAAACGTGGTATAATATTTGTAGGTATAAGTCTATTTGACATGTACTTATATACAATTTTAGTGTAGATTTTGAACGGAATTCAACAACATTATACCAACGATTTGTAACATTTGTAAGAATAAGTTTATTAACATATAAAAGTTGTGGACTATCACTATAGCCTATACATATTCCAAAGGTTTGTCACTATATCTTATAGACAAGATTTTTCTTCTTTGCTCGGACTTCCCAACATATCCCCAACCCCAATACTCAGTTGAAATTTGATACCCCATCCTTGCCCTTATCGGGGTTGATATTTCCCACTCCGATGCTGAATTATATTTATCACTTTTTTACATTAAAAAATTGTTTAGAAAAAAATAATGCTAAATAGTTTTACTTTTCTAAATTAATTTACTACAAAATTAATTCACTATTTAACCAGAAAATAACATTGAGAACAAATTCCCAAGCTACCTAAGCATTGAAAAATAAGATTAATAAATACAGGTGAATAATCTATTTTGTGTTCATGATTTGTTAAAAATACACCAAATATCACGAGAACAACTACTTCAACACACGTAGGAAAATCAAACACAAAAGATATGTTTATCATCAAAAGAAAAAAGGAAATACAGTACCTAAACTTTTTTTCACCAATAAGGCTTAGGTAAAATAAAATAAAAAAATGAAAAAAAGCAAGAAGGTGGAAATATACTACAAAAAATTCAGTTTTTAGTGGGGGTTTATTTGTGGAGGTCACAGTAAACTGCACATTTTTATTGTTCTTTCAACTTTATTTTCGTTTTTTTATTTTTATTTTTTTTCGTTTTTCTCTATTCGTTCTTCGTTCTTTGTTCAACTTCATTTCCATTTTCTATTCGTTCTTCTCATTCTATATCATTTTTCGTGAAAGAGAAAATGCAACATTCAACATTGTAACAAATCATCGTCATCGTCAACGTTCTTTGTGAAAGAGAAATTGAAGACTTTTAATAGTGTTCTTCGTTCAACAATGTTCTTTATTTTATTTCTAACTTCCCCCTAATTTCCCCTCTAATAGTGTTTTGCGTTGTTTCAAGTCGTGATTAGGGTTCATGATTGGAATTTTCAATTTTAATCTCTTAGAGGCAAAAGCTTTACAAGTATATTGATGGATTGAACATCTCTCCTTCATTGAATTCTTCTGTGCTTCACAAGTATTTGTGCTTTAATTTTATATTTACTTTGAACCAAAGCCTGATTTTCCTGTATTATCACTGTTTATATTATGCAATTATATAAATTTGCTTGTTATACTCTGGGTGATATAAGTGTGCTTGATTGATGCAAAGGAAACAAAGCTCAAGCCTCAATGGAGTTTTGAAGTTCACAATGTTCGAGTTTGGAAAAACACATCTTCTAGATCAGCTAAGGATCCTGCTAGGATTCCTAGTAGAGAGAGTCCAAGGAGAACAAATTCTGGAATTTATCAAAACTTGCAACTCCAACTACTTCTTCAGCTAGCAAAATCACCAAAGAAGTAAGAATTTGAATAATAGTGTACTTTGGTAAGAACAGAAGGATAGTTACTCATAATTTTATTTATTTATTTACGTATGATTACTCTTTTATATAAATGGCTTGCTTGTGAATTTTCAGTTATCACCCTTAATTTTGTCAGCTAGTGCAACATTACTGGGCAAATGATGATTACCTTAGGCTCGTGACTTTGAAACTATTTTTTAACAGAACTTAGGATGCCTACTAATAGAATAGTCCATCCTCTTTGAGCTACGGTTTGGTAAATAAACTACGATTCTGCTGGACATCATGTGTGCTTTATCTTTTCTTGGCCTAGTGCCCATCAAACTTGGCATTGATTTGTTCCTCATACATTCATACTCTCCCCTTTCTTTTGCTGTATATTGATATTCTCCTTAGATTTTACCTGGAAAGCATGTATTTGATAATTACTGCAGCAAACTCATATATTAATATAATAATTACTCCCTGTACTTCTCATCTGCATCTCATCCATTATTGCCACCTATTACAACTACAACTCTCTTTATTAGAGTAATAGTAGTTAGCCTTTCCATAAAAAAATTGAAATTTATATAATGATTGTGTAAGTTGCTCACTTATTAGTGATCAGTAGTTAAAAATGTTGTATTAGCTAGTGTCAACAGATACT
The DNA here is from genome assembly GCA_025330945.1 of Mucuna pruriens. NCBI lineage: Eukaryota > Viridiplantae > Streptophyta > Magnoliopsida > Fabales > Fabaceae > Mucuna > Mucuna pruriens. The sequence continues at coordinate 1,471,101 of JAENHJ010000528.1, read as the reverse complement.
TGAATAAGATTGACAACATAACACTTTTTGTTGAAGGAGCGGCTTCCGAAGATGGGGGTGTTGGGATGTGTATCCTGCATTGTGGGATAAGTTGTTATTGTCATCCATGCACCATAAGAGTAGAATCTGGATTCTGTTCAAGAAGTATGAGATCTGGTCACTCAACCAAGTTGGATTTTATCCCATTTTAATTTGTCTTTAAAGTAAACTCCTATATTATGGTATATTAACTAATGTTCTTAATCCCCTTTTGTTTTCAACAACATTTTTGATTTCTGTGATGACAACAATTTTGGTAGTTTTGGCCATGATCCTACACTTTGAACCTCACTATGGATAGACTAATATGTTGGTCTACTTGGGATTTGTTCATTAGTTGGCTCACTTACAGTAATTTTCTGTATCTGATGAACTTTCATATCGATGTTGCAACGCTTGAACTAACCGTATACTATTCTGTTCATCATCAATTTTTAAAATTTTCAGGTTGTAAGCATAAAGGCTATGAAATTGCAATAAAGCTTATGCTTGATGGAATAAGTCAAATAACTTATCCTCATACTTGGTTTTTTCTTACCGTGGCTACAATATGTCATATGGTATCATGAGCTCCCAGTCTTGGGGGTCTCACTTCTGCACAATAACCCTAGTTGCCTTTTGCATCTTTTATAATGACAAGAATTGTAGAAAACTCTTCATCTACTCAATATTGTTCTCAAGCAATGAGTGGTAAGAAATCTTGTTCACAATCATCTATTACATTTGGTTCTATCCCTCAAGATGCATAGATTATTGACTCTAGTGCCCATGACCACACGACACTTGGTTCCAAACTTTTTTTATCCTACACCTCCTCTCCCAAGGTTCATTATATTACTATAGTTAATGGCTCTCATACTCTTGTTGGTTTTGAGGATTGTTTAAGGTTTTCATTTAAATTAAAAAATATGCTTCATATTCCCTACCTTTCCAATAACTTAATCTCCATTCATAAGCTTACTCGAGACCATTATTGTACAATGGCATTTTTCCTTTCTTATTGTGTTTCAGGATCTTGCCACAGGGAAGACTATTGGAGTTGTTAAGGAACAAGGAGGGTTGTATTACTTGTCAGATGAAAGAGATGGTCAAAATGTGTTGTCTTCTTGTTTTCAATTTGAGTTTGAGTCTCACTCTCTTTCCTCACAAGTCTAGCTTCAGCACAAGTGTCTTGGACATCTTCCATTCCCTTTAATTAAGTCCATGTTTCTTTGTTTTTACAACAATGTGTTGAGTCTATTAAATGTGACATTTTTCAGTTTACTAAACACCATTCGTATTCCTTTACCTTCTAGTTTTCAAACAAATATTAAACCATTTGATCTTATTCATTCTGATGTTTAGGGACTTTCTTTTATTTCTAATATTATTGGTGCAACATGGTTTGTTTCTTTTATAGGTGATTGTACTTGATTAACTTGGCTTTTCTTGATGAACGACAAATTAGAAGTAACTCAACTATTCATTCAATTTTATCATATGGTATAAACACAATTTGATAAAGGCATTAAAAGATTACATTCTGACAATGGAAAGGAATATCTCAGTCATGGTCTTTCAAGTTTTCATAGTAAACAAGACATCATCTATGAATTTTCATATGTTCACACCTTGTAACAAAACAAAAAGGAAAAATCACCACTTACTTGAAGTTGCTTATGCCCTCTTATTCCAAATGTCTGTCCCTAACACATATTGGAGAGAAGATGTATTAACCGCTACCTATCTAATTAACCAAATACCATCCCACATTCTAGGTAATGTTAGTCTCATTCAGTCTATGATATCACTTTTTCCTTTTGCTTCGGTCATGCAAAATCTTATGCATAAAGTATTTGGGTGTGTTACTTTTGTCCATGTTTATCAAAAACATCAAACTAAGTTGGATCCTTGAGCAGTCAGGTGTGTCTTTTTGGGTTATTCACCTAACAAAAAAGGATATAGATGTTATCATCCTTCCAGCCATAGGTACTTTATCTCTATGGATGTCACCTTCCATGAACATGTGTCCTTCACTTGCCCTCAAATTCAAGGGGAGACCAGTAATTTGGAATCCGAGTCTGAGTTTCTCTTCCTTACTCCTTTTATTTCTAATTCGCCTATTTTTGTTCCCGTTCCTTCTTTGCTTATTGTCTTGCAGGAATCAACACCTTCGATACCAATACTAGAAGCAACCCGACTTAGTCCAAGAACAACTTCAATTATCCAAACTAAAGGTAAGTACTGAAAATAATATTTATACTTTTGATGAAAATTTTGATGCTTGTGACCTTGATCCAAATGACTTATGGATTGCTTTGAGAAAAGGAAAAAGGTTTTATGTCAAGTACCCTATTTCTCAATTTGTATCCTTTAAACATCTTTCCCTACAGCATTTGAGTATTATTACAGTTATTGACTCTATGAGAATCCCAACATCAATCCAAGAGGCATTGAAAAATGAAAAATGGGTCAAAGCTACGAATGAGGAGATGAAAGCACTTGAAAGGAATAGAGCTTGGGAAATGGTTGAGAGGCTAGGAGACAAGAAGCATGTTGGTTGCAAATGGATCTATATGATCAAGCCTAAATCAGATGACACTCTTGATTGATACAAGGCAAGACTAGTAGCAGAGGGATACACTTAGACCTATGTCATTGATTATAAGGAGATGTTTGCTCCAATAGCAAAGATGAACATTGTTTGTATTTTACTCTCTTTTGCTACCTAGTCTAGGTGGGAACTACACCAGTTTGATATAAAAAAATGCCTTATTGCATGGAGATTTAAAGGAAAAGGTGCATACAGAGATTCCACTTGGGATTTGGACCCACAAGTGGAATGAATAAAGCGTTCAAATTGAGGAAAGCCTTATACAAGTTGAAACAAACACCTCGAGCATGGTTTGGAAGATTCACAAAAGCAAGTGTGTCTGGGCTACAAGCAAAGCCAAGGGGATCATACTTTTTTCTTCAAACATCCACAAGGAGGAAAACTTATTATACTTCTTGTTTATGTTGATGATATTATTGTTACAAGAGGTTATCCAGTTAAGAGACAATTGTTAAAAGAAAAAAATTATTTGTAGAGTTTGAAAGGAAAGACCTTGGGAAACTTAAGTATTTATTGGGAATTGAAGTGACATATTCAAAACAAGGAATTTTCATTTCTCAAAGGAAGTATGTGTTTGATCTTTTGCGAGAAACAGAAAAACTTGGATGTAAATCTATAGATGTTCCCGTCGAGAAAAATTATAGAATTAGCATTGAAGAGAAAAGTGCCAAGGTTGACAAGGCCTAATATCAGAGACTAGTAGGAAAGCTGATTTACTTGGCACACACTAGACCAAATGTAGCATAAGTAGTTAGTGTTGTAAGCCAGTTCATGCTTGATCCAAGGGTAAGACACTTGCAGGTTGTAGTTCGTGTTTTGTAGTATCTTATAGCCATGCCAAGGAAAATACTCTTGTTCAAAATAGGTGGAAGTTTGACTATGAAGACTTATACAGATGCAGACTATGCAAGTTTAGTGAGTGATAAAAGGCCTACTACGAATTATTGCATATTTTTGTGTGAGAACCTTGTTACTTGGAGAAGTAAGAAGCAAAATGTAATGGCTCGATCAAGTGTTGATGAAAGATTTAGAGCTATGGCACAAGGAATTTGTGAGCTATTGTCGATACAAATTGTATTTGATGACTTGAAAATAAAGTATGAGAGTCTTATGAAGTTGTTTTGTGACAATAAATAAGCTATTAGCATTGCACACAATTTTGTTCAACATGATAGGACAAAACATATTGAGATAGACATACACATCATCAAGGAGAAGCTGGATAACAAATTGATAACATCATGCATTTCTTTTGGGACCAGATAGCATATGTCTTAACAAAGAGTTTGCCAAAAGAACGATTCAGTCAACTTACTTGTAAGATAGGAATGATAGATATCCATTCACCAGCTCAAGAGGAGTGTTGTAAATGTAATTAGAGTAAATATAGACAAAATAATTTCCCTAGAATTAGCACTAATTTATGATAGATTGATTTCATTTAATAATTAAGGAGATTTTATTTTCTTTAATTAGTTACTTATATAGGAAGAGTCGTGATTGTATTCCAAAGTAAGTAATAATACTAAGTTAAAGATACCTTTGGACTTCATGAAATCTTTCAAGTATCATTTCTAGTAAAAACCCACATATTTCAACTTCAATTCTAGTAGACCTTGCTTTAAGCTTTGAAAACTTATTGAAATCACATGTTAGAATCACATGTGAAGTTAAGATGAACCTCTACCTTGATAGATCCATCGGCAATATTAGTTTCTAGTTGAATATAGGAATAGTACCATATTAGATGTTGTGTGGTTAGAGTACAAGTAGTTGTGTTTCCAAATGAGAATCATGTATTCTTGAGAGTCACTTGTAACTATTGTAAGTTATAAAATCTAGAAAACTCGCCATTAAACTCATTGAACCATATCTATTTCTTCAAGATGGGTTTAATCATTAAGGACTTGTATATCAAACGATTTCTAATGTTTTTGAATGATAAAACATTAACCTTCTTTATTTTGTTTTCTTGTTTTCCCTATGAGGGTCATCTTTTGGACCAAAAGTGTCTTGTTGATATATATTATATCATGTTAGAAGACACAACTAATAGATCACTTAAATATAAAAGCATTAACTCCATTGAGTAGCATTGATCTCATGCATGGATGTTTAATTTGATTTGCATTGACATCTTACTATTGCCATTTACTATGTGTTAAGTATTATATCTATTTATGTGAGAATATGATAGCATATAATACTAGATGCTACCCTTGTATGTCTATATTTACAAGCATTGTTGTTATGTTTGTTTGTGTCATCCACACATACTTCATAGAGTACTTTCATATGCAATTGTACACAGGTCAAATAAAAGTAAAATTTATAGTACAATGCAAGTAACTTTGGTAATCTTGCAAAGAACGTTAATTGTTATTAATTAATTTAGAACATTAAAAAAATAGGGAGTTTGAGTTTACAAGAACGAGAACATATTGCAATTAAGAAATAATTAAAATTAAAAAAATATCAATCCATTGATTAAGTTTCTAATCATACTTATAATCGATTTATAATATCTAATTTTAATTATTAATTTAAATCTTATTTGACTCAAAAATTAACCAATTAAATACAATCAATTTCAAGAAAATTCCTATATTGAAAAAAACATTCAAGATTCAATTAATTTAAGTTAAGCGGTCAAATATCTTCTATGTCATCAAACCAATTTCAAAAATGATTTTTTCTCAAACCAATTATTAAGCATCATAATAATTTCAATTAGAATATGTCAAATCACTCATTCATAGTATTCATCATTCATAGTATTCATTAAGAATACAAACTCAAGTTTACATGATGATGCACCAATAAAAAAAATCACAATCAAGATTTAATGAGAGGTGAGAGATTTATATGCTGGAACCAAAAGACGTAATAAATCATGTTCTAAGACCCAAGAAAAAAATAATTTCTGATGTTTACAGCTTAGCTCATCTTTGTTCCTTTCACTCCTTCCGTATTTCATGCGCACTGCGCACAGATTCAGCAGTTACCACTTTTTTCCATGTAATCCAAGCGAAATTTGGTAATACCATCCACTTGTCGACCAAAGATATATGCTAGAACATACTGCAATGCACACTTGGGATTGCAAGCTCTTTTGGGTAGCCAAGTCTTTTCAAATTGGATCAAAATAACGACGACTAGAATTATATGCTGTCATTTTTCATGTTCAAACAAGAAGCAAAGGAGACCTTGCAAACAAATCCAGCAGCAAGAAAGAGGGGAGCTGTCACTAACAAAAATCGGTACGCACAAGATTGGTCCTCGTTGTCAAGAACAGACAGCAATAGCCAATAAGTGAAGGTCTTTGCGCCTATCAAAGAACATACACGTGATGCCATGTTACTCTTGTCGTCAAAAATCCTACACAATACAAAAAACCGGCAGCCACTAAGGTCGCACAAACATCTTTTCATTACGTGGCCTTCTTGTTAGACCAATCAACACCTCTCAAACTCTCTCACGACCATCCAAACAATTGTCACCATAAGTCATGTAAAAATCCTTCTGTAAAGTTTCCTTTAGGCTGTTTAAGCTTACGTCAGGTATAAGGTGTTTTTTCCGTGTTTGAATGTGTTAACAACGCTACGGTTTATGTTGTGTTCTGAGCAAATTAACATAGAACATTCCCCTCAAGCTAGTAAGAGATATTTTAACTTTTTATGTGACCCTGGAACAAACAATGTTTCTTTTTATATATCATTAAATATCAGAGACTCCAGTTATAGCATAAAACTGTAATTAAAGCAAAAGGCGTGACCCACTCTAAGATGCTACACATTCAATAGAAAGAAATTCTTGGATGTTCTCAAAACAAGAGAAATCTCTTTTTACCATTGAATCTATATCATCTCAGTCTCGTGAGCCATTGATATCTCTCTCTAACTACATTTTTAGCGTTATGGCTCAGGTGAACACATTTACTTATACACAGCAAAATATTTCTTTTGTTATGAGAGAACCTAAGAATTTCCCAGTATAGAACAAGAGAAATCTTTTGCTGGTCTCGAGCATTTCATGGATATACATGATGTGGGGTTTGATGATTCGGCCTCAGGTCTCCAACATGTACGGCGAAAGGATACATACCTTGTTTTTCTCATCAAAGAGCAAACCAAGTTTACATTCTAAGGAAAATTATTTTTCGCGTTTAATTTTGAAAGAGGCATTAAAATGGCAATCAGAAAATAAGATAAAGGCATTAATGATGTTTATGGAACCCTCAATGGATGCTTCTTCTGGATTAGAAGACCCCAGTCAAGGTCTTTAATCAGTAAAGCTTCACTTAGAAGCCTCCAGTGGTCAGCAAGGAAGAGCTAAGCAAGCAATCTGTAGAGTGCAATGGCATTTACATGTTTGAAGCGCTCAAGGCCATCATTTTACACTGTTCATTCAATGCTAGAAGTTGAGCCTCTTTCTTGTCAAGCAGAGCACTCAATCTCACATTCTCTTCCATAAGTTTCTGAACTTCAGCCTCTTTCTGCATTTTCTCACCCTCCAGTTGGGTAGTCTTTCCAACTAACCTGTTAAAGAGAAAAAAAACCAAGCAGTAAGACAAATAAATCTTTAGTTAAATAAAAAATAAACCTAGCACGTGAGAATTGAAATTAAAATTAAACCCCAGTAACAGGAAAATGTGTGGATATTAATACCTGTGTTATACAAGCATGTACGAATAGGCACACACAACGCACGGTCCATCCCATCCCACCCAAGTTATACTGACATATTAACATACTTTTGGACCTAAAACTTCTGCTTCAATTGGTTTAGTAATAGCAGTTATACCACACCATTATTTTCAAAAAGTTATTTTGCCTTTAGTGTGACTATAACTTGCCTCCATTGGTACACACTACACATTGATAAGAACTGGAACAGATTATAGACGAAAATGATTTATGTTGATGGAAAACAGTATTACACTGCAGATATTAAAGAGATCTGGTTCTCTCCCAAAGATTTCCAAAATCCAAAGACAACTCCTCTCCTTCTCAACCGTCTTCTTTATAGGCAACTACTAACTAACTCTGATTCTCTCAAACTCCAATCTCCTAACTAACTAACTAATGGGTATCTATCACACTTGAGAAAAAGCCAACAAATACAAGGACATTTGAAGAATATAATTATCTAATTTTCTAAAGAATGAGAGAAGGTAGCCTGAACAAGGAGAGACACTTCCCATAGCATCCATCAAACCAGCATTGACAGTGATTAAAAACAAATTTTATGAAGTAGTAGCTGATGTCGATCATACAGAGACTATCAAAATTAGTATGTATTTACCCAAAGAAAATTAAAAATACATATTTTCAGCTAGCCACAGTGGAGAGAGTGGCAGGAAAAATTCCCAAACAGACAAACATAAGAGAATAGGCACATCAACAGACATGATAACATTCCAACTTCCAATATGGTGATATTTTAACATATAAAACAAGTAAGTCTTTATGTCAATCTATGTTATACTTGTATAAATTACAAATTTTAATATGCAACCTGGACAAATTGAATGGATGTTACTCAATTAGAAGGTAATAAATAAAAGGAAGACATCCTCTTATAGAGGGGGGTGGGGGGGGACAGCAGGGTTATAAATCATCAGAGGATGAGATTTTGTTAAAAAAGAAGCACTATGGTTATTGGTTAACCAAATCATAATGAAGAAAACTAAAACTGAGAAAATGACACTTTAAATAATTTTATACTATTTAAGAATAACATGGGCTGTGCTCCTGATATTCAAGTCCATAATACACACTGTCCCTATGCATGAGGAGGAAGATTCCCCCACCCGAGTAGGAAAAATGGATAAAGTTATTTGACACAAGTAAAACACTAGATCTAAGAAAAATCACTAAAGGGCATGCCATCAAGAATAAATATGCTAGAGAAAAATTATATTTAAGCATAAAAATGAAGCAGGAAGTGTGTCATTGCATCAAAGTCAAACAATTTGATACAGATCAAATACATATAGCTATCAAGACACTTAACATAAGTAATTGCATATATATATATATATATATATATAGAGAGAGAGAGAGAGAGAGAGAAAGAGAGATAAATAGATAGATAGATGGATAGATATTTACCGTTCAAACAGCCTCTCAATAGTTTGGAATTGCTTCTCTGAAGAAAGTAATGTTTCCCTTACAGTGATAAGACTACTAACATATGACTTCAGAGACTCAAATTCTCGTTTCACTCTAGAAAGCTCTTCTTCATTTTCAGCAGCACGCTGTCTCTGTCTAGTTGTTTCTTCCACCAAATCTGCAACTCTTTGCCGCATGTCATTCAAAATACCATTTGTACCCAAAGCAAAACGCTCCATCTCCTCTAATTTCATGGACATATTCTCTAACTGAGCAGACTTTCGCATAATTTCTTCCTGACCTAAACTCACCTTTCCCTTCTCAATTGTAGTTTCTGATTCTGCCAATAAAACCCTTTTGACAAGGGCTTCCATCACATCTGTGACCATCTGAACAGACTTGAGTATCTCACCTATATAAACTGCATCTTGTTCATCTAAGGAACCATGATGACAGTTAATTCCTATCCAAGATTCTTCATCTGGACCATCAAATGAAGAAAGATCAACATTCCTAGACCAACCTGATAATGGAATCCCATCTTTGTCAACAAGCCCTACCCCGTCTAATTTTTTTATGCCACAAGATGTATGGGCTAGATGAGGAACAGCCATGATTCTAGCTTTTGATTTTAAGTAGGTCAACAGGGTAGAAGTAGTCTTGACTCTTCGCCATAGAACCTCTAACTCCTTTTTTGCATCTTCCTCTGAGCCTTGTATGCAAGCCTTTACCTCCATTATCCTTGCTTGCAATACATCCACTTGAGATTGACTTCTTTCCATCTCCTGATTCCAAGTTTCATGTGATTGACTCAGCTTAGACTTCAAAGCTGACATGTCTTCATCTGTGGCCATGTCCTGTCCAATGTTGAATAGAAAATGAGAAAATAATAACAAAGTCAAGTTGTAATAATGTATTAATGTAATCATAAAGCCTGTCCATTAAGATAAAGGTATAAGCCTCAGATTTCAAAATATGAAAATCATTAACAACCCATTGTAACTAATAATACATGGTAAAACTCCATCAATAAGTAAGCAAGAAGATATAAGCTTTCTCAAACTGGGCTTCAAATGTAAGAACCAATTCCAGAACTGAAACTCTAAAACAATACAGCCAAGCTTGGTGAAGTCCATGTATTGAAGTAAAACTAAAATGAAAGCACACTTCATAAGAAAATTCGTCGACATTTAATCTTGTATACTTTACACTATATGCCCATTTCAAACTCATCATAAATACACCCAAGAAATTATACAGATTCAAACATTATGTCTTTTATAAACAATAACAAGTACATCACATATATTTTTAGATCCTGCGGCCTCTTGAAGCCAGAAACTAGGAAGTTTATAACATCCACCTATACAAACACAGAAGAATTACTGCACTGATATTAGACAAATTGCACGGAAAAGTTCATGTTCCCTAGATTTCAAAACTCATCCAAATAAGCAGCTAAACTTCTAATCAAACCTAATCTTGTTAGCACTTTGAGATATCTTCATGATATTCCCTACTTCATGATAATACATGCAACGAGTTGAACCAAGCACAGTTATGTTTGAAATTGAAACAAGATTCAATATAACGGAAAACTAAAGCAAATGAGTAACCCCCAATATATCTTAAAAAAGAAACATGAATCTGGAAATAAAAGATAACCGAGAAAAACCTAATTAACATAAATTCTCTTATATGCTAATCCTTGTAAGCTATAGCCATCATGAACAACCTTTGTCTTCGGCAACAGCTATTATTTTCTTTTTTTCTTAAATAATAAAAAACCCTCATGCTTAAAGCTATTGCATCTACCAGTTCAAGATCAAAGCAATGCATCAAACGGTTATCTCAAGAAAATGAACTATAACAACTCTAGATTACATAAGGGCTGGAACGGTATCAACTTAGATTTCCCCCAAAATAAATATTATAAACTGATCTGGGAGAAGAAGGGGGGAATCGAAATTGAACCGAAACCCAGAGTCGAATGGAAAAAGTCGAAACTGAATACCCACCAAAACCGGGGAAGAGATAAAAGAATTGCAGACTTTAGGTAACAAACAAAAGGAAGCGACAAAGTAAGAGAATCGAAAGAGGAATCTAGCAAAAGAGGATAAGGAGGCACGTAATGAAAGAGGAAGGAAAGGACAGAGAGAGAACCTGGTTTAAAAAGCGAGTTGAAGGGAAGAAGAAGACGATGGGTTAGATCACGGTGTTACGACACACACCTGTGTGTGCCTATCTTTCTCTTTCTTGACAAGAAAAAGAAAAGAAAGGCAAGAACCCATCTCTGAGATAAGCAGCAGGTGCTTTATTCATTGTTCCCACTTTCCCTTTTGCTTTTTTTATTTATTTTATTTTATTTTCTCTCCCTTTCTTCAAGTTAAAAATTAATGCGGAAGTTGGTCGTACAAAGAGATTGAGAATATTCCCCGTCGATTAGAGGAAGGACAACAATGCATTTTTTTTTTTACATTATCAGATTTGGTTATTATTGTTATTAAATAGTTAATAAATAAATATTTTTACTATAAATTATTATGAGAATATATACATAATATTAAATATTATATTTGTAATTCTCTAATTATAATAGTATAACAATTTACTAACAATTACTTTATGAATGATTTATGTTTTGTATTTCAACGTCGTCTTTGTCAAGAGTTTATTATAATCCTCCTCTTTTATTCGTGTTTGAAACTAACTTATATAGAATAGGTAGAGTTTGCTTACACTTGCCTTAATGATGAATAAAATTTACACAAATTATATTAAATGATAAATTAGATTGATTAAATAAGGGGCTAGTTTCACTTAATTTAGTAAGATTTATTTATAGGTGGTGACTTTTGGCTCTGCTAGAGTTTCTGAGGGTGAATCATCCAATCAAAGTATAAAGAAGGTGAAGTTTTGCAAAGATGAAGAGAAGGAAGGTGAGACTGGTGTTGGAGGGTGAGAACCATAACTCATCCTATAGGTATACATTGTTAATCCTACCTGAAGATATCCATATGGATCAAAGTGGTGAGGTTGAGAAATGTTGGACAAAGAGCTATTAGAAAATCGACGGTATAAGATGGTCACATGAGAAAAGGGATCAAGAAGGTGAGTGTGATCCATGTTTGGAAATTCGTGTGTTTGATGAAAAATTGGCTTATTGAAGCAATCCATGGAAGAATTCTCTCGTAGTCCATGTGTTGGGGAAATGCGTAGCATTCCATTTGCTTGAAGCAAAGTTATTAAAGGATTGGTAAAAAATGATCACATGTGCATCATTAATATGCCTCGAAAATATTACGTGGAGCAAACTATGCAGTTTTCCTCATAAGATTACAAATATGTGTTTTATGATAGACCGTGGATGGTTGTTCACCATTATCTCCTAGTTCAAAGATGGCATTATTTTTCCTCACTAATGCAAAGGTTGAGCGCTGGGTTGTTATTTAGGTTCGTATTGAGCTCCCTCTAGAGTTGTATAATAGTAAGTATCTTTAGAAAGTGGGGGCTAAATTAGGAAATTTGCTAAAGGTTGATCACTTTAAGTCAATACACTCTTGTGACCAATTTGCAAGGTTTTGTATAAATATTGATCTCACAAAAAAAAAAAAAAACCTTGTTATGAACATATAGGTTTTAGGAATGGTTCTCCCACTTGAATATGAGGGATTGCATCTTGTTTGTTTCTCATGTGGCAAGTGTAGATATAAACAAGAAATGTATCAACAACTCGCAACCATTACAATAAAGACTAAAACATGTCTTAAAAATATAAATGTTCAATTATTTTAGAAAAATTTTTATTTAATTTGTTAATGAAATGCGTATAAATTTTTCGTAAATCAATCCTAATCAAAATGTATGTTCAAATTTACTAAAAATACAACTTCATAGCATACATACATAAGCATAAATATCCAAGTATCAAGTGTAATAGTTTGTGCATTTCACTTACAACCCAAAATAAATAAAAAGGTACATTACATATGTTTCTCAAAAGTCATACAACATCATCATCAAGGGAGAGGGATATAAGACCCATACATCTCAGGCTAGTCATACAGTAATTTACTGAAGAGGAGGAGGAAGAGGATGAGATGACGACTCTTGTTGAATAGTTTCAAGATTTACTCTACGACGATGGAGTCTAGGGTGAGTGGGATTACAACAATGAATTATAGTCAATTCAACTCAAGTGAGGTGTGTGGACTGGCTCCACATCTCTCGTATGGGTAGATAGAAGCCCAACATGGCATAAAATGTAATCGAAATTAGAATAGTGACGCATGGTGCAAAGTCTATCGCGATGTCACCGCAATACTTGATGCACTCCAAGTTTGGATTAATTGTTCAGGCTCCTCTTGGGCCTACTAAGGTCTCCATGAAGCGTATGGAGAAAGTGCTCATTTGTATTCTATTGAACGACATGTGGGATCAGGACTAGTTCCTCGACAACCTTGGCATCTGCTCCCAACAAACAATGTTTGAGTTCATGGCAATCGCACATACATGATGAAAATAAAAGGATAAGTTCATGAAATAAAATGTATATAAATAAAGCATATTGTAAGCATTCAAATAAAATAAAATCATACAATTTCAATTCATTCAATCCAGATTCTTAGATCAACAAACTAAACCAATTCTTCTCCATGGAGACACTAACTTTCAAGCGGACAATCAAACATTTTTCCTTAACATAGTATACATGACTATTAAATCATCACAACACAACATGTGCCAAAGAAACCATTGGAATGTGGTTTGTCAAGATAGGTATATGTGGGCAAGGGCTCACCACAATACAATTTTTGCAATGACCTTAGATATTTATGAAATTTTTTGTCTCCATATCCTCAAGACCTCATTCTTACACACCTCTTATATTGCTTAAAGGCCCAAACCAGACAGCTAGTCAAGCTTAAATGCCTACACATAATGTAGTATAAAACTACAAGCCTGCATACTCAGTATGCCTCATCAATAAAAAAAATTGTATATATCATTCTTAAACCAACATCATTTTATAGCATTCATCACATGGGCGAATAGCAAGTTGATTAAATCTTACGAATCATCAGTCTTTAAGGTTTCATGTGAAATTTTGATGTTATTTACCTTTTATTTTTATTATGATAACTTTAGTAGAGAATAACATCACGAAAAAAGGTCTTTACTTAAAACTTCTAAGTTTTATCATTCTCGCCTAGCAAACCCGTAAGTTCGCCTAGCAAATCCTCTTGCAAATTTCTTTTCTCACTCAACGAGTATGCTTCCTCGCCTAGTGAGTCCTCTACAAGGAAAGTTCTTGACTTCTTCAAGTTGACCTGTTCACTCTGCGAATTTTTTATCTCACTTAAAAAAATTCTCATCTCGCTTAACGAATTACTTATTTTGCTTGCTTAGTGAAGCATTCTCATCTTACTGGAATCCAAATATTTTAAATTTTTTAGTCTTTTCTTAGCAGTTAAAGATTTTTTAGGTTCTAAGATCCTTGCTTAACGAGACACAATCCTCGCTCAGCAAAAATATAAGTTTTTTATGTTTCTACGAATCCTTGCTCAGCGAGCATGCAACTTGCATAATAGTATTTTCGTCATTTCTAGGTTTCTAAAAATAAAGAAGTCATCTCGCTCAACGAGAGATGTCTCTTGCCTAGCATACATTCATTGTGTTCATTAACCTATGAACATTCGCTCAACAAACATAAGGACTCGTTTAGCAAAAATGGGTAGTTTTCCATATTTTCAAGTGTTATTTTTAGGCACTCAGTGAGGACTCATTCGTTTTCCAAAAAATGATCTCCATTAGTTGAATGAATCGCCTAGCGAAAGCATGAGACAATTTCAAAACTCAACACGATTTCATCACAAAAACACTCAAATAACATGAAAACACCATAAACACTACTCAAAATTTCATCATTCATCATTATAAACTCATACCATGCACCAAAAATACCATTAACATAGTAAAATCTCATATTCGTGATTCATCATGCATATATCCATATTTTCAAGGATCTCTCAACAAATCCTAACATTGATCGATATAGTATGTTTTGAAGCATTTAAACACATTCTAAGCTAACATATTACATATCTCAACCATGAAATTACAAAAAGGCAAGCTTCCCTTACCTTGGGTGAAGATTGGAAGGAAAAACTTTAGTGAAGGGGCTTAAAGGATCAATAATGGGGGTAGTAAGGTAGGGACGAAATTTTTAAAGCTTAAGGAGTGAAGAGAGCCTTTAAAGCTTAATTAGAGGTCTCTTAAAGAGGGCTTTGGTGGAGCTCATGATCCATGAGACAAGGGGTTTAACCATCCAATGGTTAAAGGAAGGTATGGAAAAATGTTCTTTGCTAAATAAGATAAGAAAGTAAGTTGAGTACATTTTACCTCAAATGGTAAGCCCATTTGAATTTCATACTAAAAGTGGTAAGGTAATTAACTATAAATGGTATAATCACTTTTGGCCAAAAATGGAAACTCGATTGGTGATTTACCTTGAAGTACGTATTAGTTGTATCGAGAAACATGTAGATGACACTATGTTACTAACTCTTGGTATCTATGAACTTGGAAAATTCATTCCATTCAAAAAGATCATTGCCTCAAAAACGTGCAAACTCTTATTTTTATCAAGATTTTATACTAAAATTTAATTTAATTTTATCTTGTAATTATCTTTCAACCGCTTAATTAATCACACAAGAAACACAATGTTACACATAACAATCCCAATAAAGGTAAATGTACCCAATAATGTTGCGACAACTAGCTCCAACCTTATGCTTAGGGTTGATGTAAGCTTTGACATAAGAAGATGAGAATCTTGGCCAATCTGATCATAATCTAAGTGAGGTTAATTACAATCAAGTCAATGACCTTTATGGCTTGCAAATGCTTGTTAAAAAGAGTAATAAGAGGAAGAATCAAGTTACATGGTTAAAATAGGAAAACAAGAAATAATATTTTGCCCTAGTGATAATGGAACATAAAATAAAAGGCATAATTATGGCTTACGTTTTGCTACCCTAATTGACTTAGATTATGGACAACAACAAAATAGTGTTACATACATATGAAGATGAAAGGGTAATTAATGAAGAACCACAAGTTAATCATGCCCCATATTAGCATGTGAGGCAACTAGAAAAGGTGCCCAAGAAGCAACAGGGAATATTGCATGCAGGATAAATGTTGGACCAAATGGAAGTCATGGAAAATTGACTAAGGCAAAAATGGCTACAACTTCTAAGTCCTCACTGAAACCCATTAAAGTGATTGACAAAAGGCCTCAAAGTAGTACATTATTATAATATTTGTGATGCTTAATGACTATGATTGTTATGTTTTGTAAAAAAAATCTTTGAATAGAATTTTAAATTGTGATGTTTAATAGTTATAATCGTTATGTTTGTATAAGATCTTTAAATGTGACTTTAATTTAATTACTATCATATTTTTAATCAATATTTTTCTATTTATCAATTTCCATAGTTAATTAAAGTGTGAGTAACAAGTATGAATATATACATTTAGGTACCTAATGAGAAAGGAAATGAGTACTTAAGTTACTACCCATGTGGATATGTGTTCAGATATAGAGATTTTTTTTAAGTGTAGGTACGAGAACAAGCACTATAGTACCCTACCCATTGTCATCCCTATTTACAACTCACAAATAAGGTCCTTGACAAGGAGCTTAAGCAAAGGAAAAAGAAGATAAAGTTTTTGATGTTGCACTAAATGATATTATAGGAAAATAACTCAAGTGTAACTGACTCTAAGCATCAATTGATTGGCTTTGGGAAAGAGCCAAAAATGAATAAATAGAAAGAATTTTGTCAACATTTGATACATGTGAAAAATAAAGAGGCTAGCTTGGAATGTAAGGAGGAAGATGGTTTACCCTCTAATTCCATGCAAATAAAACTCCCTTGGGAGAATTTGGAGCCCAATATTTCCTTGGTGGAGGTTATGCATACCAGCCTTTTAAAGGCATATTTTTACCACTCTATTGCAATGTATTTCATCTCATGGGATTGTCACAAAACAAGATTGAAAAGTTTTGCATCTCTTATTAAGGATATTTATAGGCATATGCTATGGCTATGATTTTTCTTTTAGAGACTCACGCATATGATAATAAATCCAAGAGAATTATTTCTCTTCTAAGATTCACTAGGTATTTTATCCAAGCGGCAAAGGACCACTTAGGTAGTTATTGGTGCATATGGAATTTTTCTATTTGAAAACCCTGGTATTCTTAAGTCAAATTAGCAATAGCAATATGTGTTGGTTAGCTTTAGATTGTTGTCTATGGGAGCCCCACTTCCAACAACAACAATCCTTGTGGAAGCACCTTCAGGAGTCACTTAACACTTCTTGGTCAGACTTTTTTGTGTTCTAAAGGGCTATTCAAGATTGCAAGTTGATAGATGCAAGCTTCTAAGGCCCCGCCTTTACCTCGAAACATGACAACCCAATATAACGCCTTAATTGTTTCTTTTTCAATGTTTAGTGGGAGATTCATTTCTAGGATATTTAGGATTTCATCTTCTTTTTTTCAAATATGATCATCGTGCCCTTCTTGTTATAGTGTAAGGTGTCAAGGATATCAACCAAATTAATGAGGAAGACTTTTAGATTCATGCCAACTTGACTACCCATGAGGGTTTTAAATCCTTTCTAAAAAAATTCCTAGCCCTCAAATGTTTCTTGGGGTGAGGGAATCTGCAAGCTTCAAGATGCTCTTCAAAGGTGGAATAAAGAGGTTTATGGTAACATTTTCATACATAAGCAAAGAATTCTCCAACGCCTAAATTGTGTTACTTATAAGCTTGGTAGAAAGTTCACCCCTCATTTAGAGGAGGTCCAATTTACTCTCTAGGAAGAGTTTTTTTGGTTATAGAAATATAAGACCAAATGAATCTCTTTTGGTGATCATGATACTTGTTACTTTCATGGTGTAACTATTACTAAGAGAGATTAGTTACTAATTACTTCAAAGATTTATTTACAAACTCCTTATTCTCCTCGTCTTTCTATGTTTAGGTGTTTTTCCTAAATTGGTGAAGTAATCCTTCTCTCTACTTCAAAAACTTGTATCTAGAAAAGAGATCTACCAAACCATTAGTTCTACATAGAAACATATGCATAGAAACAAATTCTAAAATTTCCTATAACATTCTTTCTACTAGTTACGCATAGTATTTTTGCTTATGCTCCTAGTTTTCTTTTCGACTTTGGTAAAATTTTAACTTTCTTTATCTTGTGATCATTGTATTTTTGCTTTTGCTCCTAGTTTTCTATTGAATTTCCTGATGGAAGATGTTTCTAATGTAATTTCCCCTCACAATTATTAATATATCGATGTTCCCTACTCTATTAAAGAAAAACAAAGTTTGATATAAATTTTACTCACTAATAAAAAAAACATGTTGCTAACATTTTTCACATTAAGCATTAAATTATCAACAAGAATTAGGTGCAGCAGCAATGGTTAGTCTCTATATGCAGTGAACCAAGATTTAAATATTCATTAGGAGAGATATTCATATTTAGTATCTAACGATCTCTTAAACAAAATTAGTTGATGAGACAAAAATATTAAATTTGACATTGAATTTATTTCTATTAAATTTGAGTTAAATGATAATAATATACTTATATAAAAATAAAATTATTTTATTTCACATACTAATAATATATAACAACCCATTTATTAGCCTTTTAAAAATAAATATTTAAAAAAAATAATTATATAAACTAGTTTAGGAACTAACTTATTTAACTACAGAGTAATATGACTAGGTTTGCCAAGTCATTTCAACTAGCTTTTACCTTTTCTTTACTTGCTTTTTAGCTTGTTTAACCTTATTAGTAGTGTTTGGTAAACAAGTTTTTCTTAGTAGCGTGTAGTATTTTTAGTAGCCTATATAACATTTTTTAGACGTTACTTCAAGTAGGAGTGTTTTTTATCACGCTAGCTTCTAATTTTTAACTTTTTATATTTATTCCTCTTTTGTCTTTAAAATATTTATTATTTTATTTTTATCTTTTTAAATAAGATAAGATTTTATTTTTAAATAGTTTGATTTAATTTTTAAATAAAGTTTGATTTTATTTTAAAATAAGATATGATTTTATTACATTGTTTAATTTAACCATTACAATATTTATTTTATTATTTTAGCATCATTCTTTAAAATATTGATAATGATAGATAATAAGTTTATTTTATTTTATTTTTATTATTATATTTTAGACATTTTTTATATTACACTATTTATTTTAATCATGGTACTATTTATAATATTTATTTATTAATTCAATATTATACTATTAATAAGAATAGATGACAAATTTATTTTATTTTTCTATTATTTTTTGAATGTTTTTTATATTACACTATTTATTTTAATCATTATACTATTTATATTACTTATTCTATTATATTTAAAATTATACTTCAAGATGTTTTAACTATTACACTAATTACCTTAATAAAAATATTATAACTACTTAAGTGTATGTTATTTTTACTTTATTTTAAATTTGATTGAAAATATTTTAAGATATAGTACAAAATTAATAATAGAATACACAATATGAAAAAAATTGAAACTAAAAAAAGTACTTAAAATAATTGATTTATAAATATAAATTATAAGAGTTTAAAATTAATTAAAATTTTAACTATAAATATGCAAAACATATTTTTATCAATAAAATAAATTAATAATTATAAACAAATATCATATAAACATATTCATTTATATAATTTTACACTTATCAACTATATCAATATATAATTTTACAAAATATTTATAATGTAATAAATTAGCTAGTTATTCACTTTCAATTATTAACTAGCTTTTCAGTTGATTATAGCAAATGTGTAAACTCATTTAAATGTCAATCTAAGCAAGTTGATTTTCTTAATGGTAGACGTAAGCAAATCAATATTAATATTAAGTTAGGTGAATATATATATTCAATATTATTATGTTATAAATTGGAATACATAATTTAGGGAGGAAGAGTCTCACTCTTTACTCTTCTAATTAAATTTTTTAATATATATTTTTTACTCTTTTTTATGTATATTTCACCCGTTCTGTAATTAGTTAATATTTATTTTTTTCAATTATCTTAATCTATTTTTTTGTGTTTTTCAAACATCCATTTTATCTTTATTTTTGTAATTGAATTTTTTAACCATCTAACTCTCTCAATTTATCTTCTTTTATCTTTATTTTTAAATTATATTTCAATAGTTCGCTTAAAAAAAATAAAAAACCTGAGAGGATTTAACAAAATTATTTATAAAAAAACATTTACCAAAATTTGACAGGATTTTATTAAAAATGTTTTCAAATTATTTCTATGTTAAACTTAAACTTTTTTTTTTAATTTAAAAAGAATAATTTATTCATTCATAATTGAGAGGGTCTTCACGCAGTACATGCTTTCTTCTTAATGAAATATACAAAAATAGATATAATTATTGTAGTGTCTATCTTATTTTTAAAAGTAAAATTATATGAGTTTTAAAATTTTTATTAACTAGCATTTTTTATTAACACATTATGGAAGCTATGAATGCATTTCTAAAAGGATATTGAGAATGTTAGGTTTAGATTGCAGAGAGTTAATGACTTCATTTTTGTAATTGTATATTCTAATTTATAATATATAAATAAATTTATCAATTATATTGGATAACTTTTCAAACATACTGGTATCAAATATCTGGTGACTCACATAACGTGTACGTTACCCTCCTTTATAAGTCTCTAGCAACTCTCAGGAAATACTACGTAAATTCAAGGTTAAAATAAGAAGGAAGGTTAAAATATTGTATTAAAGTTTTGCTAGAAAGACAGGATGGTTTTTGGCTCATTATCTTTACAAATTTTCCCTAGGGTCAAAAAATTCTTTTTAGGTGTATTTTTTCTGTGTATTCAAAATCAAATCAAATAATTTTAAATCGTGAAATCAATTAAAAAAATTGATCAAAACAAAAATTAAAAATTAAAAATTAAAAATCACAATTTTTTTTATTACAGTTTGGTTTGCTTTTCGATTTTTTTTAATAATTAAACTAAACCAAATCAAATTGCATATTATAATGATGATAATTTCTTTTTATATTCTTATATAAAATATCATTATCCTAATCTAAGTTACAACTCAATTTTGATAATGAAAGTATGATATTTTGTTTATGTATTTCATATTTTTTAAGTTATATTAAAAAATAATTTATGATACTGATAGTACATATCTAATAACTTATGAACAATTAGAAGTGACAAAATCAATTTATCTTAATAGGCTCATGTGGTGATGGATTGGATTTGAGAAAATTAATTCAAATAAAATCAAGTAAATTTGACCATAGCAGGTGGTTAGATGAACCGAAAAGAGAATAGATGAAAATAATTGGACCCATTTAGTTTAGTGTTATTTTTAAATTTTTTCTTTAAAAATTTAGATATTATTAAGGAAAAAAATTTAAATTAGCTTCGCCTGTACCAATAAAATATTAGTTTATATATAAATTTGTCTAACTCAATTTCTCTCCATAGTCTAGACAATCCATTTTTTCACCTCTGAGTATATGAATAGTTTGCAATGTATTTTTTTCATATAAAAGTCTGTAATTTAGCTATTATCATGTGTGATTTTTCTTTTGTTGCTTTATTTTCTTATAGTTATTTAAATGTTATTTTGAAGTATTGATCATGACTCATTTAGTTATTAATTTTTATATTTTGTCAATTTATTTTATTAGTTATAAAATAAAAAATAATTTTAAAAGTCACGTAAAATAAAAAATAATTTTAAAAGTCACGTAAAATAAATTAATTTTTTTAACAAACCATCAAATTCATCCGGACCAAGCCGCAAAAGATTAGTTTGATTTGAATTTAATATTGCATTCAAATTTAATCAAACCGAAAGCCAGTGAAATCAATTTAATAATGGATATTTTGGATAGTATATACAAAATTTTAACTTCTAATTTTAATGTCACTATTGTATTTCTTTATTTTATATAAAAAATTAAAACAGCATATTTTGAATTGATTTTATATTTCTATTGGATCTGACAATCCAGGCTCCCATAGCGTCAATTTTTTTTTATTCTTCTTTTTTACCACCTATAGGGTCACTTTTAAATCTAGTGTATTTTTTACCGTATTATGGCGAAAAAAATGGTTTGACACTATTAGTTTGCAAGTGAATAGTTTTATTTATAGTAAGATATATAAAAAGAAAAAGGGAAAGTATACACATCCATCCATTATAATAGCATTTGTGAAACTTAAGCAAAAATTAATATATGGCGGCTTCATTACTGGAGTATGATAAAGAAAAGTTCCAAACAAAAGAGTGTATTTACAAGCATTTTAGGAAACGGAGTGTAGAAGCTCTATACATAAAGCAAATATGTTGCTTCTCTTAACAAACTAAGTAGAGGAGCGCTTCATTATGGAGGTAGGTGTTGATGAGAAATAAAGCAAAACTTTTGGAATGGGTTATTCCAAAAGTATTGCTATCTTGGAAGGGAATAGAATAGGGGAGTATTTACATATGCAACAACTAAATTGGATCATACATACAAATTCTAGAAGGTCCATTGTACTGAGGAACTGGCAACCAAGCCAGATAGAAGAGCAACAAAAAGGGCACTACTGTAAGTGGTTGGTTCAGCCTGCATAGAGTTGTTCCGAAAATCATTATATGTCTCATTAAAGGAAGGACCACCCACCAGAGCTCCAAATGCTACATTAGGATTGGGGTAAGGTGAGTCAAACCACTTGAATCCATCCTTGCAACCAGTTGTAGCATTAATTGGAATGGAGGACCCTCTATGATGTATATATTTCGGGTAATGAGTTCCATATCCCACAAGATAACTCATCTGCATAGGATTTTCACCCAATACATAATCTGCCTGAAATTGTTCAAGCATAAATGCAATATAGAATTACACAAAGGGCATTCATTATGAAGCATTTTGTCAAAAAACGAGGAAACTTAGAAACACACTTTTAACATTTTTTTTTTATAAATTACAGTTATTTTTTATTAGTGACAATTTTATTTGATTTAACATAACTGGATACCATGACTCAAACTATATTATCTAGTATTAATTAAAATTTATTGAAAATTACAAAAATATGAGTGAAGCTTATTAAATAATTACAAGACTTGCATACCTGGGAAATGGCAAATTTGCGAAGATCTACTGCCTTATACAATTCCCCACTACAATATAGAGTTTCAGTTTGGGATGTCAGCATGTAGTCGCTAAAAAGAACAGCTAAGAATGCAGAAGCCACTGAATGTTGCAAAGAGTTCCATGGTACCACCCATATCAGCCCACCTGTTTTATAAAATAGTTTGTTCATCCAATGGGTATATTAATATTTGATATCTTCTTTTATCATCTCGAGTATTATTAACACAAAATGCTTGATACTCTTTTGCTTGAATTAACGAAAATAAATGGACACACACAGATTATGCAAATGCCTAAAGGGAAGAAATCAATCCTACTTTCAGTTCTGTTGGTGGTGGCTGTTGGTGAATCAGGTAGAAGCTTGCAGATGAGGATTTCAGCAGTTTCTCTGTACATCTGAAGGTCAAGGTTCTCCGCATCTGGGATGTTACTTGCACCAAAGAAATTCACTCTGGACAAAAGAACCTAGTTCAACATCACAAAAAGCAAGAAGAGATCGATCACAAAAATTAATATGCCTAATTCATTCAATAGCTACCAAGGAAAGGTGTAATAATTTCTATTCATGTCGGTAAAAAAAACCTTACACTACTTAGTAAGATGCGTTATTTATATAATATTATTTTTTATGTTTATTTCTTCTTGTTACCACATTTATCACATTTCATATTTTTTTTCTATATTGTATAAATGTAACATTATTTAATATTTATTACATTTCATACTTTTCTCTTCATTCTATAAATGTAATATTTTTTATTCTTAATTAAAAATATTGTAAAAATAGCTTTTAAAATAATTATTATAAAAATCTAGTTTAATTTTTGCTTGGATGATATTCTATCATTGCCTAATCTATTTACTAAAAAAGAAAACACTGCATCATACTTGGTACCTGAGTTGCAGCATGTTTATCATCCCAACTAAACCACGAAAGACTTCCTAAACTGCCAAATGCTTTTTCATTCTGCTCTGTCACATAATTTAGATATGATGGATCCTTAGTTGCATGGTAGAGCCAGGTTCCTGCCCATAAGAGTTCATCCCCATAACCAGATGAGTTATAGTATTTCCTCACTTGAGGGATGCTGACACTGTAGGAAACTCTATATGTATCAGCAAAGATAAACAGCTGCTGAGCATGCCGTAGGAGAATTTCGGAATAAGTGAAATCAATTTCCTTAAAAACAAGAGATGCTGAGGCCAATGCAGCTGCAGTTTCTGCCGCAACTTCTGTTCCCGGAAAAGATGAGTTAACTTGTGTCAGTGGCCTTTCTTCCTTCATGTCTTCAGGCCTTTCCCAGCAATTATGATCCACCTCCGGATCCCCCACCTTCAATACAGAAAACAAACATGCGTTTTGATTCAGCTTAACAGAGAAAAATATGGCTTCTTTTAATTCAACAAATTTATATGCTTGATTTAACTCATTTTCTATCAATTTCTTATAAGAATATTGAGAGAACCACCTTACTGAAGTTTGCCATGATAATTTGAGAGCCAAGTTATAAATGTCATACTAGGATTTCATACTTTTAAGGTAGGACTCAAGTTCCATATCTTAAAATTGGATCTTGAATATTCTACCATGCTTCACATTCCCTATAACACGCAGGTTGGCCCTTTGACTAGTTACATGGAATACTAGAGTCACCACCTGCGCAGCTCATTTACAATTGAGAGACGTGATGAAAAAAGTTTTGATACTAATTGACAAAACTTTTTTAGAAGAATCCCACAATAAAACTAGTCATTTAATTGGAAAGCTCAAGAAATTATAAAACTACTCATTTAAAATTGAGAGACATGATGAAAACCTATGTTATTAATCGATAAGAATCTTAGAAGAATGTTAGATATGTACTAGTTGTCATTCTGTTATATTAGTTAGTTCCTGGACAAATAAGACATGTTTTGTATAAATAAGAGAAGAGGTAGAGAGAGAGGGTACATTGTCATTTGAGAAAAGTGAAGTCTTTGAGTATTAGGAAATTTGTAAATTGGAAATTGGAAATTGGAAATTTCTCCACTATATACCAAGTTCCTATCAAAGAATCACACTCTTAAACTAGTCATTATAATTGAAAAGCTAAGAACCTTGTATAACCACGTATCTACGACTAAAAGACATGGTAACTCTGATACTAATTTATAAAATACGAAGAAAACCACAACGGAAAACTAGTTATTATTATTAGAAAGCTCAAAACCTTGTAAAAGTATAAAATCCATGCTAGAATCCTGAAGTTTCGGATCCTGCGATTGGATGGATCGTAAGAGCTTCTTTAAAAGAGAAAGAACAATTATTTCTCAAAAATGAAACTGAAAGCAGAAGCAAGTAGTTAACCTGAATGTAGAGCACTTCTGGAAAAGGGTGTGCATGAACAAGATAATCGGTGATCCACTTTAGCGAGTCGAGTGCATAGTGTAGCTGCTTCACGGCATCCATGCGATCTCCATATTCAAGAATAGCCCAAGACAACACGGTAGCAGTGAAAGCCATGGGGAACCCAAATTTCATGTGGTCACCAGCATCGTACATTCCTTTCGATAAATCCAAATCCGCTTCACTCCCATCTCGTAGCCCCGAATCCCCTCTCCACCAAACCCTCTTATTCTCTATCTTACCAGCTACACGAACATTATTTTTCAAACACAACAACAAAAAATAACTTAGTATTTGCAAATTATATTAATCATAATATAAAGTCCATGTTAAATTATATCATATGTATTACTAGATTACATTTCTGGACGTCGAAAAATTGAAGAGCCAATTCAAGAGCAGAGGCGTATTTCTGAACAACGTTGGTGGGTCGAGAAGTGAAATGAGCTGAACCAGAGTGACCAAACTTGGTTGTTAGAGAAATAACAGCAGCACATAGTACGAGGACTGCGATGATGGACACGGTTAACCACCAACACAAGGCACCAACGTAGTGATTTTTGTTGGGGTCTCCAACCTTGTGTTCCATTCAATTGAAAATAAGGTAATTGCTAATTATTATGGTTTGTATGTTAAAGTGATGGTCCGATTTTTGAAGGCAGAGGAGAGTGAAGAGTGGAGAGTGAGACAAGGAGACGGTTGTTGTTCTTTGATGTTGTAAGAATGAGAGTGAAGCAACACAAATTATGTTAATTAAAGTAAGAAAATCCAAGGGGCAATCGCACTGGGTGATTGAGGCGCCGGAGAATTGTGCCACTTAGAACATCCTGACAAGGATTTGAGGTTCTGCTGCTGATTATTTGTAGGTTTGGTAAGCTGAAAATATATAACTCTTTTTTAGAAAATATATTTTGAAAAAATAAGTTATGTCTCATAAAACATTTTAAATCGTTATCTAATTATAAATTTTGTATGGAGAATAATCTTGTTTATTTTTATAATAATTATTTTAAATTTTTATATTTATTTATTTTATATTGTCACTGCAATAAATAATTGTTATATTTATATATTTATCTATTTTTATTTTTTTTAATTATTTAAAATATTTACTTAATTAATATTTTTACCATAATTCGACGTGAGGAATTTAATTTCTTTTTTCATAAAGAAAATTTATATAAAATGTAATGTATCAAATTTATCCATTTTATATGAAAATTGTTAATAATATATTTTAATATATATTATTTATAATTGACTAAAATTTATTATGTCCTATTGTTATACAATTATAAACTACTTTATAATAATTATTATAAAAGTCATACAATTTTATATTGATTTACAATTAAAATTATTTTATTATTGACTATTAAACTCAATTTATTATGCTTCATAAAATAAAATAATTTGAATATCACTTTCTGTATTCATAATTAAAATGCTATATTAATTCAACTAGTGTATTTGTCTCTCAATTTAATTGTTGACAATTAAATTTTATTATGTAAGTGGTTGGAAGAAAAAATTCTCTTCATATTCAATTATTAAATTCAATATATATATTATTTTGAACTCAACTCATTTAAGCTTATAAACAGTTCGATTCCGGTTATTATAATTATAGTTATTTTATATATTTTTTATTTTTTTATATTAATATTAAAATAATTAAAAAAATAATTATATGAATGTATTTATTTTTATTTACACAAACAAGTTGGTTCATGAACAATTAAGTCAAACTATACATTACTAAGTTCAATTTGTTTTTCTAATGAGCTTAAATTTTAACTTAAGTTTATTTAATTTATGCATCAAGATCAATAAATTATTTGACAGATTAAATTTCAAACTATATTCAAATTGTTTCATTTCATTATGAGCTCTACTCATATAATTGGTAAAGATGTGAAAATTATTTCTACATGTACACTTAATTTTCTCAATTGTCTATTTTTTTATATGTTGACATTTGTTTTATTTTTATTTTTAAATTAAATTCTTAATAATTTTAAAAATTAATAGTTAATAATAATTTTATATTATAATTTAAATTATTTATTGTAAATATAATTTATATATTCAAATATATTTATTATAAATTTTAATAATAATATAATTTATATATTAAAAAAATTATTTATTATATTTTTTAATTATATAAAATAAATAAGTATTCTTCTTATACAATGCACAAACTAAAAAATACTAATAGAAAATAAATTAAAAATAAGATGGAATTTTTAGAATTAGAAATGAAAATAAAAAATAAAAACTGAAAATATGTTCTTAAAACAATCAACTTCTAAATTTTCTATGTATTTTAGGAATGCTTTTAATTTTAACTAAACTATATAAATAAAAAATAAACAAATATATATTTATTATTAATAATGAATATTTTAAAATTAAAAGAAAATAATAGAAATAAATTAAAATCAAGAAAGCATTATCAATAAAAAATAGACTAGGACGGTATAAAACAGTTTTATATCATTTTTCATCACAAAACACTTTGTTAAGTTTTATAATAATTATTTTAAAAGTCATATTAATAATAATATATGATAGGATGGGAAATTTATATCTATTAAACTTTTTATAGATATAGTATATCAAAATTTAAAATTTAAATTAATAATAATTTTTATTTAAAATATATTTTTAATTTGATATACTATTTCAAGATTTAAAATTTAAATAAAATCAATATTAAAATTAAATTTTAAGAAACAACATTTGAACGAAATAAAAAAATAAAATTATTACATAATACAAGAATATGCTCGTGACTTAATTAAAATGAAAATAACTCTAGTTCAAAAACAAAAATAAAATTTTATAATATAAAAGTGGATACACTCCTAGTTTCTTTTACGCTCATTGTTTGAGTGTAAATAGTGAGGAAAAAAAGTGAGATGATATACAAATATCAAATTTTTATTATTTATTTAAGAAAAATATGAAGAAAGAACGATTTTTTTACTGTTCCACAAATAATTTTTTTTCCTCTTAACTTGCCATGAAATGGTAGGGAAAATGTTATTACATTATATTATTTTTTCTATTTTTATTTTTTTAATTAAATAATTTTTTTATTAAATTATTTTATGCTAAAAAAACAATCTAGTAAAAATTTTAATTTTTAATTAAATTAACTATTTTAATTAGTATAAAAGCATTTATTATTATTTATTTATTTATATTCAGTCTAAATAAGTGAAAAGAAATTTATTTATTTCTTTACTTCTTATCTTTATCCATCTAAATAACATATTTTTGTTATTTCATTTTTCTTTTATTAATCTATCTTTATATTTCTTTACTTATTTATTCCTCTTCTAGCTATTCCACTTTTACTTCAAATAGAAGATTAATGTTTGAGAGCATTGGTCCCCAGAAGTTCTAATAATTTATCCATCATTATATTTATTGGTGTATGAGAGATGTAGAAGAAATATCTTTAGCAAAATAAACATTTAATCTTAAATAGTTTAAAATAGAACACACATGCATATATGATTTGAGTTTCAGAGATTTTACAGTTCCTAAGAAAAATTACATGCAAAATGTGTTCAATATAATTGAGGGCCACTTAAACATAACTATTATCTTATGCTCATACATTTTGGTTCCAAGGTATAAAACAAAGAAATCATGTTAGTACGTAAACTATAAACAAAAATGCATGTCATGAGACGGCTTGATATTTTATCTGAAGCCGGTGAATGGAGACTTAGGCGGAAATTTTGAGCCATTGTCTGTGTTTTCCTTTTTTGCTGCTTGTTTTAGAGTGGCATGGCATAGCCAACAGTGACAATGATGCAACTTCAAGCGGAGATTTTGGTTTTACTTTTGTCTCTTGCCTTACCTTCACTTCCTTTATGACCTTAAAAATACAAACTTAAAAGTTAAATACTCTCTCAAATTTTTATAACTAGAGTACATTAAAAAGGTTCTTTTTTCTCTAAATTATATTTTTTTATTGAATCTAGAATATCTTTTAGCCAAAAAATAAATATTAATATCTTAAAGAATTAACATTTCTCAATAAATATTTTTCATAAATATAAAAATAAAAATTGAACATTTGATTACATACTTAAGTAACATGACAATTTATCAATCATATTGCACTTTGTTAATATAAACCAACTATTCTTTAAATTAAATTCTTTTAAATTAAAAAAATACATAAAGTAAACAAATAAAAGTATATTTACTCTTAACTTAACAAATTGTTCCAATTTTCTTAAACCATCTACTTTTGAATTGTTTTTTTAAGTAATAAAATGCTTAAAGTGAGAAAATAAGATTACATTAGAAAATAAAGTATAATAATAATTATTAATTAAATTGAGATTATAGTTAATTTTATATTTTATTATATATGATTTTATCATAATTCTCAATTTAATCAATGATTACTAGGACATTTTATATTATAAAGTACATATTTTCAATTTATAGCCATTAAAGTTAGCTAATCCGATTCACTCATATTGACTTGTTGTATGTTGATTAAAAAGTGAGTTAGTCAAATTTGTCTCACTTTTTGACAAGTCAAGAAATAGTTAATCCAACTCACTCCACCATCGATTGACAGGTTAGAGGGATTGACTTACTTAAAATAAAAAATAAAAAATAATAAAATAAAATTTAAATATTATTTTTTTAAAAATAATATAATAATTAATTAAATATATTTTTTTAATATATATTTTAGCTATATGCTTGATATAGTACTAAATAGAAAACAATCATAAAAAGTATTCCACATAAAGAAATAAGTAAATTTAAAAAAAAAACTAAATAACTCCTGACTCGTGAGTAAGCTTACCTCACTACAGGTTCAACTAAGTGAGTTTGATAAGCTTTTACTAAATAAACATAAGGAATTAAATTCTTTTAACCTAACTTGATCTAAACTCATAATGGGTCAAGTTAACTCAGGTCACAACTTACCTTAAGTGCTCTACTCTTCATTGTAAAAGAGTGAAATCTTCCATTCATCTTTAATTTAATTAAACTACTCTATAAAATTAACACTCTTTAAATAAATAAATATATTATCACCTTTTGTCTTTACACACTTTTTCAATTTTCAGTTTAGAGTACTCATATTCCTATCCTCTACTCCTTTTGAAAATCCAAGTGCTTGCTAACTCCCATAATCCCATGCTCATATATTTTATTTTTTTATAAAAAATCCTCACACTATCTTTAATCATTGATTTAATGTTTTATTATTATTTGAGGCGATTATTATGTATCTTAATAAACTAACTTTAATTCATAGAAAAAAATTTATGGTAGTTGTAATAAAATTTGTTAGAAGAGGATTCATGTCTATTTCTTTTCATATTATTCTTCCACCCTAATTCGCATAGCGACTCGTTTGTAATATGTGTTAGGCTTGAAGTATCTTATGAAAAAAGGTCCGTGTTATTCACACTCCTATCTTTCCATCCCCACTATAAAAAATATAAAAAATGTTCTTAATCAAAATAGACAATAAAAGTTAGTTTTTATTGGCGTGAAACGAAATAAAAAACAAATGAATTTGGGTTTGTAAAGAAAAAAATGATGGAGGCCCATTGGGCTGACTTAAAGTCCGTTTGTGTGTTCCAGTTAGTAGCTTGGGTGTGTTACTGTGTTACATAGCATGAATAAATTGGCACACTTTTTCCATTCTTCTTTCCTTGGTTCCTTCGTTCTTTCTTCTGTGTGCTATATATTTATTATCTTAGAACCCCAAATCCGTCTCGTGTGTAGTAGTTGGCGTGAGGAATATGTTGAAGGCAAAAGTTGGTGAAATGGGTGAAGGGAGAGAAGGGGATTGGGAGTGCAGCAGTTGCAACAACAGGAACTACGCCTTCAGATCATTCTGCAATCGATGCAAGCAACCTCGCCTCCTCGTCGATACCAAAACCCCCGCTGATTCCAAGTGGCTCCCCCGTATTGGCGATTGGATCTGCACCGGTTAGCCCCAACCACCAATTTTTCTCTTTTTCTTTTCTTTTCTTTGAAGATATCAAAAATATTTTTATGTTTTGTGGATATGGTTTATGAATTCGGCTTTAGGTCCTGTTTGTGTAAAGGCTAGTTTTGTTTTTCGTGCTCGAGAGGGTTCTTGCTGGGATACTAGGAATGAACCTGTTTGGATATTTTTATTCAACACGTAGGAGTGAGATGGAATTAGGAAATTAGCCTTTTGTTTAGTCATCTCATCTGCTCCCATATGACCTAGTGTGGTTCTCTCCTTTTGGCTGGCTCATATATGGAACACTATGTTAGATAGCTGTTAGTTGTCAATATGTTGAGGCTGAGATAATTAGAGAAATAAGCCATGTTGCCTATAAATAAGAAGAGTGGAATGACAGGGTATCTTGTCATTTGTGAAAGAATTGGGGCCTTTGGGCATTGGAAGGTGTATACCCTCGAAGTTTTACAAGTAGTTTACTTTCTGGAATTCTAATCTAGTTTGTTATCAATTGGTATAAGAGCCTTACATCGTGTCTCTAAGTTGCAAACAAGTGGCATGGGAAGTGGTGTCGACATTGCAATGTTTGCTTGGGACTAGTCAAAGAGGTAGTGCACAACCAGCCCACTAGGTGCCAGGGCTAAGGAGCTTGGTTGGATGTTAGGATCCAATTGTAAGGTATGAGACTTGAGTCCCACACTGGATAAATGAAAATTTAGTATGGGCTTTACAAGGCTTTGGCTTCTCTTACTATAATAGATAGCTTTTGTGATGTGATTCTCTAAAGGCTTTTACCAATTGGTATCAGAACCCACCACTGCCACCTGAACCACTGGACTATTATCTTTGTATTGTGACTGGCAGGGAGGTGCAAATTGGTGAGGTCCTAAACAAAGAGACAAAGTTGTCCATGGTAGTCAAGGACTATGGTAGTCATCATCAGCTGCCACTTGCCATAGTGCAGTCCTTAAGAGAGCCGTGGGATCCCAGTCCAGTAGAAGAAGCATTGACAATCAGTTTTACATCCAAAAATATTGCTGAAAACAGAGAATTGGAGAATAATAGAAGTATTCAACTGTTTGTATTTGACCCAGGAGGGGTTGATAGTTGGGGGGCTGCTGCAGTGGTAAGATTTGGCTTGATCACCATGCTTCAATCGTTGGAATGCCAGTAGGACTTCATTTCAACAGTGACAAGCCATTCACCTTGAGGACTATGTGAAACTTTAGGGGGGCAGTATTGTTAGATAGCTGTTAGTTGTCAATCTGTTATATTAGAGAGTTAGTTGGGCCTGGGATAATTAGAGAAATAAGGCACATTGCCTATAAATAAGAGGAGAGGTGGAGAGAGAGGGTATCTTTCCATTTGTGAAAGAACTGGGGCCTTTGGGCATTAGGAGGGGCAGACCTTCGAAGTTCTGCAAGTTAGGTAGTATACTTTCTATAATTCTGATCCACTTTCTATAATTCTGATCCAGTTTCTATCACTCACCGGGCATTCTTTTGCCAAGTGGGTAGATACTATTCAGGCTTAAATATATATTTACTTTCTAAATACATGATTTTTTATATGAATTTTATTTGTTTTTAATCTTTACATGTAACAAAAACAGTGCATTTTTAGTCCCTCACCAAGGACTAGAAGCACATGACTTTTGTAATTTTCAAGAACTGAAATTAAATAAAATTTAAATAGGGATCCATTTCGGAAAACAAAATATTTTCAAGATCAAAAACATATTTAAGGTTACTAGTTACTGATATGCTTCTGAGATGACACAGTTTTGCATGCTCTATGTGGTGCAGGGTAGCTGAATAGGTCAAGTTTGGATAGACTTCTAAATAAATACTTATAGGAGAAGAAAATAAAAAGGTAAAATGACTTAAATTTATCCCATAAGTTAAAATTAATTTATGCACTTTAACTTTTATAGAAATCCTCTCGTCTTAACTTTTCCAAAAACTGAGGTACATAAATTGTTTTTAACTTACTGAAGAACTTTATTCTCCTATAAATGCTGATTGAGAAGCTTATTCAAACTTAGTTCATAGTGAAATTTTGTTTGTGGTAATTTCGTTAGTATTCTAGCTTTATGTGTTAAAACCTTAGTACTATCAAGGACAGAAGTGTGCCACTATGCATTTAGCTCTATTTATTTCATACATGTTTGGGTTTTCCCACCTGATTGATGTTAAAAAGATGCTTGACTTTAGCATGGCATTTGATTTTGGTTTATGATCTTCTGTTTCAAATTGAGATGAAGAACTTGCTATCACCTAGGTTGAGATGTTTGTGCTTTTTGTATGTGTATTTTGTGTGGGATGGACGGGTTGGTGTGCGTGGGACGTGTTGGTGTGCGTATGCTTGGCTTCCTTTCCCTCTGGTGCTTTGTTGGGCTGGGTTTGTATGCATTGGAACAATAGGTTGCACTAACAACAATTATGCATCAAGAGAGAAGTGCAAGAAGTGTGGACAACCGAAGGAGGTAGCAGCCATGCCAGCAATTGCGGTGACCGGAGCATCTTTCCCCACTTATTCACATTACTTTTCCAGGGCCCCAGGAGGACCAGAACAAAAGATGAATCTTGGATTGATTGGCAATGGTGTGCCATCGCAGTCACTGCATTTAAACTCCAATTGGCATGTTCCTGGAGCAGATAAGTATGGTGTCCAGCCAGTTTCCATATGGCTACCTGGTGGAAATTACGGCACTGGACATCCTCATGAAAATTCCACCAGTCAGAACCTATCTGTTCTAAAGGGATGGCGCACTGGGGACTGGCTCTGTAACTGTGGCTTCCACAATTACTCATCACGCTCTCAGGTATGTCGCAAATTCTGCTCGTATATGATGTTGAGCTATACAGTATTATAGTATACAAGAGTTGGAGTATTAATTATTTTTCTGATTCAATGTTGAAATTATTTGCAGTGTAAAAAATGCAATGCTTTCCCACCTGGTATGGCTTCCTTCCTTGGTATACATTGTAGCCTTGTAGTTGTAGGTGCAAAATGCCTAAGCTGTGTCTTCTATCAACAGATACCATGTGCAAGTGCACAAGTCTCTAACATACCCTCTTATGGTGCTCTGTTGTCCTATAGATAATCCTCGTGGGGCTCATTGCACTCATAAGAATATTTTTGGTTATTTAATACCAAGAATGACTTTAATTTATAGCAAATGATGTTAAACTTCATGCTGTTTCCATTTTTTTGGTGTAAAGCTCTAGGAACAAAACGGTTAGCTTCAGAAGAGTTGGTTTATGACTGGGACAACAAGAGATTGAATGTAGGAACTGTAAGGACTTTGTTTTTGGTTAATTTCGGATTCATTGAGGTGGTGTTAAAATTCAGTTTTGACAATTTTAAAATCCTCTTACAATCTCTCACTTATTTTACAGACAAATGATCAGCAGCAAACATATTCAAGTTTAGAGCAAGTGGTAGGGACAGGTGCAGATCCTAAACTCGGAGTCTTCCCCTCTTATCCCAGCATGAACTCAAGTACAGCTCCAAGTTTGCCAATGGCCACACTGCTTCCACCACAAGTTTCTACACCTGCCCTCCTTGGAAAAGGGTAACTAAATCCTCTCCCTGCGCTTCGTGTAATATTATGGAAGAGTGAAGGCATGTGTATATATTTTTGTAATTGTACATCCAAACACTTTAAAGATGCTTTCATACTTTCCTAGGCTCACAATTTAAATACATTTTACCTGTTGTACCTATTAGAGCAAAGCAATGGCGTAGTGGAGATTGGATGTGCACAAATTGCAACAATCATAATTATGCTTCCAGACTACAGTGTAACAGGTCATTCTCTCATTCATATGTTTAGAGGGAGCAAATTGAATGCCCTTTAAGTGAAGACAAAATTATGCCCGTCATTAACTCATTATGAAGCCATCAATCAAACACGTTCACATTTTCTGTTGCATGCTTCACTGAATAACCAATGCTCATATCATTTGCAGGTGCAAAACTCAAAGAATGGCGCCCATGCAACCCGTTAATGTTGTGTAATGTTGAATTCATTAGTTAAATTGCTTTACGTGCCCTAGTTTGGCGGAGTTTTGTTTTGATTTTCTAGCATGTATTTTGCCAGCAAAACATTGATATTCTCGACAGGCTCATTATATTTGCACAAGACATGAGTGGTTTATGCTTAGTGGTGGCATCGTATTTTTCAGTTTCTGAAAAGGTGTATGCTTACTATAAATTTTCTATTTGATATAGATGATTGTGGGTGAGTTGTGAGTATTATTCCATTCGCGTATAGCTCATTTGTCCATTGTTCTGAAATTTCAGTTATTTTAAGCTATAACCTTTTTGGTTCTGTAGTTTCATGGTCTCTTAACTTGATATGCCTGAGTTCACGTCCGCAAATTTAGTTATTGGCGCTCGGTGAGTTTCAATGCCATTTGTCACTAACTGCAAACTGGAGAATCAGCATCTCTCATAAAACACTCAAGACTATATACCAACTTTCCTGTGCATGTAACCAGAGCTTTACTAGCGTACTCATTGTAGCAGTATATATTCATAAGTGGTCAAATAAGGAGTAAACCATTACATTCATTTCTGAGATTGTAATCTTTGATTTTTTTAAATTCTCATTTAGTCTGTAATTTCCTAAAAGTCATTCACTTAATTTTTAGTGTTGGGGAAAATGATATTAAAAATATTAAAATAAATATATTTTTTTATTAAGTTAAGAACTAAACAAGGATTTAAAAATGTCAAGAATTGAATTGATTTATACTTATAATTTCATAAATTAATACACGGACTTACTTGAAAAAGTATTGATCCTTTACTTATTACTTAGTAGGCTCCTCAACTCAGACATAAAAATATGTTGTGATACATACCAATAACAATGATCTTATTCCCTAAATAAAGTTAGTTGTCATAAGCTTGGTTAGAAATCAAATTCTCTGCCTATGATCTCGTAGTTAAGTTTGGTTAAAAATCAATTGTCTGCATATGGTCTCATAGTTGGTTAAGGTTGTGTAAGGTCCTAATTAAAAAAAAAAAAAGGCTGTATAAACAAAAAAGAAGAAAATGATTGATTTGTGTGCTCCAAGATTTGTTCATATAATATCTGTTACACAGTAGACAAAATTGGAGATGATTTATCTGAGCTGAGAAGCTAAAGAGTGATTACAAGCTTGAGATGAAGATCACTTGAGGACTTCAGTAGGGGAGAGAACAGGAGCATCCAACTGGTAAAGGTTGAGTGCAGGACCGACAAACCTGAACAAAATCCAACCTCCAATCATGATGAATATGGAAGCATATGCAAATTTGTTGAGCCAAAAGAGAGCACCCTTCTCTCCAACGTAAAGCTCCATTGCCTTCTCACCCAAACTCATGTCCTCCCATTTCTTGGGTGGACTGTCTTCCCTTGCCTTTGTGGATTGGATGCCATCTTCATTCTCCCTCTGCCGTTTGGCTTGCCTTTTTGACCTCCTCCGGAAGCTTATTTCCACAGGACTAGCTGGCGTTGCGGTTGGTGCTTTAACTGACTTTGCATCTCCATTGCTTGTGTTGCTACTGTTATCACTGCTGCAGTTTATGGGGTTAAAATTGAGAGAACCGTGGCGCTGGGGCACCAAGACTTGGTTGTGCCTTGTTGATGCTAGTGAACGTCTAGTGAGAATGATGAGGAAAGATGAGTTTCCAGAGATGGACATGGATTCCATGGCTTCCTACAACGTAACGTGTGGTTCTATTTTGCTTATCCCCTTGTCTTTTATCATCCTCTTAGTCTAATTGGACCTGCACGTGACGCCCTATACTTATTTGCTTTGGATTCACTTTTCAAGCCCATAGTGCACACCTCCCGTCAACGAAGACATAATAAGGATAGAATCAGAAAGAAACACGTTTTATCCGCTTAAATTATTAGAAATCAGAATATTTTATAAATTTTAAATTTTATTTATTATTTTATAATTTTTTAATAAATTTTAAATAATAAAATATATTAAAAAGAGTTTGTCGCTAACTTTCTCTTTTTGACAATTAATATATTTCATATTTATTTTAAAATAATTTTACTTTTAAACATTTATTTAGACTATTGACTTTATTGATAATTAATTTCTACACAAAAATCTTTTTCAATACTTTTAGTTAGAGAAATTATTAGATGGTTCAAAATAATTATTTAATCTATAGTTTTAACTAATCTTTACAAGATATATAATTAAGTGTCCTTAATTTTTTTTCTCATAAATTGAAAATTTTAAATAGAGTTTAGTTAAGATCATACATAGATAGTGATGTAGGGTCAGTTAATCATTTATCTTTTAATAGAGTTTTTTTTTCCCACTTTTTTTTATTTACAACCTCAAATCCAAGTACTTTAAGGATTTAGTATCACTTCAACCGAAGTAATATTAGTAATATTGAGAATACATGGATACTTCATTAAAAAAACATTAAACTCATTGGTTCTTTTATTATATTTGTTGGTGGTTGCAATACAGCAATGCATTTATATTTATATATATATATATATATATATATATATATATATATATATATATATATATATATATATATATATATATATATATATATATATATATATATATATATATATATAATATTCTCTGAATATTCTTCACAACTCCTTATAAGGAAAAATATTATCTTTTGTTAAACCAAACAAATAAAAATATTACATAAAAGTAAATATATTTAATATTATAGAAATGAAAATAATTTAATATTTTCTTATTTAATAATTAAGGTAAAACGGTAAACGTGTGTTTTAATGATAATTTGTAAATTTAATATTGATTATAATGAAATTTAAAATATTGATGCAAATAATTAGGAAAATACTCGCAAGTGTCTTACAAAATAAACAAGAAATGCAACTATATGAAGAAAGTAATGTTATCATGTTTTTAAGAATAAAATTATAATGTAAAAATAATAAACTTATATAGGATCAAATGTATTGAAACTAAATTCTTTTTAAATATTAAAAGTATTTACCAATTCTTTATTTCATGTTTTTATATAATATAACTTAAAAATTGGAGCACGAATGAGAGCACTTGTCCTAATTGATTCAAAAAACACTGGAACGAGAGCAGTTGAAGGGAGAAAGGAGCAAATTACTTCGGAAGATATTATTATTAAATCACCAATGTTGATTGATAATGAAAGATAACAATTTATTGGAGCAGAATTAGCTTCCAATGACAAGAAAACCTAAAAGAAGAATCCCAAAACGATGGTGTCAAGAAAGACAACCAAACACAGACAACAAAAAAATCACAAATCAGAATTGTCTTCCTCCTCGGGAAAGCGAAGGTGCTTTCCTTTGGGTGTGGGCAAGCCCTTCAAACGCAGCACACTAGACGACGCCGTCTCAGCATCGCACCCCACTTCCACTTTGTCCACAAGCTCGTCATCACTGTCGTAAACAAACCTCGTGTGCTTCCCACAACCCTTGTCGTTGACGCTAACATTGTTCAACCCAGCACACAGCTCGTCAAGTAACAACCCTCCATCATCGTCGTCATCATCCTCAGCATCCTCGTAATAATCCTCTTCCTCTTCGCCCATTTCCTCGTCCTCGTCATCTTCGTCCTCATCGTGTGTGCTTGCATTCACCTGGATCGACCAAATAGAAGCACTATCATCCTCGGTGTTGGACCCACCCCCACCGCTCCCTTGTGTCACTTCCTGGTAAGACACCTCAGAGGAGCATTCCGAAACCTCGGATTTGTCCGAGAAATCCAACAGCAGCGACCTCGTTATCACACTCTTCTCGCACTCAACCTTCTCATTCTTCTTTCCTTCAAATATCTCATTCACCATCTGTCATAAAAACCCTTTAATCTTACATTTTTAATGTATAATTTGGGTGTGGTTTTGGGTCTGTTAGGTTGGGCAAAAAAAAAAAAAAAGAATTTTGAATATCCTCTTCTTGATGGTTTCACAAATTATTTATGATATTAGAATCATTACCTGATAGTAATTAACGGTAAAAAATAAATTTTCTTGGAAATCTTAAAAAGGGTAAAGAAAATAGAACGAAATTACGATAAAAAGGAAGACTAACACGTGAGATAAGGTGTTCCTGAACCACAGAAGAAGGAGGTGAGAGCAGAGCCAAAGGCGCGTGGGCAGAAAGATTGAGGATTTGAGGAGTATTGGCGGGTGTGGGTGCAAGAAGAGACATGGGGGAATTAGCGAGTTGAAGAAAGGGGGGAATAATTTCCATGGAAAGTTTGGAAATGACAGCCTCTTCTTCCACTTTCTGCAACAGCGTCTTAACTTGACCCCTCAGCAAAGCCTCTCCGGACCCTGGCGTTTTCTTCACCCTCTTTTGCTTCGCCATTGACGACAACGGCGTTTCCACATCCTTGCCGTTTGCCAGCCCCACGATCGGAGAATCGTTCGATATGTCTACAAGCGCCGACCGATCCTGTTGCTGACCGTTGTTTCTTTGCCTCGTTCTCGAAACGCTCTTTTCCGACTCCTCCATCTTTTTTCCTGAACCACAGAAATTAAATGAAATGAAATTCCGAAATTGAAAGTTAAGAAAAGGAATGTACTGCCACTGGCTTACTTGAGACAGGGATGTTGTTGGAAGCTGTTTGGGATCTTGTGAGTCTTCTTGCTGTGGAGGATGGAGTCTCCATTGACACTGATTATGAGTCGCAAGAAAAGTTTAATACCGATAGAGAGATTAGAGAGATTAGAGAGAGTCACGGTGCAAACCAAGATATAAGAATATGAGCTATCGGACTAAGCTGCGGGGTTTATAAAAAGTCCATGCTATCAAAATTTGACCGTTGGCGCGTGCGCTTATTTGTTTATTGCCTAAAATAAAACAATACGCGTGAACTAGCCGTTGCCCTCCATTCTTTTGAATTCTGGGTCTATTTTTTGAAGTCCGGCCCATTTGTTTTGGTGTACATCATGGGCTTCAAATGTGCAGGCCTGGTTTGTTGAATATATAATAAGCCCATTAGAAATGTGGTGTTATATAGACGATAAATCTGACCGAGGAACACTACGACAGCCTCTCTTCTATTTTTTGACGAAAAATAAATGTCCAAATTATATTTTCATGTTTTTATTTATTTATTATAAAGTATATGATTAAGATACCATCAAATATTAAGTCCTTACTTAGATGAGCTTATAAATAATTTATTTGAATTTATCTTATATTATCAAGTATTTGTGAGAGTATTTAAGAGAATTTATTAAAATATCTTATGACTAATTTATAAAATGTTTTAAATTTATTTTCATAAGTTCATTAATATATCTTATATGAATTATATGAATAGCTTATATGGAGCTTAAAAAAAGTAACCTTCAAATCTTATCAGAGCTAAATATATAGAGTGTACATATTTTTTATTTTATTTTTGTTTTTTCTTCAAATTAAATATTTTATTTTTATTTCTTCACCCAAATTAATATAAATATCATCTTCTACACAAAATAAATTATAATTATTTATTACTAATAATTTTTTATTTTTTATATATTTCTTAATTTTCACTAAAAAATAATAATTTAATCAAATAAATTTATATTTTTATATCTTACTAGTAATTTCTTTTATATGTTATTAGTAATTATATATACATATATTTTTTTCTTACAATAGTATGTATTGATTGAATTTTTATAATGATTTATTATTTTTATAAATGTTAATGATGATTTTTTAAGTTTACATCATGATTTTAAGAAATATATTATTTAATTTAAAAAAATTAATTTAATTTTAATCATTTTTTTATTATTAAATATTTTAATTTTAAAATGATGGATAGATGTATTTTGATTTTTTTAAGTGTGTTACATAAATTTTTAAAATTTATGATACTTAATTTAAAAAAAATAAAAAATAGTGAATAGTAATTTTTAGTTTTAATAAATTTGTTATATAAATAATATTAGTATATTAATTACTTAGTTAATTTTTTAAATTTTAATTTATTTTAAATCATGATTTGATTTTTTATAATTTTTTAAAATAAAATAATATTTAATAAGCACTTGTATAGTAATATATCCAAACACTTTAAAATTATATAACAACGTGTATATTCGAACGCACATAATCCTTTGAATTTTAAACACTTATGAGCTAAGATATTGTATAATAAAAATTTATTGGATAAGATATTAATTAATCCTAAATGTAAGTATTTTTCCTAACAAAAATTCAAATAATGATTCGTCATGATAACCAACATCTTCTACTAAACTCAACCTTCATATATTTTATTACTGTTAAAGAATGGTAAACGCACATTGTTTGTTCTCACCATTAAACCATAAAAAATGAGGTGGTGGTGGATATTGAAAGTTCTTAGTCACTCTATCCCTTTAACAGCCAATAGAGGAACGAATTACATTTATCCTCTATCCTATTTTTGTCACAGATGCCCTGATTTTGCAACTGTTTACATTGGAGGTTACACATGTGTAAAATTTACATAAATACGACATTGCTTTGTATATATTCTACACTACAAATCTAAATTTGTATTTTTTAAATAATAGTATCATTAAGAGTTATTTTAAACGACAATAATTTTATGAGTTATTAAATAAATTTTTTTTATCATAAATAGCCTAAGCTCCTAACTTAGAATCTTCTATAAGAAGAGATCCTTGAAAAATCTCCGCATGTTAATAAAGTCAAAGATAAAAATATAGAATGAAAATTTTTTTTTCTAACGATAGAAAAAGACAATTCATGTTTTACTGATGTATTTGTGACTTAGCTTCACAAAAAAATATAGAAAAGTTTCATCTCTATCTTTGATCGAATCAAATGTATAATTCCATTGACAAGAGTAAAACAAAGGTGAGTTTTTGGGAATCATTCCATATCAATGTTATTATTGTTTAGGAATT
The DNA here is from genome assembly GCA_025330945.1 of Mucuna pruriens. NCBI lineage: Eukaryota > Viridiplantae > Streptophyta > Magnoliopsida > Fabales > Fabaceae > Mucuna > Mucuna pruriens. The sequence continues at coordinate 1,428,801 of JAENHJ010000528.1, read as the reverse complement.
AGATTCCATTTTAATTAGATTGAATCTATACTAATAGTTAGCTTTAATCTCTGGCTAATGTCTCACAATTCAACTTGAGGTACTAAGCAAACACCAATGTTAACTAAGAAGCCCACACAATTTGCATAGTGATTTTGCGCAACTCCACCACAAGTTGTCATCCCATTCACTTGCGCAACTCCACCACCCGTGTAAGCACTTCAATATATACAAAAAATAAAAATGTTTGTTCAAAGAGTTGAATTGAATCTCTTTATGCTCTTCCTCTTTATCTTTTCTTCTTTTCGTGAATATCACTGAGCTTTAAGATTTCACTATCACTCTTCTATTGTCTCTTTTCCTTATTTAATTATCCTTCAATCTTTTCCACAAATTTTCTAGCCCTTTTTCTTATTATTTTCTCCCTTCCCCTTTCTTCATCTATTACCTTGTATTTATAGACATCCACAAATTGATTATTTAATTCCTTCTTCTATCCCTTTTGCAATTGGCAGGCTATAGGTAATCTCTTGGGGAACAAATCTTATAGCAGCATGATTTTTAATGGGTTTGTTGGTGGTGGCAAAAGGCAGAGATGAGGTTGAAACTGAGAGGAGTAGAGTAGCCTCTTTTTTGAAGATATTTTTTTCCTTTTTTAATTAATGTATTGTAATTTTGATTTTTTTTTGCTATGTATATGGATTGGAATATATTTGTTAAAGAGATTCAAACAACCCAACACAAATATATTTTCTAAATAAGTTAACAACAAGAAAAATAAAACAAAACAATAAAAAGCGGAACAAAATCAGATATTCACATCCATAAATTAGAACTAATTCATAAGAGATCCATTACTAAAATGAGGTTATCCCCACATTTATACTTTATCCGCATTGCTTTCATCCATAAGTCATTGTGGTTATTAATGAAATTCTAACTTGTCTTGATCATAGCAATTTGATTAATCATCCACCTTAGCTATAGTTGTAGACCTTCTTGGTTTTTGGGAGGCATGAAGTCTTCCTTGATGCCATGTGAATTTTTTTAGATTGCACTGAATCTCCCAAATAAAATCCTTGTATTTTTTGTCAATGACATCACAAATTGACTTTGGTTGAGAGGTTTGCATAAGGTATGTGGAGAGGACTTGAATCACCGACTTGGTAAGTGTAACTCTTCTCGCAAAGGATATGTTCCTTTCTTTCCACGAGTTAAGTCTTTGATTCATTTTGTCAACCACAAATTGATAAGTATTTTTATTCACCTGTTTATGAAGAATATGATCTCCTAAATATCTACCAAAATCTTTCATTCTTTCAAATTACTTAGAGTCATTTATCTAAGTTTTCACTTGCCAAGAGACATTTCCAGGGAAGATTTGAGTCTTATCAACACTCACCTTTTGACCTGAGCTCTTTCAAAAAGAGCTGAAGAATTTTCGCATATAGGCTCAACCTAGCTCAAAAATGATTTTGCAAATAACAAGTCATTTACAAATGCTAGGTGGGAGAGCTTTCGGCCACCTTTAAATAGTTGGATAGGAGACAAAAGTTGGTTGTCCACTTCCATATTGACCAACTGGAACAATCTTTTTAAACATGACACCAGATTAAATCAATAATATTTTGTAGTGTGCCTATATCTTCTAAAGTATTACGAATGAAATGCCAACTCAATCTATCATAGGCTTTTCCAGGTCAATTTTGTCTTCCATCCATCCTAGCTTACCTTTCCTATGTCTTATGGGGTGGAATACTTCCTAGGCAATGATGATATTATCAAAACTTTGTTTGTGCGTGATAAATTGCTTTAACATGGGTGAATCAACTCCTAAATTGTTGCTTTATGCCTTTGAGCTCGAATTTGTCACAATGTTACTGGCTACATTGCATAGGCTGATGAGTTTGAAGTTTTTCATGTTTTTGAACTTTGTCAACCTTTGGAAGATGAAGGTCTCATTTACCTCTTCCAATTTCCTCAAATTTTCAAATATCTTTTTCACCAATTTACCAAGAGAGTCTCCCACAACCTGTGATTATTTATGGTAGAACACAACTTGAAAACCATAAAGGTTGAAGGATTTGAAGGGCCCCATATGGAAAACAACAATCTAGATTTCCTCCTCATTTACCATTTTACTAATCTATTTTTTGGATTAGTAGATAGAGGTAAGAAAACTTCTCTAACGTAAAAAGGCTTGACAGAAAATTATTTTGAGAATAGGGATATGCATAAATTGGTTGTCATCTCTTCAAGTTATTGGCCAAGATCTATCATTTCTCTATAGCATATCATAGATTTTTCTCTTTTGTTTAATGAGGGTATAGTTGTGAAAATACTTTGTGTTTCTATACTCATAGTCAAGTTACTTCGATCTAGATTTTTTGAATCACATCAATTCTTCTTGAGCTAGTGTCTCCTTGTTCTCCGTCCAAGTCCATTCTTATTCCTCTAGAGATATGGGCTATCACACTTGAATCATTTATATGCTATTCTATTTAGGTGACAAAGCAATATCCTCTTCCTTTTCAATATATTCCACCAACGCAAAGACTTTTGGAGGCGACACATATTACCTATCCAATCTTCCACTCAATTCCGAGAATGAAAGATCACACTTAAACAATCAAGCTATTAGGGACCGAAAGGGTCTCTTTCATATGTTACTTGTTGAGTTGCTGCAAAATTTTACCCATAGGGAAGTGTGATTTGATTTAAGTAGGGCAAGATGATAGAAATTCCTCTTGAAATCTCATATGCCGCCTAAGGTTGATCAACATCCTATCAAGACATTCCTTTAGGTTTCCCTATTGTTAGGTATAAAGGGAACCTTGAAAACTCAAATCAATCAACTCATAATCCTCCATAAAATTATTAAGGTGAGAGATACTTCTGGTGGAGTGGATAAGAACTCCACCCTCTCGTTCATGATCAAGAAATCCCCAATGATTTCCTAGGCTTCCTTTATAGTTGCTTAGAGTTTGCAAAGATTCTCCCACAATTATTGTCTTTGCATGTAAGAAGGATAATTGTAGAAAATTGTTAAAAACTAAGGTGACTCTCATTTCCTAGCAACCTTCATATGGACCCATTGATGAGAATGGGATCAAATTTCCACTTTTGAAGAGTTTTCGTTCTAAAGGCACCAAATACCTCCAAATGCACTAATTGGATCCTAAATAAACTTATTTGTAAATTCATCCTTTTTATGATTTTCTTTACTCAAGTGCCACTAGTGTATTTCTCAAAAAGCATTATCAGATCAACATGATACTATTTCTTTAAATCCTTCACCATGTTGGGAAAACCTCTACTTATAGTATCCCTACAATTCCATACCAGGAAATTCATTTGAGATAACTAAGAGTTGGAAAAGGGAGAAAATCCCTTTGAGTCAATTATGAAACATAGTCCACATTTATTGCAACTAAGTTCATGTCTTCAAGACAATATGCTTTACTTATCGGTTTCAATAGTTGCACAAAGCAACTTATTAGTCCTATTTGTGCAATTTGGAACAAGACATGTTATATTTAGCAGCTATGAGCGAGCATATTCTTTATCTTTGTTTATCATCATTGTCAATGATTATGCAAACCTTCTAAGGTGTGGTTAATGCAAAAACAACTTAGTTTCCCTTTCTAGACTCTTCATCTTTGTGGAGATAACATGTGTTATTGTCTTTGCTCTCTTGTTGACAATATATTGTTCCTCAATCCTTTGGATGTTGTTCTAATTGGCATTAATTGTACTTAATAAGTTCTTCACTATGGGTGTTGAGATTGCTCCACTTTGAATAATGGTACTAGGGTCCTTCAATTTTGTAGAGGTGCTATGTTTCCCCACATTTTGCTTTTGGGGGTTTACTCCTACCACACTCCACATTTTCACTTACACATTTGATGTTGCACAAGCCTTCCTCTTTGGTGATGATGAGTCATTTCAGGGCTCAACATTGTCCGATGGTCATATCTCCTCATTAATTATCATGTGCTCCTCCTTTATATGAGATAATAATTCAAATTTTGATAACTTGGTGAAATGTTTCTTTGCAATAAGCCCTTTCTCTACTAATTCAAAAGAATTTCTCCTTGATTTTGGTACTTTGTTTTTATTACAGATTAATCTTTTAACCATCATCCATAGACCATAGGTGGCCTTCTAATTTGTTTCCTTGATTTTAGCAACTGACAAATCCTCCTTATGTAATAAAAACAAGTGTGGATGATGGTTAAAAGATCCTTTTCTATGCTAACTCAAAAGATTTTTTTTTTCAGATTTTGACACTTTGTTTTTATTTTGGTGCGAGGACTAACTTTAAATCTTGAGTTTGAAAGGTTGCATTCCATTTGTTTAAAATGCAAGTAATATGGGCACTTCTCCACACTTCATACACATTATTTTATGCCCATATCGTCCATATTGAAAACAAATTGAATGAAACTCTTTGTACTCAAGATTTAAAGTTAGTCCCTGCACCAGAATATTCGACAATAACCTTTTAGTAAGGTCTATTTCAATACAAATCCTAGAAAATTTCTTCTTAAGCGAATAGAGGTCAATTTGTCCACCTTAAGCATTGTACCAAGTTTCACACCTACATGCCATAGGAACTTACCATTGTATAATTCTAAAGGAAGTTCTGGAACACAAATCCAAACTACTACTCTTGTAACCTTTTGTATGTTGGACAAGAAAAAACATTTTCATCTCTACACAATTCTTTGAATAGTGCATACTTATAATTCTCTTTCGCTAAGACTACCACCTTGTAGTAATTGTTAGGCATATAAATAATTTGCAATGTTCCCATCTTTGCCCAATCTTTTCATAGTTTATTTCTAGCATCCTAAAACTCTTATTTCCAAAAAGATGAACCACTAAAGAATTGCGGCAAGGGTTACTCTAATTCTCCACCTCTTCCTTCGTCACTATAATCTCTGAACAAGAATTAACATACTTTTCTTTCTCATCATTAATTTTGTTCTCGGACATATTTGCATCTAGGATGTCATTCCCTTCACAGTTCTTATTGTCACACATACCCAATACGAGCATGAGTTTCTCCTTAAATGGCTAGTTGTTGGTAAAGTTCGCCAATGATGAATCACATCTCCTTCTCTCGTCTTGACCTTTTTTCATTATCTTCTCTAATGGATTTCTTGTAGGGGAGCATGAAACCCTAGTAGAGTCTTCCACTTGGCGATGCCTACTTGATAATTTTATTAAAACACATTCTTGTCATATTCTTTATATATATATATATATATATGTATATATAGTTTCATTTTTAAAATTTTATTCCTTTTAATTATTTTTAATCATCTCAAATCACTTTTTTTTATCTTTATTAGTATATTTGATTTTCTTAATCAATTATCTTTTTCAATCTATTTTTTCATCTTTATTTTTAAATTAAATTTTAATATTTTTTTAAAGGTTTTTCAATAATTAAAAAAAATCATGTATCACAATATAAATTATTTATGGTGAATCTAAAATATAATTTATATATTCAAAATTATTTATTTAATACGAATTTAAATTATAATATAATTTATATATTTAAAATATTATTTTATTATAAATTTTAATTATATAAAAATAAATATTTATCTTATATATTACAGAAATTAAAATATTAATTATAAATTATATTCCTAATAAAGTGTTGGGTGGTGTCTTTTGTCTAATTAGTTTATGCACATGCATGCCTAGACTGTGGAGTGGCTTGTGAAGGAAGGTGCAAGGTGTCATCAAGGCCACGTCTGTGCAAGAGGGCTTGTCGGAGTTGCTGTGCCGTGTGCAAGTGTGTCCCTCCTGGCACTTCCGGCAACCTGGATTCTTGTCCTTGCTACGCCAACCTCACCACCCGCAATCAAATTCCTAAATGTCCTTAGTTTTCTAACCATCTCTGCCAAATGGGTTTCTTTTGCTACTGTTTGGGTAATAATTAATGTAATTCGGCTGAATATTAATGAAAATTTCCACTTTTGATTTAGGATTAATATTTATTTTGGTCTTCGTTAGAAAACATGTTTCAAGTCCAAGAAAAAAGAGAGAATTGAGAAGTTATAAAACTAAATATAAAAATTGAATTATTATATGAAAGATGAATACATTACAAACTAATTGCTTATATCTAACTAATTATATTTTTAATAATATTTATAATATTTTTAATTTAGGATGAATTATATAAATACATATAAATTTAAAGTAAGTAACAATAAAAAATATAACAATAAAAAATAAAACATAAGTATATTGCCTAAAAGAGATATAAACCATACCTAAAACTATTAAAGTTAATAGGTAAAATATTAACTATTAAGATAAAATCACAACTCAAGGTTTATTTGTTTAATAAGCAAATATGTTAAATTACCTAAAAGGAAAAAACAAACCAATAAGAAAATACTTAACTATAAGATAAAAGCAACAAAGTTTAGTCATAAAAAATAGAAGACAAACTACAATACTTACTTAAAATAGAAACAAAACATCTCAATACTTAACTATTTATAACAAAAGCTCAAAGTAATTCTTAACCACTATGAACAAAAACTTACATGAAAGTAAACCTATAGTAAACCACATCAATACAAATATGTCTTCATAGATGACTTTTCACAAATACCTTATGAGCAAAATTTTTAGCTCACCAAACTAGAAAACAAAAAAAAAAGAACAATTATCTTAACAAATTGGTCACTATATCCAATAATGAAGGAATTGTGTATTTCAAATTTTGACGTTCAATTAGTAAATCAAAATATGCTTATTTAAGCCTCGAGCCTAAATCTAAAAGAACCAACATATCAACAAGACCTAAGTCTGGTGACACATGTGAGAAATGTGGAAAACACTAGCAAGATCTCAATGCATCCCATGAAAACCCCAAACTAAGGTCAATCAACGCTAAAAAAAATTCAGTGCTGGAGGCATCATTACTTCTATGCAATAGTTGATTAACATCATTCGAACCTTTAGAGAAAAATTGAGTTGAACATTGACAAAAAGGAAAATCACCAAACACTTTATGTGCATGACAAGTTATAAAAGAAAATCACCATTGATAAAGCGGCAAACAACTAAACGCTCTATCAATTGATAGAGGCAATCAACACAAGCAACCAACAGGATCTGAGGCCAACCCTTCTACCCATAGTTATACCCATACCTTTGAATGAGAAGCGTAGACGTAGAAAACACGTTCCTCAAGGTCCTTCTTCTTGTTCTTTAGGAGTTTCTTCCAGAGGTTCTCCTTCCTTCACTCTTTATTTTGAAATCACGTATTTAAGAAAATTAACTTAACAATAAATATCTTTACTATTCTTCTGATTACTCCTTTATACAGTCCCTAAAAAATTAGCCTTGTAGTTTCCTCTTATAGCCAGCCCATGCGATACCTAAACAAAAGATCCCACATCTCTTGAGTAAGCTCTAAGAGATGAGAAATGTTAAACTGTCATGGGTTCAATACTTGGCACCAAACCCAACTTGTTTAGAGGCTTGCTTACCTTCCCTATTATTTGGTATCCAACTCCTTATATAAAAGAAGGTGATAGTACATGAGCTCATATTGGTCAATGTGGGACTGGAGCTATTCCACTCCTTATACAGGAGAAGGAGGTGATACATGATGTTGCCCGATGTGAGACTTAAGCTTTTATCATATTTAAATAGTTTATTTTTCTTAATTTAATTAATTTAAATCCAACATATATTTCTTTAAAAATATTATTTATTTAATTATAACCCAATTAAACCACTTATGAATAATAACCAATAAAATACAAATATTTACAATTAATAATAAAATAAAATAAAAATTGAGGTATTACAAAAATCGTCTCCCATGGCTGAGCACAGTGGCACTTATGATGATGATGACAAACCAAGAACACAATTTGTGGGTTGTGATATGGATGATATGAAGAAGCTTTCTATCAGTTTAGCATTCCATTTCTGATCAATGGTGACTTGAAAACTTGGTTGAGGCTCGTTCAACTGTGGTAATTCCCTACCACTTCAAAGTTGCACGATGCCTATTCCTCTCCCTTTCAGATTCAAAATCGTTTGGGAGGGGATGTTTTCGAAACCGGCCAACTACATTTGACTTATAGTGTCGGCCAGTTGTCTCACCTACATTTTTAAGTCATGTATAGTAGCAGTTATATTTTGTTGAAATTGTAAAATCAAATCCTCCATTGTGGAAGAATCTTCTCGTGGTGGCATTTGCTATTGTTGTCGTTGGCGGAATGCTAGTTCTTGGTATCTTGGACCTTGTTGCTGATAATTGCCTTGACTTGGACTCGACTAGTCCAAATCTCGGTGCTGTATGTTGTGCTTGATTCGAATTCGACTGGTACGGTTGCCTCGAGTGTTGCTGATTATCAAACTGCCGATTCGAATAAGGCTGCCTTCCATATTGGTATCCGCCTTCTAGCGCTCCAACGCATTATGTACTTTCTATCTCTGTCTCCTGCAAAATGGGACACATATCAGTAGGGTGCTCCACTAAAGTGCAAATTCCACATGCTCGTTGTGTATTTTGTTGATGTTACCCAACAACGAACTGCCTCACAAGAGATGTGAGCTCCATCAGCTGGTTTTCCAATCTCTGACTATCAAAAGTGCTGACCTCATTCACCATTCTTGAGGTGCTTACTCTGCCTCTAATCCCAAGCTGTTGCATGTTACTCGCTATGTTCGAAATCAAATGCCTTACTGTCGCTAGGGTCTTATCCATTAGGGCTTCCTCACTTGCCACATCGACCATGTTTCTGTCCATCATTAGCAAACCTTCATAAAAATATTGCAGTAAAAGTTGTTTGCTTATTTGATGGTGTGGACACACGGCACACAGCTTGTTAAATATTTCCCAATACTCATGCAGTGTTTCCCTTGAGTGTTGCCAGATTCCACATATCTCCTTCTGGATGGCCATTGTCCTGAACATCGGGAAGAACTTTTCGAGGAATAGTCGCTTCATGTCTCCCCACGTGTTGCACATAAGCAGCTACAAATAGAACAAGACTTTCACTACTCCATCGAGTAAGAATAGAAACACCTTCATTTTTATGTCCGAGATCCCCTACGGTCTCATTGTTGAACAGACCACGTGAAACTCCTTCAAATGCTTATGTGGATCTTCACCTACAAGGTCGTGGAACTTGGGTAACAGGTGTATTCATATGACTGGGCCGGCTCCAACTGTGGATACTAGATGCACCATGGTTGGTACAACACATCTGACGTCACCAGCTCCTTCAATATCCTGTTATTGTTTTCCATTTGGTTTCGACTCATACAAGGGATTATTTGAAAAATCAGGCTTAATTTCAAAATTATCAGTCTCGAGTATTGATAAGTCATATTTTATACACCTCACAAGGGTTTAAGATGGGTATTGTTGAGACTATTTGGTATCTAAGAATCCCATCTTAGTTAGGATTCATATTATTAGCCTAGAAATAGGAAAAATACAAATATGTGCTAATTTGAGGATTTTAGCTAATAAAAGGTTGGATTCATTTTGTAGGCCAAAGCATAAAGCGTCTCAACCCATTAAAAGCATCTCGGCCCAAAAAAAGTTGTCTCAACCAGACCAGCTCCTTCCCAACCAAGCCCAGCTCAATGGCCCAAGTCACTCCAGAGAGGCGTATAGTGCACGAATGATCAATTACGGGTAGAAAGGTCAATTAGGAATATGTAAATTTAGTTAGGAAGTTTATTAGGATTAGGCGTGCGTCACAAGCTACCCAATTGTTAGTGCACGTTTTAGATGTGTTGAATTCAGACTTTTATCCATTCCCATCTACACTTCATTTTCACGGTGGTGCACGATACCTCAATGGCGTCTCTCTCGATTAAGGTGCATGCTAGGGATTGGGAAGTCGAAGGTTATCAGAGGTGATCATTCGGTATAGCTGACGCACTCTAGTGGACTAGATCCTCAGCGTCCTAGTCATCATTGGTGAACAATCACCGTTTTTCCATGGCAATCGTTGTGAAAAGTGGAGTCCATGAATTCACTCCTTGTATTCATACTCTGTTTCAATAATATGATTGATTTGCGTTTCTTATCTTTAGATTGTGAATTTTGTTTTTAATCTGTTTTACTGTGTCACGATTGTGCATTGTGAATTGTTAATTGTGAAAGTGGATCAACGTTAGACTAGGCCGATCAGAATCGGTTTAACAACTTCATTAGGTAATCAATTAGAAAACTTAACATCAACCACGTGCTTACTCCCTATCAACTTATGAGGTGGCGATTGTATAAATCCTCGGTATGGCAGTAGATGAATTTTCAACGATTGTCGTAGGAACCTTAGGTTGATTTGGAAACATAATCTTGAGTGCAGAACGGGGACCAATTGTTTGTTGAACTCTGTGTTGGTATAGTCGTAGTTAGTGTAGTTTATCTTGTATTTACTTTTATACTTAGTTTACTTTCTGCCTTACTTTACATTTCCAGCACTATAAACCCCTCTCTATTTACCTGCCTCTTAGTCTGAAACCAAGTCTAGTCCAACTCTGCCGCGTCCGTCTATGTCCGAGTTCGCGCTTAATCTGTATCAAATCCGTTTTTGCTAAGGGCAATTCGACATTCTACACACTTAGCGTTTTCTATGCAAAACTCTGATTTTCACGTTAAGCCATAATTAAACACATTGCGTCCTTAAGAGATTCGACCTAGGGTTACGTTATGTTATTTAGCCTTAATTTTATTTTATAAACAAAAGATGACTAAAAACAAGTTATCAAATTGGTGTCATTGTAGGGGACACAAGTTCCTTTGTGTCTTTATGTGCCAAATCTGAGTTTATGCCGAATCCCAAGTCTGTAGAATGTTAGGTCTGTTTGTCTTTTGTTTTTATCTGTATCTATTGAGTTTGTTGAGTCTGTATTTGTTCTCCTTTTATCGAATCCCAGTTTTAAGGCATGTCAAGTCTGTGGTGACAGCTTTGTTTGCGTGTGTTTGTGCATTGTATGTTTGTGAGTTTTTACTATTGAAAAAAAAAGAGAAGAAAGAAAAGTTGCAGTACCTTTCTATCTTTCTACATAATTTTTCTTGTAATTTATTTTGTGTTGCGTGAGTTGTTATTTTGGGATTTTATATTTCTGATATTCTTTTGTGTAACTTTTGTCTTTGCATCATTGACTCTAACTTTTCTGCATAACTGACTTCAATTTTTTTGCATATTTGACTTTGCAATTTTTTGCATGAATTTTTTTAGTGCATGACTAGAAGTAGCTCTGACATTCTGTATGAATTAGATAGGACTTTATGTAGGTTAAGGAAGGTTAGGAGTATTGTAGTAAGTAATAGCGGTAGTTCTAATTTTGCTTCTAACTCTGACAATAGTATTTCTGTCACTAACGATTCTAATTCTTTTGAGTACAGTAGTTCTAACATTAACTCTGATTTTAATTTTGGTCTAAATAAATTTCAAGAGCCGAAATAGATGGAGAACAACGATCAAATGCTTAAGGATTTGGCCACGTTGAATGTGGTGTACCAACCTTGGTGCATCAAATATCCGTAATTGGAACCAACTCAAACCTATGAATTAAAATCCGGTTTGATACATTTGTTGCCCAAATTTCATGGTCTTGCAGGTGAAGGCCCCTACAAGCATTTAAAGGAATTTCACGTGGTTTGTTCCACAATGAGGCTGCAGGGGATATCGGAGGACTACATCAAGATGAAGGCGTTTCCATTTTCCTTGATGGGGCTGCTAAGGGTTGGCTCTATTTGCAACCAGTTCTTTTCAACCAGTCTTTTCAAAATACCGATACAAAGATGGATTCAATGGAAAAGATGATGTCCAACTTCGTATGACAACCGTTAGTAGTAGTTGCAGTGTTCCACCTACAATGGCCAGGGTACAGAGGGATTGAATTGCCAAGTAGTGTGCTAGCGAGCCCTGACAGTCTCGTCTTAGCAACCGACCTCGATTCTCAACCCTTGGTCTTGTGTTCATTTGAGCCTGAGCAACCACCGTACTGAAGCACCATGGAATAAAGATGTATGAAGGGAAATTAGGCTTGGGGAATGGAAAGTGTGTTTGGATAAGTGTAGTTGTGTATGATCGATCTACTAACCCATGAACGTTGACATGCATTCCTACTCATACATGCATCAACTACTAACTCTTAATAACATATTTAACCACCTGATCTAACAAAAATATCAAAATTAACTACTCTAACTATTACGTGCTAAATTACATTTTATGCACGTGCTTAAATCTGCTAAAGTGGAGTCGATCTTTTGAAGCCGAGATGGATCTGGTTCTGGATGGGAGTTGACATCTGATTTGAGGTCAGCATCTGAATAGATTAAGCCGCAGAGTCGATCCTGCGGAGTCGGTTCCCGGTATGGAGTTGGCAATCGATCTAGAGTCGGCATCTGATATGGAATCGGCTTCCGAACTAGAGTCGGCATCTGGACTAGAGTCGGTACTGCGAATATCACCTTGGCACGGAGTTAGCCTTCGAATTCGACTCTTACAAGAGTCGGCTTCATCCGGTCGGAACGCATCTGGTCTCTAATGGGATGACTTCGTTCTGATCGGGACGGAGTCGACCTAGAAGGTCTCGTTTGGCCTAAACGACTTTCTCTAGCTAATTTGACTTTGTCCAGATTCTCTTCTAACCTATAAAACAAGACTTGCTCTTACGTTAGTAAAAATTAGTAACTTAACCTAAATTTATAATTTTCTTAGTTCAACCTTAAAAATCTAAATCTTAACTAATATATTAATTCTTAATTCTAAATTATAGTCTAAGCATCATCACTCTCCCCAGCCCTAACGTATTTTCCAGCCTTATCACTTTCTTCCTACATTTGTTTGATATAGACCTCATAATTATCCTATTGCTAACATACCAAAAAGTTTTCGGAAGGAGCAGAAGAAGAAAGGGATTAATAAAAGTGGGTATTACTTCTTTTTTTATATATAAATATTAGAATTTTATAACCTCTGAATTAATTTTTGTTAATGATTCATATATTTTCCTTAAGTCTTACAACTGGTATAAATAGATCCTATTTCTGTATCTCTAAACAATTCCTAAAATAACAGTATTTATTTCCGTGAAACACACGGTTATATGGAGTGTCAATTTGGTAGTAGATTTATCTTATCAAGTTATCAAGTCATAAAAGATTACTTTGTATAGACCAAAACGAAAACAATACAAATGACCGATTTGGAGACTATTAAGTTATATGGAACAAATTAAACCGGTTAGCTTAAGAAAAATTTAATCATGCAATTTTATTATTTTTTTTCACTAAAATTCATTTGCCACTAACAATTGGATACCAATTCAATTTAAAGCATAAAAATTACCAAAATAAAACTTACTTTTATTTACACGTTATGGATTAAGTTATATATAGCCAATATTTGAAAGAGTTAATTATTAATTGATCACTTATGTCAAAGTTTGGTGCTGGTAATTAATTGTGCTAGCTCGTGAAAACAGATAATCAGATAAACCTAATTTACCAGCCGTCCCTGTCTCCGGATTTGAAATACTAATAAATACATTATACATGCATGGAATCCGCGAAAAGAGTTTCTTCTTGTATTCTTGAGTATTTTCTTTATAGTAATCTTGTTAATATTAAATAATGACAATACTATTAAAATAAATATATTTTATAATATACTAAAATGTTTTCTATTTTATGTATCATATATATTAATTAAATAAATAATACATAAATTATTAAAAAATATATATACACCAAAATTATCCAATACTTTTTTCATATAAATAATTAAAATTTTTTAATAAAATATATAATTTAATAAATGCACGTAATTAATGTATAAAATAAAAACTATTTAAAGTATAAAATACATTCAGTATTTTTTATTTTTAATAATTATTATTTCCAAAATGATAGATGTGTACACATGGACTCAGGAATCAATAAAAACTTTTAAAAGATTGTTGGTCTACGTATTCTAGAATGTTAAATTATATTTTGTAGTTTTTATTTAAATGTAAAAATTTTTTTAGTTCATTATCTTTTAAAAGATTTATTTTAACTTTTAATTCTTAATTGAGTTAATATTTTCCTTCTAAAATAATTATCATTTTTATGATCTATTTTTAAAATAATTTTTTATTAATTTAATACATAAAATTGTTTCACTAGATTAATCCTATATAAAAATTATGAAATCTATCAAATATTTGAAAAAAAAATTATAAATAAGATAAAAATCATGTAAAAAATAGTCCTACTAGCAGCTAAAAATTAAAAAAATCTAATATCAAATTCTTTCTTAGTTGCTCACAGATTCATTTTAATTGTATACTATTTTCATTATATTTTATAATCTATTTGATAGTAACATCAAATGAGTTCCATAATTTTATGTAAATAAATCTAATGAAACAAGTTTCACACATTAAATTAGTAAAAAAATAATTTAAAATTGTATCTCAAAATTAAAAATGATCATTATTTCGAAAAGAGAAATCAACTTAAATTAGAATGTCAAAGAAGCAAAACAAACTTCTACAATAATAAGATAAGAGATAATATAGACAATAAAAAAGAAAAACATAAAGGAGTAGAGAAGGATAATATAATAGGTGATATGATGTGATAAAATAATATTAAATTATAATTATTGATTTTTTTAAAAAATAAGTCTATTTTTTAAACTTGATAGATTGATATAATAACTTAAAATATCAATAGATTCGTACGATTGAGGACAATAAGAAAAATGTATTCAATTCTTAGAATATATTCACAATCGTAAATCTACACAATGATATTAGTCGATAACCTATTGAACTAGAAAAATCTATGAAAGACCACCAAAAAAAAAAATCGATTTTTTTAGGACTTGATAAATTTGTCAAAATTAACTTATAAATCAAAGTGGCATAGTTCGCTTGACTGATTGATTAAACGTTTAGTCTCGTATCGACGTGAGACTAAGACTAAACGTGCAGCTCAATGTATAATCAACACTATTTATTTTTTAATTATATTTTAGGTAATTATCTTAAACTCAAAAGCCATGTATAATCATTTTTTAGTATGCCTTTTTAATTTTAAGATATATATAAAAGCTAATGTGACCCGTGCAATAGCCTAGATATTATACTAGTTTGTTTCTAAAAGTCTCATCCAACGGGTTGATAATTGTGTCTATGAGTAATATTGTTTCATTTTATTAATTTTTAATAATTTATGAAATAAATATTATATAAAATAGTATTATTTTAATTATTTTTAAAACTTTATACAAAAATTTAAAATTATAAATAATATTCTCTTTTATTATTAAAACTATTATCATTTTTTATTCTACCTTTTATTATTTAGTTATTATTATTATTATTATTTTCAATCTTTTTAGTTTCATGATAAATATGTAAATTAAATTATTTAACTAGGTAGACTGGCCATGCACAACTCTAAATATTCTATATGCACAGTTATTAATTAAATTTAATTAATATATTTGAAAGATTTAATTAGTTATTAATCATGTCAAACGATACTGTTAATTAGTCATGCAATTTAACTCATGAAGAAAATTAAAAGGTTTGACCATGACCAACAGATACCAGATATAACTGCAGTCCCTGTCTCCTCGATCTAACACCGGTTTTTAAATATTAGAAACCCGTAAATACACGTGTATGAAATCCGCAAAAAGTGTTTGCATTCACGAGTAATTTCTTTATAATAATTTTTAATATTAAATAAAGATAATAATATTAAATAAAAATATTTTAATAATATATTAGAATATAATTTTTTATTTCATATATCAAGTATATTAATTAAAAATATATAAAAACACAAGTTACTTATTTTCTAAATAATTAAAAGTTTTTAATAAAATATATATCCTTTAATATATTCACTTAATTCATAAAATAAAAACTATTGAAAATATAAAATACATTCATTTTTATTTGTAATTATTATTATTTCCAAAATAAATAAATGCGTACAGATAGACCAAGGAAACAATTAAAAATTTCATATTACCAAGTCACCTTCTAGTACAACAAACCAGGTTCTTGGTCTACAAATTCATAAAGTGGGTCTAATTTTTATGTCAGAACAAAAATTGTTCAGTAAATAAAAAATAAATGTATATATGTTCGAGTTTTGTTATTAATTTAAAAATATTGGTTAGTAATTAATAAATATTTTGTAAATTTTTATTGAGTCTTGAGGTCTATCCTGGGTTTAATAAATTTTTGAGACTCAATTCAGTTAAATTTAATTTTTACAACTTAAGTTCGTCAAACTTATAAATGGACGTGGAGTAATCAAACTTTTCGATACCATATGACCGCGAGGCAAGGCAACCAGTGCCCACCAAAAAAGAAGAAAGGAAGAAAATACTTACCATGAGGTACCAAATAAATATCACATAGTACTGGTGACGCTAGAAATTCTAGAAAAGTATTATATTTATTAATTACACATATGAAAATATTTCCATAAAAAACCCATGCTACTGTATGATACTTACATCATGTTTAGAACAGGTGAAAACAATAGGAAAGAAAGGGAAGAAATATATACTTCCTTCTTAGTATGGAAGAAATAATTAAAATTTATGAAAGATTTATTATTTTTAGGTTTTCTTCAAGTTGGGAAGAAAAAAATGTTTTATTTAATTTAAAAGATTAAATTATTTTTATTTTTATATTTTTATAAGAAATATATATATTATACAACCATTCAGAGAAAGAAAAAGTTAATCTTCTTTTTCTTTCACTTTTTTCATATCAAATAGTCTAAATAATTTTTTTTTTCTTTCTTTCTTCCTAAACCAAACATACCGTACAGAAAAAAAAAATATAAATATAATAATGAAATGGATATGACAAAAAGAAACATAAATAATATTAATGAAATGTATAATATATATGAGCACTATATAATCGCTCTTATACATTTTTTTTACTTCGTTTATTACACACTTCTAGAAGGAAAATACTGTTCTTGATATTTTATTACATATTTTTACTTTTTTTCTTTTTTATTTTATTTTTTCTCTTTATCTCTGTTTCTTCACTTATACACCCCATTTTGGGGTATACGAACAGTATTTTTCTTCTAGAAATGTGATATTATTTCTTTTTAGTTTTTATTATATTCATAATAAAATATAGTATTTTCTTTTTATTTTTTTAATTAAAATTACAATTAATGTTTTCGTTTTTATTAGAACTAGTACTTAACTTATATATTATTCAAAATAAATATTTATTTATATAATTATAATAAATAAATATTTATAAATTATACTATTAAAATTCATAATAAATAAATACTATTCATATTTGTATAGTCAAAACTACGTAAGTAATTGTGCAAAAAATGGGCAGATGTGCACATATATATCTTTTATAGAAAAGTAAAATACCTTGCCCATTCAGAATTTGCAATCCGATTGACTTACTAAACAGAGTAATAATACTTAATGATTTAATTAGGAATATATTAACCCAATGGAAAAGCATGACTCGTCAAAGTCTACTTATATGAATATATTTTGGGATCCTAAATTTGTCTAGAGGACCTAAAAGAATAAGAATCTCATACATTCTGTAGAGTCTTATTCTCGACCAGATACGCAAAAGGGATCGAAGATCCTGCACACATCATGTTTTCTTCAGCTCCGGATTTGTTGCTGGTCCAGAAACGATCCAAGAAGTAAGGAAACGTGGTTATAGTAGAAAACAACAATAAGCGAGTGGACACACCATAAACTGATACAGTTAAGTCACTCGTAACATAAGGAAGGAATCGTAGGGGTAGGGATAATCCTTGTGACCAGATCTGATGCACTGATAGCCTTAGGCGTAGCCTATAAAAGGCCCAAGTACAAAGAGAAGGAGGTCAAAAAATTGCACTGAAAAGTTGGAACTAAGAGAGGAGAGACTTCCCTGAACACACAGTTGTCATTGAGGCTTGAAGAGCATTCAAAGCGTGACCTAAGCGGAATCACCAGCGAAAGAAGAAGAGAAAGAACGACATCAAAACTTCTGGACAGCAGGTTAGTCACCGAGACTCCATAGACATATTTTCCTAGGCTAGCATAGAATAGCTTAGCATACCATAAATTACAATTTACATCCCGACCTACTAAACTCTAAACACCAAGCACCAATCATGTATGCACATTAGCCAATATGTAGTGGACACCCAACCAGACCGACCCCGGCTCCAGGTAGCTAGGAGTTACGTTAGCCCCAAACACAACATCATATACGTCACAAATTGCCAAGTTGACACTTCGCCTAGCCGACTCCACCTCAGCCGCCTTCCCAAGACTAGTTGGCCGAGTCGGTCTTGGAATCCTATGTCGAGTCGATCTCGGCCCCCTTCGCAGTATTCACCCTTGAGCTCCCTAGTCATATTCACCTCTAAGCCACCACCCATGCCCAACCTATAGTCTGTTCTATCAAGGGATCTTTGGACGTTGAAAGAAAAGCCTATTGATCCCATCTAAACTCTATGAACGCCCAAAGGATAGTTCATTCCATCTAAAGAAGCTTTGGACACCGGAAGGATAGTCCCTTTTATTCAACTTTGTGGACGCCCCCAAGGGACAGTCCACCCCCCTTTTCATAATCATTTAGCCTACAACCCGCCTTTTCTCTCTATCAAAACCCATGTGAAACCCTACGGTCGAGTTGGCCTCGGCTCCCTTCCAAATTAATCGGCTGACTCTATTTCGGCACACCTTTCCTACCGAGTCGGGTCGGTCCCGGTTCCTTCTCACCTAATCACCTAATGGCCAGAACTACTTAAACTTTGACTTCTCCAATAGAAAGGAGATATGTAGGAGCAAGAGGCCTACTCTTGTCAAGTTACCCATCTAAAAACCCAAAAATATTCCCTGATCATTCTGTGTAAATACTCCATCTTCAGAAAAGTATAAATTAAATGTAAGAGTCACTTCCTTTTCATGCAGCTAGTTTGGGTAACTATCGTGTGATAGGCGTGTGGGGATACCCCGTGATCCCTATGCGTAACCGACTTCCAAACTCATTTCTTTGATTCAATGACTAGCTTTATCCATCCAAGGTTTCCCGGTATTTCCCATGAAAAATACCGGTGGCGACTCCAATAAAGCCGAGTCGGTCTCGGCATCCTGTTGGCTGAGCCGGCTCCGGCTCTATATACCTGGTTCCTTCCTGGATGGGACTCGGTTTCAAGTTTCATTCCAATCCATGGCCCTGTGTTGCGGTTTAGGTTGCGACATATATGTTGTGTGGAAACTATTTTCTCTATGTAAATTTCAAAACAGAATATCTCAGACAAAGAACTGATGACCAATCAGCATTGTAGAAAGTTTAGTATAGGAAATTGTTCATGTCCGAAGGTCTAGATATGGTTTCCTAGCAGACATAACTGTATCCTTTTTTTCTCTATTTGGTTACTTGCCTTTCTCCCTTCTCCCTCTCTCCCTTTATAGTGGCAAAAGAGGGGATCTATGACAGGATGTGACATCATCGTCTAATGGGACTAACATTTGACCCTTATCTTGTTGTGGCGTGTTATAGGCAAGTTTTCGAGCATGCACCTCTTCACTGCACCTATGAGCACTATGTGCACTGTCTCGATCTCTTTAGGAGAGTTGGTCGGGATGGATCTGGTTGCTCGGGAGTACCCCTGGCTGACCGATAAAGAAAAAAATAGATTTAGAAACTAATAAATATGTTTATAAGAAAATAAATATGTTTATAAGTGTTTGGCTTCTCCACCCAAAAAGAAATACATTATTGGATTGCACTCTTAAGCATAGAATGTAATTAACGTATAGTTCAATTTAAAATTAGGAGGGTGCATAACCCTTAAGCCTCAAGTCAAAGAGGTGAAATGAAGCTCAAAAGACCAAAGTCATGTTAAGGTAAATGTTGGATTATACTTCAAGGACAATTAGTCATGCATTTGATTAGTGCACAACTTTGGGTAAAATTTGTAGAAACATGTCGGCCTGCAACAATCATTCATAATCAGTATTCATATGGCCCTAAAATGATGTTTGAGTTTATTGGACGTTTGCACTTCTTATGTAGGGAGCAATATCTAGAGTTGGCAAAATTGAATTGACTTAATGGGCCAAGCAAGCTAGGTTATGTCTATCAAATATTGTCCTCAACACTACTAGACCTACTCGGCTTGATTTTTTTTCTTGTACAATACATATAAATATATGCAAAAAACAAAAGTTAGTAAAAGAATATAGAAATCAACCTGGCCTGACCTAACTAACTTTTCTAACCTTGCCTTGTTGAGGCAAGCGATCCATTTTTCTAGCTTTATTAATAAAAGTCTTTTGCATATATTAACCACCAACTTTGTATTCCGCTTTATAATATATAATGTTCATTTATGTGTGCTCACATCTCATTGACATCATTGACATTAGTCGCGATATCGTTAAGCACATTTTGATTGCACTGTGGTAAAAAGATACTAGTCGAGATCCTACAATTGGATATACCCAATTAAGGGTGTAAATGAGCTAACATATTTGTGAACTATTCAAATTTTACTCCTCAGTTGTGTGTTTAAGTTTTTTTGTTTACTTTAAATAAACAAACTCAAGCCAAAGCTCTTTTTTATTTCTAATTGTGTAGAGTTCACAATTTTTTTCTCTAAGTTTTGATATAAACAAGACCATAAGCCTAAAAGAAAAAAAAAAGTGCTAGAATTCAAGCTTTTGGACCCAAAATGCAAAGCTCACAAGAGAAGAAGCACAATCGTGCTTAGAACTCTAGAAACCTTGATTTGATTGCACCCAAAGGTAGCATAACCGTGTTCGAGCTCCAAGCCCTAATTTGTCTATGCGAAAGTTAGCATGGTCGTGCACATCGTCAGCATGACCATGTTGATCTATCATGTCACCCCATTCCTTTTTTGCCTATAAAAGGGAGCAAGCACGAAGTAGGGAGATTAGCCCAAAACATCTAGTTCTTTCTCTTTCTCTCTTATTTTTCCATTCTTAAGCTCTCCAAAGAATCTTGAGGCCATAACAAGACTAAGGCATAGAGGGAAGTGAAGAAATCAAGCTTCTGGCCTCTACAGTTTATGTTCCCTATTCTCTCTTTGTATATATTTCTTTGCTTATTATGTTTGCACCATGTGTATGAATAGCTAAATCCCTTTTAAGAGTTACAGTGTAATTTATATTTGGAACCACCAGTCGTGGTTGACTTTTTTAGTTTCTTTTATCCAATTGAATTGTTTTATCATTATAATTCTTGCCAAGTTTTAATCAACCTTTGTATTGTCTTAATCAACTAATTGAATGATGATCATACTGCAATTGATGATTAACCTATAAAACAATTGAGTTTATGAAAATTGCATGATCAAACCTTTTTCCAAACTTCTACTCAAATTAGTTAATTCAATTAATATGTCTTCATTATTTTATGCTTGCTCTAAATTGGGTTTCTATACCATCAACTAGGGATGCAATTTCAAGGAAAGATTATTGGGAGACTCTCAATAGAAGTAAAAGGCAAATTCAAAAATAGTGGAATAAGTTAGGAAATTTACATGGAATAAATATTATGGAGTAAAGAGTACAAACGAACTCGTAACTATTTTCTCTCTCACTTATAATCTTCTTTATATTTATTTTCTTTTTAATTATTTTATGATTTTAAAACAACCATAGATAAATTATTTTCTTAAACTACATGAGAATTTCTAAAAGCTGGTAATTGTACATATTAGCCATTTGAGTAAGATATTTAGACTCACATTTTCGATATTATTATGATATGGTACATTTGCTCTTAAGCTTATTTGTCTAAACTACATAAGAATTTCTAAAAACTGGTAATCATACATATTAGCCATTTGAGTATGATATTTGGAATCACTTTCTTGATATTATTGTGATAAGGTGTACACACACATTATATAATAAAATAATAAAATTGCATAAGGTGTGGTCCAACTCCTCTAAAAACTGGTAATCGTATGTGGGAAACATTTGATAAGATATGATAGGTAACTTATCAAGAGGTTACAAACATCTAATTATCTTATTAGATTAAGTGGTTACAAATATTTAAATATCTCATTAAGAGATCATGAATATCTCATATTATCTAGTTATCTTTTAATTTGTTATTAGTTATAATATCTTTAGGTAGTTGACATTTACCCTATAAAAAGGGAGATTAAAAATTGTATAATTAATTCAATCAATGCACAATTTCTTTTAATTCCAATTTGGTATCAGAGCTATAGATCTTGGGAGCTCTATTTTTTTTGTCTCACTTCAATGAACTACTACCCTTTAACTAGACTCACACGTCGATGCAAGACTAGTCAAAATCCTCTTTGTTGTTCCCAACTATCGATGATAATGGCAAAAGACAAAATCATTACCTTGGGACCTAATGAACTTCCAAATTTGGTGAGTTCTTATCGCCTTGACAACTGCAATTATCTATAATGGGCACAGTATATTCATAATACTCTTAAAGGGTGCAAGAAGTTGAGTCATATTGAAGAAAACAGCCCACCTAGAGATGACCCAAAGTTTGAAGCATGGGATAATGAGGATTCTCTCATTATGACATGACTATGGAATTCTATGACTTTGAAAATAAGCTGAAATTATAGTTCTATTCCTCCGTACGTTAGATATGAGAGAATTTCATTGAGACATATTCAATGAAAAATGACTCTACTGCTTGCTATGATATTGAAAGCAAAATCTTCAACTCTATACAAGGAACCCTCTCCATAACAGAGTACTATGGGACTCTGAACGGGTTATGGATCGAGTTGGACCAGTACCAAGGATTGAAGATGTGCAAAGTTGATTCTATTGCATACACTGGGCTCGTTGAAAGGGGGAGAATCTTTAAGTTCCTTCATGACTTGAATTTTGAATATGATCCTATTCGGGTTCAGATTCTAAGTAAGAAGAAGCTTCCCTCTTTGTTTGAGGTATTTTTATTGTGTGAAGTGAAGAAACTCGATGATCAGTCATTCTTGATAAAGGAAACTCCAACACATGATCTACAATGGTGACAAGAAAAGGTCCCACAAAAAGATCAACCTCTGAAGGAAAACCTTTCACAAAGAGTAGTCATGGAGAATACTGTACGTATTGCAAACGATCAAGACATACCAAGGATACCTACTACAAGTGTTATGGAAAGGAGAAAGTTCTTGAACGAATGGGTGGAATAAAGGCCCAACTCAAATGTGGGTGAATCAAACAATCTTCGATAAGGAAAATGTAGTTGAACATTCTTCTACCTCGCAACTTGACCAGGATATTCAAGCCTTTAGTAAAGAGGAGATGGACCGCCTTCAAGCCCTCCTAAACTCAACAAGTAAGCCTCTTGGCTCATGTGGTTTGATCATGAATGATAAGAGTTCCTTCAATATTTCTGGTTCAGTTCCACAAAGCATCTAGATCCTTGATTCTGGGGCAACAGATCATATGACCCTGTTTCCTTCATATTTTACATCATACCTTAAAGTATCCAAAAAGCAACTCATTACTATTGTTAATTGAGATCATGTTCCTATTGTTGGATCTGGCAACGTCCAACTTCACTTCTCTTTATCTCTACACAATATTCTTCATGTTCCAAAACTAGCTAACAACCTTATCTCCATAAACCCTAAACCCTAAACCCTAAACCCTAAACCCTAAACCCTAAACCCTATGTAGTGACATTTTTTCGTTCTCATTGTATTATTCAGGAACTTACAACAGTGAGGACGATTGAAGTTGCTAAAGAGCAGGGTGGGTTATACTACTTACAACATACAAAGATAAGTAACAACACCAATAAGTTAGAATTGCCTTCTAGTCAACAAGCAACTTAGAAACTTGGGCAGCTTCTCAAATTTGGCTTTACCATAAACTTCTTGGACATCTACCATTTGGGTTACTTAAGACAATGTTTACTCATTTATTTACAAAAGAGTCTGTCGAATCCTTTAAGTATGATATTTTCCAGTTTTCAAAGCACCAGCATGCAACATTTTCTCCTACTAATAATAAAAGTCTTGAACCTTTTGACCTCATTCATTTTGATGTGTGGGGGCCAGCTAGTAACTCCATATCGAGGGCTAAGTGGTTTGTATCGTTTATTGATGATTGTACCTGTGTGACATGGATATTTCTTATGAAACATAAATATGAGGTTTGTCAAACATTTGTTGATTTTTTCCGTCTTGTCAAAAATCAATTTAATAAATCCATTAAAAGACTATGGTCAAACAATGGTACCGAATTTGTAAATCTTGAGTTCTCCAAGTTTCTTAAAGATAATGATGTAGTTCATAAACTTACGTGTATGAATACTCCCCAACAAAATGGGGTTGCAAAAAGGAAAAATTGTCACCTCCTTGAGGTTGCTAGAGCCCTCCTCTTCCAAATGTCTGTTCCTAATTTATATTGGGGAGAAGCTATCCTAACTATCACCTATCTCATCAACAAGTTACCCACTCGGGTCTTAAACGATATTAGTCCAATTAAACATATGTTATCCTTCTTTCCTTCTTCTCCCCTAATGTTAAGCTTACCAAGTCGTGTCTTTGGGTGTGTTGCCTTTGGTATCTAGAAGTCGAGTCTGTCATTGAGTCATTACATTTTCCTACTCAAGATGTTCAAGTTCAAGTTCAAGAAGTCACGAAACCTACTCTAGTCCTAGAGCAAGTCCAAATGTCTGAGCCGGATGTAAGTATCCCTGATAACTCTATTGAGGAGCAAGTCCAATTGTCTGAGTCGGAGGTAAGTAGTCTTGATAACTCCATTGAGGATGTTACTAATGACATGCCTATTGCTTTGAGGAAAGGGAAACGATCATGTGTCAAGTATCCTATTTCTTAATTCGTGTACACTGACCATTTCTCTGTACAACATCAAAGTTTTATTGTTGCCATTGATGCAATCAAAACACCTACATCAGTACAGGAAGCTTTGAAAGATGAGAATTAGGCTTAAGCAATGAAAGAAGAAATGGAGGCATTAGAGAAAAACTCAACTTGGGAGATTGTTGATAGACCCAAAGACAAAAGAGTTGTAGGTTGTAGATGGATATACACTGTGAAGTGTAAATCTGATGGGACCCTTGAGCGATACAAAACAAGATTGGTTGCTAAAGGGTATACATAGACTTATGGAATAGATTATGAGGAAACATTGCCCCTGTAGCAAAGATGAACACGGTAAGAGTTATTATTTCCTTAGCCGCCCACTTTGGTTGGAACTTGCAACAGTTTGATGTTAAAAATGCCTTCCTTCATGGAGACCTAGAATAAGTCTACATGGAGATTCCCCTAGGATTCTATTCTCATAATGAGAAGAACAAGGTATGCAGACTCAAAAAGGAATTGTATGGACTTAAATAGTCTTCCCGAGCATGGTTTGGAAGATTTGTTCAAGTCATGATATCCATAGGATATAAGCAGAGTCAAGGTGATCATACTCTCTTTATAAAACATTCTCCTAATGGTAAACTCACCATCCTCCTAGTATATGTAGACGATATGATTGTTACAAGTGATGACGAGATTGAAAAACTAACTTTGAAAGAAAAGCTGGCAATACAATTTGAAATGAAGGAGTTAGGAAAGTTGAAATACTTCCTTGGTATTGAGGTTGCATATTCCAAACAAGGTATCTTTATCTTTCAAAGGAAGTATGTAATTGATCTCCTCAAAGAAACAGGAAAATTGGGGTGCAAGACCTCAAGGGTACCTATTGAACAAAACCATAGGATTGGGTGTGAGGAAAGTCCAATCATAGAGAAGTCTCAATATCAAAGATTGGTGGGGAAATTGATCTACTTATCCCACACTAGGCCAAATATTTCCTATGTCGTTAGTGTGATCTGCCAATTTATACATGATCTTAGGGAAAGGCACCTTCAGGCAGTTGAAAGGATCCTTCAGTATTTGGAGGCAAGTCTAGGAAAAGGACTGTTATTTAGAAAAGAAGAAACATTGTCCGTGGAAATATATATAGATGCAGACTATGAAGGATCAATTGTGGATAGAAGATTCACCTCCGAATATTGTATGTTTCTAGGAGGAAATCTAGTAACTTGGAGGAGCAAGAAGCAAAATGTGGTTGCTCGATCTAGTGCAGAAGTAGAATTCCAAGCCATGACATAGGTTATATGTGAAGGATTGTGGATGAAGATTATTCTTGATGACCTCAAAGTAAAATATGAGGGACCTATAAAGTTGTTTTGTGACAACAACTCAGCTATGAGTATTGCCCATAATCTAGTCCAACACGATAGGACAAAGCACATTGAGGTTGACAAATACTTCATTAAAGAGAAGTTAGATTGTGGACTTATAGTCACAACACATGTTCCTACAGGACTCAAGTGGCAGATGCTTTTTACCAAAGGGCTCCCTATAACTAGATTTCAAGAACTCAATGGCAAGTTAGGAATTATTGATATTCATTTACCAACTTGAGGGAGAGTGTTGGAAATATTTGATAAGATATAGTAGGTAACTTATCAAGAGATTACAAATATCTAAATATTTTATTAGATTAAGTGGTTACAAATATTTAAATATCTCATTAGGAGATCGTGAATATCGCATATTATCTAGTTATCTTTTAATTTGTTATTAGTTATAATATTTTTAGGTAGTTGACATTTATCCTATAAAAAGGGAGATTAGAAATTGTATAATTAATTCAATCAATACACAATTTATTTTACTTCCAATTTCGTACATATTAGTCATTTGAGTATGATATTTGGACGTTTTCAATATTATTGTGATAAGATACACTTGTTTTTAAGCTTATTTAAATACATGCACACACACACAAGATGGGCTTGGTCCAACCCCTTATATATTGAAAATAAATATCCTCAAGCAATGCGTCTTAAGAAGCAAGTCAACTTCTTATATGCTAACTCCCATGTTTTGCACAAAAGCAAGAGGAACCTTCTTTGTGTCAAGAAAGCATACATCACCTTTTAGATTAAACACTATATCGTTCGTATGTGGATGTTGCTCTCTCTTGTAAAAAAGACAAAGTCTCTTTCCTTAATGTGTAAAGAAGGACATATTGCATCAAATGAAATTAGAATAGGAAGAAGTCCTTGGTCACAATAGGAACCTTCTTCCAAGGCTATATTAGAAAAATGCTTCAAACTACAAGTAGAGACTAAAAAAAAGCACAAAGCAAAATAATAGTGAACTTGACCACTTGTTGGATGATCATATTTCTAAGCTTATACTTTCATACTCTTTGTTTTTCAAATATTTCATATATTCTTATTTAGTGAATTTTTTGTGCAAAGAAAATCTTTTTAAGCTTAGTAACCCTGTGTTAAGGTTACGTGTTTTGGAAAACTTAAAGGAGTTAAGTGTAAAATAATGTGTTTGTAATCTTGAATGGAGATTGTAGTGTTATAAGTCTATAGAGATAATGAAGAATACTTGAATTATTTATTTAGTAACAAATCTTTTAAATGTTAGACTTGATGTAACTCTTGATTGAAAACTGAACAAATGTATAAATTGTCGTGTGTGATTTTTTTTTTTCATACTCACATTTTCCATCTAAGCTCTTAAGCTTTTAAACTTAGTCGTATAGACAAAGCATAATTGAGAAAAGATTTTCAAAGAACACTTACATACAATTCAACCTCTTTTTTGTGTACTTTATTTATTTCAATGTATATAGAGAGAGAGTAACTGTTCTTTTTCATCTTTTGTTTTCTTGCAATCTAACGACTCTACCAGGTTTATTCGTTGTATTGTAAGAAAATAAATAATGAAGATAAATAATAACTTTTTTAAAATTACTCTTAAAGTAAGTGGATTACTTATATATATATATATAACAAATATAAAAATTCAATTTAAACTTCCATAAAATAAAGTCACAATAATTTAAATGATATGGGTAGCAAGTTTTTAGATATAACTTTAATGAGTGCAATAATTGTCCATTAAATCTTACAATTCGTATGCGGTAATCAAATCAAATCAAATAATTATCATACATTAATATGAGAAAAAAAAAATCATACAACAATAAATTATGTACTACTATGGGCTTTAAATATAACTTTCAAGTACAGGCTATGTTTGCCATACTCTTTCATCCAGTTTTTAGTGTTTTTTTTTTGTTTAATAAATTTGTAGGTTGTTGAATTTTTTTGAGAATTTTTAATTAGATCTTTAAATTAAAATAATTATAATTAGTTCTTGAATTTTTTAAAATTTTGCAATTAAGTCTCTGAGATAAAATATCTATTTGCATATAGTTACTTTTGGCAAAACATCTCTTAATTCCTTTACTTGGATACTCACATCATATTTATGATTCCATATCATTGTATCAACTCACTTACCTCCCAACAACCTAAACTTTAATATGTAAAATTGTCTTAATCTCATAATCATAAACCAAATATCTCAATTCATTTGGAATCGCTAAACTCATAAGCAAAATCTCCCAGATTGTTTCTAATATTTCAAATCCTGCAAATCAATTCCATTCTCTCAACACATAAATCAAATTCCCAAAATCAATTTTAATGCATTTTCACCTTCTGAAATTCCAAATCCTCATTTTCAATTCAACTCGTAGTAGTTGCTCGTGCCTTTCATATTCAAGTTGAAGGTGTTAGTTTTGTTCACACATTGTTGTTAAATGGACAAAAAAAAATTGTATATGATTGTTCCTCTATTAAGATATCTGGTATAAAAAATGTGAACAAAGGTCACAAAGAGTAAAAGTGAATGGAGAAGGAGACGAAGGATATGAAAAAATGAAGAATGTGAAGGAGAAAATTGCACGTGAGAAGATGAGTTTCTGAAACCCTAAACTGAATATTTTGCGGGATATATTATAGGTCATATTCCGTGACAACATCGTAGTAAATGGAGAGTTAATAGAAAATTAGCTCATGGGCTTAATTACAAAATTTTTAAAAATTTAAGGAAAAATTGAGGTAAAATTGTAAATACTTTGAGGCATAAGGCCAAGGAAATAAAAGATAAAATAAAAACAACTTATCTTGCCTTCAAAAACGCACTTGCGATAAAAGAAAAAGAAAACAAAAAAACTCAGTAGGTTGAATCTGTCTTCTATTACTCAGTGGATAGAGAATTTGTTTCCCAAGTAAAAAAAGTCGTTGGTTGAAAAAGTTAAATGTGAGGTTAGAATGAGTTTTACCGCGGTCTGTGGATGGATGCCAAATATTCCAACCAATGTTGAGCTCTCGACATGTCAAACGATCCTAAAAAATATTATTGTCTGATATATTGTTGTGTTTTTATTTTTTTTTTACTATGAGTCTATATATAAGAGGATATCTTAATTTTGACAAGGAGGTATCAATGGCTAATTAATTTATTAGGGACTAATTATCATATTTAATTTACTAGAAATCTAGATAACACGAGTATTAGTCTTAATTATGTGGTGTGAGTAATGGATGTGAGTTTGGTGTCTAGTAATTGTGAACTCGATCTAAAATCCAGAAAGTTACTTAGATAAAATAAAAATATTTTTAAAAAGAAATTAACATTTAAAAAAGAATTTAATTACGATATATTCCTTTAACTATTTAAAAATAACTAAATATAATTTTTAAAATAATATTATTATAAAATTCAACAAGGTATTTTAATTCATGATTTAACGAGAATATAAATTCTTTTAAGTTTTGAGTATAGAAAAAAGAATCAGTAAATGTAAGTAATATCTCAAGGATGACTCGTAG
Organism: Mucuna pruriens; assembly: GCA_025330945.1. Taxonomy (NCBI): domain Eukaryota; kingdom Viridiplantae; phylum Streptophyta; class Magnoliopsida; order Fabales; family Fabaceae; genus Mucuna; species Mucuna pruriens. Next base: position 1,399,029 of record JAENHJ010000528.1, on the reverse strand, counting down.
GCATAGAAAAGAGGATGTAAGAGTTAGGTGACAACGTGAGTGAGACAGAGGCATTTAATGATTGAACTGAAACACGAAGCAAGAGCAGTAAGTGGGAGCTACCACTTGAGCACTCACGCTATATAACACAAGCCAATCTCCCATTCTCCTACCCATCCTTCAACCCTAGCACTCTATTTCTTCGACAAACACTCTCCAAAATCCCAAAGACAAATTAACCAATTAAGCACTACGTTGTTGTGTCATTGAACAATGGCACCCGCAAAGACCCTGACCTACCTGGCGCAGGAAAAGACGCTGGAGTCGAGCTTCGTTCGGGACGAGGACGAGCGCCCCAAGGTTGCCTACAACCAATTCAGCGACGAGATTCCGGTGATTTCTCTGGCCGGAATCGACGACGTGGACGGGCGCAGAGCGGAGATTTGCGACAAGATCGTGAAGGCTTGCGAGAACTGGGGCATCTTCCAGGTGGTTGATCACGGTGTCGACCAAAACCTCGTAACCGAGATGACCCGTCTCGCCAAAGAGTTCTTCGCTTTGCCACCCGAAGACAAGCTTCGCTTCGACATGTCCGGTGGCAAAAAGGGGGGCTTCATTGTCTCCAGCCATCTCCAAGTAACGCTTTGCATTATACATCTATACTTGTTTTTTCTTTCACTCTCTTAATTCTTTTTTTATTACGTTAGTTATTATATTTATATAAAAAAAAAACATTTCTTTCCTTTTCTAGACAAATTCCACAGACATTCCATGTGATTTCTTAAAATTACACCATATTGAAATTTACTTCTATTTTTTTTCATGTGTACGATAATTCTCTTAATTGTTTTAATTACACTATAAACATAAGCAAGAAGTATTTTTGTGAAATTTCAAAACAGTACATACGATGTTTATCCTTTCTCTTTTTATTTTTCTCTTATTTGATAGATGTGATACTCATCATCATCATTATTATTATTATTATTATTATTATTATTATTTTCTATCTATCTTTTTCTTCGTCCACCTGAAGATCGGATGGAATGTCTGTGATTTTCCTTTTTACAAGGAGGGAAAAGGTGTTTAGTACGAAAATTTTAAGGCCAACGTAATGACGGTGTACGAACGACAAGTTAGCTCAATTCTACCCAGAAAAAATCGTACTGAGTAGAATTGATGTTACAAGAACTCTTGCATTATAGTATACTTTGCGCTCTGAGTGGCCGAACTTATTTGCTAGCTTTGTTTAGATTACAGACACATTTTTAAATTTTTTTTTAAAATTAAGCAGTTTAATTTTATAAAAAAAAATAAAAAATCGTTGAGGCATATACTATATTTTTATCTCTTTTTGAGCTATCACCTTCTCCGTATTCTCCCTTAAATTACTTTTTAAAAGAATAAAAAACCATCAAACAATTATATTTTATTTTAAATTTTAATTTTAAAGCAGCTTTTGAAAAGAAAGAAAAACACAACCTTACTTTAATTAGAACGTATAAATTTCATTTAATTCGCAAATAATATATATATGTCAAAACTGTTAAAATAATTGTAAGTACCCTTTATTTTTTGTTGTACACGTGTAAATATGCACAGCCACACATGAATTCGCACCCGTCATAATTAATAATTATGTTCAACACAGACAAACAATCCTCATAATTATGTTTAACTTAATAAGACATGATAGAAATAAATATTATTTTTATTCAAAACTAAAAATCAACATAAACAGGTACTTATACTTATTAGTTATTAGACTATATAATTAGTTTCCCATTATTTTATGGTTGAATAAAAACCTGCCTAAGAAACTATGATCCAGAGAATTTGGGTTGAATTATTGAAGTGGGTTTTGGATTGGGACAGGGGGAGTCAGTGCAGGATTGGAGAGAGATTGTGACATACTTTTCATACCCAATCAGAGAGAGGGACTATTCGAGGTGGCCAGACAAGCCGGAAGGGTGGAAATCGGTGACAGAGGAATACAGCGAGAAGCTGATGGGTTTAGCATGCAAGCTTCTGGAAGTGTTATCTGAGGCCATGGGGTTGGAGAAGGAGGCTCTGACGAAAGCGTGCGTTGACATGGACCAGAAGGTCGTTGTTAATTACTACCCGAAATGCCCCCAACCCGACCTCACGCTTGGGCTGAAGCGCCACACCGACCCTGGCACAATCACGCTGCTGCTTCAAGACCAGGTGGGTGGCCTTCAAGCCACCAGGGACAACGGCAACACGTGGATAACCGTTCAGCCCATCCAGGGTGCTTTCGTCGTCAATCTTGGAGACCATGGTCATGTTAGTATGCCTTCTTTCTTTAACGTGCTTTGCATTTATCCACTTGTTTCGCTCAAAACATATAAAAATTCTTCACTCTTATTGAAAAATGTCCAAAGTTCCTAATATTAACTTCTTATTATTTTTAATCTTCTAAAAAAATTAAACTTAAATGTATTTTTAATTCTTGTAAAATAAAAAAAATTTAATTGTAATTTCTCTAAAATTTACAATTACTTATTTTGATTTTAGTTATTATAAAATATTTTTATTCGAATTTTTACCTTTTAAAATTTGAAAAAAATATTTTTAATTTTTAATTTTTATTTTAAAATAAATAAATAATATTTATTTTAAAATTTAAATTTTTATTTAAAAATATCATATATTAACATAATATCATATATATATATATATATATAACATGTGATGGTGATTTAATTTTCTGTTAAAGGTTAGAGATACGTGGAATTACTCACAAATAAATATTATATAATAATAAAAAAATAGTTATTCAAATTTTAGAGAAATAAAAATTAATAAAAAAATTTATAAGGATTAAAATAAAAAATAAATCACTTATTTTACAAGAAATAAAAATATATTTAAATTTTAATTTTAATCAACAATAAAAATTAATTATTAGTATTTATTATTTCCTTGTGATCATTTTATTATGCAGGTTAATAACTTAATCAGAAATCTTTATATTATTCTAATATTCATTTCTTTAAATATTTATTGTCACAAATTTTTAAAAAGTGAAAAAAATTATTATCATCGGCTATTTAGTTAAAATTAAAATGGATAAAGATGGATAGACATCCCTTCAAACTTTATTCGACACCTATAGAAATAAAAAAATAAAGAGAAAAATATAAATATAATAAAAAGAAAATTAATATATAAAATATTAATAAGATGTACTCAATCAAAACATTGAAATGTAAAATTCAATGAATGCTTTAAGGACGTTTGTTTTATTAAGAAGCTTTTAGAAAGACTTGGCGATTGGTATTGGTTACTTCTTATCCAAGGCTTTTAAGGGTGTACCTTATTTGTTCAATATTTGGCACGCATGCAGTTTCTGAGCAATGGAAGGTTCAAGAATGCTGATCACCAAGCGGTGGTGAACTCGAACTCTAGCCGTTTGTCCATAGCAACGTTTCAAAACCCTGCGCCGAATGCAACCGTGTACCCTCTGAAGGTTAGAGAGGGAGAGAAACCTGTGCTGGAGGAACCAATCACTTTTGCTGAAATGTACAGGAGGAAGATGAGCAAGGACCTTGAGATTGCAAGGATGAAGAAGCTGGCTAAGGAAAAGCAATTGCAGCTAGACCTTGAGAAGAAGGAAAAGGAATTGAAGCATCTAGACCTTGAGAAGAAGGAAAAGGAATTGCAGCATCTAGACCAACTTGAAAAGGAAAAACTACAGGCCAAACCTTTGAAGGAGATTCTTGCTTAGTCACTCTTCACACTTATAGATAGCATTAGTTATCATTGCCCTCTTGGTGTTTTTAGGGGCCATGCATGAATCTTTAATAACCTTACCTTTGTGTTCCTTGAACTATGTTATCCTCTGTGGAGGAGATCGATGTGTGTTGTTTCATTTGCTTATGTCTTAGGATCCAACGTGGTTTCTGTAAACCTTACATTCGCCTGTTATTATATATATATAAATGAAAATAAGTGCCACTGCCCTTTCGGCTGCATGGCCCATCATGTGCATGTCCAGAGGATTTCAAAAGTTACAAATCCGTCCGTAACTTGCACCTAACTCTTTCTGATATACACGATATTGTTAATTAAATTTTATATTTTAAAAATGTCACGCTGCGTAAAACATTCGTGAAGTGTCAAACCTAATTCTTTAATAATATTTCACACAAAAATGAATTTGAAAGGGGTGTTTCTGTTCCTTTATTAAAAAAAGATATTTTTTTTCTAGTACATCGATTGTCATTAAGGAACCGTTGTAACTTTAAAAAAAAATTCAACTCTAAAGAAATAGTTACACCCCGTGCATTATTGTTTTAAATGCTATTGATTAAAACTGGACTAGATAGTCAAAAGTGTTTATCCATCCGGTTTAACTTATATTATAAAAATTGATTCGAGAAATTAAAAAACAAAAAATCCAAAAGATAGAAAAAAAAATTTAATTCAGTTTTAAAAATAATTTTAATTTAAATCAAATCATTTTAAAATTACTTTTAATTACTATTCATGATTTTTCAACTAGTATAATTAGAACTTCGTACTTTTCTAAAGAATATTTTTAAACATTCATTTATCTTGTTGTGTTTATTTTTTAAAGAAGTAAAAAAAATTTTATTAAGTTTTGAATAAACAAGTCAACTCTAATAAAGAAATGTTCTTATCAAAATTTTTACAAAGAAAATAACACTACTAAAAAAATTATTGATTAGCGATCAAAACAATGAGTGACTAAAAATGTGAAGTTTATGTGTTTATAAATTAGCGATGGAATCACGTTATAAATTAAGAAAAATAGTTGTTAATTGAATGCAGAAGTTTAGATACCATATAGTTACCGAAATTTGAAAGTAATTTAACAATTAAAACAATATGTCGCTAAATGGTGAATCATAAGAAAAGAGTTACCTAATTTTAATTTTTAATTTAAAAATAAAACAAGTAAAATAGTAACCAATTTTAATTTTGAATTACAATATCAAAAAAGAAAAATTAGTGAATGAAATTTATTTGTTAAATAAAAAAGAAAATAGTGATCAGATTTTAATTTTTAAATAAAAAAGAAAAATAACGATCGAAATATAATTTTTAATTAAAAATAAAAACAAAAATTTGCCACAGATTTTTAATTTTTAAATAAAAAATTATAAATGTGAAATACGATCATATTAGTGACCAAAATTTATTTTTTAATAAAAATTAAAAAAGAAAAAATAGTGACAAAATTTTAAATTTAATTTAAACAATAATTATGAAAATTAACGACGGAATTTCTATTTTAAAATAAAAATGAGAAAAGAAAAAAGAAAATTAGTGACCAAAATTTTAATTTTTAATAAGAAATAAAAAAGAAAAATTAGCGACCGAATTTTAATTTATAATTTAAAAATAAAAAACGAATAAATAGAGACCGATTTAAATCAGACACTAAGTTGTGAACAATAAAATTAGCTTATTAAAGTAAAAATATTGACTTTATTTTTTATAAATATTTAAACGTTAAAGTTATTTTTAAATAAAATCTACTTATGTTATATTTAAAAAATTTGAAGAATAATTAATATAATTATTTAAGCTAATAGATATAATTTATATAAATGGATATGAAAATTGTTTTAGTGTATTTAAAATAATAAATTTAAAATTTTAAAATTAAAATATTATTTTATAATATGTCACATAAGAATAATATTATGAAAAACGTTGTCATTGTAATAATATTATAAGAAAAATAGTACTAAATAATTCCTTTACCATAAATAATGTCATTTAAATAAAAAATTATAGAAATATAAAAAAATATTTCAAATAAAATGTGAAACATAATTAAAAAAAAATATAAAAGAGTTATCAATATGAAGTAAGGCTTTCAACGACGTCATACCTCACAAATTAAGTGAGAGAAATATATAAAAGTCTTTGATTAAATAAAATAAAGTACATTTTATTAAAGTATATTCATTCCATCTTATTTGATATATATTCAAGTAATAAATTTGTAATATTTGATCAAATCTAACATATTGTATTTTATATTTATTTTCATCAAATCAAACATATATAACCTAAAGTTTACTTGTGATATTTGATTGTTCTCTCGAAATAACCCAATAGATTATTTTTCATTTGTAAATAACTTATACATGGAAAGCTCTCTTAATATTGTGGTTTATATTAAATTTATCTCTTGTTGTTGAAGTTTTGTATAATTATAGTGTTGAAGTTTATTTTAAGTCAACTGACTTTATTTATTTTTAAAATAAACTAAATTTAGTATTTTTGTATTTAAATTTTAGATATTTTTGTTCTCTATCCAAATAATAGTTGGTTTTTATTAATTTGTCTTTTGAGTTTTTATTTTGTATAATTATGGTGTTGAAGATTTTTCAAGTCAATTGAGTATTATTTTTAAAATAAAGTAAATTTAGTATTTTATTTAAATTTTAGATATTTTCGTTTTGTATCCAAATAATAGTGTGATGTTTATTAAATTTGTCTTTTGAGTTTACATTTCGTGTAATTATGGTGTTGAAGTTTATTTTAAGTCAACTGGGTCTATTTATTTTTCAAATAAAGTAAATTTAGTATTTTTGTATTTAAATTTTAGATATTTTCGTTCTACATTCAAATAATAGTGTGATTTTTATTAAATTTATCTTTTGAGTTTATATTTTGTGTAATTATGGTGTTAGACTTTATTTTAAGTCAATTGAGTCTATTTATTTTTAAAATAAAGTAAATATAATATTAATATTGGCTTTAATAATAATGTAATTTTTATTTAAAAATTTCATAACTTAAATAATGGGGTTTAGCGAATAATTTTTTAATTCAAATAATAATGTGATTTTTGATAAATAGACTCAATTTTTGAATTTAAATTTCTCATATGAATGGTTTTAAAAATTTAGAAATAAGATATTTAAGAAATTTGCTAAATTTCAAAGGATTATACGAGTATGAAACTACAATTTTAAAGAATTTTAATATAATATTTGAAAAAAATTCACCCTTTGTCCAACATTTCCTAGCCCTGAAGTCCCTAAATTAAAGACCCTCATACAACATCCCCAACCTAGCTAAGTTACAAAATTTATAAAATTTTCAATATTGTTGACTTTGACTATTTTAATAAATAATGTTAAAACAAACATTGAATGTAATTGTAGCGGAAGTATGTAACGAAAAAACTTGGTTTGATTTTTGGGTTTACTTGTCAAGGAGTAAAGTGAGGGTTTACTTGTTGAAAAATGTAGGAATAAATATTTGTAAATCGTGGATATAGTATGTCCCGATCTTTTAATTTTTATTTTTTTATTTTATCATGTAATAATTCTTCTCAACCAGATTTAGATAGAATAGCAGAACAACTAAATTATTATTAGCATAACAAACATATCTTCCTCTTCATTAATATGTTTATTAGCTGCAACTTTTCACAAATATTGATGAATCTGTATATATATCATATTGATGTTTTAAAAAATGTTTATGATTTTTTTAAATAGTCATGTAATTATTAAATAATTTTTAATTTTAACCATTATAGTTTAGATTTATATACAATATATATATATATATATATATATATATATATATATATATATATATATATATATATATATATATATATATATATATATATATATACTTGAATAATATATTATTCATGTTTGTATAATAATAAATATTATATTATTTTCCTATTATATATCTTATTCTATAAGATATATTTAATATTTTAATATTATTTATAAATTTACTAATTCCAATTTAATATTAAATTTGAGTTAAATGTTTATATATATTTAAAATACTTTAGAAATGTCTTTAACATTAGAGCGAGAAAAAAAAAAGCGAGAGAATAAAAGCATGAGACATTCTCCCTTTGGTAGATTAGTACCATAAACTTCAGAAACATTTATATTTAATATTTAATATTTGATTATTCCGCCAACCACTAGTTTTGAGAACACACCAGTAAACTTATGACGTAATACATTTATAATGTTCAATGAGTATAAAATATGCACCGTACGTGCATTTGATTATTCATTAAAATGTTTATTTCAAATATATTTTTTTTTAATTCAAATCTTAGAAAAATAGACGGTGGAAATTGTGGACAAAACTGTACTGCTGGAATGTCAAGCGTTCACTGTACCTAATGGATGTTGGTATTTGGTAAGTATTCATCTCTCAAATTCTAGAAGAAGGAAAAGCAGATATATTTGGAGTGACGACAAAAGAAATAAACAAAAAAACAACTTTCGTTTGTGGAGATCTTCGGTTTGCAGCAATCAGCAGTGGTGTTCTCATAACAACAGAATGAATGGATTCTAATGTTTGATACTCTTTTTTTTTTCTCCCTTTTTATTCAAGTATAATGTGTATAAAAAGTAATTCTGCTTCAATCATGATAATGCATTACATCTGAATACTTTTTTTTCTTTACTTTAATGAAAATAGTTTTACACTTTTATATAATTTTAAATTTGTACCAGTCGGGCTACGTAGAGAATCCGCCGGCCTACATCGCATCACAGCCAAGTTATATTCCGGTCGGTTCCCGCCACCCAACCGACCGGTATTAAAGTCGGTCTTACTCCTAGGCTACCTACTCTCTAGCCCATCATGAAATCAGACGAGGAGAAAGTATGTTAGAGTTTTGCGTGCCCATCATGAAATCAGACGAGGAGAAGGTATGTCAGAGTTTTGCGTGTACGTTTCTCTACTACGAAACTTCCATCATTGACACACCTAACCTCACCTGCCAAGGGTCATGGGAATAACCGTCGTTAGAAGACAAAAATCCACTTTGAGAGGGTAGAAAGAGAGGATTAGGAACAGAACAAAATTATTAGTATGATTTTAAATCAACAAATTTATCATATAAATTATAATTGAATAATTATATAAAATTATTTTATTAATATATAATTTTTTATATATTTTTATAGGAATTGAAATTATAATTTTTTTTAACAGAGTTGTATGATGTCGAATGATTATGCAGTCGACAAATAAAATTTTTGTTATTGTGATTGAAACCACAATTTATTACTTTATGGAAAAATAATAATTTTTCAGCAAAATCAAACTCCTCTTAATGTACTTCGAGGGTATATATTGTGATGATAAATGGATTACAAGTTTTATTCTAGAATTAGTAATTTTCTTTTCATAAGGAATAATGATATATAAACATTCATATCTCATAAATATTTATTTGATATTTTTTATCTCTTTATCTTTATTACTGTATTATTTATAAAATTTATATTTCTCCTTTTTTAAAATATTAATAACATAAAGTGTCAAATAATATAAGATGATATATTTTTTTTATTTTTTGTACTGTACATTGTTTTAAAAATATTATTTCTTAGAAAAAATCATTTGCACGAAGTTATATACGAGCGTTATTCTTTGATTTCCAACTAATTAACAATTTAATGATGCTATTCCGTATAAGGAATTACACACATGAATGCCAACGTAGAACAGTGACATTTTTTTAAAACAAATTTTAAGTTTTATTTAAAATATATCAAAAGTAATTTGCCGAAAATCGCCGTACTTTTTTAACAAAATTTCAATCATACTAAGTAGCATTTTTCTTAATAATTTTTTTTTATATTTTTAGGTTTAAATATATTTTTGATAAATTTAGGTTATTTTTAATTTGATCATCTAAATTAAAATATTTGTATTTAGTCTTTCAATTTTAAAAATGATTAATTTTAGTCCCTCAATATAGATATTATTAAATATTTTTTTATATGAAATAATAATTTGTATGGTAGTTTAAAAATATGATATGTGACGTGTTTTGATCCCAAAAATTAAATTTAAGATGCAATTTCAAACCCTAACAATTTAAAACAACCATAATTTAAAATTTCTTCATTCTGCAAATGGTAAAAATCCTTTCACCCCAACTCCCAAAAAAAAAAAAAGAGTAGTTAGACAAGCTTTTCTTAAAATGACTTCATGAACTTGTCAGCATTGTAGTGATTGGTTCTGTTTGTTTACGTGGATGACATTGTGGTGGTTGGTGTTGATCAAGAGACAATTTTTATACTTAAATGCACATTGTACTCCACTTTTCATATGAAAAAGTTAAGTCATCTACTTATTTCTTGGGTTTAGAGGTGCACTATCATCACAAAGACATTTTTTAAATCAACAAAAATGCATTCAATATTTGATCTAATTAGTTAGACTCACAAATTCCAGTCCTATTGACACTCCCTTCAAAATTAATGTTAAATATAAACGAGAAGAATGTGACATTCTTGATGATCCTACTCTATATCGAAAGCTAGTTGGTAGTCTCATCTATGTAACTATCACTTGCCTAGATATTTCTTTTGTTGTACACATTGTTAGCAAGTTCATGCAATTTTCATGACATTTTCATTTTCCAGTAGTGAAACAAATCATTAGATATTTCCTTGGTACCTCAAAACGTGATTTATTTTTTTTCCTATTGATTCATTTATAAATCTACAAGCATTAACTCCTTCAATATCCATTATATTGATCAAGTCATCACTCTCCCTCATCTTGATTTTTTTTACCATGATTTAGCAAATCATCTTCCTTATTTAACACCTTACAAAGGTATAAAAAACACTAGTATAACATTCTATTCTTTCTCTCTCTTGTCGAATCTTGGGTAAATAAATTTGTTTGAATGAATATCTTTGATAAATGAGTGAGTGTCTTATTAATATACTTTAAAATAAAGATATAAAAAGTTAGTAATTAATATATATAAAATTTTGTCTACATCATCACTACCATCACCATATCGCTGTCACCATCACCACCACCATCATCGTCACTACCATTATTATTACCATCACTACCATCGTTACTACCACCATCACTGTCATTGTCGTCATCATCATTATTGTCGTTGTTTCAATGTCGCTACCACCATTCCTATTAACATGCAAAACCATGTTTAAACTAATTTTAGTAAGATAAAGAATTTTCAAAGTAAATTTATTTTAAAACATAAAAATAATTTTTGAAAAAAAAATTAAAATTTAAAATTAAAAACTAGTTTTGATTTTTTTAAATTTTAAAACTTGTAACTAAAAAAAAGTCCTTAGTTAATAATAAAAATAATTTTGAAAAGAGTATTAAAAGCATACTTTCTAACGTTATTCATAATTTAAAAGTATTGAAAATTAGGTTTAAATAAAAATGTATTTCCTATATATTTTTTTTTCTTATTCATACTCTATTTGTTATAATTTTTATTTAAATATTAGTTTAATAATTTCATTCATTTAGGTTTAAGAATCAATACATTAAGAACGAGAAATTATAATTTTTTTTATAAAAAACAAAATAACATATTCAAGAGTTAAAATCATAACATATTCAAGTATTTATATATAAGTTAAATACATCTTTTAATTTTAACTGTATGTACATAATTTTCATCTAAATATATTAAAATACTCAAAGATGCTTGCTCGAACTTAACTATTAAGCATGTGTATCAACTGTTCTAAATTAATGAGTTATCTCAAATATTTAATTTTTTATTATTATTTATGTAATTCTACTAAACTCAAACAAGATTATATTGAATAAAAGTCACTTACTATTTCTGAAAAAATAAATAAATCTAAAGACATAAAAATAGCATTTAAAGCTTATTTAATTGAGAAAGAAGAAGGCAAGAGGAGGTTGCTCAGGGGAGGGGTCTGATCCCGCCCCGTCCCGTTGTCGCTCTCGTTCAAAGGTCTCTTTTGACCTTCCCTTCGCCCTTTTCTTCCCTTCTTCCCTTCTTCCTTTATCCCAGTTCCAACCTGTCTCTCTCTTCCCCAAAAGAATCACAACTACCATTACATATCATCATCATTATTATTATTATTATTATTATTCTTCCAACTTTCCCCTCGCTCCTCGTGCTTTTCATTTTTTCTTTCCTCTCTGACCATGGGAGTCTGCTTGTCCACCACCAAAGTCAGCGGCTCAAATGGCAACACCGTCACCGTCAAGAACAACCGCAAGGGCGCCGCGAAGCCAAAGACAAAGACGGTGACGGTACAGGTGCCGGTAAAACCCCAACGGCTCAAGGCCGGTTCGAGGCACGTGCCGTGCGGGAAGCGCACCGATTTCGGTTACGATAAGGATTTCAGTGACCGTTACTCGCTCGGAAAATTGTTGGGACACGGCCAATTCGGTTACACCTACGTCGGAATCGACAAAGCCAATGGTGATTGCGTCGCCGTTAAGAGGCTTGAGAAGAGTAAGGTAATTTCATTTTCGCCCTACCTTCTCAATGTGATCGCCATTTCAGTCCATAATAAGGAATAATTTAACAACTCGCTTTTAGTAATTTTCAATTGGGAATTAATTTGGTTTCGTAATGGTGTCTTGAATTTGGTGGCAGATGGTTCAGCCTATAGCCGTTGAGGATGTTAAGCGAGAGGTCAAGATATTGAAGGCACTTACTGGCCATGAGAATGTGGTTCAGTTCTATAATGCTTTTGAAGATGATTCCTACGTGTACATAGTTATGGAGTAAGTTGCTTTGGTCTTTGTGTTGCTCTGATTTTGAGCACTGAAATGTGTTCTGGATTTATCTTTGGGAGCTCAATTATCAAATTGTGGTTTGTTTACTTTCTGTGTGTTTTATATATGTACTTGCTTCTTAGGTTATGCAAGGGTGGAGAATTGCTAGATCGGATATTGGCCAAGTGAGTATTGTTTGATTTTGGATGTGTGTTATTTTTCGTGGAGTAAACCACACCGCTTTAGTCCCTGAGATTGGAAGTGCTGGTCACCTCGGTCCTTTCGGTTATACAACTTTTACTACAGTCCCCGACTTTGCGTAATAATGACAAAATATAATTCACTTTAGTCATTAATGCTAGTGAAAAAATGTAGTGGAACAGGACTGAAGCTAATGAATCATTTTACGGAGTTGGAGACTGGAGGGAATGTTTTGTAAAGTCAGGGACTTCTCATTTTATGGACTAGATAACACTTAGAATCTCAGGAACAAAGTGGTGGTTTACTTTACTCATTTTGGATTTTTGGTTATGTATCACTTTAGAGTTTCTATTTTGAAAATGCAGAAGCAGGGTCAATAATGATTTATAAGTCTATGTTTATGTGTTTAGCTGAAAGCTGTTTTCGTGTTCCAGAACTTACTTCCTCTTTATTTGCTTTAATCAGGAAGGACAGTCGTTATACTGAAAAAGATGCAGCGGTGGTTGTAAGGCAGATGCTCAAGGTTGCAGCTGAGTGTCATTTACATGGTTTGGTGCACCGGGACATGAAACCAGAGGTATGGTCAAGGACATTTGCGTATCTGCCAAATTTGTGTGAAATGGGATCTATACTAGTAGATGCTATATAGTAAATTAATCTCTTTTCTTTTTCCTATTTATGCAGAATTTTCTTTTCAAATCAACTGAAGAAGATTCATCTTTAAAGGCCACAGATTTTGGTTTGTCAGATTTCATAAAACCTGGTGAGGGAAAGTCTATATTTTCATGGTCAATTAGTTTCTTTTTCTTTTCTTCCATTTTTTGTTTAAGACTTGTTCTCCTATTTCTTTGGTTGAGTTATCATACATGTTCTTGCAATTTTTATAAATTAATCTTGTTCATATCAACCGAAGAAGGTTCACCTTTAAAGGCCACTGATTTTGGTTTGTCAAATTTCATAAAACCTGGTGAGGGAAGTCTTTATTTTCATGGTCAATTAGTTTCTTTTTCTTTTCTTCCATTTTTTGTTTCAGACTTGTTCTCCTATTTCTTTGGTTGAGTTATCCTACATGTTCTTGCAATTCTTATTTGAGAATTCTAGTTCTCTATCTCTGAGAAAAACAAAATACTGCAGGAAAGAAGTTTCATGATATTGTTGGCAGTGCTTACTATGTTGCACCTGAAGTGTTAAAACGTAAGTCAGGCCCTCAATCAGATGTGTGGAGTATTGGTGTTATTACATACATATTGCTGTGTGGGAGACGCCCATTTTGGGATAAGACTGAGGATGGTATCTTCAAGGAGGTAAAGACATCATTATTATGTAATTTTCTGATTTTTCCAATTTATGTGGGATTCATTATCTATTCTTGTTTTTTAATGACATAATAAATCTATGACCTTTACTTTAATTTTCCACTTGATTTTGAATTTTTAAAGGAATTTTCTTTAATTTTTGTTGTTGTTGTTGTTGTATGTAATTTATAATCTGATATATGCAGGTCTTACGTAAGAAGCCTGATTTCCGTCGGAAGCCGTGGCCAACTATAAGTAGTGCTGCAAAAGATTTTGTGAAAAAATTACTGGTAAAGGATCCTCGGGCAAGATTAACTGCTGCTCAAGCTCTATGTATGTATCCTGTTCTTTTCTTATAATGAGAACACTGTTTATTATGTTATTTGAGCCTTTTAAGTGATATCTGTCTGATAATAAAAATAGTAATGATTATGATGACAATGATAGTAATAATTCTAGTTTGTTGTCACCGAATGAAATTTAGGTTGTGCTATATAACACCTAAAATTTATGCATTGAATTTATAGAATTCAAAATGAATCCCATTTTAAATGTTTTTTTGTTAGAGCTTAGGATTTTTTTTTAATGCAAATATATAAAAAAGTTCTAATGATACCAAATATTGAAGTCGTACATATTGATATTGCCAAATTACCCTGATTTTGTAGTTTCTATCATGTGACTACTTTTAAAATTTTGCATCTTTTTTTTGCTGAGATCGATTTGTCTTTTAATGACAACTAATTAATCAACTATTTCTAATAATTGAAGTTATACATATGGTATTTCTTTTTGTTGAGATCAATTTGTCTTTGAATGTTTGCTTAAATTCAATATATGTAATTAATAATGCTTTTATGTGTAATTGTGTTGTATTATGTTATGAGCCTGGAAACAATATGAGAATTGGTACGTGAGAGAGAGAAGTTGGAACCTAAGATATGGGTATTAAACCAAAATCGTTACATTTTATAACATGATGATATGTGTATAAAACTTAGAGCACTAACCCCTATTCATACTATCATAATTTTAACTAAATAGGAAACAAATAAAAAATTAAAGAAATATGGTATCCAATCCTAAGAGATCCTAAAGAAATAGGAAAACTAATCCTAAAGGATAATTTAAGATATGATCAAGATATACCTAACTACTATAACTACTTTGTGACCAACTCTATAAAATCTTAACTTGAATCCTATTAATTGCCTCCCCCTTGAAATTCCACCTTGTCACCCTGTGGACAATTTCTTCATCCTCATCCAACTGTTCACTCTTTTCTAGAATTGTCACTTGCAAGCTCCTTTTTAGGCATTAGTGCATTAGGATAAACAGTTAGTCACATTGGAAGCAGTCCATCTTGCCTTTCTTGAACATATTCTTGATATGGGAGATGCTTTACTCCATTGTTTTGCAACCTAAACATGCTATCAAAAGCGTAGTGCATTGGGAGTCTATGCCCTACTAATTTCCTCTGTGATTAGTTGTTTGGTCCTGTTACAGTCATATTTGGACTGGCTGATGGTTGTCTTTGACCCAAACAGGTTGGATCCTTTGGGTTGTTCCAATAAACCCCTTTTGGGTCACAATTCCCCTTGCTATTGATGCTAGAAGATTGTCACTGACTCACTAGGGTTTAAAACTGTAGACTTGACACTAACAATAACTGCATGCAGCTCATCCTCCACTCTGGTGATATTCTTGGTTGTCTACAATTCTTCCTCAATGTCCCTAACCAGATTAATTGCCTTAGTCACCACTTCCTTGGAATCATGGCTCCTAACCCTTCACTTCTTGTCTCAGATCTCCCAAGAGGTAACCAAGAAGTTGATCACCAGCCACCTTATCTACTTGTGCCTCCAACACTTTTAATTCTTGAATATAATCCCCTACCAAACCCTTATACCTCAAGGTGGATAGTTGCTTGTGCTCTAATCCTAAGCAATGCCCCTTAAATTGTTGCAGCAAGGCCTTTGTTATTTGCTCCCAAGAAAAGTCAAAAGAATTCTTGCAGAATAACCAAAACCAGTAAACCTTTGTAGTGCTGTCCACCTTCCTTGCACACGTTCAATCATTCGTGTCGTTCATTGCAATTTTCATTGCCTCTTTATTTTATTGGAATGACACTGAACTGCGTGACTCAAAACGTGTCTACTTGGTCTCCTTTGTCTACCATCTCAAGGCCTTGTTTTTTCATCCACTTCCCTAGCTTCAATTTAATCCCACTGATGCTTCTGGACATCTTGATCTCTGTGATATTATATTCTGAAGAATGCATCTACACTCCATTTTTTATAGTCATCTTCTCCAAGGCTTCAATATGATGCTTCATCTCCCCAAATTATGGATTTGGTTGGTTGGAGTTGGACCAAGTTGTTATTATTAAATCTATGCATTTAATATATGTAAATAAGGAAAGATTACATTGCTAGAAATTAGGGATTTCTTCATAATTTGTTTCTTTAATTATAGCTTTGATTTGATTGTATCTTTTTCTTCCTATAAATAAAGGATCATATGCGTGGGTTATACATACATTCAGTAAACATTATTTTGCCTGGTATCAGAGCCTGTTTCTTTTCTTCCATTAGCTGCAGTTCTTTCTTTTTTGGGTGAACAGTACCTGCGTTGTTGCAAGCTCTGTTCGCTAGCCACTGTGTTGCTTTTTTGTTAGTGTTCCTATGCGATTGTAGTCGCCACCCTCCGACAAACACACTGTCACTGACCACTGTTTGACTTTTTTTTCCTCATGGCCTTTCATGGTTCCTCTTCCAATTCTGGATCTGTTATGACTTTCACCAACATCCTGCTGATCCTATGCGAAAAATTAATTAGGACAGTCAACTACAACACTTGGGCTGCTGCTGTCCAGTTGTGGTTCCAAGGCCAAGGTCATGTCGACAACTTGACCACCCAAGCCCATGATATTCCCACCACTACTCAAGCTTGTTGGAAGCAAATTGACACCTCCTTATGCAGCATCCTTTGGTTCTCCATTGCTTCTAACCTCCAGCCACAATACTAGGCAATTCCCACCTGTTATCAGGCCTGGACCAAGGCTAAGAAAGTCTACTCCAATGATGTCCATAAGCTCTTTAGTGTGGTGACCAATATGATGTCCACCAAATTAGAGAACATGGATATGCAAACATATCTTGGTAAGCTTGATCATTTGTTTACTAATTTCACTAATAGCATGTCCTTTACTAGTGATGCAAAGACTTATCACAAACATTGTAGCTAGATTTTCATGGTCTTATCCTAGTTGCTTTATTCCCTGGTCTTAATGTGGCACGCAATCAGATACTGTTCAGTTCCATCGCTCCTACTTATGATATGGTTAGTGAATAGCTGTTATGTCTCTCCACTCTATATACGTTTGGATACTCCACCACCCTTCTGGTGATTTTGCTGGCTCTTGTTTCCCATCCTTCTCATTGTGGTGGATGTTGCGCTTGCAATTATTACAACCACTGTGGCTATGTTGAAGCAAAATGTCGCACCAAAGCTCGAGAAAAGTCGAAGCTAGTTATAATGATCTTCTTCAACTTCGGGTAACCTAACCATTTGTTGCTCCTACTACTGTTGTGGCTCAATCTAGTAATCTTGTAGCCTTTGTCTCTCAATCCCCTTTTCTTGGACCATGGATCCTTGATTTTGGGGCCTCAAATCATATGACTAGTTACCAATCTCTTTTCTCTCGTTTGTCTTTTTCGAATGCTCTTCTATCACTTTTGTCCATGGTTCTCAAATACAAGTTTGTGGCATCGGACAAACTAACCCACTTCCTAACCTTTTCCTAAATTGTGTCTTATTTGTCCCTAGTTGCCCCTTTAATTTAATTAATTTCAGTTAGCAAACTCACTTGCACCTTAGATTACTTTGTTCTCTTTGTTAATAACTTTGTTCATATTCAAAATCAACATACTGGATGGACAATTGTAGTAGGACATGAGTCTTGAGGATTGTGTCTAAACTACCTCTCCTGATCTTGCTCATCAGCACGTCAATCACCCTACTAGTATGGAGAAATTACATCTTTTGTTTCCTAGTCTCTCTACACTTAAGTCTTTTCAGTGTGAGTCTTATCAGTTAGGCAAGCATACTCGTCATGTTTGTAGTCCCATGTCAATAAACTTGTTACTTTTTGCTTTAGTGCACTTTGATATATGGGGTCCTAGTCAAGTTTGTTCAACTTTAGGTTATTTCTATTTTGTTATATTTATTGATATTTTCTCTTGTACTTGGGTGTTCTTAATGAAAATTTGTTTTGATGTTTTCTCCATCTTTCAAGGTTTCTCAAGTGGAATTCGAAATTAGTTTGGTATCTCAATTAAAATTTTGCGAATGGATAATGCTCACGAATATATGTCTTCCCAACTTTAGTATTTTCTAACATCACAAGGTATTTTTCATCAAACATCCTGCACTCACACACCACAATAGAATGGTGTTGTTGAATGGAAAAATCATCACTTGGTTGAAACAGTTCATACTCTCCTTCATTATAATGTTCCTTTTTGGTTTTGGGGTGATGCACTACTTACAAAATGTTGCTTGATCTATTGCATGCCTTTGTCTATCCTTGTCAATCAAGTTTCTTACTCGTGTTGTACCTTAAACAGACTCCATACATTGTCACTCTTTGTGTCTTTGGTTGCACGTGCTTTGTTCATGACCTCACTCTAGGTAAAAATAAACTTTCTACCAAGTCTTTTTCTTTGTTACTTCTGCCTTCAAAAAGGTTATTGTTGCTTTTGTCCTCAATTTCAACAATATCTGGTCTCTACTCATGTCACTTTCTTCGAGAGCACCCCTTTCTTCCCATGTTCCACCGATGACGATGGTTCTCTGGATGTTTGCCAATTGTCGTGCCTGTTGTTCCAGTCCCAGTCATTGCCTCTTCTCCACCTCCACTACCCACTTACTACAGACAGACATAGCCACAAGTGGTACTATCTACTAATCCTCCAACATCATCTCCTACTCCAAACGCCCCTCCACCAGCATCTCTTGCATTTGACCTTCCCATTGCCCTTGGTAAAAGTATTGGTTCATTTGCAACCGTAACCCTTTATATGCATGCACACTTAATTCTTCTGATTTCTCTTTTTGCACGATGAATTGCAAGAGGTTTATATCGATCAACTACCAGGTTTTATAGATTTTGGTGACTCTCATCTTGCTTATTGGTTGCGTCATTCCTTCTATGGTTTGAAGCAGTCTCCATGTGCCTAGTTTGACTGCTTCAGTTATGTTGTGATAAAGTTTGGCATGACTCATTGTGAGGTTGATCACTTGGCGTTTTCCCACCACTCCCCATCTAGCCTATGCATCTACCTTGTCATTTATGTTAATGATATCGTCATCACTGCGATGACTCGATCAAATCCCCCACCTCAATTTCCATATCCATAATTTGTTTCAGACAAAAGACTTGGTCCCTTCAAATACTGCTTAGGCATGAGGTTGCTCAATCTTCCTCTGGCATCGCCATTCTACAACGGAAGTATGCTTTGGACATTTTGACTGAGATTAGTATGCTTGATTGTTGCCCTAGAGATATTCCTACGAATCCCAATGTCAAGCTTCTTCCGAGCCAAGGGGGAGCCATTAACAGACTTGAGAAGATATCGACGACTTGTGGCCAAACTTAATTGCCTTATTGTCATCAAACCAAACATACATTCGTAGTGAGTGTGGATAAAACTTGATGGGGTTTTGGGATTCATTTTTTTGTCCCGATCTTTTATAAACTTGACCTTGCTCCTCCCTGCTGCCATGCCTACCAATGTTAAAGTTGCATACCACACTATGGCAATAGTTGCATGCAAGATTACATGACTTAGACAACTTCACCAGCTAAAATTTGGAGACATTCACTAAACTTATCTATGACAAACAAACTACTCTCAACATTGCATCAAATCTGGTCTCCATGAACGGACTAAAACATATAAAGATAGATTGTCACTTCATAAGAGAGAAAGTGCTCTCAAGAGAAATCACCACTTTGTGAGCTCCAATGACCAATTGGCAGAAATGTTTACTAAATCTCTCAGAGCCTCTCGTGTTGATTACATTTGTAACAAGCTTGGTTCATATCACATATATGCTCCAACATGAGGGGGAGTGTTAAATATATGCATTTAATATATGTAAATAGAAAATTATGGAAATATCACCTTGCTAATTTCTTTATTATTTGCTTCCTTAATTATAGTCATGATTGTATCCTTTTTTTATAAACATAAATAAAAGATCAAATGTGAGTTATACACATTCAGTAAACACTATTTTACAGTTATGAACCTAGAAACAAACATGAGAATTTAGTGAGGTCGAATAGAAGACTATAGGTCAATGCTCTTAAGAGAGGGGAGGCGTATCAATTCCTACAAAAGTGGTTGTTAATAAACAGATCATCTAAGAGGAGATATTTTAGTAGCAAATTTCAATAGACTGATCATTGAACTAGTCAAGACATTGGTTCAAGGTTTAATGGTTCAACTATGGTCGAACTGGTATTAATATTATTATTATTATAATAATAATAATAATAATAATAATAATAATAATAATAATTAAATAATATATAAAAAAATATTAAATAAATATAATATTATAATTTAAAATTTAAAAAATTGAAAAAAAATATTTTTTAAATCATCGGTTCAAACGGGTTTTTATCGGTTTGTCGGTTCTTGACCGTTTTGAAACAGTTTGGTATTTTAGAGTGACCGTTTTGAAACAGTTTGGTATTTTAGAGTTAAAAGACTGGTTACCAAAACGGGAGATCGGTCGAAGCAGCTGATCCGGTCTGGTGTTCAAAAGTATGGTAATAAGAGGTGTATATATCCTTACTTAGTATAAATAATAGCTAGAAGTTTTGAACCTCACATTGCTTTATGTCTTAAGTGTTCAGTTATGCTAGCTTTGCTGAATAAATTCAGCAGTTTTTCTTAGGATTTTTGTTTACAGTTTATATTCAGTGAACATGATGTATGGTGTTTCTGTACAGTGGTAATGCTATATAAACATCACTACATTATATAAAATCTTAAATTAGTGCCACTAAACTTACCTAACACACTCTTGCACAACATGGAATGCAATGGCTCTGCAGCATATCTTTAGTGTTGTTCAGGTGGCATTATCTATTCGCAAAATTTGCTTGGTCAAGCTGTGCTTTTTTCTCTAGAATCTCTACTTGCTTTCCCTAATTTTGAACTGTTTATATTAAACCTGACAATTCCAGCACATCCATGGGTTAGAGAAGGAGGAGAAGCATTGGAGATTCCTATTGATATATCTGTCCTGAACAACATGCGGCAGTTTGTGAAGTATAGTCAATTGAAACAATTTGCTCTGAGGGTAAGAGAAATTAATTATAACCTTTTCATGTCAGAAGGCATGGAACGTGTTTGATTTCTAGCTTGTTTGATTCTTGCTTACTGTTGGAATATATGGAAATATATAGTATCTTAGATTATCCTCTAGAATTAGTTTCCCTATTTCTTCTTTGTCTCTTTGGATTAGTTACCATATTTCTCTATCTTATCATGATTTGTTTCCCTAATTAGCTAGGATTAGTATAAATAAGGTTAATGCTACAGGTTTTATGAACACATATCAAACACATAATTTCAACAATTACCCTGCAGGCGTTGGCTAGCACACTTAATGAAGAAGAGTTGTCTGATCTTAAAGATCAATTTGACGCTATAGATGTAGACAAAAATGGTTCTATTAGCCTGGAAGAGATGAGACAGGTAGCATTTAATTTACTGGCTTTATAACTAAAATCTAAATATATCACTTATATTGATATCTAAATACATCAGTTATCTATTGGTGAGCAAATTATTCCTTTAAATATCATTTCCCTACTTTAGTCTAAAGGGAAGATTTTGTGCAGGCTCTGGCCAAAGATCTTCCTTGGAAGTTGAAAGAATCACGCGTACTAGAGATATTGCAAGCGGTTAGTATGTTTTACAGGAAACACTCGTAGTTTTGTTTGCTGCTTCTCAGCCTTTATTCTACGTCCAAAATTTGCTAGGCATGGAGTTTCTTCGGTGATTGATGATATTACTTTTACTTATATGACAATTTATGTGGTCTCCCCAAATCACTCTTTTCCACTAACGTTTCTTTGGCTTGCAAATTGTATAATTCAATGATGTGTTTGCAGATAGACAGCAACACTGATGGGCTAGTGGATTTCCGTGAGTTTGTAGCAGCTACGTTACATGTCCATCAATTGGAGGAAGACTCTGATAAGTGGCGGCAACTGTCACAGTCTGCTTTTGAGAAATTTGACATAGATAAAGATGGCTATATTACTCCGGAGGAACTTAGAATGGTTGGTATCACATCATTTGTTAAGCTCCCAATACATTTATTATGAAGAATTCTCTAAAAGATTCGAAATAGTTCTCTTGTAGTTTACTTACCTATATTTGCATCCTTAGTTTTCGAATTTTTAGGGGGAGGGTTGTAAGGGCCTTTCTAGAAGATCTGCTTCTCGGTTTGAGCTGTGCACATTTGTAAAAATAAAAGTTAAAAACAATCAACATACATGGTTGCTGCAGCTAATATTCCTTTTGCTTTTCAGCATACAGGCTTGAGAGGCTCCATCGATCCTTTGCTCGAGGAAGCTGATATTGACAAAGATGGAAAAATCAGCCTACCGGAGTTTCGTAGACTTCTACGAACTGCAAGCATGGGTTCTCAACAGGTTTCCAGCTCAAGTGGCCATAAGCGGGCGATCTAGATTGGAGGTGCTTCAGAGGCTGAGATAAGTTTGGAGATGCGAGAGTGGTGGAGTTCCTCTTAGTTATCTGTTGTGTGATTGTGCTGAAGCTCTTAAGATTATCCTCTATTATGCAGATTATAATCACTCATCCGCGCTGACAATCTTTGAAAACTCAAACTTCAGTTATTGACTGTGATATCCCCTGCACAGGGATTATGTCCACAATGTCACGAGGACTACATCAAGAGGTGTTTGGTAGAGTTTATGTAAGACCCTGCGTGGATTGGCTTCAGGTATTGCAGTTTCAGCAGTATCATTTGTGTCGGGGTTTTCTTGGTTGCGCCATGCATGTAATGTGTAACTATAAATAAAATCTTCTAGCCAAAAATGAAAAAAGAAAAAAATATAAATGAGCATGAAATGAAATACGTGGATCAAATTCCATTCCTCACTCTTTTTCCATCTCTTATTTTATTTCCCTGCCGAATGTGATTGCATCCTGCCGTTGTTAGTCGATACTAATGAAATGATTGCATAAATTTGATGTACTAGTTTTGAGTCTTAAATGTAATAATATATTCTCTGAAGAATTAGTGCGGCGGGGGGGTGCAACAATGTCATTGTAGAGTGATGACATAAGGGAGTAGTTGATGTCTTTGATGACTTGCGTTGGAGGTCACTCGTGGGTATGTGCTCTTGCTGAGTGTCTATTATGATCTGACAGGTCTGCTTTTGCAATAGCAATAGAAGTAGCTAGGTTCTGCATTTTGCATGCGTCATTTGTTGCATACATCAAGGTTTTCTTATCTTAAGCAATTCATTTATGAAAGGCATGCCGTAATGTAAACTTAGTAAAAAAGGACACGAATTCTCTCGTGTTAGTTATTGAATAACAGGAGCGTAATATTAGAAAGGTAAAGACAATATTAGTTCTGAGTATATTAATAAATCCTATAAACCATCTAGACCCAAATAATGTGACTGTGCCCTTCAAAAGTTTATATGATGTCTTTATTCTAAGCCGATTATTTTGTGTTGTCGAGAGGGGATCTGTACTTGACAATTTTGCATTAGAAATGACAACTTATTGTCAAATGCTACTCAGATGTAAAAACTTCTATCAGTATGTTACAGCTATGTATCTACTTCAGTCCAAGTAAATTTTTAAGGGGCTGGAAAATGTGGCGTTTTGAAAATTAAGGAGCGCAAGTTTTTTATTTAAGCTGAATGTATGGTATCGGAGGCAACTGAAAATGCTACTAATAGGCAAGGAAACTTAGCTTAATATGGGGTATAATAAAGTTTTCTAATTATCGTTATTATGAACAAAATGTTGGCTACACTTGTACAATGATCAATGTACATAAACTGGAACAATTGAATATGTTAGAACACACTTAAAATAGAAAGAAGAATAAAAATATAATATTGCACTTACAAAACTTTATTTCTCATCATTATTTATCACATATTCGTAAGTAGTTAACTAATAATCTACTAATTAACTACTAAACATATAACTACTAACTAAATTATCTACAACACTATCCCGTAATTCAGATTAGTAATAGATTGCACTCCTATCATGTCTTTAGCCATCTTGAACTGGTCACCCTTAAGAGATTTTGTTAAAATATCTACCACCTGATCATTAGTACAACAATATTTGAACTCTAACTTCCCTTTATTAACTTGATCTTTGAGAAAGTGAAATCTTGTCTCACTGTGTTTAATTCTTCCATGAGCAACATGATGTTTAGCCAAACTTATAGTTGATTTGTTGTCTATTAGTATCTTCATAGGTTCTTCTCTCCTAATCTTCATTTTTATCATCAAGTTCTCAAGTCACAAGACTTAACAAGCTCCCATTGAGATTGCAATGTATTCAATCTCACATGAGGACAGTGCCACCACTAACTGTTTTTTAGAACACCATGAAATAAGTGCTCCACACATAATAAACACATATTCTTCACTTTTATCACCACACCAGTCAAAGTCACAGTAACCATATATTTCATCAGAAACACTTTTACCATATTTTGAGAACAATAACCCATAATTTAAGGTGTCCTTCGTGTATCTCAGAATCCTCTTAGCTGCAAGTAAGTGAGAAAGTCTCAGATGATCCATAAATCTACTAATCAGTCCCACTCCATAAGGCTTGACAAGCTCCCATTGAGGCTGCAATGTATTCAACCTCACATGAGAATAGTGTCACCACTAACTATTTCTTAAAACACCATGAAATAGGTGCTCCAAACATGACAAACACATATTTTGTTGTATTTTTCCTATCATTTTTATCACCACACCAATCAAAGTCACAATAACCATATATTTCATACAAAACACTTCTACCATGTTTTGAGAACAACAACCCATAATTCAAGGTGCCATTCATGTATATCAAAATCCTCTTAGCTGCAAGCAATTGAGAAAGTCTCGAATGATCCATAAACCTATTAATCAGACCCACTCCATAAGCTATGTCGGGGTGGCTGCTACATAGAAATCTCAAATAGCCAACAATTTGTTTGTACAAGGTTACATCAATCAACTTATCACTTCCATCTTTCTCCAACTTTATACCACAATCAACTAGTGTTTGGGTAGAGTTACAATTCAATATATGAAACCTCTTCAATACATCAATTACATACCTCTTTTGATGCATGGAAATACCTTCACTTGTAGTAACAAATTCCATCCCAAAAATAGGATGACAATCTCAAATTTGTCATCTCAAACTCCAACATTATTCTCCTTTTAAACTTATCAATATATGTTGTATTGTTTCCAGTAATTAGTAAGTCATTTACATACAAGCATACAAACATTAAATCACCTACAGTAGCTCTTACATAAACTCCATATTCTGTTGTACATTTGTTGAAATCCAATTGCAATAGGAAGCAATTTATCCTTCTATTCTAAGCCCAAGGGGATTGTTTTAGCTCATATAATACCTTCTTCAATCACTTCAAAACCAGGAGGTTGACACACACAAACTTCCTCCTCTAATGGCTCGTTTAGAAAGGCTGCTTTGCATCCAGTTGATGCAATGACTAACCTCTAAAAATGACTGCAGTAACCATTAATCTGATAGTCTTAATGTTGGCCATAAGTACAAACATTTCATTATAATCCAACCCAACCTTTTGCAAGAATCCTTTTGCAACCAGTCTAGCCTTGTATTTTGCAACTTCTCTAGTTAGTTTTACCATAATTACTTTATCATTTTCAGTTGTAGTCTCCCATCTCCAACCTTTGCTCTCATCTACAACAACATCCTTGCTTAGCACTATCTTTTTACTAGTAGGGTTGTATAGTTTGTATGCACTAGTTGAATCATACCCAAAAGACATCATTGGTTGTCCCTTATCATCCAATTTCTTTCTTCTTTCATTAGGTACATGTTTAAAGCAAAGAGAACCAAATACCCAAAAGTGGCTTAATGCAGGTTTTCATCCTGACCATAATTCCAGGAGTCACATCATTTTGACTCATAGTTGGACTTCTATTTAGAATATAAGCTGTTGTGGTATAGCTTCTCCCCAAAACTATTTTTCACATATTCTTATCTTTAAGCATACATCAAACCATGTTCATCAAGGTTCTATTCCTCCTTTCAACCTTTCCATTATGTTGAGGGGTATAAGGAGTAGTAATTTCATGAATTATCCCTTCCTTATCACAATAGGAGTGAAAATCATGTGAAGTGTATTCACAATCGTCATCTATTTTAAGGATTTTGATAGACCAACCACACTATTTCTCCACCATTGTCTTGAACCTTTTAAACACCTCAAATGCCTCTTCTTTTCTTTTAATCAAATAAACCCATAACTTCTTTAAAAAGTCATCAACAAAGGAAATGAAGTAGTGATTACCTCTAAGTGAAATCGACTCCATTAGACCACACACATATGAATAGATAACTTCTAGTAGTGCCTTTGTTGTTGGAAGGCTGGACTTGAAAGAACTTCTTGTTTGTTTGCTTATAATGTACCCTTCATATAACTCCTTTAGTGGGTCTATGGAGGACAAACCATGGACCATCCCTTTCTTTTTTTGTAGACCCAGGCTCCTGAAATTTAGATGCCTAAATCTTATATGTCAAAGTCAATATTGATCTTCTACAGTAACTGCAAGACAATTACTTTCACCAATTTGAATTCCAATTTTAAATGCCCTGTTATTTGATAATGGAGCCTTCAAAATCAATTTTCTCTTTCTATCATACACTTTCATCATATTATGCTCCATATTCATGACATATCCTTTCTCCAATAGTTGGCCAAGGCTTAACATATTATTTTCATTTGTGACATATAAAGAACATCTGTTATGAATGACTACTGCCCATCTCTTCTATGAATCAAAAATTTGCCTATTCCTTCATCTGTAACAATGCTATTATCAACAAACTTCACCATTCTTTTGACTTTTTCATCAAGATTTACAAATCACCCCTTATTCCCAATCATGTGGTTTGAACACCTAGTGTCCAAATGCCAAAAATCAGATTTGGCATAATCTGATGTTATCACCATAAGAAGAACGTGGTCTGAATATAAATCATCACTATCACCTTGTGCCATTTGAGCTTCAACCTTTTTCTTTTGTTTTCCTTTATTGCTGTAGCACTTATCTACAAAGTGACCCCATTTTTTACATGCATAGCACTATGTTCTTTTCATCAAATTTCCTCTACCCTTCTCTGTTTTGATCACCTCCCTTTTTGCTAAAATTTCCATGACCTCTATTATTCTTGTAGTTGTTACCACCAGAAATCTGATTTGAGATCTTTTGACCTTCATTAGAATCTTTCAATTTGTTCTTCCATTTTCCCTTCTTGTTCTTGTTGCCCCCACCATCATTTCTTCAAAAGGCTTGTGCCTACAAAGCCTGAGCAACAACTCTCATACTACTACTCTTAAGAAGTCTTTGTTTATAAGCTTCAAGGGAACTTTGCAGCTCCTTCACTTGCATCCTTTGAAGATCCTTTGCTTCCTCAATTGTCACCACAATGTGATCAAATTGGAAGGCCAAAATTCCCAAAATCTTGTCCACTATTTGTTGATCTAATAACTTCCCACTACAAGCCTTCATTAAGTTGACCAACATTTGAATTCTAGTGAAGTAATCCCTAATTGATTCTTGATCTTTCATGGACAACAACTCATATTGTCTACGGAGTGATTGAAACTTCACTTTCTTAATTTTATCAACACCTCCATATGAATTATTCAAAATATCCCAAGTCTCCTTAGCTAAATTGGCTAAAGCTAACTTCTCAAATTTGGTAGAATCCACAAATTGATGGATCAAGAAGAGAGTTTTGTAGTCTTTCTTCTTGGACTCCCTATATACTACCCTCTACACCTTTGTAGCACAAACCTCCACTTCTTGAATGTCATTCTTTACAATTTCCAACATTCTTGGAAACCAAAGATGACGCCCATCTTGATACACCATTACTCAAAGTTCTTGCCATCAATAATTGACATGATGGCAGGAAAAGTTCCATTAGAACCAACCATGATTTACCTTTTGAATTTTCAAAACTCCACACAAGAAAGGGTTTCTCATACAACAGGTAAAAGAAAAAAAAAACAAGCTAATAGGTTGCACACATAGGTCCACAATCGATATAACTCTAGATATCACTTGTTAGAACACACTCAAAATAGGAAGAAAAGAGGAGAGATAAGAACAAGATGAGTAATATGGATACTGCACTTACAAAACTTTATTTCTCACCATTATTTATCACATATTCACAAGTAGTTTGCTAACAACCCACTTACTAACTACCAAACATATAACTACTAACTAAATTATCTATAGAAACTTGATTTGGAGGTGCTATTCTCATGGAGTTTGCTACACAAAATCTCCCCAATGAGAGAGTAATAGGATATGTGAATCTTAAGGAGAGTGGGACCTCTTCTTAATTTTCCTATCTTCACCCACGCTAGTCTATTACGGAGATTCATGATACTATATCTCAACCAAAATTGCCTACCACTTGACTAAAGAATCAATACATCATAGCAATACCTCGTACTGGAAGACATTTTCGGGGTGCAATATGTTAGGATTAATTCAAAACTGAACTAACTAAAAAGTTAGTTAGGAAGATTAGTTAGAAAGTTAGTTGGGGTTTGTTACTCCTAACTAATTTTAGTTTTTCGCTAGGTATTTAAACAAGGTTAGTTATAAATATTTTTTTTGTAATACTCTATTTATCAAATACAATTCATTCATTTTATGAGTGATTGCTAACATGGCATCAGAGCCCATTCAGACCTAGACTTGTGAGGATTAAGAAATATTTTTGACCTAAGAGGAACCCTTTCTTTGACTCTTTTTTGTGAAAACTAAAAACTGTAAGTGATTCTTTACTATCTTCCACCACTGAATCTGTGAGTGTGGTGGCTGAGTGGAGTTCTTGGAGAAGCAAGAACAGGCATAGAAGAACCTGCAACAGTGAAAGAAAGCAAGATTGAGGAAGGAATAAGGTGCAACATGGCTGGCTCAAGCAGTTTTGTCCTAGGATCCTTACCAGTTTTTGATGGGAAGTTGTTTGATAATTGGAGAGTCAAAATGCTGGCAGTCTTTGGCTTCCAAGATGTGATACAAGTGGTGATAGTTGGGTTTGTAGAGCCTAGAAGGAATGCAATTGAGGAGCAGAGATTGATCTTCAAACAGTAGAAAAAAATTGATAGCAAGGCACGATTTCTCATCTATGTAAATTCAAAGATATTTAACAAGATCTCCAATGTATCCACCTTAAAGGAAGCATGGGAGATTCTAGTGAAAATATATGGTGATGGAGAAAAGAACAAGAAAGTTAAACTACAAACATTGAGAAGGTAGTATGAACTTCTTGAAATGGAGGACAGCGAATCCATTGCCAATTATTTTGACAAAATTCAAAAATTGGTCAATGCAATGAGAGCTTGCAAGGAGAAGGTTACAGATCAGCAAGTGGTAGACAAAATATTGAGGACCTTACCACTAGAATTTGATTATGTAGTTGTTGCAATTGAGGAGTCGAATGACCTAGATACTATGGAGGTTGAAGAATTGCAACACTCCCTTGAGGCGCATAAGATAAGGGTAAATAAGAGAAAATTCCTTAAAGAACAAGCACTTTAGGTATAGACCAACTACAAAGGAAAAGGAAAAGGTCCTTGGAAAGGGAATAAATCTAGCACCAATCAGAAACACCAAGATCAAGAATTTGGTGAAACTAATGAATCCTCTAAAGAAAGGAGGATAGACCGAGCACAGAAGCAAGGTTGCATCTCAAAAATAGCAAGGAGTGGAAGTTTGACAAGAGGAAAATGAGATGCCATAACTACCAGAAACTTGGTCATTATGCAAGAGAATGTTGGGCAAGAGAAGGTGCCAAGAACAACCCCAACAATTGTGCACACCTGGAACAAGATAAAAGGACAAATTTAGACTTTGAAACAGTGTTGCTTATGGAAATCACAAGCAATGAAGCTCAGCCAAGGATACCAATAAAAGATAAAGAAAAAGAACTCATAGGTACACTCGTCTTCAACAAAGCTTATGCTGTAAGAAGACCATTACAGTTAAAGGACCAAGAGCTGTTATAGGATTCAACAGTCAACTTAAGAGGAGAATTAATTCACTCTGCACTTATAGCATAAGCTGAACCTGTTGAGTTTCAAAAGGAAGTGATTGAGGAGAAGTGACTGAAGGCTATGAAGGAGGAGATCAACTCTATAGAGAAGAATCAAACTTGGGAATTGGTGGATCCTCCTCCAAATAAGAAACTCATAGCACTAAAGTGGGTCTATAAATTAAAGGTTAACTCAAGAGGTGAAGTGGTAAAGAACAAAGGTAGACTTTTGGCAAAGGGTTTTCTGCAGAAAGCTGAAATAGACTATGGAAAAATCTATGTACCAGTAGCTAGGATTGAAACTATCAGGTTGGTAGTAGCCATTGCAATTAATGTTGCATCAGATGGATGTGATATATGTTTTCCTCAATGGTCCACTTGAAGAAGAGGTTTATGTGACTCAACTACAAGGTTTTATAGTTAAAGGAAAAGAAAACAAGGTGTACAAATTGAACAAGACACTTTATGGCCTTAAACAAGTACCAAGAGCCTGGAACAAGAGAATTGATGGCTACTTATCTCAAATTGACTTAAAAAAATGCACCTTAAAACATGGAGTTTATGTGAAATGCTGGAAAGACAGTATGAAATCAGAGAAATTGCTTGTATGATTGTATGTTGATGACCTTTTGATTACAGGCAACAGTGAGGTAGAAATTGCTAGTTTTAAAAAACAGATGATGAATGAGTTTGAGATGAGTGACCTTGGACTCCTATCTTACTTCTTGGGGATTGAATTTGAAATGACTCGGTATGGAATGGTTATGCTTCAATCCAAGTATACAAAGGATCTATTGAAGAGGCTCAATATATGACAAAGTAATCCAATAGGAACACCAGCAGAGGTTAGACTCAATTTAAAGAAGGAAACAGATGAAGAACAAGTTGATCCTACTCACTACAAAAGGATAGTTGGGTGCTTGAGGTATTTGTGTAACACAAGACCCGACTTAAATTTCAGTGTTGGGCTAG
This sequence comes from Mucuna pruriens, assembly GCA_025330945.1. Lineage (NCBI taxonomy): Eukaryota > Viridiplantae > Streptophyta > Magnoliopsida > Fabales > Fabaceae > Mucuna > Mucuna pruriens. The sequence goes on along the minus strand of JAENHJ010000528.1, from coordinate 1,367,624 downwards.
TTGATAAGTCATGTTTTATACATTTCGCAAGGGCTTAAGATGAGCACTATTAAGACTGTTTAGTGATTAAGAGTCCTGTCTTAGTTAAGATTCGAATTATGAGCCTCGAAATAGGAGAAATATAAATATGTGCTAAAATGAGGATTTTAATTGACAGAAAGATTGAACTTGTTTTGCAAGCCTGAAAGTCGAAAGCATCTCGGCCCAAAAGGAACATCTCGGCCCAAAAGAAGCAGTCCCGGCCAAACTAGCCTTCTTGGCCAAAACCGACTTCAGTGGCTAAAATCACTCCGACAAGAATGCAAATATGATTATGCTAGAATTAAGGAATCTGTGATACAGATATGATTATGCTAGAATTTAGGAATCTACAATGCAAATATGATTATGATAGGATCAGGGAATTTGTAATCTCCTAGGATTGAGAAATTTGTAATCTCCCAGGATTGAGGAATCTGTAATCTCCTAGGATTGAGAAATCTGTAATCAGTAATTCAAATTTTTAATCTGTTAGGATTAGGGTGCGCTGTAGCTGCCCAGCTTGTGTATAAATAGAGCATGCTAGGCCACGTCTTGGGGGTGTGGAATTTCAGCAGAATTTAGACCTAGCGTCGTCAACAATTTCAGTGCGTCCTAGCTAGCACGGTGGTACACGAAGCTTCAATAAGGTGTCTCTCTCGATCGAGGAGGTACAAGACTAGGATTTGGGAAGTTGGAAGTTGTTGGAGGTGATCGCTCGGTATAATCGACACACTCCGGTGGATGGAAACCTCAACATCTTGTCATCACTAATGCACCACTATCGTCCTTCCATTGACGATCATCGCGGAAGGCAGACTCTCTAGAAAACGTTGAATTCTCACCTTTGTATTCGATTATGTTTTCAATAATATAACTGGTTTGCAATTTTGACTTTGACTATATCACTTGTGTTTTAATCTACTTTAACCTTGTCGTGATTGCACATTGTTAGAGGTAGATCACGTTAGACTAGGGCCGATTGGAACTGGTTTAATAATCTGATTAGGTAGAGAACCTAAAATCAATCAAGTACATACTTTCTGCCAACTGATGAGGTAGCGATTGTGTAAATCCTCGGTATGGCAATGGACAAACGTTCGGCGATTGTTGTAAGAATCTAAGGTTGATTCGGAGTATAATTTTAAGTAAGAATGGTAACTGTTATTTATTGATTCTGAATTGGTACAATAGTTAGTATAGATTAGTTTAGCTTATTTTTCTGCACTTAGTTTATTTCCTACTCTTAAACACAACAATACCCCATTTACTGTTTTCACAGAGTTCGAGACCGAGTCAATCCGACTCTGTCACCTCTAAGTTACTCTCAATCGAAACCAGCTCGGTTCCCTATTAGCTAAGATCGGATTGCTGAGAGCAGGTTGGCCTTAGCGTCGCCGAGGCCAAGTCGATGTCTTCACATACCAGCTGACCGATATCAAGTCGACATTCTGCAATACTAGTGTTTTTTGCACAAACTCTGATCTCTATTCTTAATCACAATTTAACACACTATGTCCTTGAGAGAATGGACCTAGTGTTAGCTATACTATAGTTAGCTTTAGTATTTATTTGAGGCATGTAAGACAACTAAAAACCCACCTATTAAATTGGCGCTGTTGCCGGGAACATAAGTTCTTTCTTGTCTTTGTGTGCCAAATCTGAGTTAAGCCGAATCCCAAGTCTATGGAATGCTATGTTTGTTTTTAAATTATAGGGTTGTCTTTGGTCTGAGTCGTTTGGGTATACTGAGTCTGTTTTTTTTACTGCATCTTATCTTTTCTACATTTTGTTTTTCTGCATTTCTTTCTGCATGACTAATGTTCTCCATGATGCATGACGAGAAGTAGTTCTAAGCCATTGCATGCTTTTGATCCTGGGATAGAGAGAACTTTGCATCGTTTAAGGAAAGCTAGGCATCTATAACACCTGATAGCAGTAGTTCTGATTCTATTTGGAATTTTGAGAATAGTAATTTTACTTTTGACGAATCTAACTTTTTTGAGCACCAAGAGGCGGGATCAATGGAGAACAAGTCCAGTCTAATTCATTTATTGCCTAAGTTTCATGGTCTTACAAGTGAAGATCCTCACAAGAACTTAAAGGAGTTCCACGTGGTTTGTTCCACAATGAAGCTACAGGGATACCGAAAGACCACATCAAGATGAAAGCGTTCCCATTCTCCCTAGATGGAGCTACAAAAGATTGACTATATCTACAGTCGGTTCTCTTCAATACCTGGGGGGATATGAAGTGCATGTTCCTAGAGAAATTCTTCCTGGCATCCAGAACAATGACCATAAGGAAGGAGATTTGTGGGATCAGGCAACACTCTAGCGAGACACTGCATGAATATTGGGAGAGGTTCAACAAGCTCTGTGCCACATGTTCACATCACCAGATTAGTGAGCAGTTGCTTATTCAATATTTCTATGAAGGTTTGATAATGATGGATCGAAGTATGATTGACGCTGCAAGTGGAGAAGCACTGATGGACAAGACGTCGGCAACAGCACGACATCTGATCTCGAACATGGCTAGCAACACGCAGCAGGTCGGAACCAGAGGAACCATAACACCTAGAATGGTGAATGAAGTCGGTACAATTGATAATCCGAGATTGGAGAATCAATTGACCGAGCTGACATCATTGGTGAGACAACTTGCCATCTGCCAACACCAACCCATTGCAGTAGTAAAAGCATGTGGTATATGTACTTTAGTGGAGCACCTTATTGACATGTGCCCTACATTGCAAGAAATTGGGTCGAACCATCTCGAAAGTGTTGGATCAATAGGAAGCAGCCGTATGCAAACTGGCCGTTTGAGGGCCAACAATTTGGACGACCACCATATTGACCGAATCCAAATCAAGGGTCGTATGCAGCTCAAAGATTCAGTTCAAACCGGAGCATGCCTCAAAGCCAAGGCAACTACCAACAGCTGAATCCAAGATACCAAGTGCCACCATTCCAACAACAGCAGCAGAGAAAAACGCCACCACTAGGTGACTCACCATCTTTGGATGATTTGGTGAAGTAGTTAACAGCAAGCAACCTAGAGTTCCAACAGACCATGAGCTCTAGTAACTTGCAGTTCCAACAAAATATGAGCGCCATTGTTCAAGATCTCAAGACGCAAGTGGGCCAACTAGCCAACTCTGTAAGTTAGTTACAGTCGACCGGATTCGGAAACCTCCCCTCGCAAACAATTCCAAATCCAAGAGGGAATGCAAGCGTAGTATCACTGAGAAGTGGTAAACAATTACAAGCAGTGCGTAGCAGGAACCGAGATTCGTCGGCACCGAGTCAAAGTCGGATGTCGGCTCACAAGCACCACAATAGGCTAGACTCGTTCCAATGCCATTTCCAAGTTGGACACTCTCAATAAGGAAGCCCGAATTTGATGAAGAGTTGCTAAAGATGTTCCAGAAGGTGGAGATCAATATCCCACTCCTGGATGCCATAAAGCAGATCCCCGAGTACGCAAAATTCTTTAAGGAGTTGTGTGTGCACAAGAGGAAGACCTCATTGCCGGCATAAGACAAGTCCTGCCAAAGAAATGTCGAGACCCCGGAATCTTTTCGGTCCCATGCACCATTGACGATTGTACCTTTGTCGATGTCATGTTGGACTTAAGAGCTTCAATAAACGTCATGCCGACATCAATCTACAAGTCCTTGAATTATAGAGACCTGGAACCCATCGGGATGACCATACAGTTGGCAAATAGAAGCGTCGTCCATCCTTTAGGTGTTCTTGAAGACGTCTTGGTCCAAGTTGATGAACTAATCTTCCCAGTCACTTCTATGTGCTGGATATGGAGGACAAGACACTAGGAAAAAGGTCTACCTTGATCCTAGGCCGATCATTCCTGATGACCGCCAAGACCAAGATTGATGTGCATGTCAGGACACTTTTAATGGAGTTTGGTGACACTCTAGTGTAGTTCAACATTTTCGAAGCTATGAAGCACCCTATGGAGGACACCTCACTCTTTGCGATTGAATTGATCAACAAACTCGTCGAAGAACACATGCAAGCAAACACTGGAAGTACTGAATTCTTCCAAGTTACTAGAAACACTGATATACTTGACTGCTTGGGATCTATGTTTGAGGAACCCGACTATGATGAACCTTGGGAAGTACATGACGCAAAAGTTATTACTGCCCTTGCACACTTTGATCATGACTCTAAAAGTATCGGTTCATTTGACCAAGTTCGCAAGAATGAGAAACCGAAGTGTTCAAAACATTCAAAAGTCCAAGTTGCTGGGACCACGAAACAACAAGCAGCATAAATAGTAAACACTTTTGCTAAGAACGAGATGGTCGACATAGGTCGAGACTGGACGAAGACCGAAAGCACGTCGGTCACAACAGCCAACACCAATGCGACCAAAGGATACTGAACCCAACCATCTTGGATATAGTAAAGAAAGAAGTGACTAAGCTACTCACTGCTGGAATCATTTATCCAATTTCAGATAGCAACTAGGTCAGTCTAGTACAGGTAGTACCCAAGAAGTCTGGGATGACCGTGATGAAGAACTAGAATGATGAATTGGTACCAATGCGGATTCAGAACAGCTGGCGAGTGTGTATTGACTACAGGAAGCTGAACCAAGCAACCTGCAAAGATCATTTTCCTCTGCCATTCTTAGACTAAGTCTTGGAGAAGTTGGTCGAGAAGTCCCACTACTGCTTCTTGGATGGATATTCCAAATACATGCAAATACACATCGCGCCTGAAGATCAATACAAGACAGCCTTCACCTGTCCTTTCGGCATATTTGCTTACACTAGGATGTCGTTTGGACTTTGTAATGCCCCAAGCACGTTCTAGAGATGCATGCTGAGCATTTTCTCAGATTTATTGGAGGATTTCATGGAGGTGTTCATGGACGACTTCACGGTGTACACAGACACTTTCGATGCATGTCTAGGAAATCTGGCCCAAGTACTGAAGCGGTGCATAGAAACCGACTTGGTGTTGAACTTTTAAAAATGCCACTTCATGGTAACAAAGGGGATTGTGCTCGTCCACCTGGTATCAAGTCGATGGGTCGAGGTTGATAAAGTCAAGATTGACATCATCACATCTCTCCCCAATCTCGCTTCTGTGTAGGAGGTTCGTTCATTTCTAGGACATGCGGGGATTTATAGGCGTTTCATCAAGAACTTCAGCAAGATTGCTTGCCACTGTCCAAACTATTGTAAAAAGATGTGGAGTTTATCTTCAACAAAGAATGCATACAAGCCATTGAAGAGTTAAAGACCAGATTGACATTCACGCCAATCCTTCAAGCACCTAACTAGGAGCTCCCGTTCGAGCTAATGTGCGTTGCATCCAACTCAGCCCTCAGAGCCGTTCTCGGCCAGCAAGGCGGAGTTGGCCAGTCAGCACACGTGATTGCCTATGCATCTCGAACCATGGACCCGGCCCAGATAAACTATACGACTACGAAAAAAGAGCTACTGCAATAGTATTTTCCTTGGACAAATTTCACTCCTATCTGCTTGGCTCCAAAGTTATCATATTCTCCGATCATGTCGTCTTGAAATACTTGTTGAAGAAGTCAGATGCCAAACCACGACTAACTCGATGGATACTTCTCTTGCAGGAATTCGACCTAGAAATTAGAGACAAGAAGGGTGCCGACAATGCAGTGGCCGACCACCTGAGTCGGATTGAACGCGAATCTGATCTGATGCCAATCCGAGATGACTTCCCAGACGAGCAATTGCTACACATGGATACATCTACCATGATTCACAGACATATGCAATTTCATTGTTGCATCTCAGTTTCCACCAGAGGCATCCTAGTTGTATAAAGAGAAGATCAAGAGTGATGCCAAGTACTATATATGGGATGACCTGTATCTTTGGAAGGGCGACAGTGACCAAGTCATTCATAGGTGCATCCCGAACTCCAAGATCAGCTCATTCCTCCACTTTTGTCATGTAGTAGTTGGAGGCGGCCATCATGGATCAACTTGGACAACCCAGAAAGTACTAGAATGTGGGTTTTACTGGCCCAATTATTTTCGAGACACCCACCAATTCGTTTCGGCCTACGAACAATGTCAGAGAGCATGGACGACCATGAGCCGCCGACATGAGATGCCCCAACAACCAATCCTATTTTGTGAAGTCTTTGACATTTGGGGAATTGACTTCATGGGACCGTTCCCTATCTCCAATGGATACTCATACATTCTGCTGGTCGTGGACTACATGTCAAGATGGGTAGAAGCAGTAGCCACCAAGACCAATGATGGCAAGGTAGTTGTGAATTTTCTTAAGTCTAACATCTTCTGCAAGTTTGGTCTGCCGAAAGTTCTGATTAGTGACCAGGGAAGTCACTTTTGTAACCAAGCCATGTCTTCCCTCTTAGAAAAGTATGAGGTGGTGCACCAAGTTGACACAGCATACCACCCCCAATCAAACGGCCAAGCCAAAGTATTCAATAGGGAAATCAAGAAGATTTTGCAAAAGTTGACCAATCTCGGCTGGAAGGACTGGAGCCGCCACCTTGAAGACACGCTCTGGGCATATAGGACGACATATCAGACTCCGTTGGGAATGTCTCCCTACCAGATTGTTTTCGGCAAAGTCTGTCACCTACCAATTGAACTGGAACACCAAGCTTATCAGACAGTCAAGAAGTGCAACATGGCCTACGACCAAGCTGGGGAAGAAAGGAAACTCCAACTACAAGAGTTAGAGGAACTCCATTTGGGAGCTTATGAAAACTCTCGCATCTACAAGCAACAAGTCAAACAATTCCATGACCACCGGATTTTGAGAAAGGAGTTCCAAGTCGGCCAGAAAGTGCTCTAGTTCAATTCAAGATTAAAGCTCATTGCCAGTAAGCTCTGTTCTAAGTGGGATGGTCCATTTATTATCACTAAAGCTTTGCCCTATGGTGCAGTAGAATTACAGGATGAACTCACAAGAAGCACCTTCCAAGTCAACGGGCAGCAGCTCAAAATCTTCCATGAAGGTCCAACAACAATAGTAGGCGAGGTGGAGAGCATCTCCCTAACAGAACCAGCCATGACGGCTGGCACCACCTGACACTGGCCTTGACGGCCGGCACGCCTTGAGCAACACGTCAACAAACCCCTTCTATATTCCTATCATGCATTGAGGACAATGCATCCTTCAAGTGTGGGGGAGGGTGTCAATTCAACTTTTAATTTTCGACTTTTAATTTTGCATTTCAATTTTTTTCTTTATAATTTTGCTTTTGCTTTCAGTTTATTAAGCATTTTCCAACTAAACAGGGACCGAATCCGGTGTTGTCTAGAATTTTGTTTTGATTTTGTTTTTTTTTCTGGTTTTTGCTACTGGTTACTAAAAAATGCTTTGAAAAATTCTAAATTGATTTCTTTGAGTAAAAATGAAATAGAAAAAGGCATGCATGGCCCTAGAGGGAAGATTTTTCAAACTTGACAGGGAATGAAATTCCTGCATCTTTGGGCAATGAGTGATTGAAAAACTGAAAAAGAGGAACCTTTAGTGATTGAGCAACCATCCATGTGAGAATTTTCGAGCCTTGCATACATAATGGCTTTATATCTTGTCATTCTTTCCTTTCTTGTGTGATATTTGCATTCATGATGATTGGTTACTCTATATTTTGCCTTGACTTTCTTGATATATCTCATTTCGCATGCAGGAGTGATATGATCTAGGCCATGTTTCTATTAAGCCCCAAGCCAAATGGACTTACCTTGCAAACTTTATCCCTTGTTTACCCTCTTTGAGCCTGAATAACCATTTTTTCTAATATGATAACTCATGACAAGCCAAAGCCGAAAAACCATGATCAACCTCAACCTTAGGGGGACAGAGGAGCTTTGGAATTGTTTTAGGAGTGGGTCTCGTTCAAGTGTGTGGGAGACACCTGGGGACATAGCAAGAACATTGCATCTAAAAAGGGTTGAAAAAGAAAAGAAGAAAAACAAGTGCAGGATGAAACAAAGAAAGGGAAAGCAGCCAAAAGTTATAAGTTGTAGCAAAAATACAGCACGAAGCTGCAAAACAAGAAGTGAGAAAAAAAAGAAAAGAAAAGTGGAAAAAGGGAAAGAAAAGAAGTGAGCAAGAATGCTCTTAATAGAATCATAGTGTCTTGGGGGGATTCTCTCCATGCTGCGAACTCATTCCCCATTGCTCCTCCCTTTCCTATGGTTACTAAGCTCACTTACCATCTTGTATCCTACCCTTAACCTTGGCCAGGCTACAAGTCGATTAGAAGTCCTAGTGAACATGATTGCATGTGATTTTGAAGGTGCAGAAGGAGAGGCTAGTCAAAGTTCGATAGTGCAGGTTGCATGGGATGTTTGAGTGTATACACAATCCCAAACACTTGAGAGATTGAGAGAGTATGCCCTGAGAGAGAGCTCGGTCACTTCTCAGTTACTCTTTGATGTTTGCAGGTTGCTTATTTACTTTGGATATGGAGAAAGTAACTCTCATAGATTGTTTGAAAATTTGGATTCTGGGATGATTGCATGCTTAATTTGTTTGTCAAACTTGGAAAATTCATTTGAAAACATATTTCGTCTTTCAATTTCCTTGAATGATTAAATCTGATTTTGCCCAGGAGTGCAAAAGTGTAAGTGTGGGAGTCTGATAAGTCATGTTTTATACACCTCACAAGGGCTTAAGATATGTACTATTAAGACTGCTTAGTGATTAAGAGTCCTGTCTTAGTTAAGATTTGAATTATGGGCCTAAAAATAGGAGAAATATAAATCTATGCTAAAATAAGGATTTTAATTGACAAAAGGATTGAACTTGTTTTGCAGGTCTGGAAGACAAGAGCATCTCGGCCCAAAAGGAACATCTCAGTCCAAAAGGAACATCTCGACCCAATAGAAGCGGCTCCGGCCAAACTAGCCTTCCCGGCCAAAGTCGACTTTAATGGCTAAAATCACTCTGGCAAAAATGCATATATGATTATGCTAGAATTAAGGAATCTGTAATGCAGATATGATTATGCTAGAATTAAGAAATCTATAATGCTGATATGATTATACTAGAATTAAGGAATGTGCAATGCAGATATGATTATGATAGGATCAAGGAAATTGTAATCACCTAGGATTAAGGAATCTATAATCTTTTAGGATTGAGGAATTTGTAATCAGTAATTCAAATTTGTAATCTGTTAAGATTAAGGTGCGCCGCAGCTGCCCAACTTGTGTATAAATAAAGCACGCCAGGCCACGTCTTCAGTGTGGAAAAACAGTGGAATTCTAGACCTAGTATCGTTAGCGATTGCAAGCGTTCCAAGCTAGCACGGTGGTACATGAAGCTTCAGTAAGGTGTCTCTCTCGATCGAAGAGATACAAGACCAGGATTTGGGAAGCTAGAAACTGTAGGAGGTGATCGCTCGATATAGCCGACGCACTCTAGTGGACGAAAACCTCAACATCTGGCCATCAGTGATGCACCATCGTCGTCCTTCCAAGACGATCATCGGGGAAGGCAGATTCTTTGGAAACTCTGAATTTCTCACCTTGTACTTGAGTTTGTTTTGAATAATATAAGCGATTTGCATTTCTGTCTTTTGATTATAATTTCCATGCTTTTCATCTACATTAACTTTGTCGTGATTGCACATTGTTAGAGGTAGATCACGTTAGACTAAGGCCGATTGGAACTGGTTTAATAATCTGGTTAGGTAGACAACCTAAAATTAACCAAGTACATACTCCCTGCCAACTGATGAGGTAGCGATTGTGTAAATCCTCGGTATGGCAATGGACAAACGTTCGGCAATTGTCGTAAGAATCTAAGGTTGATTTGGAGTATAATCTTAAGTGTTGAATCTATAGATTGATTATGTGTTGAATTCATATTTGGTACAGTAGTTAGTTTAGCATAGTTTAGTTTACTTTCTGTACTTAGTTTATTTTTCTGCACTTAAACACAAACCCCCCCCCTATTTACTTTTTTCTAGAGTCCGAGATTGAGTCAGTCCAACTCCATCGTGTTTGTCTAAGCCGGAATCATATTGGCAGTTCTAGTTGGTCTCCTACCAAGATCAACCCGATCGCACTTAAGCCGACTGGCAGTAAGTCGGCATTTCACAACATTTAGCGGTTTCTGCACAAACTCTGATTTCTACACTTAGTCACAATTTAACACACTGTGTCCTTGAGAGAATCAACCTAGGGTTAGCTATACTATAGTTAGCTTTAATATTTATTTGAAGCATGTAAGACGACTAAAAACCTGCTTATCAAATCCAAGGAGATTCAAAAACAAGTTGATAAATTAATTGAAAAATGATGAGTAAGAGAGAGCATGAATCCATGTGTCATGCTAGTGATACTTGTTCCATGATTGTGATACATGTGCCCAAGAAATATGGCACTTGGAGGATGTGCATTGATTGTAGACCCATTAATAATATAACTATTAGATATAAACACCTCATTTCCCATTTGGATGACTTATTGGATGAATTCCATGGTTCCCAAATATTTTCTAAAATTGATTTGAGAAGTGGCTACCATCAAATTAGAATGAAGGAGGGTGATGAATGGAAAACGGCTATTAAGACCATGTTTAGTCTATATGAGTGGCTTGTCATGTCATTTGACTTGACTAATGTCCCAAGCACTTTAATGAGATTGATGAACCATGTCTTGAGAAGCCTTATCGGTAAGTGTGTGGTTGTTTACTTTGATGATATCTTGATTTATTCTACTTGTTTGAATGACCATCTCTTGCATGTTAAAAGAGTATTGGAAATTTTGAAAAAGGAAACCTTGTATGCTAACTCAGAGAAATGCACCTTTTGTATTCATGAAGTTGTTTTCCTTGGTTATTTTGTCAACTCCCATGGAATCAAGGTTAATGAAGAAAAAGTTAAGGTCATTCAAGAGTGGCCAACACCTAAAACCGTGAGTGAGGTGAGGAGTTTCCATGGGCTTGCAAGCTTTTATAAGAGATTTGTTAGAGATTTTAGTATACTTGTAGTCCCTTTAAATGATTTAATAAAAAAATGTTAGTTTTAAGTTGGAACAAATCCAAGAGAGAGCCTTTGAAGCCTTGAAGGATAGGCTCACTCATGCTCCAACTATAGCACTCCCTAACTTTGCAAAATCCTTTATGTTGGAGTGTGATGCCTCTAATGTTGGTATAGGGGCTATTTTGTTACAAGAAGAGCACCTCATTGCATACTTTAGAGAAAAGCTTAAAGGTGTCCACCTTAATTATTCTACTTATGACCAAGAGCTCTATGCTCTTATGAGGGCTTTACATGTTTGGCAACATTATTTTTTACCCAAGGAGTTTGTGATCCATATTGATCACAAATCTCTCAAACATTTGAAAGACCAAAGTAAGTTAAGTAAGACACATGCAAAATTGATAAAATTCTTAGAAGAATTTCCTTATGTCATTAAGTATAAGCAAGGTAATATGAACATAGTGGCAGATGCTCTTTCTAAGAGGTATGCCTTGATTGCCATACTTGAAACTAAATTTCTTGGACTTGAATGTCTTAAGAAATTGTATGAGAATGATATTGATTTTGGTGAAGCCTATGCCTTGTTTGTTCATCGGCCAATGATGGTTATTTTCGGCATGATGACTTTTTATTTAAAGAAAAGAGATTGTGTGTGCCTAGGAGCTCTATTAGAGACTTTCTTGTGAAAGAAGCACATGAAGGTGGCCTTATGGACCACTTAAACGAACTTAAGACTTATGAAATATTGTTTGAGCATTTCTTTTGGCCATATGTGAGAAAAAATATTAATCATGTTTGTGAGAGATATTTGGTGTGTAAAATGGCTTATTCTAAAGTTTTACCTCACAGTTTGTATACCTCTCTCCATATTGCTACTACTCTTTAGATTGATATCTCTGTGGACTTTATATTTGGTTTGCCTATATCAAACGGAGATAGAGATCCTATTTTGTGGTGGTTGATAGATTTTCAAAGATTGCCCATTTTATTTCGTGCCTTAATGTGGATGATGCATGTAATATGGTCAATCTCTTTTTTAGGGAGGATGTGAGGTTGCATATCCAAGACCATTGTTTCAAATAGGGTCTCCAAGTTTCTTGAACATTTTTGGAGGACCCTATGTAGTAAGCTTGGTACAAAGTTACTCTTTTCAACCAATTGTCATCCACAAACTGGTGGACAAACTAAAGTGGTTAATAGAACCTTAGGCCAACTCTAAGGGAATATTTTTAAAGCTTGGGAGGAATGGCTACCCCATTTTGAGTTTCATATAATAGGATAGTTAATTCTACTATTTCTCATTCTCCATTTGAGTTAGTTTATGGTTTTAACCCCCTATCTCCTCTTGACTTGTTGCCTTTACCTATTATGCCCTCTTGGGTGAATGATGAAGGGCTTTCAAAAGCTCAATTTGTTAAAAAGTTTCATGAGAGGGTTCGGTCTCATATAGAAAAGAAAAAGGAACAATATGTTAAAGATGCTAATAAGGAGAAAAGGGAAATGATTTTTAAGAAAGGTGATCTTGCTTAGGTCCACTTAAGAAAGGAGAGATTTCCTCACCTAAGGAAATCTAAACTCCTTCGTAGAGAAGATGGACCTTTTAAAATTTTGAAAAAGATAAATGGTACTGCTTATAAAGTTAAGATGTCCCGAGAAAATGGAGGAAACATTATTTTTAATGTGATTGACTTGACTTCTTTTGTTGTAAGTACTCAAGCTCCAAATTTGAGGCCAAATTCTCTTCAAGAAGGGAAGGATGATACATATATAGAGGGTCATAGTCATATTCCTCATGAAGGCTTCAAGGAGGAGGAAACTCATGCACTTGAGGGTCCAATAACTAGGGGGAGACTCAAGAAGCTTCAAGAAGAGGTGCAACAAAAACTGGCTGCCCTTAAGGGCTAAGGAAAAGCTAAAGAAGGACACGGTTTGTATAATTTGTCCAACTATCAAATAGGCCTCGTGTAGGCTTTTTTTAGATAGTATTTTCCTTATATTTTCATATTAGAATAGATGTATTTTCACTATATAGCTTAGCTTTGGGCCAAAAGCCCATTTTGGAACCCTTTTTCTCCGTCTTGCAAATTCTGTTGCTAAAGTTGTCACCAAATGCGCGGCTAAATCCATCATTAGCACCTAGAAGGCCTTTTAGGTTGTTTTGGGCTTGACTAGTCTATGGGTTTCGTTTGTTTTGCTTAATTAGGATTAGGATATGACTATATAAGTCTCTTTTTTAATTACCTTAATCACTTTTGGATGAAATTAGAATTGTACATTGTACTCTTTGAGAGACTTTCTCTCTTCTCTTGTTTTGAACAAGAAATCTAATTCTCATTAAGTCTCCATGATACTTGTGGCAAATCTTTATAATCTCTTATCTAATTCCATGAATTAGTGGTGAGTCACCTTTTTCCTCCATCCATTTTCTCATTTCTTCTCCTTACTTTTTCGGTTACCTTGCTTGCAAGGGAATTTTTGATTCCTGTGTGTTTAGGTCATGATTGTGAATCCAAGGTTTCATCAAAATTACAAGCATTTGACACATTCATAAATTAAATTTAGAGTTTTTTTATCTATAGGAATCGAAGACAATATCAAGAAGACGCACCTTACTCAACCAATTGAGTTGGACAATATATTTTCTTACCATATTAGTGTGGTAAAGTAACTTTAGGTAAAAATTTGTAAAATTATATAAACTTAGAGTCAAAATGAGTGGAAAAAAATTTAAAGACATAATTTACAAAATTTTAAAAATTAAGAAGTGAAAAGTGCAATTAAATATTTTTTTTAATTTTAGAGACGAATTTGAATTATTTCAACAACTAAATTAATTGATAATTTGAGATTTTATGAATCATTTTACCACTTTATTTATTTCAATGATTGACTATTACAATTTGAGAATCTAAATTAATTGATAATATACAATTCCATATACTAATTTATTATTTTATTAATTTTTTTATAATTTTAAATTCTAAATTTCTGATCTACTCAAATTTGGAGATAAATGAAAAAAATGTCTCAAGTCTCTTTTTGACTTCAAAATTTTTAAAATTTATTATTTGATTTTACAATAAGCTTATGTAAAATTAAAAATAAAGTAAAAAAATAAAATACAATTAAAAAAGAATAAATAACATTATTTTAAAATTTTAAGATCATATATTAATAAAAATAAAAATATTCACCTGAAAGTCAATTAAAAGACAAACGTAGAATTAAAATATTTTAAATTAAACTACGTGTGTAATTTTTACGAAAAAAGAAGAAAAGAAATAAAGTGGTTCTGCAATTGTTGAGGGAGAAGGTAGGAGGAAGGGTAGAAGAAAAGAAAGGTGTTTCCAAATTCCAAGTTGCAAGAAGCGAATGAGCGAAACAGTGATAGAATGAAGATAGTGACTTACAACGTGAACGGCCTGAGACAGCGCATCGCGCAGTTCGGCTCTCTCCGGAATCTGCTAAACTCATTCGACGCCGACATCGTTTGTTTTCAGGTGCTTCCAAATTCGTTCCTTTTCGTCATTTGAATTCTCAATCATGAACACGCCATTCACGACTGCTTCCTGCAGGAGACAAAACTGAGCAGGCACGAAGTCACAGCGGATTTGGTCATGGCTGACGGTTACGAGTCGTTCTTTTCCTCCACTCGCACCTCCCAGAAGGGCCGAACCGGCTATTCCGGTTACCCATTTCTTTCCTGAATAATATGGAATATAAATCAATACACAATCTCTTCACTTCTCTTTGTTATTATGTCCTTAGGATATTATTGCGTGTGTTTTAGTTATCACATGCTTTATCATATCACCTTCAAAACTCTAAAAGGAACTCTTTTGGTACATTCTCTCTCATACCTTCTTTATTATTAGTTAAAAATTATAAAATCATAAAAGTAAAAATAAATAAATAATCTTTAAATAACAACTGAGATTCATGCAATATTATAATTTCTAATAAATTTTAGTTATAATAAAAAATAGAGGAGTGCTAGCAGCACTCTTTAACACATTCCTTGTAATACACTTTTTATTATTCATTAAAATTTGTTGGAAGCTATAAAATTATGGATGAGGTTTGTTACAGAAGAAGTAGACCCACAAAATTGTGCAATTTTCAGTAAATTTTAGTCAATTGTACAGAATGTGTTTAAAAGGATGTGTTGGAGAATTTTTTGTTAGTATTTTTCCAAAGAATATGTTTAGAAGAGTGTGTTAAAGAGTATGCAAATCATATTTCTTAGGCAAGAAATTGTGTTGAGTGTGCAGGTGTTATTACATTTTGTCGTGTAAAGTCTGCATTTTCAAGTAATGAAGTGTCGTTGCCCCTGGCGGCTGAGGAAGGGTTTACTGGTCTTTTGGGAAACTCTCAAACTAGCAAAGACAAATTGTCATTCTTGATGGAAGATCTTGAGGAATTTTCGAAAGATGAGCTTCTAAGTCTTGATAGTGAAGGGCGATGCGTTATGACAGATCACACTCACTTTGGTGAGTATCCTCCGCATATGCTTCTTATCTAGTATGACTAGAAAGAATGATGATGTATATATTTTTTAGGAATTAATCATCTTCTTTAGTTTTTTTTTTTTCTTTTTGAAAAAGAAAATTTTAGCGATTTTGACATAGTTGTGTATTTGTATTTGAATCTGTTCAGTTCTTTTCAATGTGTATGGGCCCCGAGCTGGAAGTGATGACACAGAAAGGATTCAGTTTAAGCAAAAATTTTACAGGATATTACAGGTATTTGAAATGTTAATGGAATCAGTGAATGATATGACCAAATCCAAAAGCTATTGCTTTGCAGAACTTTTTTCCATGCTTCAAACAGTGGCTTTTGTTCTTATGTGATTTTGGTAGTGTTTTAAGCTACAATTGTGTGTTATTGGATAACTATAATATTAGACAGGTAAATAATTTGGAGCTAGACTATGATATTCTCCAAACTTGGTAATGTTGATTATGTTTGAATTGGTTGACCTAATTGTATCATTGCTAAGAAAATGTGACCTGAATACTGCTTGTTCATCAGAATGTGTTCAGGTTTAAGAAACTCTAAAGCTAGTTTTCAAAATTAGTATTATTTCTGTTTTTTTTTGTGTTACCCGTAAATTAGTGTGGTTCAATGAACATTAAACTGTCAAAAAAGGAAACTACTTTTTAAAAAATGGGACATGAATATCATAGTTTATTCTCAGTGCTCATTTTTGGTGCCTCTGATTTGTTTCACAAAGCTGAAAATTTTCATTTTTGTTCTGTTTTCTGTTTGATTGATGTTGATAGTCTCTTTAATAGAAAAGATGGGAGTCTCTCCTGCATCAAGGAAGGAGAATATTTGTTGTTGGTGATCTCAATATTGCACCATTTGCAATTGATCGATGTGATGCAGGACCTGATTTTGAAAATAATGGGTGAGCTTACTGCCAGAATTCTGTGAAGTATTTTTAATGTCTAATCCAATATGCTGATATCTTAACTCTGCCTGAATTCATGTTCAGGTTTAGAAAATGGTTCAAATCATTGTTAATTGAAAATGGAGGCCAATTTTCTGATGTTTTCAGAGCAAAACATCCTGATAGGTATGGATCCTGGAGTTACCTGTTTTGTTAAATATCCAATATTGATGTAGTGACCCCTTGGAAATTTAATGATATTTATACCTAATGAACATTGCCTTGTCAGAAAATGGAGATCGGAGAATGTTTTAATTCTATCTTTTTTAAAAATCTTTTATCTTGTCATCTTTTTTTTATAGGTATAATATCTTCTATCTTTATATGGGATTATATTGCTTTCAAATTGAAGTCACCTTTTCAAATTTTCAAATTCAGATTGTAAAAACAGATTGTTTGAAAATAATGAACTGTGTTTCAACTTTAAAGTTTAAATCTTACTTTTAGTCTGTATGTCAAACGCATTTCTCTGTGCATGTGGCTACTGGCTATTAATATATGCATCATCCTCCATAATTTCTCTTGTTCCTGTCTCTTCCTTTCAAATTTTACATTGTGTTTTCAATATTTTGTCGTCACACCTTCAATATAATCAGTATTGCTCTTGTTAAATCTTATTTGTACATTTTGAGATTGTATGCAGAAGGGAAGCATACACCTGTTGGTCACAAAATACAGGTGCTGAAATATTTAACTTCGGGAGTAGAATTGACCATATTCTGTTTTCTGGTTCATGCTTACATAAATCAGATGACCTACAATGCCATAGTTTTATAAGATGCCATGTCAAGGAATGTGACATTCTGACACAGTACAAACGGTGTAAACCAGAAAGCACACTGAGGTAAGATGCAAGCACTTTATGTGGAATCCTGGGCTATTTTGACTTTGAACCTAGATGGTTAATTTTTTAATGTTAATGTTAGATACTTGGTGATACTGTAACATGCCCTATGTTTTGGATTATATCATTTTACATTACACATTTATTAAATTTGCAAAGATTGTCTCCCTACTTTCAGAAATTGTTTTTTTCTTTTTTCTTTATAGTTTTTCTTCTGTTTTATTTCATAGACTCATGTATACTTTTTATTTCCACTCCTTTGTGGTTCTTCACCACAACTGTGTCAAATGGTTCAATATTTGCATGCATATGTGCTGCATGTCTTCCTCGAGGTTAGGATATAAGTTTTAACTGACTTCATGGTCTGCTCAGTGCCCATAGGTGGAAGGGAGGGCATGGCATTAAACTGGAAGGATCTGATCATGCTCCAGTTTTTATGTCTTTACATGAAATTCCTGAGGTCTCTCTGCACAGTACTCCTTCCTTATCTGCTAGATATGTTCCCATGGTTCATGGCATACAGCAAACTCTAGGTACAAAACATTCTTTCTTCTGTGGATGAGAATCTCTGTTCATAAATGTTTATTTGTTTCTGAACCTTTTCCTGCAGTGTCAGTGTTGATGAAAAGACAAGTTTCCGAACAAATGAAATCATGCAAGATGGCACATGAAGACATTGCAATGGGTAGTACTTGTGAGAGAGAAGAAGCGGTTAACAAAACTGGTTCATCTGCAACATGTCCAAATGAATCTCATTTTCCTCAAAGCCAGGAGCATGAAGGTGGCATTTTGAAACAAAACGAACCTTCTGGAGGTTCTTCTCAGGAGGCTGTTTCTAAATCAGGAAGTGAAAGCGAAAAACCAATAACCAAGCAATGCAACAAAGCCAACAAAAAAGCTAGAAATAGTCAATGGTCCCAGCTCTCACTTCGGTCATTTTTTCAGAAAAGTAAAAATCTTGATAATGGTGTCAATGACTCATGTACCGATTACTCAAATAATCAGGCAGCACCCTCTCAACCCAGCTCTCATTTACATGAAACTCCTACAATGCTTGATCATAGTAGCAGTCCCAAGCAATATGAGTTGGATTCTGATGCATGTGCTCAGGATTTAGCTGGACCAGATGGTAGCTCCACAAAGGAAGAAAAAAGTAACGTAGCTTCACTAGAGTGGCAAAGAATACAACAGTTGATGCAGAACAGTATACCTATTTGCAAGGGCCATAAGGAACCTTGTATTGCTCGGGTGGTGAAGAAACAAGGATCAAATTTTGGCCGCAGATTCTATGTTTGTCCTCGTGCTGAGGTAATCTGTTTCCACATTGTGTGGTTTTGGGCATTGTGCTTCTAACTCTGAAAATTATTTTTCTGCACTATACTATAATTTGTGAGGACTTGGTCCAACCTAATTGAAAGGTTCTCAAACTAGAGAATTTACGTATAATACTTCCAGAGAATTGGTAAACTCTTACTAAACTCGAAAGAGTTTACCTCTATACACCAATTTAGTTTTAGGTACTAAATTGATACAGTCAATATTTTAGGGACCAAAATAAGGTTTTATTCTTGTGGGAACTAGCACACTTGCACCATATAATAACACAGAAGAAAAGTAAATAGCATCACTTTATTTAAGGAAGGGATTGGGTTTTAATAATTTAATGAGCTACCCTTCAGCTTGTCATGTGTCTGCATTAGTTATATTATAGCCACAACTTCTGATAGGTTAGATCATCTTCTGTTTTGACATGTATTTTTTTTGCTGTCATTTCATAATTTGTGCATTATTTCCCTATGCAGTAGGTGGTGTGAATATTAACATGTTATTTTCACTTACAGGGTCCTGCATCTAATCCTGAAGCAAATTGCGGTTACTTTAAATGGGCTGCTTCAAAGTCTAGGAAGAAATAATGGGAGCATATGACATTTTAATCAAAGGATGATTCATTTGCCCATCTCATCCAAGTTTCTTTCATAATGACGATATGGAGCTGAAATACCAGTTTTGCATTATTATGAATTACTGACTTCTTTGAAGGAGCTGCCTCTCGTAATCCTTGTAGCTTCCTGCTACCATTGTGAATTTTGTGTTTCAGTTATAATCAGCTGTTGCCAGCATAAATGTAAAATAGTAGGTATATTTCTCAATAGAGGAGAATAATTAAAGGGTAGAATACGCATATTTCCTCTTGGCTAAAAGCTTCAATACCTTTAAGGGGAAAATGGCCACTTGAAGTGACAGAATTTTATTAATTATGCATGCATAGGTGGTAAAGGCCGCATATGAAAAATGCAGTCACATTACTGTGCTACACTGCCTTTTTATGTGGTTTAATTTCGGTTTTGCTGCTACTAATGTTAAGGCATCCTTTGAGCTCACATCTTTAGCGTGATTTTTGGTTAGGACGGGTCTGTTTATTTATATTTTTAATTACATAATAATTTACTATGTATTAGTCAGTAATTTCTTATTCAACAGTTTTTTATCTGTATATATTTTTATATATAAATTATTGTGAGTGTAACGTTCATATGGGTGAATAGATTGATAGCTTTAAAAGAAAAAAGAAAAAAAAGTATGTTCAACAAAGTTAAATAACCCCAACTTACAATTAGTCACTGTAAAAAAGAGTTGCAGACTCATAATTTTATCTTTAACGTTAGATATTTGAATTTTAGAGTCATTACTTTAAGGACTTTTTACAATTACCACTTTCAACTTGAGAATTAAATCTTACTGTTCTGTCTGTAAGGATTTCCAGCAAGAAAAAAAAAGTTAAATAGCAACAAATAGAAAAGCTATAAACATAACTACAACAGCAGAATATGTTTTGCATGCGGAAATAGCGGTGAACAATGATTAAAACGCAACAGGCAACGATAAGATATATGCACAGGACCAAACGGTAATTTAAAAATTGCCGTCCAAATTAGACATTATAATAATCCCACACACATATCTATATCTACTCCGGATTTATTTTCCTGTAATTTTCAATTATTAAATAAACATTTTAGTAACTTTGGACTGGTTAGTCCTTGGCAGTACCTACTCAACCTCACCGTGAATTTTTCATCGCAACACAAATAAAATTCAATTTTTATTATCACTCCTATTTTAATTTAATATTATCATCATCACTCTTTAACTAGAAATGAATATAGGATTGAATTATTTTAGCTTGGTGACTTTAGCTTAGACTTATAAAATAGAATTGCTTAATTTTGCTAGTGTTGATTTTTTTTATTCGGTGAATTGATAAGTTTATTTTGTGAAATACATGTGATTTTTGAAATACTAGCAAAGGTGTTGAGTAAGATCACATCGGAGGGTTGGTGATTGGCAAGTACTTTCTCTTTTAATTTGTATAAGTAGTAACATTAAATGAAATAATACCTGCAAAAGAAAGTAGATTGCAGTGGGCTAGAAATTGTCTCTGTCTTGTAAAAGAGATGATACTCTAGCGGTTAATGAAGTGATGTGACGACCATTGTGTTAATTTATATATATTCTCCTGCTCCCTCCTTACTCCTTGGCTAGATGGTTCTATTAGAAAATAGTGAACTGATCTAGATTTTCTTAACATGCAAATTGATTATCAGCTTCTGTACAATAAAACATTCTTGCTGGCACTATCATACTTATCTCTAAACCTAAGACTAAGAGACCATTAGAAATGAATAATCTTGTAATTAATCCCTCCTCCTTAATTAACACAATCAAGATGTCCTCTAATTATATTTAATACATTTTTTTTTTTACTTTTTAACAAGTATTCATGAGTATCTAAACATATCTGCGGATATTAGTAAAATTTATAAATATTCACTTAACAGATATGAGATAAGCAGAGAACAGATTTTTGTCTAAAGAAACGGATGACGAAAAGCTACAACCATTGTCATTACACGCACACAAATTATTGTCAGCTTAAATGTTTTTTATTGTAATTATAGAGAATAATGTGTGAGCAATTAATAACATCAGTGTTAATTTTATGGTCTAAAAGTTTGATAGGAATTGCAGTTTACTTTTTCCGTCAGATTATTTTTTGCCCTCAATCGTATATAAAACATGCTATGGGGGACAAAAATTATTGTGCTCCTATCAGATGTCCCGAATTTTATATGAACCGAACAAGCATCATCCCTAAGGTCATTTCTTCTCCCTCATCATTTAAAACCTCAAGCAAAATCTGAACGAAACACAATTTCTTCCATTGAGGTTATGGATCTGGGCCAAGTTATCACTTTAAAAGAAAGAAAGAGATAAATCAAATAATCAAATAACTAAAGTTTAATTAGCTTGCATAAAAAAAGAAAAAAAAAAGTCCATTAGATTAAAAAAAAAAAAAAGAAGTTCATGCCACGGAGTTGCAAGACAGTCATCTTAAAATACAACGTCCAGAAGCAGAGAATAAAAGAAGTTATATGTTTACCTAAAAAGGGAGTATTTCTACAGGAGACTGATAAGGGAAATCCTTCCATGATCATTTTTTCTTTGTACAAAAGGGAAGAGACACAGATTAGAGAAACATATACAGGAACAGTTGAAGTGACTCAAACCAATTCTTCAGCATATGCACACTCCAGTCAGTTTATGGAAAAATGTTATTCTTAACAAACTTCAACTGAGTTCAATGCCAGAAATGGAAAACATTACCAAGATCCTATCACGATGAGTCTCAGATACCACTTCCAATTTTAAAATCTGAAAGAGCGGCAGATTCTCGAGCCTCAACTGTCGATGGTGCTTCCTTCTTGTCAAACCCAAAAAAGGAGCAATTCTGGAATGCATCCAGGCTGCTGGCTATCAAGCGGTTCAGTCCACTAAGACTATCACTAAAAATTATATCTTCGCTATGGTACTTAGTTGATGGTATATCCAAATCCAACGGTCCCAAGGAATCAGGCTGCACATGATAGAATCCAAAGACAAAGTGGGAAATTAAGTTAGATGCATTGCATATATGTACTTCTATCAACAAGTCAATATCAATAAATACATTTCAAAAGCAAAAATAGTAGTTCAAGATTTCTAATGAATATAACAGTTCAAATTCTATTTAAGTTCATAGATTTATTATTTTGTTTGATAGTTCAGAGTGACAGAATTAAAAACACGTTTGTAATGACTCCCTGATATAAGTGAACCTAATCAGCTACGAAGAAGCCATGGACTTTGACACAAAAAACTAGAGGATAGAAAGAAAAATACCCAATACATATCTGCTAGAGCGCTAAAATCCTTTCCTAAATGGTCCTGGATATCTGCATCAGACTCGCAACTGTCCATAGGCATTGGGTCTGTTTGGACAAAATCATCCACAAGCCTCTCTTCTTCAGGTGATAGCTGCAATAAATACCATGAAAATTAAACCTTATTTCACTTTGCAAGCAACGTCTAGTAGTAATAACAAAATTAAGTTGTACTACCTCATCCAATTTCTCGAAGCTTCTTTCAGGAACCTTTCTCTCAGACTCTAAAACGGGAGATAAACAAGGACCATCTTCATGAAGAATAGGATTTTTTTTAAATATAAAGGCATCACAAGTTTCTTCAGCATCCCAGATGGAAGACATATGGGATGCCAGAGATGACTGTCCCATCTTATCTTGGTGTCTAGATATGTGAGCAGCAATAGCAGCATCAAAAGAATCACTACTAAAAGGAATTTGCTGAACATCATGACAATTCTCGCCAATAGGAGGATCGATGCAGTTATCTTCGAGATCCTGGGACACTCCTGAAAGTAGGTCCCCCACACTAATGTTGGTAAGGCTGTCAGCCCACTCCCCAGCTGACAGTCCTGTTCCACTGCTTAATTTCAACTCATCCTGAATACATACAAAGAACTTAAGATTATGGATGCTAATAATGACACATTAAGCAACTTAAATAACCAAACAAAAACAGTCTGGTTAATGTATACCACTCAACCTTGCAGTGCGTAATTGGGACCCCTATCAATCTAAAAAAGGAGGGGAGATATGCTCAAGATCACAAGAAATTAGAAAACTTATATCATGAGAACCAAGTATAATAAGGCAAAACTTCAAGATCCTACGACACAATATAAAAATGAGAGGATGATAATTACCATGTCTTCCAATTGTGTAGTCACAGCATCATCCCTAACACCTTTTCCACACCGTGATGTATTGGCTGTAGGATCACTAGATTCCTCAGTGCTTGTGCTCAGGTAAACATTGTTGTCTCTAGTATTAGGCAAATCAGTTGAAGCAGTGATAAGAGTACAATTTCTGTTCATTGATGTTCTGCAATCTTCAGAGAGCTCCATGGAATGATTATTAGTTGATGGTGCAGGAAGTGAAGCCGAATTCACAATCTGATCCTTAGTATTGTTCACACCAAGTTTGGATTGTCTGAGCATGCAGCCGGATGCTACAGGCACTTGCATGTTTAATAACCCAAGCTCGGTATTGGAGAACCAACCATACCTTCACAAAGATATGCAAATATGATCATTACAATGTAGATATTGTAAAACATACAGACTCCTGCTTGAGATGTCAGATACACTTCCGACATGAGCACCTCCCCAACACTTGCCAGACATTGCTCACTAGGTGTTTTAAACATTTAGAAAAGTCAGATTATAATATTATATAAAATGTTAAAAAATAATGTCTCTTGGTTTTTGTTTGAGGTTCATTATCATAGGAAGGAGAATAAACAACATTAAAAAATAATGACTCAGTTTTTTTCCAGTTCACTGTCATTGGAAGGTGAAAAAACAAATCTTGATTATCAATTTAAATTATTTTCCATGTCATATTTAATTTTTCTCTATGATTGATATATGTGCATGTCTGTGTGTCCCAGTATCCTATATTTTGAATATCAGTTGTTTTGATGTATCTATGTCAGCATTCGTGTTTTATAGCATAAGTTTCCCCTGATAGGCTGACCAAAGTATAGGCTATGGGTTTCTCCAAGTGAAGGGAAAAAGGGAAAATTTCTTCTACAAATATTTGACTTTAGTCAACATTTACATTTGTACAAAGTATCTCAATTTTTGCACATGAAAATTTTATCTCAATTTCATCTCTATTGAAATCAATGAATTAAAAGATAGGAATTGGAACATATTCAAATTCTATTTCGTATTTATTAAGAAGGCAAAGTAGCCCACATGGCTTTCCATTTATAGCATTTCTTGTATGCATAGTCCCAGAAAACATTTTGCTGGTTTATATAACTCTATCTGAAAACCATCTTGTTTACTTTTTCCTCATCAATTCAAAATTTCAACATAAAGCATGATTATAAATTAACATATAAATCAGTGAAGAGAATGGATATTCACATGTTCATTTATCTAAGCAATTATATTAAGAACATTACAATTAAATCAACTGCATTACATGTCACTATTAGTTAATTCAAATATAACAATAAGGCAAGGCAAGGCAAGAAAAAAGAGGTACCTTAAGCGGAAAATGGGCGGACTTCCAATCATTGCATATATATCTGCTGCACTAAGAGTAGATTCCTGGGTCCATCTCTGATAATTAACCAAGTTTTCCCTTTGAATACCATAAGGAAAAAGCATTAGCTCTCCAACTGCTATGCTTGAACTACCCCATTTACGATTTAGATGTTCTAAAATTGATGATATCTTCTTTCGAGTACTAAGTGTAAGCTCCAGGTGTGGATTATGCTTATCCTAGAAAAAAGAGAGATAAAGATAAATATATAATAGTTTCCAGAAGCACTTTTAAATTGCTACAGTAAGATGCTTGTTGCATTTATTTTATACTCACCATTTCCAAAGCTTTCCGAGTAGGTTCATCGATTGGGAATAGCTGGAGCTTAAGTTTCATACCATTATTCACATTGTTATCAACAAACTGATTTTGTGGACATGTGGGTAAAGAGGGCAGGACATAATCAGCAGGATCAGAACATTTTTCTCCTGGAATGAACATAAAAAAATCAGTGTGAAGTTACAGAAGATCCCAGAAAGCCCTTATGAAAGCAAGGATTGGATAAAACTACAAGCATGGCAGCTACCTGGATTCTCCTGGTCATGTTCAATCTCTTTAACAGTTGCAGCTCGCTCCAAATGCTCGGCAGCATCTGCAACTAAAGAAACACCAGCAATTGCAGCCTTCTCCCATTTTCTATATGCAGCCGTTGAAATCATACCTGAGAGAGGAAAAAGAAAAGCAAATTCCTTACTGTAAAGGAAGTAAAAAAATTGACTTATGCAAATTTACTTTAAATATATTATCAATTTATCGTGAAGGAAAAACTAGTTCAAAGCAGAAGACTGGTAAAAGAGATCTTGAAGAGAATTGAAAAAGAATCACCAGATTTCTTTCGTTGCCTTGTTGGTTTCATGGTATTTGAATCTCCCTTAGTGTTACTTCGGCTAACACCCATATTTACATTCCGCTTCATTGATGGTTTTGATGGTCCCAATTTTAAAATATTTTGACTATCAACAAGAACCAGTTTAACTGCACGGGCATCATTTCCTGATGCTCTACTTTGATTTGAGACTGTGGTAGGAGCAGGAGGAAGACAATTGCCCCCCTGTAAGGATCGCTTCCTTACATTCTTCTTCCGGTCCTTCAAAAGTTGGTGCTCCTTTGCAACAAAAATATAGATCAGCTCCAGCACATACGGCAGATTTTAAAAAAAAAATGAAAACATAAAATTCCCAGTCAAATTTAAATAGCCTCTACTAACCAAGGCTTCTAAAAATATTTTAAATCTTCGAGGCTTCAAGTGAAGCTTTGAGGCTTTGCAGCTATACTTCTCTAATAAAGACCACCTGTGTCAGAGGTAAAAGTGAGAAACTTTCAATGTAAAAAACTCCCAGAACTAGTAGTATACCCCCATTCTTATTCAGGAAATTACTACAAGATGATAAAATCAGAAAATGTACTGTCACTGTAAAAATGTTTTACACTATAATCCAATTATGTGTTGCTCATAGATACTCACCCATTACTAGGGTGCACAGTAGGAGTGTAATTCGCTAACTAACAATCAGTGAAGGAATTAAGTAGGCAAGGGGATTTGAACTATAGCCACCTGCCCACATGATGGCAGGAGGGTCATGAGGGAAAAGATAAGGAATTTGTACAAAGGTTAGGATTGAAAGGACTGAAAATAACAGAAGAGGGAAGCAGGCATGAAGCAATTGAGGTGGACAGGATACAAGAGAGTTGAGGAGATTCTAACCCCCTCCTTTTGTTATTTCTTTTTTTCTTCATTTCTCTACAATTATAGTCTTAAGCCGAGGGCTACCTCTTCTTGTATGGAGCTTAGTCTCCTTTATTTCTACTGTCAATTCCATAAGTTTGACATCTCATGCAGTTGTTAACATAGTGAAACTCAATAAATGATGTGGCAATACATCATTGGATGGTGTAAAACTTTTTTCACTAACAATGTATCAAAATAAAACACAAATCAGAAATGCAATTAATTATCTTTCAAGGCATATGCAATTAGTTATATTTTTCAGTCATTTGAGAAGAGTTCAACCCGAGCAAATGAAATGTATGTTGAAATGTAATAATTTCTCATCAATTAAGAGTTTCTGAAACTACAGGAGCCACCTACTAGTCATGAAAGAACTAGGGAAAATGACTTGATAATGGATCCTGACAAACTTGATCAAATGTCATTTACCGAGTCGCTAAATGGTCCAGTCTATTCTCAAATTAAAAAAGGGGCCTTTAAACAGGGTCTGTTATGTACTTTTGAGTAGATTAGTCAAGAAATTAACCCCTTAATATTTTATTACTACCACCTCATGGTCTAGGCTAGATATCTGAAGCATCACATTTCTATCCAAGGACATGTTCTCCTCCCAATATCAACCATGGTAGTTGAATCGGGATTCAGATCGTGAATTGGGAGGATCTATTTTTTGAATCGTGAATCAAATCAGATATGATTCATAAGATTTATTATCAATAATAAAACATAACATATATAACTAATAAAGATATACAAAAGCACAAATTCATGATTAATAATTAACAAACATAAATCTAGGAACATTTTGAAAAAAAATTTTACCCAAATTAAAATTGCAGAATACATAAATATAAAATTAATATATATTTTAATAAAAGATGTGTAATTGGTATGTAAGTAGTGGCCCATACCCACATCAGCAAAAAGATGCCGAAATTGTGGTAGTGTTTGATGGGCCTAAAGGTCAATTTGAAAAATTTTACAGTTAGGAGGAATAAATTAAAGATTTTTACCT
The DNA here is from genome assembly GCA_025330945.1 of Mucuna pruriens. NCBI lineage: Eukaryota > Viridiplantae > Streptophyta > Magnoliopsida > Fabales > Fabaceae > Mucuna > Mucuna pruriens. Next base: position 1,340,058 of record JAENHJ010000528.1, on the reverse strand, counting down.
ATAATGATAAATTATAATTGTGTGGCATGTACACTAACCATGTTCATACTTTAAAAAAAAAGCCCATACCACATGCCAGTGGGAAAAGTCACTGCTTTTTTACTTTAACATAAAAGCAGTTGCTACTATACCACTATACCCAAAGAAACCTGTCAAAGAAGAGGGTGTGAGTTCTGAGAAGAGGAGGCAAGAAGAATGAGTCACTTTTTCGGAGGGTAAAAGATAAGTAGAAAGAAGAAAAGAAGAATATGTTGAAAACATGAAAAGGAGACGGTGAACCATCCTGGATTTGATGGGAGGGAAACAATCGGCATATTCCCTCTCTTTCTCACTATTTTTCAGAGGGAAAAAACATTTTTCAGGGTTTTTCAGAACCGGGGCACAAATGACCCATTCTAGTTCGGTGCACAACCCGTCAGCCCCAGAATTGTACAATTCATCTCCAGCACGTGATTCTTTCAATTCAGTTGCGATCATGGTGTGATTCAAGCACCAAAATGATTTGCTCAACAATTCACATCACCAGCTGCTTGTATCAAATCGAATTGTATGTATGGTACCTTGAATTGTACGATACTGATAACAATGATATCAACCTGTTCTTTCCTTTGTTTTCCTTACTGTATACAACAAAACCAACCAAATGCCAGTTCTGCACCAGTGCTCCATCATAAGCCCGAGTTATTGAACAGAAATAACTTTTTAACTTGGTGGACAAAAGGCTAGACTACAACACTCTACATCTTACACACATGCGCACGCATACATATATAAACCCATATAACAAACAACTACTCTGAGTAAATCATTACCAGCGAAGCATTGCAGCATTAGTATCTTTAGAATTTTTGGCATCCAAACATAATCCTGGCCCAAGAAGTTTGTTCATTCGTCTCACAAGCCGGTAGTAATAATGCCTGACCTGCACGTCAACCCCCACAAGAAAAAAAGGGTGAGAAAAAAAAGTCATGATATAATTGGCAATAGAATTAAACATAATCATTTTGGGGGTAGGGGGAAATGGGAAAACTGAAAAGGATTAAAAGGCCACGTGGAAGTAGTTTCAAATACCTGATCTTTATTTTTACTTTGTACGCGGGAAGTGATTTTCTCAAAATTCTACAATCAAGGATATTTCAATCAGCAATCATTATGATACCATAAGAAACAAATACAAATAGTAATAATAGCAAAGATAAATGTAGTAATGTACCTTCCCCACATGTCGTAATGCGGTGAAGAAACTTTCCTCTTCTTGACGAGTCCACGCAGCCCACTGCCTGGTCGGTTTTTTTGTAGCTATATACAACACCGCAATTAAACCATTTACTTCTCATCTCAACAATGATGACACGCGTCAAAGCCCAACTCTACGTCAAATAAAAAATAGGAATGAAGTGCAAAAACTGACCTGGCTGCTGTGGGTTAACAGCATTTGCAACAGATGAGGAAACACCAGGATCCCCAATTTCAACTGAAACAACAGTCTCTTGCTGAAGTTGAGTATTTGAATCATGCGAGATTGGCACCTCAACCTCCATTCTTTTCCTTTATTACATGCTCATCCTATTCAAATTCAAATACATCAAATATTCAGTTCCCTGAGAACATAAAGAAAATTAAAATTTTTACAGTACCAAAAATCACGCCTCAGCTACAACACAGGATCACAAGTTATAAGGAACAGGGATCACAATTGTTGAATACAGGTACGTATCACAACGCACAATGTAGGTTACAGGCACAGAAAAATTAATTCACACTCCAATTAGTATTCCACACAGATAATATTCTCAAACATTTAAATGATGTAATAAAATTGTTTTATTTGAATTTCGTCGAAACTAATGAAAAGGCATCGAGGATGTAACACAAGGAACATCATCAAATTGTAGCCCAGGGAACGAAATATTGTACCTTGTGGCCGATATCTTTCGATTTGATGAGTAACGGAAACGGAACAACAGAGGAATTGCCAGATGCTACGAGCGTGGAGGGTAGCGAAATGAAGGGAAATTGAAAATCTGCAAACCCTAACGCGATGCCGAATGATGATAGAAGAAGCAAGATCGACGAAGCTGCATCTTCTGTTCTTCTAAATCTAAACGCTTCGTTTCCAGTCGTTGCAAAAAAAAAATCTTTTTTTAAGTAAATTAGCAATGGTCCTTTATTCCTTTTGTATTAGGCTCCTTTAATAAGAATCCTGTTTTGTATTAACTATTAAGTTTGAATTTTGAAATATTTATGTTTACTTAATAAATATTAAATATCTCTAAATTATTTAATATTCATTATAGAAGTAAACATAAAATTGGATCAAACTCAAGAAAAATTTAGACTTGCCGAATAAAAAAGATCTAGTTTAATTTGTTTTCTTAACTTTAGAAAAATCAATTTACCTTTATTCAACCTAACAATAATTGAATAGGATTATAAGGTTAAATTTTTTAAAAATATATATAAAATAAAAAATATTATAAATTATAAACACTCAATAAAAATATATATCTTGTCTCAAATTATATTCAAAAATAAATAAATATATATATATATATATATATATATATATATATATATATACATATTAAGAATAATTAAATATCAATTTTATTATATTCAAACTAGGTCAAAATTTTTAAACCTAGAGATACTAAAATAAGTTCTAACATATGAATTAATTTTGTACAACTCAACTTATAGGTTTTCATATATAAGATTCAATGTTTTCATGTATTTATCTATAAGTCTTTAATACGATACTTTCTATAATAGTTGAGATTGAACGACAATTAAAATTTGAGACTCGTGATAGTTTCATTTTTCTCAATGACTTATTTGCGCATTGTGCAAGAGACTCTCAAAGATATATCAAGTCATTTCCAATGTAAATTAATGAGACAACAAAACTAAAAAGAGTGGACTAAGAAAGTTCGGACACTCAAAAATTCGAGAGAAAAAAAAAAAGAAAGACAACAATAGAATAGTAGGATTAATTATAAAATGATTTATTAGATATAATTTAAATTAATTTGAAATTTAAAAACATTAATGGACAATAAAAATGCAAATGTTGGAAATTAGAAATACCAAAGGATAATAAAAACACTAACCTATATTTTCATATATGTGACTAAGCCCAAAAACAAGCAATCAAATTATTGCGCACAAGGGGGTCAAATAGAAAGATTTACCATGCACAACCTACTTAGCCCGCTCTCATGGGTACAAGCTCGTGCCTACTAATTACATGTTTAAAAGTCCATGCCTACTACTTGCATGTTTGAAAGTTCTTAAAACATGTTAATTTATAAATACTCGAATGTACACATAATCAAGCAATGTATGATTATAACTTTTTGAAATATTCTTAAAAACACAATCATCTCCCACATGTTTCAAAAGGTTAAAAACATCTAAGAAAGACAAAAGAAATTTTTTGGGTTCTCATCTTGAATGTAACATGTCGGACCTGACATAGTAAACTATATGAACCAAACATAAACTAAAAAGACATAAACATAGTGTAGTTAGTGTAGCAAGCTACATGAACCAAAAACACTTCACATGTGTTAATGATTTTAACAATCATATTACACCCATACAATCCTTAGTTATCATTGTTATGAGTCACTAGGTCATACATGTGTCCAATATTAATGAATGTTCTATAAATTTGGCACAATCTCATACAAGTGACCCTACTTAACACTCATATAGACTATTTCATCAAATGTACACTACAAATCATATACCACCCATAAGCAATATGAAAATCATTAAGTAAACACTTTCTCACATGGCAAGAAGAGACTAAAATTAAAAATTATCTCTAGTGCTAGTAGAACTAACAAGTAACATGTTGTTACCCATATGAACATTCTTCATGAGATCTATAATCACAAAGGTTAGATTGATGGGGAAAAGTCACCCTTTTGATGATGGGAAGATAGTACGGTACCACCAATATGGTGACACAACACAACAGATAAAAATTCCCCTAACTTGCAAGAATTCCTAAGGAGTAACCACAAATGCAAATGAAAGTAACAATGAGAAGAATCACACAAGAGAGACCAATATTTTTAACGTGGAAAAACTCCCTCAACGTGAGGAGTAAAAACCACGGGTCGTCCAGTTCAAAGAAATTAATCCACTATGATTAATTAAGAGTACAAGAGTTATTTTCTGTATCTCTCACTCACTCTGTGAAAAATTCACTCTTTCTCTCTATGAGAAATCCACTCTCTCTCCATTTCCAAATCTAACCCCTTCTCCTCTTATAAAGAGAGACCTAGCGAGCTTGAGAGTATTGGGTTTTTGTCCACATAGTTAGGAGCCCAAAAATAACCCAACATATCTCCCCCTCACAACTATGTGGAGGTAATCGCCAGTCCGACGATCTCACACCAAGCTTCAAACTTCCCTCTTGGAACAAGATGAATTGTACTCTGACTATCACAGAATAACCAATGTTCGTCTTGAACAAAACCAACCTCTTCCTTGGTAGTGGACAAAGCAACATACTTCTGCAATTTAGATTGCCAAGCCTTTTGCCTTTCTTCACTCTCCATGGACTCCTGGTAATATTCAGGTTCTTCTCCATCTGTCAAGGTCACATACTCATTAGAAATATACCTTGTAGATGATTGTCTCTTCCTATTAGACCTCCTAAGTTGAACTGGAGGCAATTCAGGAGCATTACCCACCCAGATTCTCATCTTGTGACATCTCTTGCTCCTCTTCAACATCATCATCAAGAGGAACATCAAATCCATCTCTAAGCTACTGATCACCAACATTATGTTGCTCACAATTTTGAACAATGTCTTCAATGGTTTGATCTTCCATGAATTGCACATCACGGCTTCTGACAAGCTTCTTCTCAACAGGATCATACATCCTGTAACCATACTCATCATGTCCATACCCAATGAAGATACACTGTCTAGTCTTCATATCCAACTTGGATCTTTCATCCTTTGGAACATGCACAAAGGCCTTACAACCGAAGACTCGCAAATGATCATACTTGACATCTTTGTCAAACCAAATCTTTTCTGGCACCTCAATATTCAAAGCAACTGCAGGACTAAGATTAATAACATGCACTGCTGTGTAAAGTGCCTCACCTCAGAAATGCTTAGGTAACCTAGCTTCAAAAAGCATGCACCTAACTTTCTCAATCAATGTCTTGTTCATCCTCTCTGCTAAGCCATTCAACTGAGGAGTTTTAGGAGGAGTCTTTTCATGTCTGATACCTTGCTACCTGCAATATACATCAAATGGTCCACAATACTCACCACCATTGTTAGAATGAATACATTTCACCTTCTTGCCTGATTGTCTCTCAACCAAAGCCTGGAATTGTTTGAACTTCTCCAACACTTGGTCCTTTGTCTTCAAAACATAAACCCAGAGCTTCCTAGAACAATCATCAATAAAGGTAACAAAATAAAGTGCACCACTAAATGACTTTACCTTCAATGGGCCACAAACATCAGAATGCACCAATTCTAGCAACTCTGACTTCCTTGAGAGAGGATGCTTCTTAAAGGATACTCTAGTCTGCTTACCAGTCATGCAATGAGAACACTTCTCCAACTCTGCATTCTTCAATCCTGGAAGCATGTCTTTTTTGACTAAACAAGTCAATCCTTTTTCACTTATATGACTAAGCCTTCGGTACCACAAAGATGCCTCCATATCTATGGCATTCACACTATCTTTAGCAACCAAAGCTTTTGTCCAATACAATTTAGAAATCTTCTCCCCTCTAGCCACAATCAAGTTACCTTTGATGAGTTACCTTTAGTGAGCTTCCATTTTCCATGACCAAAGTGATTATCATAATCACCATCATCAAGCATATGCATAAATATCAAGTTAAAGCGAACATCTGGAGCATGTTTTAGTCCTCTAAGCCACAATTTCATTCCTGTGTTGGTTTGTAGGCAAACATCGCCAACACCAATCACCTTGGTCACACCATCATTACTCATCTTAAACACTCCAAAATCACATGCAGTGTAAGATGTAAAGAACTCCTTCCTTGGTGTAACATGCAATGTAGCACCGTTATCAATAATCCACATGTTCTCATCGGATACAAAATTAACTGATTCAAAGTCTCGAAGAATGACAAGATCACCACTTGTAGCAGTAGTGACACGATCATCATCCTTCTCTTTTGACTTATCCTTTTTGCCTTTGTTCTCCTTTTTCCACGAGAAACAATGCTTCTGTATATGCTCTGTTTTGTGACAGTAGTGACACTCCACATTCTTGTATCTAGACTTGGATTTACTTCTACTCTTTTCTCTTTCATTTTTCTGACTTCTCCCCTATTTTCAGTGACAAGTACCTCAGATTGAGATGAAGAACCTTGTATCTATCTTTCTTCTCATCTTCTCGTTAAGGACACTACCCTTTACCATTTGCAAAGAGACAACACCATTAGGGGTTGAATTTGTGATAGAGACCTTAAAAGTCTCCCAAGACTTAGGTAAAGAATAGTAATCCCAAAATCTCATCTTCAAACTTGATGCCCATTCTTGACATCTGATCAATAATCCCTTGAAATTCATTCAAGTGATCTGATAGGGAAGTGCCTTCCTTGAACTTCAAACTCACAACAGAATTTAACAAAAATAATTTGTTATTCCCACACTTTGAGGCATACAAGGATTCAATCTTCTCCCACTTTGGCATCTATCTCATTGCAATGTGATTATAAACATTATCATCCACAAAAAGTCGGATAAAACCACATACTTGTTGATGCTCAAAGTCCCATTCTTCATCAGACATAGATTCTGGCTTCTGAGCAGCAAAAATAGGAAGATGCATTTTCTTCACAAATAATAAATCTTTCATCTTCCCTTTCCACAAGTGATAATTAGTGTCATTCAAACTCACCATTATATTTGTATTACCTTCCATTATTCTGGCAAGTACAACACCCTTCAAACCAGAGAGCTCTGATACCACTTTGATGGGGAAAAGTCACCCTTTTGATGATGGGAAGGTAGTACGGTACCACCAATGTGGTGACATAACGCAACAGATAAAAATTCCCCTAACTTGCAAGAATCCCTAAGGAGTAACCACAAATGCAAATGAAAGTAACAATGAGAAGAATCACACAAGAGAGACCAATATTTTTAACGTGAGAGGAGTAAAAACCACGGGTCGTCCAGACCAAAGAAATTAATCCACTATGATTAATTAAGAGTACAAGAGTTATTTTTTGTATCTCTCACTCACTCTGTGAAAAATTCACTCTTTCTCTCTATGAGAAATCCACTCTCTCTCCATTTTCAAATCTAACACCTTCTCCTCTTATAAAGAGAGACCTAGCGGGCTTGAGAGTATTGGGCTTTTGTCCACATAGTTAGGAGCCCAAAAATAACCCAACATAAATTACCATCGCTTGATAATTTCAAGTGGCTTAACTCTCATTTCCTCTCAATATTTCATATATCAATTTCCTCCTTTAAGGTTTTGTCAAAAAATCTACCAAATTTCCTTTTTACTTTACATTATAAGTGGATATTGTTTCATCATTTAGCAATTGTTTTATCACATTATGTCTCGATTGTATAATTTTATTTTTCCTATGTATGTTTTGTTTTTAGTTATAGTTATTATTGATGAGTATCGATGGGGTTAAATTTATTCCCAGAGAGGTATTCGCTAAGAAGTTTTTCAACTACTAAGCCTCACTACCAACCATCTACAACTATAAACTTTGATTCCATCGTTGATCTAGCAATTTTGTTTGTTTGGTTGAATTTCATGTAATTGCTCCCACCATTAAATGTAAACATATAACCATTGGTGAATTTTGTCTCATATGAATTGGTTAAATTACCTTTTTGGTTTTTATAACATTCAATTTCATACCTCTATTATTAAAATGTAGAGTTTGGCCAACTTATAATCAGTTTTTTTTTCTTTGAAAGGAGAAGTTAGACCAAATACTCTTTATATAAAAACTCTTAAAAATTACGAATGTAAGTAAGTTGTGATCAACTCACGAACACAATCAACCTAATCTAACTTAATAACATTTCAGCAGGTTTGGTTGAGTTATTAAGTTAGTTTTGTTACATTTTGAATGACCTAATTATAATTAGGTTGAGTGTTAGTTTATTAAGTTCCAAACGCAATCGATTCAACTTAATCGTTTTATAGTATTATTAATAAAATTAATTATTTATTGGTAATATTAGATTTAGACCGTTGGACTTGTATTTTAACTTAGACGTGCATGAGAGTCTTTGATAACATTACTTATTTCTAATTGTATTTGAGTTGAAATGGTATATTTGTGAGTCATTTTCAACATAGTATACATTATTATTTTAGTATAATATAATTGTATATTATTATTGTTTAAATAACTTTTGCATTTTTTATTTTTAAATGAGTTGGATTAGGTAGGTGCTTTATTTTTTTATTTTTTATTTTATTCAAATTTTTAAAATATATTATTATTTTATTCAGTTAATACACTATCCAACCTAATCTAATTAAGATTGAGTGAGTTATGTGGCTTAAAAAAAACAATCTCAACCTAATTATATATTGTATTGAGTTGGGTTTAGATTAAATTTAACACAATCTAAACCACTTGCACTCATATTAAAAATAATATAAGTACCTTTTTTTAAAAGAAGAAACCATGAAAATAAAGAGTTTTAGAAAAAGTTAATTGAAGGAACTTGTTAATAGCTTGTGCAGAGTGATTTAGCAAAACCCTCGCTTCAACACCCATGAACAACAATTTTTTTCGTGTATCATTTTATTTTTACACGTACGTGACCTTCCGCTGGTAGTGTTATATATATTACTTGTGAATTATTATTAAAATAAATCTTGTTTATTAAAGTATTTTTTGATATTTTAAAAAATTAAAATTTAAATATTTTTATTTTTATTATCATCAAAATAATTTTACGTAAATTAAATTAAATTTTTAATTTTATTTTATAAATATATTTTTTATTAGACGATAAAACGTTTTAAGTAAAACTAAAGTTTTTAAAAGAAAATTATTAACAATTTTTAATTTAAAATAACCTTTTAGTTTAAAAGAAATTAAAATCGATAAACAAATTCTACTCTTTTAAGTTCTTATTTTAATTTAAAATGTAACATATACATTAAAAAAAAAGTTCGTCAAGCATACCCTTAACATTCATAAAAGATAATTTGAAAAAATAACAGTTTTTGAAGATCTTAAATTATTGATGAAAATAGAATCCAATTTAGTAAATGACAAAAACAAAATCTTGAATTAGGTATGATAATGAAATAGATCAAATAAAATTTGACTCTTCTTATCCTTGTGCTTCATCAAAGATGAGAGACATTTCGAAATTAAAAAATACAAAATTTAAACTCAAATATAACTTGTCATCATCAAAGAATCCAATTTTACTCTTGAAAGTGGATTGTATTACCCACTTTTAAGTTGAACGTCAAACCTATGTCTTGGAATTGTGTGAAGTGATATTGTTACATGTATATATTAGAATGCTAAATTGTGAAAATGTGAAATTTATGAAAGTTGTATTTATCTTCTTGTTCTAGAATTAGTATGTTTTACAAAAAAAATCTTATAAAAAAAATTCCCGTAAAGAACTCGTATCACCTATTTTCTAAAATTAGGAAAATTCTGAATTTGAATCAATCCGATCAAAAAGATTTTTCCCATCAAAATTATTTTGGAATTCCACATATCCCACATATTCAAATATAGTTTAATGGTGATGTTGAATAGTAAAAAAATCTCGCTGTGGAATAACTTCAACCATTACTTCTCAAAAATATTTGTACTAAAGAAGCTTTATACCCAAAACCCAACCACCTTTGTATTTTGACTTTACACAAAGCCTTCCAACTTGACCAATGTATTATTATCTCCTTATGTTTTTGTCTCCACCAAAAATTGCTAATCACGGACTCTAACACATTATAGCAAGTACACTCTAATAGCTTAATATAACTCATTACATATATATATATATGAGGACGGTTTTTCTACTTTAGATATTTTTCTTTCTACCTTTAGTTTTTCTTTCGAAACATGATCGATCTTAGTAGTCACAAAATTATCATTTTTGGATTTGTTTGTGATTATAGACAAGGTAATATATTTAGTATCAAGTTCAACTATTTTTACACCCGTCTTATTTCGTCGAATCAAATCACTAGCAAAAATTAATATAAAATGGTGTTGAATAATTTAATAACTCAAACATGGATATAATTTGAATTGATAAATAAATAATTAAACAAGTACATTTTCAAAGACAATTCTTATTTTACTTTTCTTTGTTATTGTACACAATTTTGTTTTAGCCCTTCCTTATTAATAAACTTGCTCTTAATTTAGTGACTGACAATTATAGTTTTTTTATATGGACTTTAAAAGAAAAGAAATTCATAATGGCCCCTCTATCAACATGTAGATTTGGAAATTTGCACCTATACAACTAAATTACAAATGGAGATGGGTTTTCTATCCACCTAATAGGGTTGTACATATTAATAAATATACTTAATATATTTATTTATATTAAAATTATATTTTAACTCCCAAATATGACCTACGTTATTATTTCTCTCCTATATATGATAAGTGTGTAACATACTAAGGGATTAGGTAGAGATAAGCTATAATTCAAAATAAATTGATTAATATTGTCTTAAACTTTTACGTTGACAAATAAATAAAAATAAAGCAATGGTAGATGATTTTATGTAATTGATTAATTGATTAATAAAAAGCAATGGTAGATGATTTTATGTAATTGATTAATTCGAGATATACGTGAAATAACTATTCACTTGTCTAGTTATATGTGATGATTGATATTTAATATTAGAATCTTCTTAACGAGTGTGGTAAGAGTATTGGTTAAGATTTTAATAAATAGAAAATTTTTAATTTTATTGTTTTTTTTTGTCATTATATTAACATAGGTGATTTTAATCACATTCTTTCAATTACTCAAACTTAATCTTTATATTTCCAAAGTTAATGATGTTTAATTATTCAATATTAATTTATCATTAAATTTTTAATACATTAGATGACATGGATATTAAATATGATGTGACGTTGATATGTTGAGTTTTCACAAAAAAAATTAAGTCTAAAAATCGAAAAAAAAATTATCTAAACAAGATTTGAACTTACTACTTAGTGCTTTAACACCCTACGTAATAACGAATAAATCACTTATATATGTGTGTGAGAGAGAGAAAATAAGTCAACACTAACATTGTAGAACAATTTTACATTATCATCTAGTTACAAATCATTGTGTATGATAAGTTTGTTGACTTCTACAGTAACTATATTTGAAATCATAACAATGATAATTTGTGATTAAATAATAATATAAAATTATTTTATATTTTCGCATGACTATTTAACTCAAAATATACTACATATGACTTAAACGCACATAGAATATAAAAAAACTACACATATGTTTACTACTAGTAAATAAATAATATAATATTATAAAACAAAACAAATAATAACTTATAATTTTTTAATATTATATATCTTAATTATAACTTATTTGTTCCTATTATAAATATTTTTTTATAATAGTGTTGATTTTTTCTTTCAATACTTTGATGATTAAAATAAGATATTATTATAGATGTAGTAATTTTTTGTATTTTAACAAAAATTAAGATTAAATTTTTTATTAATATCAAATTTTTTATTAATATCTTGAAATTTATTTTGTACTTGAACATTTAAATTAAAATTAAAACAACCCTTTTAGTAATATCTTGAAATTTAATAATAACCTTTTTATTTTTTGTATTTTACTGAAAAATTATTAATAAAAAATAATATTATATTTCAGTAATTAAAATAAAATTTTAATTTTAATATTATATAATTTGTTTAGTATTGAATTAAAAAAGATTATTGCATAAACTTGACTATAAAAATATAATTATATTTCGTAACATTGTTTCATATAATACAAACAAATTTATTGATTGAATAATAATATATTTTTTCATTTACTAAAGTATCCAAATAAAATATATGGTTTAATGATTATGTATGTTCAATGCATAGTCTATTTTTTCATAAAAATATAAGAAATTAAAATAAAATAATTTTATACAAAAAAGAAATCATTTAATACAAAATAATTAAATTTTAATTATAATATATTATTAAAAATACAAGTTTGATTCTATAATGTTACATTATTTATTTAGTAGTAATAAATATATATGTATTTTTCATTCTCCACACATTTAAGTCATATATAATATATTTTTCATACTAAACAAATTCGAAAGATTCTAAAACATTTATGTTGTTAAGCATGGAATAGTAAACTCAAATCTCAATTTGAATACTTTTCTTTAATTTTAAAGATAATTTTTAAGTGGCACATCAACATATCACATTATTTTTTAGCAATAATAACTATGAGAACCAAAAATTTAAATCATCTATTTAAGAAACTATAGAGACAAAACATAATTTAAATATCACTATAAGAGTGCATTGGAAACCTTATCAAAGATTACATTTAAAAAAAATATCTTTTATTTCTTAATAAACTTCCTTAATTTTCTACTATTTTTATGTATATATATATATATATATATATATATATATATTAGTTTAATGAAAGTTAGCTTCACTTAACTCATTGAGTTGGTGGGTTGAACTAAATTGACAATTTTCTAAGTAAAAAGAAAATTTTAAATTAACCCATTTTGACAAATTTACTTGTAATATTATTTTAACAATTAATATAAATTTTTATTTTTATAAAATAAACAAATTTTGATTTTAGTTGTTGTAACTTTTTTTTTAGTTTTCATATTTCTAAAACTTAAAATTATTATTTTCAATTCTTGTAAAATGAGTGAATTTTGATTTTAGTACTCATAAAAAATTCTTGATTTTTATCTTTCCAAAATATAAAATCACTATTTTTATCTTTAATATTTATTTTAAATTAGATAAATAAAATATATTTTAAAAATATAAAAAAAAAAACATTGTCACATGCCGATATAGTTTTCCAAAACCAGAGTGTCATGTGAACTTTCGATAAACAAGAAAGAATAATAATTTTCAATTTTGAAAGATAAAAAAAAATTACAAAAATCAAAATGAAAATTCAATAACTTTCCGGATACAGAAATACATTTAACCCTTCAATGAAAAATCGGTTGGTTTGAATAATATTTGCTAATATCACTATTTGACTAGTTCAACAATTTCACATTTATTTTCAACTTCTCCAGTTTTATAGGTCAGGCTAATCAAATCAATTAATTAAAGCCTTTTCTTTTTGAATTTTTTAATTTTTTCTCTTCACACCTTCCTTTTCTTTTAATTTTTTATATTCTAAAAATATCATTTTCTTCTCACCTTCTTCCCTCTTTTGTAACTCCATTCCAGCAGCGCCTTTCCTGACGAGCCATTTTCCCCTTCTTTTTTATTTATTTATTTTACTTCTTTGTACTCTCTCTACCTTTTGGTGTAGTAACTCACTTCTTTCTTGTATTTTTTATTTATTATAAAAATCAAAGACAATATAAAAAAATTTACAATACTTGCATTACTCACCCAGCTCTTTCATGTAGTATTTGATGAATGTTCCTTATTTTTCATTTTTTTTAGATATTATGAAAACTAGTTTGTGCAATGTATCATAACTTTTCAAAAATATGTTTCGAAAATTAATTTTGAAGAAAAGTATTTTTTGTCAAAAAGAAATTTGCAAGAAAACAGACAGAGTGTTAAGAGAAAAAAAAAAGTACAAATAGAAACCACGTTAATTAATAGTTTAATTGATTTGAATCAATTGGTCCAATTTTCAAAATATTGATAAACATATTAAATTACTAAGTTTTGTCTCCATTAAAGGGTCATGGGAGTCATTTTCTATCTCTTCTAATTTTAAAATTGACCTAATCTATTTAGGTTGCAGTTTAAACGAATTTATCTATAAGCTTAAGGGTCTATCTTCTGGCTTTTGTTAAATATATTTTTAAAATATATTTAATTTATAAGAATTTTAATTTCATATTTACTTTATGTGTTTAACTAATCAACTTTAAAATGTTTAATACTTAAATAGTTGGATGGATAATTGTGTTTGATTTTGAATTTTTTGTTATTTAGAAACCAAATGTCATTCTTCCGCCTACCAAGATAAAAAAAAAACCAAAAAAAGTTCATAAACATTAATTTATTTATGATTAGTGAATTAGTTTGTTATGTACATTTTTTTTCTAATTTTTATTTTGAAAATTATGATTTTTTCTTAAAAAAAAATCAAATTAAACATTAAAATTAAATATTAAGATATTTTATTTTTATTTATAGGCTGCTAAAAGTCATCCGACATTAAATTCGTGGTTCGAGCCTGCGCATCTCATTTAAGTTGCAAGCTTATGTAGGACAATCTTAAACAAGTGAGCTAATTCATATACCTAACTTTATTTATAAACAATTAAAGATTATATATTTAAATATTATTTATATTTTATAATATTATAATGAGTGAGGATTAAGTTATCCAACGAATAATTCTTGACTATAAAGTTATTCTATTTAATAACTCCTTGTATTTATTAAATTTCAACAATTAATTATTGAATTAACATTTTTATTGAATAAATAAAATATATATTTAAAAAAATTTAAAATTATACTTCATTAAATAAAATTAGTTTAATATATAATATTTTTAATATATAAGTAAATGTTGACTATAATATTATTTAACTGCAATTACCTTATTTATTTAAAATTATTTTTCATTCTTATTTTTTTTAATATAATAATTAAAGATGAATTTCGTGCTAAAATTAATATATTAAAAAATAAACATGAAGAGTAACTCTTTTAAAATTACTTTTGAAGTAATTTAATATTTCTTATTCTCTTTATATAATATATATATATATATATAAAGATTCTCTTCACATATATAATAGAGTTGTTGCATCTACCAAAAATTACTCTTAAAGATGACAAATAGAAAGGATAGAATTTTTTTGTTAAACCATTAAAAAAACATGGCTAACAAATTGGCATGAAATTGACGAGAATAACTTCTCTTTCTTTTTTGTTTTGGTTTCATAAAAAAAATTATAACAAAAAATAAAAATAAATATGTTTTTGAAATTGCGTAAACTAAATTGACTAGTAGATAAAAATTTAGGGGTTGACGTCTTACTTTATTTTTATTCATTATTTTAGCAATTAACTAAAAATCCTTAATTTGCTGAAACCCCTCAATCTATGATGCAACTACACAATGACAATTGTAATTTTCAACCTGCACACTCAATATATATGCCTGCACCCCTCGGGCATTTTTCTCTTGCTTTCTCGCATGTGTTATAGCCACAACTTTTACTCGCTCTAAAATAGGCAAATCATATCACTAACCAAAGAAACTAAAAGATCGGGCGGAAATTTTGGCACTCATTTGTTATAAACTTTTAACATAACTGTTTAATATTGCTTTAATATTTTGTTATCTATTTATTATTTATTATTAGTTTGCTATTTTCCATTTTTAGAGTGTATCATGCTAAGAAATTGTTAGGGTCCAATTGTAAGATAAAAGAATTGAGTCTCACACTTCAAGAATGAGATTCTAGTGTGAAGTTTACAAGATTTTGGACTCTACTATAATAGCTTTTTTGTCCTATGAAGTTTACAAGTCTATATTGAACACCTTTGTAACTTTGGAAAACACAACCTTCCACTTGTATATGTGCAGTGCTTATTGAAATTTTAATTTATAAAGCTAAAAGCACAGATATGCACTGTGCTTTCTATAGCCTACCGCAGAAACACCAAGAGCCCTCAGCAAAGGCAGAGGCTTATGTCCCATAACACAAAATACCACAATGACCAACAAGTTATCAATTTGAGATCCAAATAGTGAATCACCAAGCTAATTTTAGAATCGTGAATCGTAATACTTGTAACAAATTGTAAGATTCAGAGACAACAAAAAAATTACTTCAAATATATCATATAGAAATTGATAAAACAACTTAACCATAAGTCTTATAAAACAAAATTATTGGTTATATATGAGTTTGTAAAGCCTTTATTTTAGAAGAATGGAAACAAATAAATGAAATAATCAAATAGAGTGGATGCATTGAATGAGTAGCTGAGAAATAAAGTAGTGGAACAGTCAAATAGGATAAGTTCAAAAGTGCTCCTTTAATTCTTATTCGTTTTATTTAAGATTATATGTCTTCTCAATTTTTTCAATAAGAATTGGTGAAAGAAAAGTAAAAGAAAAAAAGGAAAAGAAAATATCAAAATGTTGAATCATGTGAATTGTATCGATGATGCGAAATTGCACAAATTCATTCATATATCATAGAATATAAAGTCATTTAAAATTCATCTTATGATACGAATTAATATTTAATAAGTAACAAAATCATATCGAATCATAGAATTCAAATTGTGAACGGTAAGATTCTAATAACTAAGAAAAAGTTATGTTATACTCCAATCAACTCAACCTATCAATGCTGAAAACATCATATTAAAACTCAATGCTTAGGAAACAATTGACAGGACATATATATAATAATATAGGGCAGTGACATAACAATCAAGTGAAAAATTCCTCACCTGAAACAGTTATCGATTTGAGATTGGTCAGTTTCACAAACTTGTCAGTCTTCATCATCAGAGCTGGCGTCATCACTACTATAATCACTACTATCACTTTCTCCAAGGTCCAAATTAACTGGCTGCACTTGAATAACTTCTGGTTGCTTGGGCTGAGGAATGTGAGGTTGTATTTGTTGCTCTGCAAATCTTGGTATTTGAAGTGAGTCCATGGGAGGCAACGACACAGGATCCCCTGGTTTCCACCCAGGGGGGGGCTTAAATGGCATATTAGGCAATTGCACAGGCATTCCTGGCTTCCAACCAGGTGGAGGTAACAGCCCTTGAAATGCAGACAAACTTGCAACTGCATTGGCATCCACTGGTGGTGGAGGCTCAACAATAGCTTCAACAATTTTCTCCTTAGTTTCAACTTCTTTAGGCAATCCAACATCAAGGTCTGCAAAATTATACAACTGTGAAGCTCTCATTTGCTCTTCTTGTGGTGCAGGTGGCAGTGCGCCACGGAGAGGAGCTTGGCCGGCTCCGAATTCTGGTGGCGCAAAGGTGGTGTAACTTATTCGGTGTGCGTATGATAATATATCCGACAGCTTCAGCTGAGATGAGACAGTTGATGAAGTCATGGAATCGTCGTCATCAGATTTCAATCGCTTGGAGCGGCGATAATCAGAGTAATCATCAACAAGGATGTCGAGGCAGCACTCGGCATCTTTGAGTTTGTTGGCAAATGCAAGTAGCGTTGAATCTTGGGAGCGAATTTCACGGTCAATCTTCTGCTTGGCATCTTGGAGGTCAAGAATCTCTTGGAGTTCAGCAACAGCTTCAAAGATTTGGGTTTGGAGAACAGTAAAGAGGGAAATTATTTCTTTGGCAGTGGAAGGAGAAGTGTCAAGCGGGGTAGACGAATGCGAAGAGAGGAAAGTTGGGAGGGATCCGCGGAAGGCAGTGACCCAAAGGGACCGGTTAGGGGAAACTTCAAAGAGCTTGGAGGCTAAGGAAGCCATTTGGGCAAGAAGTGCTTGGGCTCTGGGGAGGGGTGGGAGGAGAGACAGGAGGGCTGAAGAAGGGGTTGAAGTGTTGCGATCTTGGGCATGATGGGTCTGTGCTGGAGGGAGCTTTGGAGGGGTAGGGTTCGGAATTGATGGGGAGTTAGGGTTTGCGAGGCCTAGCCTAGCAGGGGACTGCACAATTTGGTGTTGAAGCATTGTGTTTCTGGAAAAGAAAACAGGTAACAGATAGGAATGAAGGGAAGAAAGGCAAATTAAGTCTAGATGTTGAAGGGGATTTGAACTTTAAGGCACACACAGCATTTACTCCATTCACTGTGGCATAAAAGACATCACTCGCACTGCAAAGGCACATGCGAGAGACTATACTCTTGCGGTTACAGGGTTTTAGATGCCAGGGTTTGTCTCAAAATCCTTCAAAAAATTCAACATCACCTGGCAAGAGGAAATTTTACCAAAGTCAAAATATAGAAACTTCACATTAATCTCATTAAGAATGACTGCATAGTGTAGCAAGGGGATATGCAATTCTTACCTCTGGTTGTTAATTGATAGCTAGTACCCCTTCACTAACGCCAATGGCCTTAAGAGCTTCTATCTGTAAAACAAGTAAAGTTATTAGGATAGTCTATTAAGCAGTCTTACAACAAATATACACAAAAGGAACATATATACATATTCAAGTATGCATCTATACACATACAGCGAAAGCGATAGGATGGTTAGGCGAACAAATACAAAACGAGAAGAAAAGCCAATGGATATTAAACGAAATTCATAATACCTACTCAAGCAAGCAAGAACAATTTATTTTCATTACTTGAGTAAAGGGGGAAGAAGATACGATCCACAAAGCAAACGCCCACTCTATCCACCAAAAACAGATAACTGATGGAGGAAACAGCTATTCAAAGCAATCTAAATTAACTACATTTTAGAAAATCTATAATTTGACACACTAAAATGGTAAGACTAGAAAAATCCATTATTTAGTCAAGTTTTAAAACCATTCTTAGTACCAGGATTCTGATTTGAATGACAAAAAGTTATTTTTCATATCAAATATCTAGAGTTACACATTACAACCCATAAAAGACCCAGAATTTTGACAGAATCCAGCAAGATTCAGGGTGATTTGTTGGATAAGATAAAATGGTATTGACCATTCATCCATCTGAGAGTCAATAAATGTGCCAATTCTGATTCTGTCAATTTCTGGTAAAAACCATTCTGGCTCTGTAGCATTTCCCCAAAAGTTTGACCAATACATGATATCTAGAAGAAAATATAACATACAGGCTATTAAAAAACAAAGCCTATCCTTAATTTACTCATGTAGCATAACAGACGTGCAGAATCATGGGTTCAGGATGATAAGACCTTGATAAAAAAAAAAATGTGAAAATTCTTTAGCATGACAAGGGGACCACGAGGATGTGGACTTGAACAAATTTGAAACTGGCATATCCAAGCAAAACATGCTCAATTCAGCATAGTTTGATGTGTCCAGATTATAAATCGAGTTCTTGCCATCATGAGCATATAACTGTTATTTTTCCATGTCAATGATACGAGCCAACAAACGATTAATAAAATCCCCGCCTCAATCATTTTCTCATCATTAAACGAATCTTTGAAGCATGTCTGAAACAATCTTCTTAAGAAAAAGATAAAATCTAAGAAACACCCTTTTATACTTTCCACCTATGGCAGCAGCATATTCTTGAGACCACCAGCACATGTTTTTAATCATATTCGGCTTTCTAAGAGTTATGGTGTATATTTTTATTTGAAGGTGCAAATTTAGCAATGTGATGGGACCACGTGCATCTGCTGATTTTAAGGGGTTTGTTTTACTATTCGAAGACAACATGGTTCTCATCTTTGCTTAGTAAGTTAGGTGCTCATTTCTCTTCACCTATTGCATCTTAGGTTGTCAAAATATCTACCTTGAGAAATCAGAGGGAATTGTGGGCAAAAGGTAGGTTAAATCCCATAATCTATTTTCAGTTTAACATAGACTTTGTACACTTTTTTCTTAAGGACTTTATAGGCATAGGACAAGAGCATTAGAGCTGTTGACAAATGAACGTAATTAATTGACTAGATAAGTAGATACCAGACAACATCATGATGAATTTGCATAGAAATTAGAAAAAGTATCATGAGTCTACACTGTTTGCAACATATCAAAGTCTTAAAATAATGGATGATAATACCAAGCAGAGAACATTATAAAATTTCATTTCATGAGATACATATGGAGCCAGGACAACCAACAACCAGAAATTACCTGGAAAAGACTTTGGTCAAAAGCTAAGATATAGATAATCCTGCTAACACCTGCAACCCTGCCCCAAACTCCTGCACAGAAATGTGACAATCATAATTAGTTGAACACTAATGTCTCCTACACAGAAAAGTAGGCTACATATGCAATTTGTAAATCACTCATGTACACATTTGATGCTAGTGTTAATGCTGTCACCACTACTAGGGACTTAATGAGAAATTATCATGTAATTGCTGTCAGTAATAGAGTAAGTCCAACATTATGATACTTTTAAAATTGGCAAGTGGGACATTGCTTTGAGCCATATGACAGTTTATTTTCTCTTCTCTTCTGTTTATTCTGGACACCCTCACTTTATAACTAGACACCTACATCTACATAGAAGACAATCGTATAGAATAGCTACATTATCAATTTTCTTTGGTCAATCATAGAGAAACAACTAACAACTTCAGCCAAAACAGAAATAGGAAGAGCTATGTTATCAATTTTGGGATAATTCAATAGCCAAATTCAATGTGATTTGATGCTCTATTATCTTGAAGTGTGAAACAGATTCTATCTTTCTTAGCATTGGTTTTCATGGAATTGACTTGTATACCAACAAGCATATACGCATTATGGGGTACAGGATGTACATGTAAGCCTTTACATACATGCCATTTACCTATTTTGTTATACACGTTGCGACTGAGATACAACTTGAAAGACCATCAAATAAATTTTCATGAAGCATGGTTTTCATCAATCTAACTTTGAATCTTCATCACTAAGATCTTACTTACCAAATTTGACACATATTGCCAAAGCCAAAGATTTTCACTCCTTGCTTTCATCTCTCTCAAGCATACCTTTGTGAAGTTACTTACCTTATACCAGAGATTTTTTAACTTGCTAAACAAGCCAAATTTATACCAACTGAACCTACTTAGTATCTATGTATGGTACAAATAAAAAGGATTGAACACATAAATATAATTTGGTTAAGAATAATAAAATACTCGGGTAAAGAGATGAGACCCACAGGTGTGTGTGTTTTTTTTAGAAGGGGGGGCACACAATATAAGAACAATAATCAACAAATAACCATGGGCCATTAAAAACTTAAAGTGATTTTTGCTCAATGAATTTCAGTTATTAACTAGCCCCTTTTTCATTGTTCTTGATGGATAAGAATGGCATGGCTATTGTTTGAACTTTGAAAAAAGAAATGGAGGGGGGGATGTTAAACAAACTTCCAGTAACACTACAACTAGCTCAGTTGAAACACCAATGCCTTATTGTTGAAAAGAAAGAAAAGTAATCCAAAAGAAAATGCAACTAATTTTAATCCATACCAGCTACTGCATCTAGGAAAAACATGCAAAAATTATTCAACATTATTTAGTACCTGAATCAGTTCAAAGAAAGTAATATACACATGATTAAAACAACCAAAGACAATTGTGGAAGACACATGAGCCACTGGTTTTCTGCAGGAGTTTCCATGATTTTTTTTTTAAATAAACATTGATTCTGACAAAAAAAAAAAGCATTGGTTCTTTTTCTGAAATAAAAATCAAAAGCAAAAAAGCACAGGATTAAACAGACAAACAAAATACCAGTTTTCTTATCATATTTCTATAAACCATTCTCTTAGTCCCCTCCCAACAGCAAGACATTGAGAGCCAACCTATCATGGTGAACTCAGAACATTCAAACAAAAAGAAAACTGATAAGAAGACATTGTTATGTATTTAGTAGAAGGAAAATCATACAATAGAGAGATTGTAGCCAATGTTCTGTAGCAGAATCAAAGCACCCTGTAGCCTTCTTGTTCCATCTCTGCACCTGCAACAAAAACACCTTGATGTTAACTGAAGGGCTGAAACAATTGTTTAAGCAAATGACGAATTGTCAAATTGTAGTATGATGACGTAAGACGATCATAAAAACAATAATATTGAGAAAATTAGTAAAATTGTAGGATGGCGAATTGCTAAAAATCAAAGAATCACGAATCCGCAAAACACAAAATGCTAAAGAATCATCAAAATCACAATTCAGAATCACTATCAAAACATTTGCTACCAGAATAAAACTTAGAGTAATCAAACAGGTGAATGACTGAGAATGAAGCACAAAGCTGAAGAGCATAATGAAACAAAATGAGTTTCTCAGGATCTAAGATAATAAATCCAGCACACTAAGAATCCAAAAGTAATGAACCAACAAGGCAACACAAAGAAGAACCAATAAGTACAGTGCAATCAACAAAAAACTATCAAGCAAAAGAATCAAACACTTGCTGCTCTGCAATTCCACTTATACTAAACCAGATATGCCCACTTTAACTTCAAAAAGTATTAAAATAAAGTATAATAACAACAGAGATCATGCGAATCATTAGAAGAAACAAACTAACCGTAGCCACACGTTTCACTAATAATTATCTACAAAAACCAAACAAACACAACCATGCGTCCAAAAAGACACAGAATGCAAGAGAAGGCAACCAACCGACAAATTTTCATTTTATTTCACATTTTATGGTCATCTATTCTTCTAATTGTAGTCTCATTTATTAAACCCCTATCAGGTTCATGATGAAACAGAGATACAAAAAAATAATTAGTATCATCTTTTCCTTTTCTTGCCTTCATTTCTTCTTTAAGGAGGGGCAACAGACACGAGTATAAAACTAAATCAATTATACAATTTCAAATTCAACTATTAAGATTAACTGCTCAAGCTATCAATAATTGAATCGAAAACTCTAATCATGCGGATCCCTTTTTTTATTCTTCCATATTTTCAGTTACATTCCATCACCTACAATACTGGATCGATGAATAACATAATTTCTACAATGAAAAATCTAAACCTAGGAGTCCGAGCCTGTAGACTAAACATTGAGAACCAGCACGCCGTGAATTTTCATCATCGGGCAACAGTGACAAACGTTTATGTGAAAGAATATCAAAATTAAGAAAACATAATTTATGTAAAATTGAAAAATTCGAAACTGCCAGAAAGCAAGCTCTTAACAACACCAAAAAGCGAAGCAGCAGGCATTAGAGTTGAGCAAGCTATTACCGTTTCTCTTCAAATATGAGAATTTGGGGTCTCCAAATTTGTGGCTTCGAAGTTCGGAAAGTGAGAGGTGATGGCGCGGAAAGGGCAAGATCGAGGGTTGTTCTGTTCGTCTGTACTCAAGGGCAACCAAAAATTTCTTTTCCTTCCGACCTAACAAACCAAACCACCTTCTTTTGCTTTTATTTTAAAATAAAAATAACGTATAAGCATAAGGTGGGTCGGGTCACTCAAGCCACTCGACCTCTCGTGAAAAGGGTTTCAATTTGCAGTACAACTCTATCTTTGTCTTTGTATTTTTTTTTTCGATAAAAATATCAAAAATGTATTTTTGGGGAACTTGTAAATGTCCCAAAAATTTGTTTTTATAATATATTAAATACATTCTGAAAATTAAATTTTAAAATGTAAAAAGGTGAGAGAAAGCAAAGGGTCATGCAACTGATGGGTCAGTCCAAAAAGTAAATAGCTAATTAATTAGATTGGGTTGAATTTAAAAAGATATAAATAAATTAGGATTTGGTTGATCCGTAGGTTTTTGATCTAGCGCGATAGTAAAATTAAAAAGAATTGGTTAGATTCAAAGTAGTATCTCTAAGCATTAATCTATGTTACACAAATGACAAAATAAAATGAAAATTAAAAATCCTAGGGTGCTCAAACTTTGTTCAATGTTTAAATGCTTATAGTCACTATTGTGTCGCTCGCTATTGTTGTATCCATTACTTTTGTGCTCCTCGGGTTAGTGGATATGATTGTTGTAGAAATATTTTTAAAAAATAAAGTAATAAACCAATCATTATCCAACGGTAAAAACAAAAGATAGAAAAGTAATAACAAACATAAGTTTAAAAAAGTGAAATTGTAGAAAAAAATGCAAAACTAATAAAAATGTTGAATGTGACGTATATAATAACAACCACAAAGAACTATAAGGAAACATGAGTTAAGGTGGATAGTTGAAGATATCTAGTAGATTGAACTCCCTATTTTTTGCATTTTTCAAGTGCTTCAATTTCATGATGGAAATTAGCCATATAACACGAAGAATTATGAAAGGAACATGACGCCAATGTGAGGGTGAAGAAATAAAATGACATTACAAATAAATAAAGAGAAACTGTAGCTCTATAAACCCTAACTTGACATGCAAAATATGAAGATGAGAAAGTGATAGAAAAACTAAATTTGATACGGGAGAGAAAAGAAAGTAGTGGGAAGTTTCACTTATCAATTGAGAGGCAAAAAGATTCTTAAAAAAGGGTTACGTAGTATTTCTATAGTATTATTAAGGATATAATGAAAAAAAATAGAGACAAAATCGGGATATGTCTTTTTTTATACATTGTGATAAATTATTAGAAAAAAAAATATTTTTAATCCTTATATTTTCGTATTGATAAATTTAATTCTCAAATTTTATAAAATATATAAATTTAATCTCTTGTAACTTTTAAAAAATAAGTTTAATTATATGTTTAGTCGTTGTAGTATATTATTTTTTTTATTTTGGTCATTGTAAAATTATTTTTTAAATAGTTCTTGTAAAATTTATTTTTTATTTTAGTTATTGTTATTATTTTGTCCTTATAATATATTTATTTTTTGTTTTAGTCCCTATAATATTTTATTCATTTTAAGATAATCCCTTTGAAATATAAATGGTAGAAACTAAAAGCAAATTATTCAAAGATTAAAACAAAGAATAAATATATAACAAGAATTAAAAATAATAACAAAAATTAAAATAAAAAAATTACAAAGACTATTTTAAAAAAATACAAGAACTAAAAAAAATAGTATATAACATGAATAAAAGATATATTTAAACCTTAAAAAATATGATGAATTCTTAAAAATAAGAGATTAAATTTACATTTCTTTTAAAGTTTGAGAACCAATTTTATCCTATAAAAATATAAGGATTTTAAACATATTTGATCGAAAATATAAAGAATATAAATATATTTATTATTATTATTATTATTATGTTACAATTAATTAAGTGTATTAGTTTGGGCTATTTATGTCTTGGAGTGTACGACCCAAACAGAGTATTCCTTTTTGTTAATTATTATTTTTTCTATTGGTTTGCTACAACTAGGCCCATTGCGTTTAAATGCTACAGCTACACGTCCTCCATGCAAAAATTCCGGAAGCAGCAATCCCACGGTCACTAAACGAGAGAACATGGTAGCCCTTGGATCTTACCTAATCATGTTCAGGGTTTTTGGGCTCCAACTTCAAAGGGGGAAAATGAAAGCGGAAAAAATCAAAGCAAAGAGATGCATGGTTTTTGGGCTTTCCAAGGAAATGTGGGCTCGGTCCAGTTTACAAGGACATGAGAAAAAAATGGTATACTTGTTTGGACCTCACTAACATGTAGTTCTTCAACCCATTACTTTATAATAAACAATTTACTTAGTTAATTCGTTCTAACTTTCACCTAATTATTTTATTTAACTTCAAACTAATTTTTTTATAAAAAATAATTATTTTAATTAAGCAAGATTTTTATATTTAATACTTTCAAATTTATTTTAAATTATATGCGAACTCCTAATTTATTTAAAACCATAGTATTTTCCTAAACTAACTAATATGATTCTTTTTTATTATTTTAGCTTATTTAAATATAATTGAAATACAATTATTAAAATTTCCAATCAATAATAATAAAAAACAAAAATGGAATAATGTACTAATTTAATTTTGCAATTATAGGAAGAGAAAGGATGTTACATGCTTCTTCTTTTATTTTCCTACATTAGCCCAATTACCTTTTATCAGAATAAAATGAAAATCACGTAAGGTAGTTGGGCTCAGTTTGGTCCAGCTAGGAACTTAAAAGGAAAGTAAAGTTGAATAACAAAAGGTGCCTGGTGAAGAGAACAAAAAAAGATAGCAATAAAGAGAAAAATAATATATTTTATCTTTGGTTTTTTCATACCGGCCCAGTGAAGAAAATTAAATAATAAATCTTCGGGGTTCAAAATTCCATTTGCAATCTATATTATGTGCTTGGATTTGAAGTTAGCCCATTCACATTTAAAAAGTGATGAAAATAAAGATGATATGAGCAGACTTGTAGATTGTTCATGTCTGTCATTTGAGAACTTAATCTGAGTTTGAGAGAGTGAGTCCTCTTTTCCTTCTCTCTATTCTCTATTTATAATCATTTCTAGGGTTGTAATATGTCGTTCACTTTGTAGAGTCAGTCACTTTCAAGAACCGACCAGGGACCAGAAGACTAGAAAAAGTTCGATTGGCGGGGAGGGTTGAAGGTTGACCAGTACACAGCCTCCCAAATACCAACCGGAACGATAGACACTTTGAATTGGAAAACCCCGTCAGGATAGACTAGTTGGGAGGACTGAAAGTCGAGAGTGTTGAAGGTTGACCGGTTCACAACCCCCAAATGCCGATTGAAGCGATAAGTACTTTGAATTGGAGTCAGCCGAGATGAGCTTAATTGATCGCTTATCTTAGGGTCTTCATTTATAAATCGTCCCTATAAAAACAATAAAACAAAAATGGATAACATAATAAGTAGTTTTGGAATGCTAAATAAATAATAATATTAAACAATTCATCTTGGGGTCTTTGGACCGCTCTTAGGGTCTTGGACATTGCGTGAGGGTCTTTAGACTATCTCTCTTAGGGTCTTTATTTATTGCTTGGGGGTCTTTGGACCACCTCTTAGAGGGTCTTGGACATTCCCTGGGAGGGTCTTGGACCACCTCTCTCAAGGTCTTCATTTATTGCTTGGGGAGATCTTTGGACCGCCTCTCTTATGGTTTTCAATGTTGCCTGGAGATCTTTAAACTGTCTCTCTCAGGGTATTCATTTATTACATGGGGTCTTAGACCGCTTCTCTCAAGGTCTTCATTTATTGCTTGGGGGAGGGGTCTTTGGACCGCCTCTCTCAAGATCTTGGACATTTGCCTTGGGGGGTCTTGAACTGCTTCTCTTAGGGTCTTCATTTATTGCCTGGAGGGTCTTTGGACCGCCTCTCTCAGGGTCTTCAATGTTGCTTGAGGGACCTTTGGACCGCCTCTTTCAAGGTCTTCATTTATTACCTAGGGGGATCTTTGGACCATTTCTGGTCTTCAATGTTGCTTGAGGGACCTTTGGACCGCCCCTCTCAAGTCTTCATTTATTACCTAGGGGATCTTTGGACCGTTTCTCTCAGGGTCTTCAATGTTACTTGGGGGTCTTCAGATCGCCTCTCTCAGGATCTTCATTTATTGCTTGGGGGTTATTTTTTTGCGATCTAGTAACAAAATTTCATCATATTAAGTAGATTGTTATTACATGAGTAATAAATCAAGTTTTGCTGGATTTTGAAATGTCTGCAAAAGGATATAGGGAGAAGTTAAGAAGAGTGTTAAAATATCAGCAACATTAATTGCATTTTTTCTCAGTTTAGTCTTCCTCGTACTGCTTCATTTGAATTCAGTTTCGAAAAATTACATTTTGTTTGGATCCAGTCTGCATTCAGTGGCAGATTGGAACATTTCTGAAATCAGCAATTTTTTTTTTCAACTGGATCCATGCAATTTTTCCATGATTCCCATGAAGGATTTAAATTAATTTTTTTTAAGCTGGTTTTGGGGACACGATCCAGGAACGTCAAGGGATTGCAGCAAATGCGGGACGTGGTGCTGTGTCAATCTGGAAAACCCTTTTTTTTTTTTTTGTGGACACGCGCTGCGTCATTCCAAAGGGTTTTTTTTTTATTATTTTATAAAACCCATTGCATCTTTTGGAAAGGGGTTTTTTAATTTTTAATTTTTTTTATCCACTTTTCCTAAAGTCTTCCGCAGGTCTAATATTTTATTATTATTATTTATTATTGAATAATAATAATATGTGGTATAAAAGATATATAGAGTACTACATAATTTGGGGAATATTTGATCCTTCTCGTTAATTTTAGTAGTCTAATAATTTTTAAAAATTAAATTAATTGAAGTAATAAATTGTCAACATAATTCCTGTTGTGAAAATTGATTTAATTTAAATTACATAGACGTTTGAAATTATTTATGCAAATTATGCTCGGCCCAAAGGAAGACACAATTTGGCCAAATAATAAGATACATGTGATAATAAATATTTGGCAATTATAAAATTTTATTTTTCATGTGAATAATAGTTGGTCCAAAGAAAGACTATTATTTGACAAAACTAATTGTCAATATTTGATTATTGTGTTGAAAGTACCACTTGCAGTTAGTTCTATCAATCCAAAGATTGAGGATTAATGGTGCGCTAGATATCTTGTTTGGGTCTTTAAATTTATCATAAAAATTAATTGTGTTTTGTACATTCAATGTTATCTTTTTAATTACTGCTACTAGTGTGGTCAACATATCTGTTCAAATTAATATTATCTAAATATTGAGTGGAACAAATTTAAAGGTCTAGAAGGAAGTCGTAGTGATAGTACTTGACTGTATAGATTTGGATCTAGCGCTTCAGGTAGAGAAACTTATTCTTATCTGGATAACCTTCAAGAGGTTAAAATTGAGAAATGGAAACACTCTAACCGAATGTGTCTTATGATCATGAAGCGTTTGATTTCAGAAGCGTTTCAGGACTTTGTTTTTTAAAGTCAAAGACAGAGAAAATATAGGGAGTACATAATGGAGATGTCTAATCTCGCAACAAAGCTCAAGTCACTTAAGTTGGAGCTTGGTGAAGACTTGATCGTGTACTTGGTTTTGATCTCACTTCCTACACACTTTGGGTAATTCAAAGTGAGGTGTAATAGTCAGAAAGGACAAATGGTCTGTCAGTGAATTTATATCTCAATGTATGCAAGATGAAGAGAGGTTGCAGAGAGATAAGACTGAAAGTGCTCATTTTTCTTCTACCTCTTAGAATAAGAAAAGGAAGAACATTAAGGGTGTTGCGGAAGGGTCTTCTCAATGAAAGAAAATTAGGTGTCAAAAGAGCTAAGAATGTCTTAGAACTAATACATACAGATATTTGTGGCCCTTTCTCTATAGTTTCATGAAATGGACAACAAACTTTATTATGTTCATAGATGATTACTTTAGGTATGGTTACCTATATTTGGTACATGAGAAATCTCAATCCCTAGATGTTTTCAAGTCTTTCAAAGCTGATGTTGAACTTCAACTTGAAAAGAAAATTAAAGTCGTCAAATTTGATCGTGGTGGATACTATCGTAGATATGACGGATAAGGAGAACAACGTCCAGGGCATTTTGCTTTTTTTCTTAAAGAGTGTGGAATTGTTTCGCAATACACCGTGCCAGGAAAACCTAGCATGAACGATGTGGCAGAATGACGAAACCAGACTCTTAAGGATATGGTAAGAAGTATGATTAGTCATTCTTCTTTACCAGAGTCACTCTGAGGAGAAGCTTTAAAGACCGCAGTTCACATCCTTAATAGGGTGCCAACTAAAGCAGTTAACAAAACCCCTTATGAACTTTGGACTAGCAAAAAGCCAAACATCAATTATTTACACATTTGGGGTTGTCCAGCTAAAGCAGGACCTTATAGGCCACATGAAAGAAAACTAGATTCAAGAATAGTTAGCTGTCATTTTTTTGGTTATGCTAAATGCTCTCAACTCTATTATTGTTCAAGAAACAACTCTAGTAATAAGAGACAATATTCAAACTATTGTTCCTGACATTGTTCCTGACATTGTTCCAGAGCAAGACTATGATGAGACTCTTCCTCAAACACCCATAAAGCAACCTCAACAACCTCAAGAAGTGTCATTAAGGAGATTCATCAAAGAGAGGAGACATGCAATTCCAAATGACCACATTGTCTTTCTCCAAGAACATGAGGATGGCATTGGTTTAACAGAAGATGATTCAATCAACTTTTGTCAAGCTATGCAAAGTTCTAACTCTCAAAAATGGATTGATGCCATGAAAGATGAGTTGAAGTCTATGCAAGACGATGACGTTTGGGATCTCGCCGAATTACCTGAAGGTGTGAAACCTATTGGCTACAAATGAATATTTAAAACCAAAAAGGATTCTAAAGGTAATTGATGAGTCACAATTTATACATCTTTTAGACACCTAAGAAGGAGGTTTGCAAGACTATTATGTGCTTAAGAATGGATTGTTAGCTAAGATTCATTCTATGGGTTTGAATACAGAGAAAATACAAATATGTGTTAATTCAGATTTCTTAGCTAATGAAAGTGTCACTCCTTCTTCTGCAGGTCAAGCCGAGTTGACCAGGGTCAACAAAAGGAGTCTCAGTAGAGATGAAGTCATCTCCCCCCGTCAGTCCGACTCCATCTCGGTAGGACCAGTCGTCTCGGCAACCCATGCCTTGCAGCCCAAAGAGCCCAGTAGAGAGGCCCAATTGTATTGACCACATCAGCTATCCAAATTGGAGGCCATCTCAATATACAACAAATGCCATGTCACTCTAGAAATCTGCCATGTCACGTTAGAAGATCCGCATAGGGGTAGAATAGGATCTTCACAGTGTAATTACTGTTAGGATTCGTTAGGATTAGCATATCACAGCTCGTGTATATATAGGAAGAGCTGAGCACTTTTTACAGGTTCTGTCTATAATTCACTCAAAATTCCATACTCACTGTACCCATTTTTCTCGCTCTCCGCTCTCTCCGTTTTTCACGGTGGTGCACGGTGCTCATTGGCGTTTCTCGATTGAGGGTGCGGTGCGCAGGCCGAGAAGCTGAAGTCCGCCGTAGGGGACCGATCGGACTACTGACGCACTTCCGTGGAGCTGATCCTCGGCGTTCGTGCTAACGGAGGTGAACCACCACCATCAACCATGGCGATCGTCGTGGAAGATGGATTCATCTGAAGTCGAACCACTTGTATTTGTATTCTGTTTACGTTAATCGATTTCATTCTCGCATTTCATATCTCCTTTCTCTTCCCTCTTCCTTAATTCATGTTTGAATCGCGATTGCATTTGAATATGAACAATGTTAAGCTAAGCCGATTGGAATTGGCTTAACTAATTCAGTAGGTAATCAGTTAACGATAGTTAATCGAGAACCTAAAATCAGCTCGCACTTAATCCCCGCCAACCGATGAGGTAGCGATTGCGTAATTCCTTGGTATGGCAACAGACGAATGTTTGGCGATCGTCATAAGACTACCAAAGGCTGATATGGACTGAGAACTGGAGTGTGGAACCTGGACTGGACTTGGACTAATGGAACTGAACATGAACACAGTTATATAATAATAACAATAGTAATTAGTAACAGTAGTACATGTTTACTGCATTCATAGTCTTAGTTTACTTTCTGCTTTACTTGCACTCCAACCCCCCCTTATTTACTGCCTTTAAGTCTAAGACAGAGGTAGTCCACCTCTGTAGCATCTGTCTGCACTTAACCGAGATCAAGCAGGATCGTCTCTATTGAGGTCAACCTGGCTCAGTCTCTGTTGAGAGCAACTCGGCCATTGCCGAGACGAGTCGGTACTTTACATCTCAGATTCTACTCCACTTCACTTTACACCAATTCACAACTGAGCAAATTGTGTCCTTGAGAAGAATGACCTAGGGTTAGCTATGCTATAGTTAGCTTTAGTTATTTGATAAGCGCGTTGAAACGACTAAAAACGCCCATCATCAAATTGGCGCCGTTGTCGGGGACACAAGTTCTTTTGTGTCTTTGTGTGCCAAGTTAAGTGAGGTCGAATTCCGAGTCTGTAAAGTGTGTCTGTCAAGTCAGTCTTGAGTCTTTTGAACTTGTCTATATCTGTCTGTTTTGTGTATGGATCCTAAATAAAAAGCATGTTGACTATTATTTGTTTCTCTGCATAAATTCACCGTTAAAAATAGCTACGTAGAATCAGCATTCTGTTTTGTATTCACTACTGCATCTTTCTTTCTGCATTACATTCTTGCATTCAACTAGTTTTTTTTGTTTTGCATTCTTGCTAGTTTAATTGCATTCTTTCCATATGCCATTCCGTAGTTCCATTGGTTAGTTAACTGATAGTTGTAGTTTCTAATTCTGCATTTACTATTTCAAATACTATTTCTAATTTTGAAATTTCTGCATAACATGTATAATGCATGACTAGAAGTAGTACTGACCCATTGCATGTTTTTGACCTAGAAATAGAATTAACTTTATGTAGACTGCGCAAAATTAGGAACATTGCAGTAAATACTAGTATCAATATAGATTCTGTAGCTGACTCTAACCAGTTTTACACTAACAATTTTGTTTCTAGTTCTAACGTCTTTGCAGAATTAGGACGAATGGAGAATAACGATAGGATGCTGAAGGAATTAGCCACTCCAGACGTGGTGTATCAACCTTGGTGCATCCAATACCCACAGCTGGAGCCAGCTCAAACATATGAGTTAAAATCTGGTCTTATACACCTGTTGCCTAAGTTTCATGGTCTTGCAGGAGAAGACCCCCACAAGCATTTAAAAGAATTCCATGTGGTCTGTTCTACAATGAGGCCGCAAGGGATATCGAAAGACTACATCAAAAAGAAGGCATTTCCATTCTCCCTGGATGGAGCAGTGAAGGATTGGTTGTATCTTCAGCCAGTACTTTTCAATACCTGGGGAGACATGAAGCGCACCTTCCTGGAGAAGTTCTTTCCGGCATCCCGCACTGCGTCCATTAGAAAGGAAATATGTGGGATAAGGCAACATACAGGAGAAACACTGCACGAGTACTGGGAGAGGTTCAACAAACTCTGTGCCACCTGTCCACATCATCAGATCAGCGAACAGTTGCTGATCCAGTATTTTTATGAAGGATTATCGCTGATGGACAGAAGTATGATAGACGCAGCCAGTGGCGGAGCTCTGATGGATAAAACACCAACAGCAGCACGACATCTGATTTCCAATATGGCAAGCAATACACAACAGTTTGGGATCAGAGGGCCAAATCAACCACGGATGGTGAGTGAAATCGGTGCAGCTTCCAAACAGAGGTTGGAGAATCAGCTGACCGAGTTAACATCATTGGTGAGACAGCTTGCTGTTGGGCAACACCAACCAGCCATGGCAACAAAAGTATGTGGCATATGTACTTCCGTGGAGCACCCCACTGATATGTGCCCCACTCTCCAAGAAACCGAGTCGGACCAGCTAGAAAATGTTGGAGCCATAGGTGGATTTCAGTACGGGAAACAACCGTATCAGAATCGGCCATTTGATAACCAGCAATAGGGAAGACAGCCATTTCGGCCAGGACCAAATCAAGGACCATATGCAACCCAACAATTCGGATCCACGCCGAACACCTATCAGAGGCAAGCAGGTTATCAACAGCCGACTCCGCAATACCAAGCACCACCTTTCCAGCAGCAACAACAACAGCAGAGAATGCCTACTCCAGGCAACTCTCCATCTCTGGAAGACCTGATGAAGCAGCTTGCAACCAGCAACCTGGAGTTCCAACAATCTGTGAGCTCCAAAGAATTTACTTGATTCCAGCAGAACATGACCGCCACCATCCAGACCTCAAAACGTAGATTGAACAGCTAGCTAACACTGTAAGCCAATTACCATCGGTAGGATCTAGCAACCTTCCCTCTCAACCCATTCCAAATCCGGAGGTAACGCCAAGTATAGTCACTCTTCGAAGTGGAAAAGAACTACGCCAACCTACATTGGAGCAAAAAGCCGAGATCAAAAGAACTGACTCTGAGTCAAAGGCCGACTTACAGTCTCGCCAGAGACAACTGTCCCATTGCCATTTCCATCTTGGACCACTTGGCAAGGAAGCCGAGTCGGATGAAGAATTGTTGAAGATGTTCCGCAAGGTGGAAATCAATATTCCACTCCTCGATGCTATTAAACAGGTCCCTAAGTATGCAAAATTCCTCAAGGAATTATGTATACATAAAAGGAGAAAAAATAAAGGGGAGCAAGGAAACTGGAGGTGTGGTGTCGGCTCGACACAGAATGGAGCAATCACTACAAGTGCCTTAACTCTGCCAAAAAAATGCAGAGACCACGAGTCTTTTCGGTCCCATGCACCATCGATGAATGCACTTTTTTGCCAATGCCATGTTGGACTTGGGAGCCTCAATTAATGTCATGCCCACATCAATCTGAGGTCCCTGAATTTTGGTGACTTGGAACCCACAGGGATGACCATTCACCGGCAAACAGGAGTATTGTCCAGCCCACGGAGTTCATGAGGATGTTCTCGTCCAAGTCAATGAACTAATATTTCTAGCTGATTTTTACGTGCTAGACATGGAGGACCTAAACATCCGGAAGGAATCCACCTTAATTCTGGGAAGACCTTTCTTGATGACAGCCAAAACAAAGATTGATGTGTATATCTGGGGACGCTTCTCCATGGAATTCGGTGACGCCTTGGTGCAATTCAATATTTTCAAGCTATGAAGCACCCAACCCGAAGACCACTCTCTCTTTTGGCATTGATGTACTTGATGAACTAGTTGAAGAATATCTTCAACTAAATGGCAGTGGTGAAAACATTGAAGAGTCTGTCGAGAATGATGATGAAAGCAGCTGCCCAGAGTTGCGGATGATGAGACCGACTATGAAGAAGTGCAAGACCTCTCTAACTCGAGGGCAATCATAGTGATGTTGCCGACTTGGCCTTTGAAGTGGAACTGTCCGAATTGTTAGACCAAGTCTGCAGCATAGCACACTCGAGTATATAAATGATGCAGAAAAAACAAAGTCGCTGAAGTTGAAAAGCCTTCCATTGCACACTTAGCGACAATTTTTACTGACCAAGAATGAGTCGGCCAAAGAAGGCCGAGTCAATGAAGAAGTCAAAGTCAACTCGGCCAAAGAAGTCAAAGCCGACAAGCTTGCCGAGACCATCTCGGCCACAAAAGACCTAACTCATACTGTAGCAAAAATAAAGAGTCCATCCGGATCCGACTCAGAAGGAACGCTTAAAGCCAATGCCGACTCCATTCCGACAATAGCCAAAACCATGAAGTCGAGCCGGCCGAAGCAGACAGAGGCCGAAATCATGTCAGCACACCTGGTGCCTGATCAAGATCAAGTCGGCCAGTCGGATCCAACCTCAGAAACTGACAAATCTCCATTACCATCACCACCCATAGAATTAAAAACATTGCCGAGTCACCTGAAATATGCCTACCTGAACAAGGACCAACAACTACCGGTTATTATTGCTAGCAATCTCGACCAAGAACAAGAGGACAAGTTGTTGGAGGTTCTCAGGCAACATAAGAAGGCAATAGGGTGGAAGCTAGCAGACCTTCTTGGCATAAACCCCTCCATTTGCATGCACAGAATATTAATGGAGGAGGAAATCAAACCCATAAGGCAGCCGCAAAGAAGACTGAATCCAACACTCCTGGACGTGGTCAAAAAGGAAGTTACCAAACTCCTTGCTGCAGGGATCATCTACCCCATCTCGGATAGCCAATGGGTGAGCCCTGTGCAAGTGGTGCCAAAGAAGTCCGGGATGACCGTCATGAAAAATCAGCAGGATGAGCTGGTACCAACAAGGATTTAGAACAGCTGGCGAGTGTGCATTGATTACAGAAGATTAAACCAAGCAACTCGTAAGGATCACTTTCCTCTGCCTTTCATTGACCAAATGCTTGAGAAGTTAGCAGGGAAATCCCATTACTGCTTTCTGGATGGATTCTCAGGCTACATGCAAATCCATATAGCCCCTGAAGATCAACATAAGACAACCTTCACCTGCCCATTTGGTACCTTTGCGTACACACGCATGCCATTTGGCCTCTGCAATGCTCCGAGTACATTTCAACATTGCATGATGAGCATCTTCTCGGACGTGTTGTAGGACTGCCTGGAGGTATTCATGGATGACTTCACGGTATATGCCGATTCATTTGAAGCATGCCTGAGTAATCTAGCAAAAGTGTTGAAGAGATGCATTGACACAAACCTTGTGCTCAATTTTGAAAAATGTCACTTCATGGTGACTGAAGGAATAGTGTTGGGACACCTGGTCTCCAACAAAGGCATCGAGGTAGACAAAGCAAAGATAGATATCATTACTTCCCTTCCAAGTCCCGCTTCTGTGCGGGAGGTTCGCTCATTCTTAGGACACGTAGGTTTCTACAGGAGATTCATCGAAAATTTTAGTAAAATTGCCCTGCCTCTGTCCAAGCTGCTACAGAAGGATGTAGAATTTCACTTTGACCCGCTCTGTATGGAAGCATTTCAGGAGCTGAAGAGAAGACTCACATCCGCCCCTATTTTGCAAGACCAGACTGGGACCTCCCCTTTGAATTAATGTGTGATGCATCCAACTCGACATTAGGAGCCGTTCTCGGCCAAAGAGCTCGAGCCGATCAACTGGTGCACGTGGTGGCCTATGCATCCAGAACTATGGATCCGGCCCAGCAAAACTACACAACAACTGAGAAGGAGCTCTTGGCCATAGTTTTCGCCGTGGACAAATTTCGTCCCTACCTTCTCAGGTCCAAGATAATTGTGTTCTCTGACCATGCCGCCTTGAGGTACTTGCTGAAGAAGCCTGATGCTAAGCCAAGACTGATTAGGTGGATGCTTCTTCTCCAAGAATTCAACCTGGAAATTAGAGATAAAAGAGGTGCTGAGAATTCTGTAGCTGATCATCTGAGTAGAATTGGGAAAGAAGGCGAACTGATGCCTATCCGAGACGAGTTCCCTGATGAGCACTTGCTACATATTAAAACGTCCCCACCATGGTTTGCTGACATTTGTAATTTTGTGGCAGCATCTCGGTTTCCACCAGAGGCATCTCGAGCATACAAAGATAAACTCCGAAGTGATGTCAAATACTACATTTGGGATGATCCCTACCTTTGGAGACTGTGCAGTGACAAGGTCATCCGCAGGTGCATTCCTGAAGCCGAGTTCAATTCGGTTCTCCAGTTCTGCCACTCGGCTCCTGGAGGCGGTCATTATGGGTCAACTCGGACTGCTAGGAAAGTACTTGACTGTGGCCTTTACTGGCCAACTATCTTCAGGGACGCGCATGAATTTGTCTCCACCTGCCAGAATTGCCAAAAAGCAGGAGTGGCCATGAATAGAAGGCATGAAATGCCCCAGCAACCCATCCAATTCTGTGAAATCTTTGATGTCTGGGGAATAGACTTCATGGGGCCATTCCCAGTCTCCAATGGGCACTCCTACATTCTGCTGGTCGTGGATTATGTGTCAAGATGGGTAGAAGCCATTGCCACCAGAACAAATGATGCAAGAGTGGTTGTGGACTTTCTCAAGTCCAATATTTTCTGCAGGTTCGGTGTACCAAAAGCACTCATAAGCGACCAAGGCAGTCAATTTTGTAACAGAGCCATGGCCTCCCTTCTTCAAAAATATGGAGTAGCACACAGAATTGCTACTGCTTACCACCCCCAAACAAATGGTCAAGCAGAGGTGTTCAACAGGGAAATCAAGAAAACATTGCAAAAGATGACCAATCCCAGCAGGAAGGACTGGAGCCGCCTCCTTGAGGATGCTCTTTGGGCATATAGAACTGCATACCGAACACCTTTAGGGATGTCTCCCTATAGGATTGTTTTCGGTAAAGCCTGTCACCTTCCTGTGGAGCTGGAACACAGAGCATACTGGGCTGTTAAGCAGTGCAATCTGGCTTATGACCAAGCAGGAGAGCAGAGAAAATTTCAGCTGCAAGAGTTAGATGAACTCCGCTTGGAAGCATATGAAAACTCTAGGATCTACAAGCAGAAAATCAAGCGATTCCATGACCAGCAGATCCTGAGAAAAGAATTCCGAGTCGGTCAGAAAGTCCTCTTGTTCAACTCACGCCTCAAGCTCATTGCAGGTAAACTACGTTCTAGATGGGATGGGCCTTTTGTTATCACTAATGTGTTTCCCCATGGTGTAGTACAGCTAAAAGATGAACATAGCAACAACACCTTCCAGGTCAACGGGCATCAGATTAAGCCATTCCATGAAGGTTCAGCGCCTATCACTCATGGCATGGAGATAATATCATTGATGGAACCAGCATCTACAGATGACCCTGCCTCGCATTGAGGACAATGCAGATTTTAAGTGTGGAGGGGGAGATAAATATACAGCCATCTCAATTGCTGTGTCTTAACTCTGTTTCCACTCTCCTGAACTCTGCTAATTTTAATTTTTGTTTTGTTAGTTTTAATCACTTTGCTATTTTCTTTCGGTTGCGTCGTTTCATTTTATTTTTTTTTAAATCTGTCATGTTTTTCAATAAAAGCTGCCTAAGTCGAGTCCATGCCGGCTCCGTGCCATCTCGGCCGGATCCAGAACATCTTCGGCCTGGCAGAGTTTCAATTTTGTCATTTACCTTTAATCTTTCCTCCTAAATCAGAATTTCCAAGTGGACGGTCAAAAGTAAAATTGTTTTGAAAAGAATCTTGAACTGGCTTCTGAAAGTTTAAATAAATCAGTAGGAAGTAACTCTGCAACTGTGGCAAGATATTTCTCTAGCTTGAGGGGAATGAAACTTTTGTGCTCTAGTCAATAGTTGATTGAGAATCTAAGAAGGAAACCCCCTGTGTCAGAGCAAATACAACCTGTGTGAGATTTTGAGCCTTGTAAACATTGATGGCTTACATCTTGCCATTTCTCTTCTTTTTCTAGTGTGATTTTTGCATTCATGACAACTGCATATTCTACATTTTGCCTTAACTCTCTGGATACAACTGTTCTCACATGCAGGAATGACATGATCTAGGCCATGTTTCTTATAAGCCCTGAGCCAAATAAAGCCTACCTGAACAAATGTGTCTGTTGTTTACCCCTTTTGAGCCTAATGTAACCATTCTTCCTAACAGTTCACTACAAGCCAAGGCCAGAAAAACCATGAATCAACCTCACCTTCGAGGAGCAGAGGAGCTTTGGAATTGTTGTGGGAGTAAATCATGATCAAGTGTGGGGGAACTCCAGGAAGCAAAAGGTTGTTCAGCACCCTCTAAGGCTTGAAAATGCAAGAAAAAGAATAAAAGCGAGTGAAAGAAAGGAAAGAGAAAAAGAGGAAGCAACAGCTGAAAATCTGAGCTGAAACGAATAAAGAAAGAAAACAGCTGCATAAGTTGTATAATAAGAAAAAGAAAAGAAAATGCGCCGGTAGCAGCAAGAAGGAGGAATTGACAGCATCCTGGGTTATCCCTCAGGCTGATAAAACTTACTCCCCATTGCTCCTCTCTTCCTCGTGGGTCCTGAAGCTAGTTTTCCCATATTCTATCCTACCCGTGACCCAGCCTCGCTATAAGCCGAAAAGAAGTCCTAGTGATCATAATTGTGTGTGTTTTTGCAGGTGTAAGAAGAGAGATTCGCCAAAAGTATGGTAATATCAGTTCCATGAATGTTGAGTGTAAATACAAGCCCAGACACGTGAGAAATGAAGGAGTTATTTGCCTAAAAGAGAGCTCTGTCACTCTTGGTTACCTTCTCTTGTTTGCAGGTCATGAATTTGCCTAGAGCACGGAAGGAGTAATTTCCGGATTGCTAGAGTATCTCAATCCCAGAGTGAATGAGTGCCGACTCTGTCTCGGTTGAACTAAAGGAAGCCAAGTGAAGAAAATTCTTTTCTATCTTTAAAAATTTCCCCCTTGTTGATTTTCATTTTATTTTGCCCAGGAGTGCAAAAGGGTAAGTGTGGGGGTGTGATGAGTCACAATTTATACATCTTTTAGACACCTAAGAAGGAGGTTTGCAAGACTATTATGTGCTTAAGAATGGATTGTTAGCTAAGATTCATTCTATGGGTTTGAATACAGAGAAAATACAAATATGTGTTAATTCAGATTTCTTAGCTAATGAAAGTGTCACTCCTTCTTCTGCAGGTCAAGCCGAGTTGACCAGGGTCAACAAAAGGAGTCTCAGCCGAGATGAAGTCATCCTGGTCAGTCCGACTCCATCTCGGTAGGACCAGAGTCGTCTCGGCAACCCATGCCTTGCAGCCCAACAGCCCAGTAGAGAGGCCCAATTGTATTGACCACATCAGCTATCCAGCTTGGAGGCCATCTCAGCGTCAGCTCAAATGCCATGTCACTCCTAGGAAATCTGCCATGTCACGTTAGAAGATCTGCATAGGGGTAGAATAGGATCTTCACAGTGTAATTCTGTTAGGATTCGTTAGGATTAGCATATCACAGCTCGTGTATATATAGGAAGAGCTGAGCACTTTTTACAGGTTCTGTCTTTAATTCACTCAAAATTCCATACTCACTGTACCCATTTTTCTCGCTCTTGCTCTCTCCGTTTTCACGGTGGTGCACGGTGCTCATTGGCGTTTCTCTCGATTGAGGAAGTGCAGGTCTGAGACTGAGAAGCTGAAGTCTGCCAGAGGGGACCGATCAGATTACTGACGCACTCTGGTGGAGCTGATCCTCAGCGTTCAGGCTAACGGAGGTGAACCACGACCATCAACCATGGCGATCATCGTGGAAGATGGATTCATCTGAAGTCATAACCACTGTATTTGTATTCTGTTTCTGTTAATCGATTTCATTCTGCATTTCATATCTCCTTTCTCTTCCCTCTTCCTTAATTCATGTTTGAATCGCGATTGCATTTGAATATGAACAATGTTAAGCTAAGCCGATTGGAACTGGCTTAACTAATTCAGTAGGTAATCAGTTAACGATAGTTAATCGAGAACCTAAAATCAGCTCTGCACTTAATCCCTGCCAACTGATGAGGTAGTGATTGCGTAATTCCTTGGTATGGCAACGGATGAATGTTTGGCGATCGTCATAAGACTACCAAAGGCTGATATGGACTGAGAACTGGAGTGTGGAACCTGGACTGGACTTGGACTAATGGAACTGAACATTAACACAGTTATATAATAATAACAATAGTAATTAGTAACAGTAGTACATGTTTACTGCATTCATAATCTTAGTTTACTTTCTGCTTTACTTGCACTCCAACCCCGCCCTTATTTACTGCCTTTAAGTCTAAGACAGAGGTAGTCCACCTCTGTAGCATCTGTCTGCACTCAACCGAGATCAAGCAGGATCGTCTCTGTTGAGGTCGACTCGGCTCAGTCTCTGTTGAGAGCAACTCGGCCATTGCCGAGACGAGTCGGTACTTTACATCTCAGATTCTACTCCACTTCACTTTACACCAATTCACAACTAAGCACACTGTGTCCTTGAGAAGAATGACTTAGGGTTAGCTATGCTATAGTTAGCTTTAGTTATTTGATAAGCGCGTTGAAACAACTAAAAACGCCCATCATCAGTAATATCTAGAGATATAAGGCTCGTCTAATTGCTAAAGGCTTTACTCAGAAGGAAGACATCGACTACAAAGAAACCTTTTCTCTGGTATCTTCAAAGGACTCTTTTAGAATCGTAATGACACTAGTAGCTCATTTTGATTTAGAGTTACATCAGATGGATGTTAAGACTGCATTTCTAAATGGTGACATTGACGAAATGATTTATATGATGCAACTTGAAAACTTTGTTTCAAATGAATCTAAGTCTATGGTATGCAAAGTAAAGAAATCCATCTATGGCCTCAAATAGGCTTCCCGTCAATGATATCACAAGTTCCATCAAGTCATTACCTCATATGGTTTTGAGGCAAATGCAGTTGATGATTGTGTATATCACAAGTTCAG
Organism: Mucuna pruriens; assembly: GCA_025330945.1. NCBI lineage: Eukaryota > Viridiplantae > Streptophyta > Magnoliopsida > Fabales > Fabaceae > Mucuna > Mucuna pruriens. Next base: position 1,298,423 of record JAENHJ010000528.1, on the reverse strand, counting down.
TGGGAGTAAATACATATTTCTAGTACTATATGTCGATGATATACTATTTGTTAGTAGTGATACAGGCTTGTTGCATGAAACCAAGAGATTTCTTACAAAAAATTTCGAGATGATAGATCTTGGGAAAACTTCTTTTGTATTAGGCATTCAGATACTAAGAGATTGTTCTCAAGGTATTATAAGGTTGTCATAAGAGAACTATATCAGCAAAGTCTTAGAGAGATTCAACATGAAAGATAGTAAACCAGGAGACACCCTAATAACTAAGGTAGACAAATTTAGTCTCAAGCAGTGCCTCAACAATTACCTTGAAAGAAATGAGATGCAAAAGATTCTCTATGCGTCAGCAGTGGGGAGTCTAATGTACGCTCAAGTTTGTATTCATCCCGACATTGCTTTTGTGGTGGGAGTTTTGGGTAGGTATTTGAATACTCTTGGAATGCAGCATTAGAAGGCAGTCAAACGCATGATGTGTTACATAAGGAGAATAAAAGGACACATGCTCACTTATCGGAAGTCTGAAGATTTGGAGATCATCGGGTACTCTGACTCCAATTTTGTAGGATGTCGAGATAGTAAACGCTCTACATTTGGATACATCTACAAGCTGGCTGGAGGAGCTATCTCTTGGAAGTATGTTAAATAGACTCTTATAGCCCCTTCAACCATGGCTATAGAGTTTGTGACTTGCTTTGAAGCATCCAACCATGGGATATGGCTGCGAAACTTTGTCACTAGTTTACCGGTGGTTGATGGCATTAAAAGGCCATTGAAAATATACTGTGACAATAATTCAGTAGTCCTTTACTCCAACAACAATAGGTGTTTTACGAAGTCGAAGTTTATCGATATCAAGTTTTTGATTGTTAAAGAAAGAGTTCAAAATAAACAGATTTCCATAGAACATATAGGAACAAGTTTTATGCTAGCTGATCCATTGACTAAAGCGCTAATACCTAAAGTCTTTCATGAGAACACTGCTCATATGGGTATTATTCCTTAGGATACTTTAGTTCAGTGGGAGCTATATGTTTTATGTTTCAATTTGAACAATTTTTTTGTTGTTTATTTTCTGCAGAAATAAAGTTGACGGTTTATATTTATATTTTGAACTCACTTATGTTTTCTTGTATATGGTAATTATGTTACAAGAATTTGGATTGATCTCTACTAAAGATTAAAGAATAAGGACCAATTGGAAATAGACATGTTAATGTACGAGATGGACCAGATTGTATTAAGAGGAAGTCTAAAGATAAATAGCATACATGTGTGCCTAACGAATTTAGTAATATAATTGTTTCAAGAAAATATGAAGCCCAAGTGGGAGATTGTTAGAAATTTATAATTTCTTTTAAGCATGTGGACATTATATTTTAAATACAATTATATCAGCTATTTATTTAAAGTGATCCAATTAAGTAATCAAATAGACTTCCTAATAAGACTTGATATAAGCTTAATGAGTGGATACCCAGGTTGGCCCGTTAGGGGATAATGGGAACCCTATATGTAGGCTAACACATAAGGAAAGTTTATGGTCCCCAATACACCAAATCGAAAATACATTCTATGTTCTCTCCATCAGAAAAGAGAAACAAAAGTCCTTGAAGGAGTTAAGGTGGCTTGGTTGAGGAAGACCATAAAACAAACAACTCTTAATCACTGAAGATATTGAAGATTTTGTTGCAATCTCCTAGACCAAAATGGATTCAGGTATTTATTTATACATCCTTCTTTATAGCTTTGATGATCTAGTATAACGACAATAGATCATAAGGAACCTAAGGGTAGGAAACCTCCAACATGAATAAGAACATAAGGAATCTAAGAGTTGGAAATCTCCAATAGGAATAAGAAATAAGAAACCTAAGGATAGAAAAATTCCAACAGCAGCTTCCGCTTGGATGTCCATGGATGGTTCGTAGCTTTTGAGAGGCTCGATTTCACGTCCTCCCAGGCCACGACGGCTAGGGATCTACAACAATTTCCCATTGGAGCGAAGATCGTGCAGGGAGGGTTGTGATTAGGGTCTTGACAGTAAAGGCCCAGTTATAGGAGACAGAACCAGTGGGCCAATTCGTTTAAAAAATGCTATTATTACATTTGGGTCAAAATGGCAGAAGCCCAATGGTGATAACCATCTGCGATCTGTCATGATGTAATATAATTCGGGCTTTGGTTTCAAAAGCCCAATCTCGGAATAACGCTTGGGACAGAATGACACTCAGTCCAAATCCAAAAATCAATTCAATAGATAATTGGCCACTTGTTGTTAGGCGTCTTACGCAATTGCCACGAAGCAATGTTGAAGCCCAAGGCGCAAGGAAAAACAAGGATAAAAGAAATAAAATTAGGATCACAGATAATGGCAGGAAATCAACGATGGAGGATTAAGGATTTGCCAAAAGTGAGTTAGTGGAGCAGGCAATAGAAGATGAATGACGAAAGGAAGCATGCTACTATGTTCCCTTCCATGCAACTTGAGCAGAAATGACCAGCATGGGGATATGTGAGTTCTCACTTGGGCTGTTATTTCAAGGGCAAGTGGAGAACGTGAGAAGCACACGCGCTACAAAAGGGAGAAATGATCACCATCCCATTAATGGCAAATTCGTCGCATTAAATGAAAAATCCCTTCTAAGTGCACCGAAGCATTGAATATGTCTAGGGGAAAGCCACCGTATTAATGACAAAGATACTCAGGAAGATATAGGGCGCCTCATGCAAGCCTATAAAAGGCCCTATTGAAGAGAGAAGGGGGGATTCTTTTCACCACTGGAGACTTAAAAATTAAAAACTAAAGCAAGAGCCTCATACTAAGAAATTCATTAGAAAGAAAAAAAATTCAAAAAGGAGAGGACTCCTCCATAGAGGAAGTCATTCCTAAAGGGGCGAGTGTCCTAAGAAAAAGTTCTCCAAAAAGAAAAAGAGTCTTCAATATTCTAGAAAAAGAGTCTAGCCACCATAAGAAGAGAAACCAACCAAGAAGGATTACATCCAGAAAGGAGTAGCCCAAACAAAGCATTGGAAGGAAGAAGAAATGCAGAGCTAGGATTCATTTGAAGGATTATAGTTGGATACTAGGTAAGCATGATTAAGAATCTTTAAATAAATACATGCAAGTACATGTGCATCTCCTATGAAGAGTTTGACCTATCTTAAGATGACTTAAGAACCAACCCCAATTCAAAGTCAGAATTCAATCTCAATTATCCATGTAGATAAGGCCATGCAGGACTAAGAGTTGTCACTCTCCAGCCTACTTCCAATTCTTTATTTGTCAACCATGCACTTGTTGAACCCCGTTTAATATGTCCACCCCTGTTAGCATGCCCACGCCCATCATAGGCCAACACCTACTTGGTAGGGAAGTTCTCGGACTTCGCCGACACTTGGTCGGCCATGACCTACCTGATGTGATCACGAAGCTCTCTTTATAACCTGTAAATACCCATTCAAAAACTCCGCGTGACCAAAGGCGGCCTCGCGCCTCCCCAACTTTGATAGTCTACAAACTATACCTGGGTGGGATCAGAATAGTCAGAACTCTCCCTAAACATCCAATTACCCTCGGGCACCCACGGGTAGCCCACACTTAAAGCAATCAAAGGCGGGAGCCAAAGGAAAGCTCACTTATGTTCAGCCACCATTTTGTCTACCCAGTCTCGGCCGCCAATGGACAACCCATCCTTCTCTAAATCACTGTCGGACGCCAATGGATAGTTCATCCCCACCAAAACACACTCCAAGCCTCTAGCATAAACTACGTAAACTTTGAATTCTCCATTGATCAGGAGATATGTAGGAGCAAAATGCAACTCTTGTCAAGTTATTCCCCACAAAAACAAAAAAAATCCTATCACTCACCCAGCACCGAAAATAGAGAACCACAGAAAGGAACCAATATCAAGATCCATGCATTTAGTTAGAGTAACTGTCTTTTGGCAAACGTATGAGAATATGACATTCTCATGCGTAACCGACTCCCAAATCCATACTCTCATTCCAGACTTGCCTTATCCATCCCAAAGGTTTTTTGGCATTTTCCATAAAAATGCTAGTGGCGACTCTCTCACCCCTGTTTCTCCTTCGAGGAGAATCCAGGCACCTCTCAAGAAAGCCTTTCCCAACGCGATCTCGGGCCGGGTCGCGACAGAGGGTTTTGGAGGAGAGACTTGTTTGGAGATGGAGTGCCTCGAGGTCAACGTCGTCATTGTGGGGAGCCAAGGCTTTGGCGGCTCTAAGAGGCTTTCGCCGTTTGCAGTAGCCAAATCCAAAAAGGAGAGGAAGAACGCATTAGGCGATGGGGGTGACTTAGCATGCGATGGCTCTGCGCTATAAATCTGGGCGCAGCGTAGACGGATATGAGTGGTGGTTCTGCATAGATTTGGACACATTCAGACCTCCACCTTTGGAACCTCTTCTTCCATCCCCTTACCGCCTCGACCACTGTTGCCTCACTGCTTCTCCATGTGGTGGTCGTTAGGATATAGTTTTCTCGACACCTTACAGTAGGCACTAATGTTTATGCTTGTAACTTGGGAAGAGTCATAGTGTGAGTTTAATCTGAGTCTGAGAGAGTGAGTCCTCTTTTCCTTCTCTCTATTCCTTATTTATAATCATTTCTGGGATTGTATTATGTCGATCGCTTTGCAGAGTCGGTCACTTTTGGAGAACCAACCGGGGACAAAAGACCAAAAAGAGTTCGACTGGTTGGGAGAGTTGAAAGTTGAGAGGACCGAAGACCAACCTATAAATAAACTAATAGAGGTCCAAATCAATTGGTTAATATTATATGTTAATAAAAAAATGAAAGAGTATGGATGTTGAATGAATAAAATAAAGTGAAAAATCAACTTATCTTATTCACAAAATATTTTATTTACACATAAGGATTAGATGGTAGAGATGTAGTATAAAAGAAAAGATAAAATGATTAAGATTGAAATGAATGAACAAATTACAATATTTACCCACACATATAAAATAAAATTTTATAAATTTAATATATTCTAGTATTTTAGTTTTCTTTTGGAAAATTTTATCTTGTGCATTACATAAAATAAATGTTTATTTTCTATAATAAAATTTATAATAGTAATTTTTAAAATATATATATATATATATATATATATATATATATATATATATATATATATATATATATATATATATTAAAATTTATAATAAATAAATATTTTGAACATATAAATCATATTTTAATTTTATGATAAAAATTTATATGGGATATAATATTATTTTTAATTATTGATAATTTTGGTTAAAATTATTAAATTTAATTTAAAACTAAAAATGATAAATTAAAAGAGATAAAAAAAATTTTAAAAAAATCTAAAGATATTTTCTTTGTATAAAAATAACTAAATTTTGGTTAAAGAATGAAAGCTAAAAACAAGGAGAGAGGATTGTTAATTGGTCCAAACCAATAATTGACGATTCTCCAATAACACTATTTGCAATATTGATCGGTCGTGACTTGTGGAGGAAAATAGAAATGCAATACTGACCGGTGACCACATCTTGGGTTTCTTGGAAAATGACAAAAACTATGGTGATCATTGCCTGCAAGTTTGGATTCTTTAATGAGAAATGTTTCAATTTTTTATTTTATTAAATTTAATTTGTAGGAATGATTTTAATTATTGAAAGTAATATATTTTTATTAAGAATTCTCTATTATATTGAAAATATAAAATATAAGTAATATTTTTAATAAAATTTGTCATTTTTAAATGTTTAAAATCAATTTTAAAAATTAATGTTATCATTTTTTAACACATTTTTAAATATAAAAAACATAATTTTTTAATATATCTATTATTATTATGCTTCATATTTTATATAAAAATATTAAAACGCGTGTTAATAAAGTATATTAATAACGTTAATGATATTTAATTTGATCGTACCAAAGTCAAGTGGTATAATCCTAAAGGATTTCTACTTCTAGAATACAAGGATTATTGGCATTAACTACTTATAAAAGATTAACATCGGGAATTTTCATTTGTTCTTAAAAGATTGACATAATATATGAAATAAAATGGTAATTTTATAATATTAAGATCAACATACCAAAGTCAAGTGGTCTATTCCTAAAGGATTTCTAGAAGGTATTGATAGGGTTTGTTGCATTAACAAAGTTTCTAGAATACAATGATTATTGGCGAGTACTACTAAAACAAAAAGTTTTAACACCAGAAATTTATATTTGTTTTTAAAACAATTGACATAATATATGAATTAATGGTATTTTTATAATATTAAGATGTAATCGATTTATAAAATACTTCTTTACATTAATTGTATTAAGAATTAATGTAATTTTTTTAAGACAACCCGTATAAGATGTAATCGATTTATAAATAACTTGTGAATAAAGAGCCGTTATCGGGTGCAATTCGCAAAACCACAAATACACTGTATATGGTATACTCAAACAATAGCTGAAAAAAAAAAGAAAATTATTTTGAAAGAACGTGTGAATACATAAAGTACCGTTTTCGGGTTTGCAAAACCAAATATGCTGAATATCTAAAACTTAGCCGGAAAAAAAAAGCTTATAATGAAAATGATTTTGAAAGAACTTGTGAATAAGGGCCGTTTGGCGTTTTCTGGTTGCATCTTGCAAAACCAAATACACTGCATGCATACCTAAAAATTAGCTAGAAAAGTTTTACTTTTTTTTTTTATATTCATGTTACAGAGGCGAAATATTTACTATTATTTAAATACGGACTATTATTTATAATAATTATTTTAAAAATTATATCAATAATAAAAACTTTTACCCACAATACATCCGGAAGAAAAATCATACCTTGAAAATAATTTTGAATGAACTTGCTAAGAGCCGTGTTTGGGTTGCAAAACCAAATAAGCCACATATAAAAAAATTAGCAGATACAAAAAGCTTGTAATGAAAATGATTTTGAAAGAACTTCCGTGAATAAAATGCAAAATAAAGTGCACTGTGTACCTTAAAAAAGGCGAGAGATAACTCATTAACTACGACGCGGTTCGAGAATATCAAAATTGGATAAGTCATAGACGCTGTGAGTCAGCACCAATAAAAATCAAAGTTCCACAAGATAAGGTTTGTTTTGTTTTTTTTCACGTGAAGACCCACCCAAACGGGGAACAAGGATAGTTATACTGGGACCCACACTTTCTCTCTTCATCCACACTCTCCCTCTCCCTCTCTCCTTTATATTCCCTCCACCCAAGCCTCAAACTTCTACAACGACGCCGTATCGTACCGTGAAATGCTCACAGCACCTTTTTCCTACACGCACCACCACATTCCCCGGTTAGAGCCTCTCCTTGACGCTGTGCCACGTCAGATTCCGGTCACTAGTGTCCTTCGCCGCCGCCGCCACCGAAGCTAGGTCTACTTCGTATCTGAGCCTTCACAGCATGGCTTCGTGCGCCACGCTTTACCAGATTCTGGGAATCCGCGCTGCCGCGTCCGGAGAGGAAATCAAGGCGGCGTATCGGCGACTGGCGAGGGTCTGCCACCCGGACGTGTCGCCGCTGGACCGAAAGGAATCGTCTGCGGGCGAGTTCATGAAGATCCATGCTGCGTACTGCACGCTATCGGACCCCGACAAGCGTGCCAGCTATGATAGAACCTTGTTCCGGCGTCAGCGACCGCTCACAACGACGTCGTCGCAGTTTTCCGGTTACGGTGGTCGGAGCTGGGAAACGGACCAGTGTTGGTAGCGAGTTGACTCGTCCGAGTGAGACCACACTGTAATTAATTAATTGAGTATGACATGTTAGATTTAAAACTAAAATATTGACTTTAATAATGTTAAAATTATAATTTGAATTTTTAATTTATTTTTATTAAATTTATTAGGCACGAATATATTTTATTATTAACAACTTATAAGACATAATTGTTTATATAAACAAGTTTTTTTTATTATAAAAACTCAAACTTTTTGTTTCAATAAGAACTTAAAAATTCATGAGAAATAAGTTAAGCAATATCATTGGAGATCCACTGAAGTGTAGTTATTGAATCGCCTTTTAGTGTTAGCAAAGATAATTGTTGAAAAATAAAAAAGAAAGTAAAAAAATAATGATAATAGTATACATGTTTAAAATATTTTTGTTTATAATTTTATTTTTTAAAGTATTTTTTCTATTCATCAAACATGTTTACTTTCAAAAATAGTGACTAATTAAATAGTGGTTATTTTTCTTTTAATTTGATTTTTCTATTTTAAAAATATTTTAAGATGCTATTGTGTTAAATGCATGGATTAATTTGTGTAAGATAAATGTTAATATTTAATTAATAATTTCAAATTTGAGTTCTAGATATAAAATTATATTAAAAATAATTCTTTATATATATGTCTTACTTTAGATGTAATAATAGGTAAGTAATGAAATTCATGTCAATTCGATCTCTAAATGTAATATATCAATCATAATATTATATATAGTTAACTAGTAAAATAAAAAAAAATTAAATTTAAAACAAGTATATTTTATAAGATATATTTTAAAATAAATAATATTATTATAAATATAATATTTAATTATAAAAAATAATATCTATTAAATAAAATATTACTCATATATAATTTTTTAAGAGAATATAAAACCCGTTGGGACCACTTGAAGCATAGGTAAACATATACTTAAAATACATTAAGGTTAATTTTAAAATTTGAAACCATCTAAATTAATTTTCCAGTCAAGTTGAATTAGTGATATGCTGAATCATGTTCATGCTTATATGTAATCGTCCAACATAATTAAATATTAAATGTTAAATATAAATAATATTTTTAACAAAAATTCAAATTTTAATTTGTTGAAGAATTAATTTTTTTTTTTCTAAATTCATTTCCAACTGTGAGTTCTTTCTTTTTTTTTACTTGTACTGTGTACACCAACGATTGTGTGGACATATAAGAGTGAATTGAAGAGGTCTAGTGGGAGCCTATGCTACCTTTATTGCTAATAAATGCTGACAAGTGTCTTCCGCGACTGATACGGTTGAAGAGTGCCCACTTTCATTTGCTTTGGAGTAAACATGCACAACTACTAACAGAAACAATAAAACTAACGGTTAACATCCGGTTTATATGAATGTCCAGTATGTATATTTTGCCATTTTTGTTTAAATTTTAAATCTACGCTTAAAAATATTATACAGAACAAATTTGTCAAAATTTAAAAGTGGTTTGTTAAAGAAGTTAAAGTAATAAAAAAAATACGATTTCGTTAACATTGTTAGAGAAATTAAAGAAATGCAAATTAAAAATATATATATATTAGAAAAGTATTTGTTGTATTAAAAATACAAATATGATAAATACTTTACTTTTTAATAATTTTTTACTTTAATTGTTTAAATTTAATATTAAGAATTAATATTTATTCTAGACCCATTTAGGGCCGCTACACGATCCAAGGCCTACCTCAACAATCACAACTTCACTAACATTTAAGGCTTTCATACGTGTAAGTCTTGTCGTTTGAGATATCGTTTAATAGCCTAGCATGTCCATCGTATTCGAAGATACTAGAAACCCCTCGAATATTGAGACTTGCATTTCTTCTTCCTAGCCTTGCACTTTGTAGAATATGGTTCTCATTGGTATTGAATTGGCATCTTCTCGCTTTGAGATTACACTTCCACGTCTCTACCATAACTTGGCATCTTTGAATCGCTTTAGCTAGAAGGTGGTGCCTTGCACTAGCACGAGCCATCGACTTTGAGGCCAATTGTTTTGGACCCATCTAGGGTCTGCCACACAACCTAAGGTCTGTTTCGATACCTAATGACATTTCCTACCACTTCACTAATATATAAGGCATTTTCATGCCTATAAGCACATCTTTCTCGAATACCTCATTACTCACACACTCACTAACTCGAGCATTCGAGTGTTTATGCTTGTTTTGCAGGTTTTTCTACTACCTCATCCATCTCAAATTTTCTTTCTTTCTTTCTTATGTAATAAATAAAGCATAACCCTCACATCACATACTCAAATAATCAACTCAAACATACCATTTCACTTTAATTCATCTCTAGAGAAAAAAAATGCCAACCTCTTTTAATCCTCTGTAAAAAAAACCAACAAATGAATAATATTCATCATCAACTCTTCACCCTCTAAGAAAATCATATTGATACCTTGGGAGACATAGACAACTAAGCCATGTTACAAGCCATGACATTATAGTTGAAACTAGTTTTAAGCATAGTACCCCCAACATCATGAAATCACCAAACCAATCCACTACTAGGGTGATATAGTAACTTGAACCACCACAAGCACCCAACGCCTAACAAGATTTTTTACCAACAACCACCTAAGGACCGATTGGTTTGATCAACTCGACGGAAGCCTGGATCTTCGACTTAACACAATTGTCGTCACTACGCACAAATACGAGCATAATTTAGTTAGTTTTTAGAGTAGGATTGCATAATTAAATGAAAGATAATAAAGAGAAAATCGAAAGAAGAAAATGAATAAGGTTTAGAGATGGCTCGCCACTTATTTCAAGGAAATTGAATAAGAGAAGTTGAGATTTGTCACAAGTCTCATGAAGAACTTTATAAGAATTAAGTATTCTAATCCAAGAACAAGTCGAGAGAACTCTTTCAAATGCTTACTAAGCAAATTTAATGAACCAAAGTTGTTATAATTTAGTTAGGATTAGATATATATACTAATCCATATTATAAAAGACGTGAAAACTCTAATATATCCTAAGTGGGCCTTGGGCCACGACCCCAAAGTGAGACTTGTGCACGCTGGCCAGAAGCGCGTCCATTGAAGGTGCGTTACAGTGGGTGTGTGTCCAAAGGTGAGGCGCTCCAATAGGCACGATGTCAAGTGTCATCCAAAGGCCTAAGGTTGTCCAAAGGAGTCATCATCCAAAAGGGGTCGTCCAAAAGGCCCATCATCCAAAAGAGCATCAAAGGTCATCCAAAGGATGCCATCGTCCATAGGGATTGTGCAAAGGACCCATCATCTAGAGGTGTCATCGTCCAAAGAATTCAGGGGTCATCTAAAGGACTTATTCATCCAATCGGAACTTGAGTCATTTAAAGATGTTGTTGTCCAAAGAGGGGTGTCTAAAGGCTTGCATTGTCCAAAGACTCCAAGTGTATCCAAAGACCAAACTAAGCTTTCTTAATTAAAACTAACAACAAAAGTAAAACGTACAAGGCTCCTATGCTACTTGGGACATTCTCCTGAAAAGTAAATAACGTTGAGCCCTCTTTAGATGCTCCTTGCCCTTTAAGGAAGTTTGCATTCTTTCAGACTTCAACTTCCAACCTCTTCATTCTTTATTTGGTTAGGGGACCCTGAAGGCCTTCAGTTGTCTTATGCTCAATGTTCTTCTCTTGCTCATCCCCGATTCGTATTAGCTAACTATGAACCAAGTGAGTTAACTCTACTTATGTATACTATCAACTCCAATGTAGAGTTGGACGTCCAATATATCAATTGGACAAGAAATGTGAGTTACATTTTAGTCATACTATCATATCTAGTTATTTAATTTTTAATATTTTAAAATAAAAATAGAACAATCTATTTACTAAATTGGTGATCGTTTGTACACCATAGACGAGGTGGGACCAAAGTAAGTAGGAGGCGTAAGAGTAACTTGGATATAACTTGCACCTTGTTTGTGCATTAAAGGAGATGTCAAACTAATTGGTGCCTTTGTGCGCGTGAGAGTGCATGGGAGGTGCCTCATGGTGCAAATTATGTGTTGTGTATGAGAAAAAAAGGGGAGGCAACATGAGGGAGGGGGATAAATAGATATGGCTAGTTGTGTAGAGGTAGGATATATATATATATATATATAAAATATGTATGTGATAATAATTTATATGATATATAGTAATTTATATAATAATATAATTTTTATATACAAAATAATTGTACTTACTTTTATAAAATAATTGTTATTTTTATAATTGTACAAGTATTTTAACTAAATTATAAAAAAAACATTATTTTATTTATATACTTAATTTTTATAATTATAATATTATATAAGATTTATAAAATTATAATAATTATTTAAATATATTTTTGAAAAATATTTGTATGGTAATTATTTAATTTTTAATATTTTAATTAAGAATATACTTTAAATTTATATTTCAAAATTATGATAAATATATATAAGATAATATTATGAGCAAAATTTATAATATATATTAATTTATGTTAAGTTATATAATATATAATACAATAATATATGTAAAAATAACAATTATTTTATAAAAAAAAGTACAATTATTTTATATATATATTATATTATTATATAAATATATAATATATAATAATAATATATACTATATAAAATAATCTATATTACTATAATATATATTAATATATATATATATATATATATATATATATATATATATATATATATATATTTGCTATATATTTATTATTTTGAATATAAATTATATTATTATATAAATTAATCTATATTAACAAATTATATATATTGACGTGACCAAAATCGCGTTGGGGGCGATTTAGAAAGGGGATTTTTGTTTTCTTGAGAGACTTCGATTTTCGTTTGAAGGGTTCTGAGAGGGAGCTGAATCCACCTCCAGGATGGAGTCGGCATTTGACAAGTCGATACCGGCTTGACCAATTTGAGGGGGTTGGATAGGACGGATTTAACTTGGACTGGAATCGCCACTAACGTTTAAAGGCACGTTGGAGCCATGGGGTGGATAAGACAAGTCGACGGAAGTAGAGTTTGGGTAAGGAGCCGGTTACGCATGGGGTTCACCCATCCTCTTACCATCTGGTAGTTACCTTACGAAGTGCATGCAATGTAACATTTACCTTTATTGTCATTAACTTACTGGACACATGGGGGGTGGGTTTTCCTAGGACAGGAATGTTATGGATGCATAACTTGACAAGAGTGTGCCTCTCGCTCCTACGGTACCTCTCTGGCGTAAAGGAATCAAAGTTCATGTAGTTTTGGATGCATGCAGTGAAGTCTAGAGGCAGACTTTCCATTAGGTGTCCTTCCTCTTGGGTAGGGATTTGGTTATGGATTCTGGTCCGCTAGAGCATGAGACATAGGGGTTGAACTTTCTCTTGGGCGTTCATCCCCGAAGGTTTGAATTCAGAGGCAGGACTATCTATTAGGCATCCCGTCTCGGGGTTGAGTGAGGTTTGCGAGCATGTATGCTAGGTTAACTTGGATACATGCCTACTGACTCAGAGTCAGGTGGAATGTAGGATACATCATGATCATGAGACCAAGATTGACTCAGATTCAGACTTATGCGGATTGCACACTGGTTATCTGAAGTGTAATGGACACGGTTTGAATTAGGTTGGCTATGAGCCTGCCATCTAAAGTGTGATGGACTCGGTTTGAGTTAGGTTAGTTACATGTTTGCCATCTGAAGTGTGATGGACTCGGTTTGAGTTAGGCTAGCTACATGCCTGCCATTTGAAGTGTAATTGACTTGTTTTGAGTTAGGCTAGCTACATGTTTGCCATCTGAAGTGTAATGGACTCAGTTTGAGTTAGGCTAGCTACATGCCTACCATCTGAAGTGTAATGGAACGAGGATGGAGAAAGGTGGTGTCTACCACATGCTAGGAGTTAGCCAGAGAACTTACTTGGTATCCAGAGAGCTAGTTGGCACTTCACTCGTAATCGAAGATTGATGATCTTCTCTTGCCAGTCGTTCAGCACTTCCTCAACACTTTTGCTAGTCTTTCTGTACTCCTTGATTCTTTCTTTTCAAACTTTTCACGCTAGTGCCTTTTATAGCCTTCGGGAGGATGGTGAAGGTGCGCTTGATCTTGTCACGTGGAATTACCTCAGCCTCTTGATTTAATCAATTAGCTGAGGCACTTCCCACGCTAATCCTTGTTGGATCTCGCACCCAATCGTGGCACGTTCTCCATGGAATTGCAATGCATCTTGCAGGTAGTGGCTGACATGGTGTGTTTCTCTACTACGATTGGCGAGGATCGCAGTTTCGTTGATGCGTGGGACCTGAGTCTGCTGATATGGCTTCATCCTCACGTCCCCTAGAGCATCCAATGACTAGGGAGCTGCGAGGTGGCAAGACTCCTTTGGGGAGATGACTTGGCTTGACTCTGTTGACGTGGTTGGCTCTGTTAGCGTTGATCTGGTGCTCCTGGATCTGACCTGGGCTGTGCTTTGCGAGGTTTGGGTCGAGCCTGCGTGGGGAATTGCTGCTGGTCCTCCTCCGCGTGACTGATCCGTTGACTTATGCCTGCCGTCTTGGGCCCTTCTCTTGGTAAGGCAGACCGAGTTGTCCAGACCCCTTTGATTAATAGGTTGGTCTGACTTTGCTCGCTTTCTAGGTCGTGTTGTGATCCATTCATCTTGCGTATGGATGTCTTTATGTTGAGCGGGACCAATTCGGGGTCCTACATATATATATATATATATATATATATATATATATATATATATATATATATATATATATATATATATATATATATATATATATATATATATATATATATATATATATATATATATATATATATATATGCACACACACATATATATTTATCTCTCCTACACCCCACCCTACACAACTTATCATCACCACTTATCCTTATCTCTCACATTTCCTCCCCCATCTTTTCTCACATACACATTCACTATGCATAAGGCACCAATTAGTCAAGGGTCTCCAAGATGGTTCCTATTTGGTCATTTAGAAACACATACTTTAGTAAGCTGAAGGTACATAGAAGTTACTATTACTAGTTGAATCAAAAGCCTAGAGAAAAGGTTGGCCAAACAATCCCTCTAAACCCAACTATTCTATAGTTCCACCAACTAATTAAGTTGTGGTAGCCTCTAACTAGTTGATTAACATGCAAGCATATTCGAGTAACAAGATAATTCAAGTAGTGAAAATAAACAGAAAATTACATTTAAAAGAGTAATTAAGCGTTTTAAGCACAACTACACCATAACCTTTAAAAGTATATCTAGCTACTCATATATATAATAAAAAGATAAACAAACATAATTAAAGAAAGAAAACTAGAAACTATAGAAGCTTGGGGTTTCGCTACTTTGCTCTATGTTGCGCTTTCCGCCTTATCTTTAGGTGCCTTCTAGGGAGCCTCAGGGCGAGTGGAACACTTGGAAGGATGTAGGTGGTGGAATATGGAAGGATGGAGTGGAATTGCATGGGTCGAGAGTACCATGAGTAAGTTCTACACCCTCTAAGCTGTCTCTTTTTATACTGTGCGAAGTGGATCTTTTTTGGAACTTGCATAGGCGATGAGATAAAATCAAATTGCATGCAAATAAAATAAAAAGGCATGTAGATAAAGATAAAATAAAAGATAAGATAAGATAAGATAAAATAAAATAAGAGACAAGGATAAAAAAAATAAGAGATAAAGATTAAATAAAATAAGAAATAAAAACAAAATAAAATAAAAGATAAAATAAAGATAAAGCTAAATGACTGTGCTTATCTTCTATGACTACATCTTTTTGGACAAAAAGTACTGATTTTTGTTGCATTTTTTCTTTTTTTTTTTTGTGGGTTTATGTTGCATTAATCTAAAAAAAGATGAATTGTGCATGATATTTGTAAAGAATATTCAAGGTTTTACCCAAAAAGATACAATACTATTTACAAAATATTAGTTTATTAATCCCTTCACACTTGAACTTTGCTTGTCCTCAAGCAAAACCTATCCTTTGCAATAAAAAAGATATAACACATAAGTTCTTCCATTCTTACACCGTGTTTTTGAAAATATAAAATTAACAAAGAGAAAATGAGCCCAAACTTCTTTTTAACTAAGATTACCATCAATTGAGTGTCCAATTAAAGGCTGAGTTCTTGAAACGTGCCTCGACTAAATGAGTTTGCTCTTCTGACTCCTCTTAATTATTTTAGGGTTCATAATTATATCACTTTGTTCCCCTTTGGACACTCATTACACTTGTAGAATAATCAATTTCTTACAAACAGGCTTTTTAAGCATGTGACAATGATACAACTTTTTATAGGTTGTAACTAGGTCACGAGTTCTTGTGTTAGGTGGAGTAACAAGAAGAAAATAATATTATTTTTCCAAATAGATTACCTTTTACCTTTTGGTAATTGACATTCATCTTTAACCACTTTTCTGTTTCTCTTTTTGTGTACTATCTTCAATCCTTTAGGATTCTTATTCCTTGTTGGCAAAACTTTTTTTTTTCTATATAGAGTAACTTATTATTTTTTTCTCTTTTCTTTTTAATTTTATTTATTTTCTTTCTTTTATTTTTGCTTCTTTTTTCAATTGCGAAGGATGAGGATTGCTTTGGGTATGGAAGAGGTGCAAGGGTTATTGCCATGCCTTGCTATTCCACAAAACTCTCTTAGGGATGCTCTATCTTTACTATGGTTCCAAAGAAAAGAATTTTTGTATAGGCTCAAAGATGACAACTAGTGGTAAATTAAACACAATATTCTGAAGTTTAAGAAAAAATAATTCCTAATGGCCCTAGTCTATATCACATGCAAGAGAGACTTGTTTATAAAGTTATGCATTTCAAAACAAGTTCTAGAACAGGTCAACACAAGGGACACTCAAAGAAGATTTTAGGGGTGTGTGACAGGCCTAAAGCTAATTTTCAGCTTCTCAAAAATTAGTTCACTTTTGTTTGAAAGGCTAGATCCAACTTTTGTTGTTGTAAGAGGAAGGAGCATTATTGCCTCCTTATTTACATGCTTTCAAGATCTCAGTTTCTATTAGACAAGAAGTAAATGCAAAGGAGATTGATAAATTGTTACTCATATGCTAATGCTGCTTTCTTTTTAATACAAGAAGATCTCCCTCCCCGTGAGATATAACAAAGCCCTCAATGCTAGAGAGAATGCAAAATTTACTGAATTGTAAAAAAAAGAAAAATTAAGAAAAAGTAATTTAAAGTACTTAAAAGGGAAAGGAGCAAGAAAAAAAAAACCAAATTAAATACCGAAAATGAAAATGAGTCAGGTTGTCTCTTGGTAGTGCTTGTTTAATGTCCTAAGCTTGACGAACCCCTTGTTAGGGTATGTGATACCGGTGATTGAGAGGGCCTCCACGAATTCCTCTGTATAACGCCTCATTTGTTGACCATTCACCTTAAAATTGGTCTCATTGTCATGTGTATCCTCTACTGCTCCATGCGGGAACACTCCGATTACTATTTTGGGCACATGTTATTATTTATACTTCTTGCGCCATTTTTTATGGGCTTTTTGTATGGTTTAGGGTTTCTTGGAGTTTCAAAGTAAGGCTTCTTTTTATAGTTTCCCGAGATTTCCCTATTATAGTTGTCAAGAGCTTGCACATAATTACAAGACACAAGGGGCAAGGAGATTTTATCAGAGCTAAAAATTGTAAATTGTACCTCATCGCTACCTAGTCTTAAGGTCAGTTATCCCTTCTTGACATTTATTACCGCTCTTCCTGTGGCAAAAAATGGTCAGCTTAGAATTATTGGAACTGTATCTTCTTTCTCTATGTCTAAGATGGCAAAGTCAACAAGGAATAAGAACTTTCCCATTTTTAACAGGATATCCTCTACTATTCTGCGTGGATAGGTAATGGTTCTATCGTCAAGCTGGTCTGGTGTTGCTACCTTCTCACCTTCATTAGCGACATCAATTATGACTTCCTTGGTAGGGGTTTCATCCCTTGGTGGGATCACCTTCTTCTCTGTCTGTTGGGACTCCTTTAACTTTTTTCCATTCCTAAGAGTTATGACCTTTACCTCTTCCTTTCGAGTTGGCTCAATTTGGAGTGATTGTCGTGGGCCCTAAACCAATTGGGTCACGAGGGTGGCTAAGATGAGGACCTAAGCCTCCACATGTTTAAGTCTTTCATCGATCTTGGTCATGAACAAAGTCATTGTATCTTGTAGGCTTCGCCTCCTTTCTTCTTGCCTTTGTCCTTGGTTTTGATGTTGCATGGGTGAAGGTCTATAGATGTTATAAGCTTGACTTTCATGTTGTCCTCCCCAAGAAAAGTTGGGGTGCTCCCTCCAACTTGTATTAGAGTGAGAAGAATATGAGTCATTTTGATTTCGAACAATGAAGTTTGCTTCCTCTATGGCTTTGGTGAAGAAGTTGTCCATTTGATAATCTTTTTCTATGTAACATGTAGTCCTACATTGCTCATAGGTAGGAGGAGGAGATGTCACATGTTGTATTAATGACTCAATCTATTTGGTGAAGACGTCCAACTTCCTCTCCATTGTACCTCTTATGTGTACATGGTACATTCGAGTTGGCCTTTGTGTCACATGCCTATCACCTGGGAAATAATTGTTATTGTTGGAAGTCATATCTTCTATAGTGGCATATACTTTACTTGGCGGCTTCTTTTTAATTGTTCATCTACATGCTGCATCAATGCTTGTTTGGTTCAAGCTAGAGAGGTCGTTCTAAAAGATCTGGATCAAATGCCCCTTTAGGAAGTCATGGTAGAGGCGTCTGCAAAGCATCTCCTAAAATCTTTCCGAGGCTTCACCTAAGGGTTCCTTCTCAAATTGAGAAAAGTTCATGATGTACTTCTTCAGTTTATTAGATTTAGATGGAGGGAAGTATTTAAGCAAGAACTTCTACGTGCAGTCATCCCAAGTGGTGATAACTAAATCTAGAAGGGTTGTGAGCCACTCGAGCGCCCTATCTGCTAAGGAGAATGGGGACAGCATCAGACGAATAACGTTTGTAGGGATGTTGTTTATTCTAATCGTGTTAGCAAAATGCAAAAACTTCTTTAAGTGGGTGAGGAGCACTTCAGTGGGTAGCCCTCTGAACTAGCTTGTGTTTTGCAATATGCTAATCAGGGTTGGCTTCAACTTGAAGATACTAGTCTCTACCGGAAGGTAATAAATGTTGTCAGTTACCTTAATGGCTGGGATGAAATAGTCTTGTAATGTATTCTCTAGTGGATCTTTGATATAGTTACGGTGATCCTCGTGGTGTCCTTTTTTGCTTTCTAATTCCTACAAGCAACTTTTTCGATCTCGAGGCCAACTATAATTGTGGCATTTGGGATTGGATTAGCATAATCAATGATAATAGAGATAAAGAAACAGATGGCAGAAACACACAAGCAGCAAATAGTGGAATGGGGGAAAAGGGAGTCTAATCCTACTAGGACTTCTCTTCTTTTGATATCCCAACTAGGACTTCTCTTCTTTTGATATCCCAACTAGTCCCTAACAACAACGCTAAAAACTTGATGCGATTTAGTTAATGCTTAAGAGCAAGCATACCTTATCACGATAGTAATAAGAACGTCAGTTCGAATATTGTACCTAAGAGACTAGTATGTTAGTTTCTGAAAAGTTATAGTAAAAATTAGACAATCAAAATTAGAAAAAATTTAAGTAGAGGAAGTAAAGTAAAAATAAGAAAATGATAAAAAAAATATTTTTTTTAGTTCTTTTTGGAATTAAGGGTTTTGGTTTCGCTATGTTTTTTTCCTCTTGACCTCAATTTATACAATTCTCTTACCTTACATTAGTGTGTTACTGATTATACTTCTTAATACTACTAGGGGGCTTGGTCTAGCACCCCTCCTAATATTCTTTACCTTAAGATGGTTCTTATTTGGTTAGTTAGAAACATACTTCAGTAAGATGGAGGTCCATAAAAGTCATTATTGCTAGTTGAATCAGAAGCTTAAGGAAAATGTTGGTCATGCAGTTCCTTTAAACCCAACTATCATATAATTTCACCAACTAATAAAGGTGTGATCGCCTCTAACTAGTTGATTAACATGCAAGCATATTCAAGTAACAGGATAATTCAAGCAGTGAAGATAAATAGAAAATTACATTCAAAAGAGTAATCAAGCATTTCGAGTACAACTACATCATAATCCTTAAAATAGATCTAGCTACCCATACACATGATGAAAAGATAAGCAAACATAATTAAAGGAAGAAAACTAGAACCTATAGAAGCTTGAGGTTTCGCTACTTTGCTCTAAGTAGTGTTTCCTGCCTTATCTTCAGGTGTCTTCTAGGGAGCCTCGGGGGCGAGAGGAGCACTTGGAAGGATAAAGGTAGTGGAGAGTGAAAAGGATGGAGTGGAATGACATAGGAGTGAGTTCTATAATCTCTAAGTTGCATCTTTTTATACTGTGCGAAGTGGGCCTTTGGGGGGCTTGCACGGATGATGAGATAAAATAAAATAATGTGCAAATAAAATAAAAGAGCATGTGGATAAAATAAAGTAACATAAAAGAGAAAGGTATAATAAAATAAAAGCTAAAGATAAAATAAAATAAGAGATAAGGACAAAATAAAATAAGAGATAAAGATAAAATAAAATAAAAGATAAAATAAAGATAAAACTGCACAACTGTGCTAATATTATGTAGCTTCATCTTTTTAGGTAAAAAATTCTTATTTTTGTTGTATTTTTCATTTTCATATTTGTGTGCATGTGATGCATTAATCTTAAGAATAAAGATAAATTATGCATGGTATTTGTAAAGAATAATCAGAATTTTACCCCAAAATTAAAAACACAACATTATTGTACAAAATATTGGTTTATCACCTTACACACACGCACATGAGACACTAACTACTTTGACACCTCTTTTAATGCATATACACACACGATGCATATACATACACGAGGCGTGAGCTACCTTCGTACCTCCTACCTATTTCAGTCTCACCTTATTCACGAAGTCCAAAAGGACACCAGTGTAGTAAATAGTTTTTTACTTTAAAAAATAATTTTTTTATAGTTTGATTTGTTAAAAAAACCCATAAGCTTTTATATCACTTATTATTTAAACAATTTTGATTTCTATATTATTTTATTTTTTTACACCTACCATTGAAAAAAAAGGTTAATTTCTAAAGAAGAATGATCTAGATGTAAATGAGAGGGAGGAAGAGACATAGGTAGTTTCGGGAAATTTTCAAAAATAAAGGAAAAAAGAAGAATGTATAAATAAAAAAAATGAGTGCAATTAACAATTGTATTTTTTTTTTTCAGATTCCAATACCCATTACTTTTATGTTTCAAGCCTTGTATCCATTGCCTTTTATATTACTGAGTCTGTGCACCCACTACCTCTAAGTTTAGGGTTTTTATATTCACTATCTTTTAGTTTCGGGTGGTCGCATTCACTGCAATTATATTTTTGTCCTTGTACCTTGTGCCTATATGTTCTTGGCTCTCATGCCCATTACCTTTTTTTTTTTTTAATCCTCAAACCCATTTCATTTATGATTTGAGTCTTTGTACTCTTTATCTTTATTTTCTCAGTTTCCACACCCATTACATATATGTTTTCGACTTCTCTTCTCCAATGCCTTTTAGTTGTTGGGTCTTAGCTACATGTATGGTCTTTATGTTTAGGTGATCTAATATACCTTCTATCTTTCTTTTAAGTCCTTATACTCATTCATTTCCTCATTTATCCACGGATAAAATTAGAGTTCATATATTCATTTAGCTTTTACTACGATAATACAGAAGCATAGGAATGGTAAATAGGTAAATTTAAAACATTGTTAACCAACTAAAAAATTGATTGGGTTGGACCTATTTTAAGATTAAGTTAAAAATCTCAAGCCAACCCAACCCCTTACAAGTTGTGGGTTGGGATTGGTTGACCCACCAAAATTTTTAAAATAAAAAAGAAGAAATATGTTATAAATAAAAATAGGTGACTCACAAGTTTGTTTGTTTTTTGTAAAGACTACATGTATTTTCCATTATAAGCAATCCTACACAAGTTGAGTAGGACTACTATGGGCAGAAAATATCTCCCTTCGAATATTTAATGCAACCGCATACAAAAGACAAATTTGAGCTCACTAGTTAAGTTGAAACAATTTTGTGCCAGTTAATCCACACACTCATTTTTAGTAGATGACTTGTAAGTTAACCTACCTCCATAAAATAAAATAAATATAAATAATCTAAACATAATGTCACAATAGCAAAAATATTTACTTATTAAATTGTCTGAGTGCAAATTCTTTTTAGAAACTATCATCACGAGTTAAATAAATATAAAGTAAAACAACAAAATAACATGAAATCTATAATACATCGCAAAACATTATGTTCAATAAAACAATATTTAATTGCATAGATCTTGGTACATCTTCGTTGTTCGAGGATGCAGACTAAGCCTACTCTTGTGACCTTCCTCCTATATAAGTCTCTTCGGCTTGGTCATACTCTAACTACACTACACAAAAAGAGGAGTGAGATTTATTCTACGATGACACAATCTAGGTCCTAGGCAAGAAGAATGATGGTAGTTCACACTAGATGACTGGTCTCGGGTCAGATGAGTCAGGTGGCTCCACATCTCTCGAATGGGAAGGATTAAGTCCAAGTAGGTAGAAGGTGAAAAAAATAAGGTAATAATGCATGGGACAAAGTCGATAGTAATGTCACCACAATACTTGACACTCTGCAACTTAGAATCGATCAGTTAGGCCCCTCTTGAGCCCATTGCAGTCTCTATGAAGCATGGTCAAAGGAAAATTCCAACTCTAGGGTGGCCTCATCATCTACTCTCGTCTAACACATCATTCAAGGTCATCATAGTCGCACATGCACTATAGGAATGTCAAGATAAGCTCATGAAATATATATACAATTTTATCATATAATAAATACTCAAATTCATAATAGACATAAACATCCAAGACCAGTCCTTGGAAACTCTAACTTTTGAGCGATCAGCCAGACACTTTCCCTTAACATAGTATTCATGACTACCAAGTCATTACAACATGACACTTGCCAAAAAATCATTAGGGAAAACGCTAGAATCTGATCTATAAAGAAGTTGAGTGGCTTGTCAGGATAGGCATACGTGAGTAATGGCTCACCAAGACATAAGGTTTACAATAACCTTGGACCCTTATGAAATCACTTGTACCTATATCATTAAGACCTCGATGTCGCACACTTACCATCTAGCACTAGGCTTATAGGCCTAGTCTATATAGCCAACCAAGCTTACGTGCTTACTCGCAACGTAGTATAAAATTGTTGACTCGTATACTCAATATGCCACAAAGATACATATGCATATCATCTCATAAACTTTTCCTCAGAATGAAAAGTAATTTTATTAAGTCTTATGGATCATTGGTCCTTAATGGGTCCACTTAAGATTTTGAGAATTATTTACCCCTATTTCTTTTTAGGATAATGTAGAAGGAATTTAACATCTAGTTTTAAGAAAAGAAATCTCTTTAACTCCCTAAGTTTTGTCATTTTTGCCCAGTGAGCCAGTTGGTTCGTCTAGCTAGATTCCTCACTAGTCTCCTATCTCGTTCAACGAATATGTCTCTCTCACCCAACGAATCATCTTGTTGAAGGTTTTGACTTCTTTAGGTTGACTTTCTTGCTTAGTGAGTCACAATTTTGCTCTTCTACTAAAGCAATTGCTTCACCCAATGCTATAAACTTTAGAGAGTCTTGCTTCAAAATTTGCCTAACGAATCCTGGGTTCACCTAGCAAATAGAGCCACATTTTCACTCTTAAGTTTTGTTTAGTCACTCAATGAGATCATGGGCTCGCTTGGTGGATCAACGTGGGAAATCTAAAAATTTTCAGTGTTTTTAGTTTTCGCTCAGTGAGTGGATGACTTGCTCAATGGTTAAGGGATATTTTGGATTCTAAGATCCTCGCTCAGCAAGTCATGGTTCTTGCGAACAAAGACATGATTTTTTGGGTTTTAGGACCTTTGCTCAACAAGATATGGTTCTCACCCAGCAAAAATATGAGTTTTCTAGGTTTTCTACGGATCCTATGAATACTCGCTCAATGAATGCATGGGTTTGCTCAACGAAGACAACAATTTTCCATATTTTCAAGTATTATCTTTGAGACGTTCAACAAGAATAGGTCTCGCTTAGCTAACACTTGTACATTTTCCCAAAAATCAAGCTTGTTGGGTGAATGGATCCACTCACTCAATAGTGAAAGCACGAAATAGTTTCAAAACCCAACATGATTTTGCATTAGAATCACTTAATACAATATGAAATCTATTAAAAATAACCCAGATCATCATTACATGGCATCATGAGCATGATTCAATCATCAAAATCAGTATTTCTACAACAAATCACATATTCAAGGATTTTCAAGAATACATTCATAGTTTCAAGAAGTCTTCAACAAAACTTAACACATATCAACATAGTATGTTACAACACATTTAAACACATCCTAGGCTAACATGTGACATATCTCAACCACATAAATGCAGAGGTAAGTTTTTCTTACCTAGAATGAAGTTATGAATGAGAAAACTTTAGTGAAGGAGTTTCAAACTTGCAATAGTGGAGGTGGTAAGGGTAGGGACGAGATTCAACGTTTGAGATGGTTAGGAGAGCTTTGGATTTGAGTTGTTATTGGGATCTTAAGCAGGTCTTGAGGTAAATGTCAAAGGGTAAAGAGGAGTCTAATTATCCAAGAGTTAGAGGAAAGCAAGCCAAAAGGAGAATAAAGCGAACTAATGTAAAAATGACCTCAAATGGTATGTTTCACTTTTGGATGTTATATGCTAACTATATTAGAAAACATGTAGATGACATTAGTATCTCTAAATTGGAAAATTCATTCCATTGAAAAAACATGTATCAAACCATCTTGGCCTTGTTTGAGACTCTTATAAAAAACCACAACTTCAATTTTTATCTAGATTTCATACTAAAATTAAATTTAGTTTCATCTTATACTTATTCCAGTCACTTAATGAATCATTTAAAATCTTGTTGTTGCTATTGTATTTTCTTATTTTTTTAAAGAATCAATTTCAATATTATTATAAACTAACCATAATAAATATTTGAATCGAGCCATCAATATTTGTTGTAATAATTTTAATCAATCAAATATTGTAATAATTGTAGGACCCCAAATATGTTTGCCCAAGCCAAATGGGCTCAGCTTCGACCCAGCAAACGAAGGAGGCTCAAACCGGGGTCTGCTTAAGAAAAGAAGACCCGAACCTAACCCAACAAAAGAGGATGAGCCGAATCAGCTCACTTTAGAAGAGGGCCCCCCAAAGCAGCCCAGCCCTAGAAAGGGAAGACTCAAAATAGCTTGAACACAGATAAGGCACCAGACACAACCCAATTAACCAAACGTAGCCCAAAAGAGGTCCAGGAGCTCTAGCTCAGCATTGACGGAGTCGGCCAGGTGAGCAGAAAATCAAGCAAAATCAACTACCTCAGCAAAGGGGACACCACCTCATAGGATCCAAGAGGCCCTGAGCCATTAGATCCTTCAAGAGCTGAGAATAGCCCTCAATGAAGCCATGTCAAGGGGGCAAGGACCCCACCAATTCCAATAATGTGAAGATCCTCGCAAATCACAACAGTCCAAGGGAAACATAATTTGTCAGGTCAGCCACAACCTGAAGAACGTGCAACGATCTAGGAGGAACATGTCATGACTGGACGCGGGACCTAACGAGCATCAACCTAGTGATTGTCAAGGCTAACAACCTAGATCAGAAGGCCAAGGCAGTCCCATGTGGCAAGATTTGGCAGGTGCTCTCGCCATCCTTCAAACACTATAAAAGGTCTCAATGTGAAGAACTTGGGGGGAGAATTGGTGAAGGAAGCTCTAGGTGGAATTGCTGAAGAATTGCTTTGGGAGGATTAAGGACGTGCATTGCTGAGTTACTGAGAAAATTCATTGTTGAGGAGCTCAAGTTGAAGGTGAAAGTACTAGTAGCATCTTTGGATACCAGGTAAGTCCCTTACCCGAACTACCGCCCAGGCAACCAGGCTATAGGAAACACCTTCTCACATTGTTTATTCCAAGTAGTAAACCAACTCGCAGACATGTAGTCCGCATTGGTTCAGAACCGAGTTGGTCTCGGTTCCTCTCTATGTATCATTCTACAATACATCTCATCTGACTTTGAGTCGATCCCTGCATCCGATGTCGAGTTGGTCTCAATCCCAACCTAGCATGCATGTCCACTCCAAACACTTAGTCTAGAGTCACTTCCAAGTCAGGACGCCTAATGGATAGTCCATACTTCAGTTCAAGAACCAGTTGGGAGCTGAATGCCTAATGGATAGTTCAGACCTCATACCTCTCTCTATGGACGTCTAATGGATAGTACACGTTATTCCTTTATCAAAGTCATTTCGAGTTAGGATGCCTAATCGATAGTCCGTCTCTACATTCATCTCATTCATCCAGAACTACGTGAACTTTGATTCATCTAAGTTAGGAGAGGTACGTAGGAGCAAGAGGCACACTCTTGTCAAGTTATGCATCCCAAAACATCCCAAACTCTGTACACACATCCTCTCAATACATTAAGCCATTCCTCAAAAAGTAGCAAAAGTAAAAGTTATTTTATCTCATGTAATTCATAGGGTAACTACCAGATGATAGATGGGTGGGATGACACGTCATTCACACGCATAACCGACTCCTTACCCAGACTCCGTGTCTCACAAACCTGCCTTATTCACTCCCGGTTTCCGACGTACCTTTGAAACGTCGATGGCGACTCCCATCAAAACCGGATCAAGTTTGATTAGTCTTCCCAAATTAATTGGTCGAGCCGACACCGACTTAGTACAACTGATTCCGTCCCCGAAGATGAATTCGACTTCCAATTTCAAACAAAGAAAACATTATTTTTCTTTAAACGAATTTTATTTTCTAAATCACCACCCAAGTGATTTAGGTTGCGTTAATCATTTTAAAAGATTTTCTAATTTTAATATATAAAGGACTCACGGTAATTATGTGTTTAGGGTTTAGGATAATTTCTTTTTACTTAATTTTGTTTTCATTTTATTTTTAACTTTTTACCTTCTCTTTATCTTCTATTTTAGAAGTATTTTTTTTATTTTTATTCAATTTAATTTACCTTTCTTTCTTTAAGGTAAGTTTTTACCTTTTTATTATTTGTCTTTAAATTTATTCTAATAATTTTCATATGAAATTTGTTTGCCGGTATTATCTTATAACTTTTATATTTTTCAGCTATTGAGATAAAATAAAATCTAAATAAAAATTTAAATGACGTGAACGCTTCTATAATATGTTCCTATCTTGTAAAAAAAAGGCTTATAGTGATTTATTTATTTCGAAAGAACACGTGAATAATGATTTATTTATTTGGAAAGAACACGTGAATAACGAGAGTTGCAATTTGCAAAACCAAATACCCTGTATACCTAAAAGTTAGCTGGAAATAAAAGCTCACAATGAACGATATTTTGAAAGAACTTGCGATTTGTGAATAGAGCTGTCGGGTTGCATTTTGCAAAACCAGATACGCTGCCGAATACCTAAATTTTAGCTGCCAAAAGAATCTTATAAATTTCATATATAAATGTGTTTTTAATTTTTATTATATTTATTTTATACTTTTAGTAACTATAAAAAATTATGGTATTAGTTTTTATAAAAGTTTATTTTATAGTTTTAATCCTTGTTACTATTCATTTATGACATATTAATAGTTTATTGTAGAACAAACTTGATATTTTGTAAATAATAGAGAATAAAATGATTTGTGTGTGTGATTTTCTTTTTAGTGCAAAAAATAAATATATTTTAATATAAGAAGAACTGATATTAAAACTTTATAATTTTATAGGTACTAAACTATAAAATAAATTGTAAGGACTAAATGCATAAAATAGATATATTATAGAGATAAAAAAAATATTTAAATTAATTTATAATAAAAATAAATTTCAAAGAAAATTAGTGAATAAAATGAAATCTAATGCACAGTGTACCTTAAAAAAGAGAAAAATGGCCGGTCCACGTCCGAAGGAGGTTCTTATTTAACTTTTTTTTATTAAGTACTTATGCTTAATAAGAATTTGCTGTTATAGTGGATTTTTATTTTTCTTTTATCTCTCATAATTGATTCATTAAGCTATTGTGTTAACTTTGAAGTGAGTTCTTGTTAAACACTCATCAAATAAGAGTGAATTTTTATCAAATCCTAAAAATGAGATTTTATCTATTTTTTGTGCCAAATATTTATAATAATATTAAAAAATAATTAATAAAAATGAAGGTGAGAAAGTACAAATATGTTATATGTGAATTAGATAAAAGAGTTGTTTAATTAATAAACTAATAGATGGGAGAGAAGAGTAGCTTAAGTTAAAAAAAATAACAAATAATGTTATATAATAATTAGACCAATTTAAGACATGTAAAGAAAATAAAAATAAAAGATGATAAATTGAAAATGCTTGAATGACACAAATATTAAAAGAGTAATAATTTATGTTCGTAGGAGTGAGTAAAACCTAACGTCACCTGATAATCTAGTCTGATCCAAAGTTAATTTGGTCAATGTTTGAATTTTAAAATTAGATTCGGTGAATTTTAAGTACATGTTCGAATTATATTTCAAGTCGACCCAACTTAATTCGACATTCTATATTCTTTAAAAAGTATATATTTTTTCAATATTATGTATTAATAACAAATATTTTTATTTAATAAATATCATTTTGTATAATATACTATTATAAATTATATTTGATATAAATTTTATACTTCTTTTGAATTAATATTGTCTTATCTCATATTTTTTTAATTTTGACCCAATCGAGTTAGAATTTAAATAAATAATCTGATTAAAATTTTGGATTTGATAACTACAAAAATAAATCCAAGCTTACTTGTCCTTTAAGCCTACATGTTTCTATAAATTTTCTTACAAACTTTCCTCTTATTTTATAAAAATTATATATATAATAACTATAATTGAGAGTTTCGATCGTAGGTTCTACATGGGAATTAGTTAAAAATAATTATTAAAGAAAAAAAGGGCCCACAAGAGTTAGAGTAAATTTCAAGTTCAATGGAGCTAACAGATTATTATTAAACTCATATATTTACAAGATTCTTGCTTACCAACTAGACTAATTTTTATCGATTAGTATTAAATATATTATAAATATAAAATTAAACATTACATTTAATACTGAATATAAAAAATAGAAAGATAGTAATTTATTCCATTTAAAATTAATTGGTTTTTATCATTTAATAATATTAATTATGTTTTTAACTTTTAATAAAAAAATATGAAATTCTTAATTTAAATTTTATTTCTTAATAAATATTAGAAGAAATTGCCCTCACATTCTTTAAAGTATTTTTAAATAATATTTACACTTTTTGTATTTAGATAGACATTCAATTCCCTTTTATTTTTATTAATAAAAAACGCTCACATCCCCCACTTTATTTAATAAAATAATATATATACTCATTCTTTAATATTACACATGAGAAGTTAGTATTTTTTTAAAAAAACTAGAAGAAGCTCGAATGTTATTTAAGACCTCAAAATAAGTAATTGTAATTTTTTCGTAAATATTATTATTTTTAAAAATAGAAAAGGGAAGTGTTTTTTAAAAGCGAAATGACGCGTGAGTGTTAAAAAAAACGTTTAAGTACAATTTTCTATAAACATTATTATTTTAAATTTTTTAACAGTATATTTATAGAAATTATATAAAAAAACAAAAAGGTTATAGTAAAATGATCGAAAAATAAAAACTATTATTCCTTAATTTATACAAAGCAACTTCAAAGAGTAAATTAGCTCCTTGATCCTCTGATTTATTAATTTATTTTAATTTTATCCCTCTTTTATTAAAATTTTTAAATTGCTCCTTATATTTTCAAAAATACTACCACATTTCCATTTTCATTCAACATTATTAAACGTCATTCAAACTGAATGTTACTATTTCAAGTTACTAATAGTGACGGTTTCAAAATGCAACTAACATAATTTTTATTTTCAAAGATAAAAATAATAATAAAATATTATAACTGATTTTATAAAAGTACTATTTTAAAGTTGTGGCAGCTTTTACTATCAATTTAATAATTTAATAATCTAATAAATTAATCATTTAAATATTTAAATAATTTACTAACATAATAATTTAACAAATTAATAATTTAATAATATAATAATTTAACAATGTAATAACTAAATAATTTAATAAATTAATAATATAAAATTTTAGTAGGTAAATAATTTAACAAACCAAATAAATAATTTAATAATTTTAAAACTTAATAATTTAATAATTAATTAATTTAATAATTTGTTGATTTAAATATTTAGTAATTTAACAATTTAATAAGTTAATAAATTAATAAGTTAATAATTTAATAATGTAACAATAGAATAATTTAATAATTTAACAATATAATAGTATAATTATTTAATTTTTAAAATTTTAAATAGTTTAATAATAATATAATTACTTATTCTATAATTTAAAACATTATAATTTAAAATTTTAATAATTTAGTAACTTAATAACATAATAATTTACTAATTCAATAATATATTCGTTTAATAATTTAATAATTTATAATTTAGTAATTTAGTAATTTAATGATTCAGTAATTTCATATTTATCAATTTAATAATTTAAAAATTCACTAATTTAATAATTTGATAATTTGATAATTTAATAATTTATTAATATTAGAATATGATAATATGGTAATATAACAATTTATTTATATAATAATTTAATAATATAACAATTTAATAATGTTATAATTTTATAATTTAATAATTCAAAATTTTAATAGTTTAAAAATTTAATAATTCATTAGTTTAATAGTTTAATAATTTTAAATTTTAATAATTTAATAATTTATATTTTAATAATTTAATAATTTAGTAATTTAGTAATTTTAATATTTAGTAATTAAATAATTTACCAATATAATAGTGCAATTATTTAATTTTTAAATTTTTAGTAGTTTAATAATTTTATAATTCCTACTTCTATAATTTAAAAATATTATAATTTAAAATTTTAATAATTTACTAATTTACTAATTTAGTGAATTAATATTTTAATACATTAATAATGTAATCATTCAATAATTTAATAACTCAATAATTTAATAATTTAATAATCTAGTAAACTATTAATTTAGTAATTTATAAATTTACGAATTAACTGTTTAATAATTTAAAAACTTAATAATTTATTAATGTAGTAACTTAACAATTTATTAATTAAATAAATTTTTAAATTAAAAATTAATATTTAGTAGTTTACTAATTTAATAATTTAGTAATTTATCGTAATAATTTACAATTTTACTAATATACTAATTTAACAATTTACTATTTTATTATTTTCACAATTTCATAATTTAGTAATTCAATACTTTAATAATTTAATATTATAGTAATATAATAATTAATTTATATACGAATTTAATAATTTAGTAATATAATAATTTAATAATTTACTGATTTGTAAGCTAAAAATAGTGTAATTTAAAAATTTAGTAACTTAATAATTTGGTAAATTATTAATTTATTAATTTAATAATATATTTATTTAACTAGTTAGTAATTTAAAAATTTATCAATATAATATTATAATTATTTAATTATTTAAAGTTTTAGTTGTTTAATAATAGTACAATTACTAATTCTATAATTTAAAAATAGTATCATTGAAAATTTTAATAATTTATTAACTTTTTAATTTAATAATTTAGTAAGTTAATAATTTATTAGTTTAGTAGTATAATAATTTAGTAACTTAATAATTTGTTAATTGAATAATTTAGTAATTTAATATTTATCAATTTAATAATTTAATAACTTTATAATTTTATTATTTAGTAATTTAGTAAGTTAATAGTTTAGTAATTTAATAATTTCGTAATTAGAAATTTATTACTTTCATGTTTTTTAAATTTAATAATTTAATGGTTTAATAATTTGACAGATTAAAAACTTATTTATTTAATAATCTAATAATTGATAGTTTAGATATTTAATATTTTCATAATTTATTAATTGGAAATATTGGCTAAATTATTAAAATTTTAATAAATTAAAAAATTCATTACTAAATCATGAAATTATACAATAGTGAATTAATAAATTATTAGCTGAAGAAATTTCTAAATTTGATCAAAATATTAAAATAGAAAATTAATAAATTAAAAATTAAAAATAGGGAAATTACTTAATTACGAAACTATTAAGTTATTAAACAGTAAAGTAGTTAAATAGTTAGCTTATTAAAAATATAATTACTAAATTATCAAATTATTGAAATGTTTAATTATAAAATTACTAAATTCAAAAATTATTAAATTGTTATATTATCCACATTTTGATATTAAAATATTAAAATATTAAATTAATAATTATTACTTTTTTAAATTATTAAATTATTAATTATTAAATTATGAAATTACTAAAGTAATAAATTATTAAATTGTTAAATTACTAAATTAATAAAATTTTACATTATTGTATTATTATATTACAAAATTGTTAAATTATTAAATTAATAAAATATTAAATGAATAAATTATTAAATTATTAAATTACGAAAATTTTAAATTAATAAATTAGTTAATTATTAAATTACTAAAATTTTATATTACTAAATTATTAAATTGTCAAATTATTATATTACTAAATTATGAAATGATAAAATTATTAAATTATTAGTCTGTTAAATTATTGATTTAGTAAATTTTAAATTATTATAATTTTGAGATATTAAGTTATGAAATTATTAAGTTTATAAATTAGTAGATTAAATTATTAAATAGCTAAATTACTAAAATTTTAAATTGTTAATTTATTTATCTATAATTTAATAAATTAATAAATAATTTATTTAATTATTAAATTATTAGACGATTGAATTATTGTATTATTAATTTATTAAACTATTGAATTATTGTATTGTTATATTATTAAAAATTTACAATATTTAATTATTAAGTTATTATATTATGAAATTATTAAATTGTTAAATTATTATATCCTTCATTTATTTAATTACTATTTTATAAATTATTATATTATTATACTATTTAATAAATAAATTACTAAATTATAAAATTATTAATTTATTCAATTATTAAATTATTAGATTATAACTTACTGAATATTAACTTATTAAATTATTAAATTATGGTATTATTGAATTACTAAAGTATTAAGTTATTAAGTTATTAAATTATTAAATTATTAAATTATTAAATTATTAAATTATTATATTATTAAATTACAATATTATTTAAAATTTAAAATATAAAATTATTAAACTATTAAATTAAAATTTATTAAATTGTTATATTATTATATTATTACGTTGTTACATTATTAAATTATTATATTATTACATTCTTAACTTATTATTTATTAATTTATTAAATTATTAATTTATTATTTTATATTATTAAATAATTATGTTATTTTAATCTATAAATTATGAAATTATGAAATTATGAGATGATTAAATTATTAGATTATGTTGATTATTTAATAATAGATTATCTAATTTTGAAATTATGAAATTTTTTCTTTTTTAAATTATTAAGTTATTTTTTTATTAAATTACTAATTTATTTAATTTTTTAGTTGATAAATTTTAGAATTACTAAATCAGTATATCATTAAATTATAATGTTATTAAATTATCA
Organism: Mucuna pruriens; assembly: GCA_025330945.1. NCBI lineage: Eukaryota > Viridiplantae > Streptophyta > Magnoliopsida > Fabales > Fabaceae > Mucuna > Mucuna pruriens. Next base: position 1,264,855 of record JAENHJ010000528.1, on the reverse strand, counting down.
AATTATTACATTGTTAAATTATTAAATTATTAAATTGTTAAATTATTAAATTGTGGAAATTTTAAATTGTTAAAATTTTAAATTACTAAATTATTAAATTATTAAATTGTTAAATTATTTAAATTTTAAATTATTAAAATATGAAAATTTTATATTATTAAAATATTTAAATTTTATATTATTAAAATATTTAAATTTTATATCATTAAAATATTAAAATTTTATAATATTAAAATTTTAAAATATTAAGTTATTAAATTATTAAATTATTAACTCATCAAATTATTAAAATTATTAAATTAACAAGTCAGAAACTGCTACGTTTTTAAGATAATATTTTTTATTAATTCATAATATTGTATTTTTGTTTGTAACTATTTAGAGTAAAATTATATTAGTAGTAGTTTGAAACTGCTATTATTGATAACTTATTTACAATTTGTCCTGTAAAGTCTTTATCCGTGTTTTTGGATGAAAATAGTAATATTAAAGTAAATTTTAAATTAAAGGACTAAATTAAAATTTTTAATAAAAAAGACTAAATTAAAATAAATAAATAAATTAAAGAATTGAAGAAATAATTTAGCCAACTTCAAACCTCAATCAATTTAAAATTTAAAATTCAAAATAGATGAATATCATTCATGGGCAAATATCCACGGGATAATGGCGGTGTTTGTTGACGTAATAACTGAATACCCAAACAGAGCACAACCACAGTTATACTGGGGCCCACACCTTCTCTCTGTCCTCCCTCTCCCATTACTCCTCTTTATATACGAACCAATTCCGCAATCCTCCCTCCTCAAGTCCTTCCCAAGCCTCAACTTCTAACTACGACGTCGTATCATGCTCACAGCATGGCTTCCTGCACCACGCTTTACCAGATTCTGGGAATCCGCGCCACCGCGTCGGCCGAGGAAATCAAGGCGGCGTACCGGCGACTGGCGAGGATCTGCCACCCGGACGCAGCGCCGGTGGACCGAAAGGAATCATCTGCGGGCGAGTTCATGAAAATCCATGCTGCGTACTGCACGCTATCGGATCCCGAGAAGCGTGCCAGCTATGATAGAAGCTTGTTCCGGCGACAGCGACCGCTCACAACGACGTCGTCGCGGTTTTCCGGGTACAGCGGTCGGAACTGGGAAACGGACCAGTGTTGGTAGCGAGTTGACTCGTTCGAGTGAGACAACACTGCAATGAAATGAGATCACCACCTGAACTAGCTTCTTAGGAATCGGATCTTAGGCCTAGTTATTGAAAGGGGCGGAGCTACCGTAACTCCCCAATTTTCTTTATTTTATATGTAAGATAAAAAATATATGTATATCAAAATTTATGACAGGCTAAATACTTTATCAAACTTCACTCAATTTTATAATTTTATTGATAGATCTCCTCCTACACATAGATTGTGTCTTTTGCGAACAAAAATTTATAATGCAATAATAATATAAAATATATATCTACAAAAATTTGCAATGCATAATTTTTTACTTGAAGTCTTTTGGCACACGATTCATGTATTAGTAATTTTTTATCTAGTAAATTATCAACTTAGTCTTCAAAATTTAATAATTAGTAAAATAAATTTCTAAAATTAATAAAATAATAAAATAAATTTTAAATTTATATATTATTATTCAGTTTTGTGTCTTAAATTATATTAGGAGAAGATACTTGAAATTTATAAAAAATATAAATTATTAATTATTTTAATTAATTTAATTTTGAAATTGTAATAATAGATTAAATTAGTCTTAAAATTTTTAAAAACTTAATTAGAATTTTTTCATAACTTTAAAACTTTATAAATTTTCTCATTAATTTTAATCTTAAACTTATATAATTTCAAAAATTATGTTATTTACTTTTAAATACCGGCACATTTGTATCTCAAATCCAAACACATCTCAAAAAAATGGTAAAAATATTCGAGTTCTCATTCATTCTCCACTTAAGTGAAGTTAAACTATTTGACTTATTATATATATATATTACTATATTTTGCACTTTTACTTCTCTAAATATATATTTATATTTATTATATAAAAACTAGAAGTTAAAATGAAAATTTTATTTTTTAAACAATTTTGTTTTAATTATATAAATTTATAAATTATACAAATTAAATAATATAAAATTATTTATTAATTAAAGAATATAATATCTTATAAATTTATTTATTAAAAGGAAGAAATATGTATAAATAATAAATAATTCTATATAATTAAAATAAAAATATTTAATAAATAAATTTATTATTTTAATCTTTAAAATTTTTAATTAAAAATATAATATATTTTTATATAAAAATTAAATAAACTAAATGGTTTAATAATTTTGTGGTTGTGGAGAAAGGAGTTAAGGTTTCAAATTTTAATTTTAACACTTTTATAATAGCTTAATTGCATTTAAGGAGCAAAATATGAAAATTTAAAAGTAGAAGAAAAATTTTGTAAAAAAAATAAAAAACAACATAAGTTTAAAGTCAAAACAAGTTGAAAAAAAATTCAGGAATAAATTTTGTAAAATTTTAAAAGTTGAGAAATAAATATTACAATTAAGTTTTTTTTTTAATTTTAGTAACTTACTTGACTAATTATTACTGTTTCCAGAACTAAATTGATTTTAAAAATCAATTTATTTATTATAATTTTAAAATTAAATTGATTAATCATGTATAATTTTAAAAATTATTTTAATATTTTATTAATTTTAAATATCAATTTAATCTACTATTTTTTTTTTTGGTTTTTGGAAATTTAGCGCTGCCGTTTTTTTTTTCTTTAAAATTTATTAGAACAACCAAGTCTAATTTTTCTTACAACAAACAACTTTTGGTGGAGGGAAATATGAACATTATAACAAATAAAAAAAAAATCATAAGAGCTACTTGAATAGTTGAATTCAATATTATAATATAAAATAAAAAGAAAATTTTCATTTTAATGATCTTTCCCTCTATTTCTTGAGAATTTTACAAGGTGAGGAGTTGCCTCTAAAATATCAATATAAATCCATGTAAATCTCTTAGAGTTTTTATTTATGTTTTACATATCTTTATTATATAAATATTTATTCTCATAATGTATATATTAATTATTATTTATTTTAATTATATGATACCAATAATTTTTTTATATTTTTTTATGATAATAAAGTACTAATTATATCTATAAATTAAACTTCCATAATATTGTTGCTTATATTATTGGATTTTAGTTCAGTCAAATTTGAATTAAAAAAATAACACTACAAAAAATTTAAATTTAATAAAAAATAAAGATAAATTGATCCAATTTGTCCGAAGTTATATATCACAAAACTATGGTTGTTTAAATTTTAAATTTACACTTATAGAAATAATTTGTTAAAATTTAACTGTGGTTATTAGATATTTTAAAATAATATAAAATATAATTTTGCTAACATTGGTAGGAAAGTTAAAGAATTTTAAATTTGCATAAAAAAGATTTTTAAATTGCTTAAACTCAATGTCAAGAATTAATATTAATAAAATTGATACGTATATGGAAGAGTAATGTCGTATTCATTATGAAGGTTTCAAAAACATAGAAACTATTGCATTCGAAGGTTTAATCACAAGATGAAGACTAATGAAATTTCAAAGAGAAATACAACATGAGTTAACTCTTCTTAAACGCGAAGTAGGGTCTAATAGTAGATCTATCTTGTATATATTTTTTGAATGTAATAATGATTCTTTGTAAACTTGTTTTTCAATCTTAAATCACTATTTTTAAGTGGTATTTGTGTGTAATAAACATAATTAGCCTTGTACTTGGGCTAGGAAGCCAATCCATATCCATTTCAGCTAGTAAGTGACCAAATTAGTGTCACATTTAGCTAGGTTTGTAGAATTGTCTTTTGACTAGCTTTTTAGGCCTAACCTCTTAGGTTTCTTAGGTTAGTTTAGGATTAGATTAAGACACTTAATCATGATTATTGCATACCTATATAAGGTCATTTTGTAATTAACTTAATCAATTTTTGATTGGAATGAAATGTGCATTGCAATTTTGTAAGACTTTCTTTGTTCTCTTGTTTTTAAGCAAGAACCTTGTTCTCATCAAACTTTTAAGATACTTGTAGCAAATATAACTATTTCTTATTTAATTCCAAAGAATTTGTGATGAAAATCTTCATCTCTTTCTTCTTTCAATTTTAATTCCTAAATTTTCTAAACTTAATTTTCAAATTTCACGAACTAGAGTGTTGGATGATCCCTAGATTTAACAAAAACTCTAAACAATATCAATTTATCTTACAACCAATAGATTTAGCAAATAAAATAAAATCTTAGAACCAATAATAATTATAATACGTTTTAGTAAATAAAATGATCGTCAAATGTTTTTTTACCAAAGGGAATAAAAGTTTAAAATATGATCATATTTAAAATTTGTTTGAATACAATTATTTTAATAAAAATAAAATATTTTAAATACATACACGATTGAAATTATCTGTATTTTGAAATAATCACTGTTTTTAAAACTTTAATTTATTTTTCATTTTATAAAAATTAACAAAGTATTAAATAATATTGATGACATCATCATTTTTTTTTCTATTTTTATTAAGTTGAAAGAGAGAAACTAAATAAATAAAATGATAATATAATTAAGATTTAAATATTTATAAAATGAGTGAAATATAAATCATGTAAAAAAATGTTCATTTCTTTTCATCTTTTAAAACACTAAAATTATTGTTTTGTATTATACGACACTTATCAATTTCTTATATATTTAACTCAATATCGTCTTATTATATCAAGTGACACCGTTAGTATTTAGAATGTTACGTTAATATATAATGTTTATAATTTTTTAATTTTTAATATAAATATTATTTATTTACTTTAAAATGAATATTAGAAACAAAAAATAATTAATTTAAATATTTTTAAAAATAAAAAAAAATAACTAAAATCAAAATTCACTTCATTTATAGAGACTAAAATTAATAATTTTAAAATTTAAAGAGATAAAAAATAAAAAAAATATAAAAAATAAAATAAAAAATCACTTATTTTACAAATATTCAAAATATATTTTAACCTATAATTAACTAAATTGATATTTCTTTGACATTGGTTTTATTTTGCTATAATATTTTCTTAATAGTAATCTAACTACTTTATAAAATAAAATGAAAAAAAGTGAATATATTTAATATTTTTTAAAAATATAAATATTTTTAAAAATATAAATATTTAATACATTTTCTTTAATAATTAAAATTATTACGATGATGTTCTATAAAATTCATTAATGTGAAAGGAATAATGGTTAATTTCGCAAAAAGTAAACTTAATTGATTTAAATTTGATTTTTTTTTCATCGATTGAAACTTGCGGCGCTGATTGATCGTGGTGTGAGGGAAACGGAAATGTGAAGCCGACAAACGCCTCGAATTTCTTCGAAAAAGACAAGGAAGCTTTGGTGATCACCGCATATTTGTATTCTTTTTAACGAGACATGTTAAAATTATTATTTTTTGTCGATTTTGTTAATTTTAATTTTTAGTACTGATTTTAAGCATTTATAAAATTTATATTAAAATATAAAATTATAAGTAATATTTTAATAAAAAATTCATTTTGAATTGATTATAATCAATTTTAAAAATTGGTGTTAATATTTTTTATTTTAACATGTATTTTTAAATATAAAAAATTTATTTTAATATATTTAATATTATTTCTCCATAGTTTATATTAAAAAATATTAAAATGTTTTTAAAAATTTAATAACTTGTTACTGCAAATAATTTAGTATTTATTTGTTAACTAAGGATCAAATTCGATGGCAACTTAGATATAAAATGGTAATTAAATATATAACTTTATATCAACCCGATAAAATAGGAGGAGGATTTATTAGAAGAAAAGCAAGTTTGAGATTTCTCTTTATTAAAAAAAGATAATAACTTTAACAAATTTAATTTATGGTAGCAAAGTCAAATAGTCTATTTATATAAAAGAATCTAGAAGTATAAGGCATTGATTGGGTTTATTGCATCGAGAGAGTTTCTAGAAATAAAAGTTCACTGTGAGGATACGATGCGATTTGAGTGTCCATTGAAATGACCCATCCTTTATATTGCTTTCCAACCTTCCAATGCCATATCATGATATTATGGGAATGGGATGCCCCGAGGGTCGGTGTTTGGACGGGAGCGTGATTGCGTGAAAAAAGAGAAAGGTAAAAAGAAGATAAGAGTGTGTTCCACTAGTTACTTTAATTAATTTTCAATTTATTTAATTAATTTATAAGTTTATTTCACTAAGAATAAATTTACATAAATTTATTAACATGGAATAAAAAACAGTTAAATTAATCTAGATATTCCTTGTTTAGTTTTTTATAATTAAAACATTTTACTTATAATTTAAAATTTATGTGATTAAATTATCATAGTTATAATTTTATTAGTTTATATTAATTAAATATTATGATATGATAATTAAATTTTTGACTTAAATATATTTTAGTTTCTTACAAACATGCCTATGTGTAATTTTAATCTTTTAAAATTTTTTTATTACTATTATATCATGTTATTTTCTTAATGCTATTTTTTTAGTTTTACAATTAATTATAGTTAGTATAATACTTTCGTAACTATTAAAATTAATAATATTAATTAAAATAATTAAGATAACGAATAATATTTTAAATTAAGATATTAGATTATTTTTAAACGTATAATTTAATTAATTAATTTAATTTTTAGTAGAATTAATATATTTATTATTCTATATAAATAAAATAATTATATATAATTTAATTTTATAATTTATTTTTTAATAATGCTATTCTTATTTTTAATTTATTAATTTATTTTTAACATTGTATATTTTAAAATTATAATTTATTTAGAAATTTGTGATTTAATTTTAATATATTATTTTATATTTTAATTTATTAATTTTTACCAATTGTAATATAATTTATTTTTAATATATTATATTTCAATTTATTTTTACTTTTAGAGATAAAAATTACTGTTTGAGATATATTTTAAAAATAAATTATATTAAAATAAGTTAAAATTAATAAATTAAAATATAAAAATAACATCAAATGTAATATATTAAGATTAAATTATATTTTAAAAAAGGTACAATATTAAAAATAGATTAGTGAATTGAAAAGTAAAAATAACATTAAAAAAATAAAATTATTGTTTATACTCAAAAAATAATATTACTGTTTATACTCAAAAAATAAAATATAAAAGTAAATTATATGTAATTAATTTACTTATATAAAATAATGAATACATTAATTAATCGAATTGAACATCTAAAAAATAATTTAATTATCTTAATTAAAAATATTATTTGTTATCTTAATTATCTCAATTAATATTATTCATTTTCTTAATCATGTTAATACTAAACTAACTAAAGTTAGTGATAAGAAATAAAAAAGGACATTAAGAAAATGTTAGGATCTAAAAATGACAAATTTTTTTTGCAATCATTAAAACTAGACAGTTATATTTATAAAATCTAAAATGTATTTAAGCCTAACATTTTTTTATTATGCTAACATGGCATCTTAATATAGTAATTATTATTTTATTTTATCTTTTCTATTTCTTAAGAGTTTTTAAAATCTTAATTTTAACTTTGGATAGAGACACATAAATGAAACTTTTTTTTTGCGTATGAACTCTTTCCTATTGATAAAAAGTTTAGGTACTATATTGCATATAATGCGTACAATTTCAGATTGAAAAAATTATATTCTTCTTCTCAATTGCATATAGTGGATAATTGAATTAGTTAATGTTTGAAAATTCATATTCTTTGTTGTTTATAAAGTAGTGGTAAAAATTATATGAAAATATATATTTTTTCATTATAAAATACTATAACAAGAATATAATATCCTAAGAAAATCTTTAATTTAAGAATTAACTTTGTTGATTTTTTTCTTCGTAACAAAGTATCTTTGCGTGATTTTACTAGAAGATGAAATTTGAGATTCAGAAACCCTTAAAAAATAAAATTAAAGTATTAGTTTCTATGAATTTAATTAAAAGAAAGTAAATTCTCATCTTACAATATCCAATCATCATAAATTAAGGGAGTTAGTATGTGATAATTCAATTACAAAATTTTTAAATTATAAAGACATTTTTAAAGTATTTTTATAAGGATCTACATATTAATTTAACCAATAAAAAATAAATAAGCAAGTATTTATAAAAAATAAATTAAAATTAAAATAAATCAAACTTTATATATATATATATATATATATATATATATGGTATATAATAAAATTCAGTATACATAAGCTCAGTTTGTGTTGGTTCATAAATAAATGGAGTTAGATCAAATTGTCAACGAAACAAACAAACCTATGAAATAGGTGGTTTGTGTCTATTTTATAGTGGCGTGGGATCTAAATAAAAATATGAAAAAAAATATGAATTACAAAATTATAAAAAAAATTGAGAAGTTAAAAAAAACATCAAAATAAAGACAAGAAGAGTTAAGAGATAAAGAAGTTACTTAAGAAGAAAATTTGTAATTTTTGTTTTTGAGTCATGCTTAACTTGTAATTTTTTCTTCATTGTATACTTTGGATCTTTTAAATTTGTCTTTAGTCATGTTATTTTTGGTTTGTAAAGTTGTAGGCCATTTCACCATGTATATGTGAGGTTGTCTTTAGGACTTATTTTTGGGCACACTTAGAAGCAATAGCTTTTGGGCCAAGTGGCCCATTGAGTGTGGTGCCTAGCTTGTCTTGAAAGGGGGTAGAGTTGACTTTTTATTCCTTTCCCTTGACTAGCTTAATTGAGCTTGGACTTGTCTTACATTAGCCTAAGTAGGATTAGATTAGTTAAGCTAGATTAGGAAAGCATATAAATACTTAAATTTGATTATGTTAATCACTTTTTCATTGGAATGAAATTAAGCTTCTAGCTTTTGAGAGTTTCTCTCTCTATGATTTTTATCAAGGATTTTATAAATTTTTGTGACAAATTTCACTTGAACTTATCAATCCCTTATGATTGTTACTTTCTTCATCTCTATTCTCATCCATTTTCATTTTTCCACCACTCTTCTTGATTTTCTCCAAATTAAAAAACTTAAATTTCATGTTCTTGTGTTGATTTGCAAAGATCCTTGAAATGAGGACATCATTTGGTCAAAGCCCAAATGGACTAAACATCATTTGGTATCTAGAGCTATGAATCAACACTTAGAGGAGTCCAAATCAACATTAGAATTGTGCAAATTGAAGAAAAAAACACACAAAAATGCTTTAAGATTTTATTGTTCATGCAAATTACTATTCACATGCACTGTTCATTTTCGAAATCATTGTTCACACGTAATGTTCATTTTCAAAATCACTGTTCATGTGTGTGTACTATTCCTCTGAGAGCTTCAAGAGGTCACACTTGGGTCCATTTCTTACTTATGTTTTGTGTTTTTGTTATTTTTGGCTGTTAAGTGTAGCACCCCATTTTTGTCCTGGTGGACATAAAAGGATAAGAACACCATACATCTCATAGGGCCCCATTCTTGGCCAGATACGCAGGAGGGACCAAAAGCACGCATCTTTGGTCCCGGATCCGCCGCCTGCCTAGGAACGACCTAAGAAGTAAGGAAATGTAGTTATAGTGGAAAACAACAGCAAGCGAGTAGACACACTATGAACTGAAGTGGACACACCATGAACTGATACGGTTAAGCCACCTGTAACATAAGGAAGGAATCGTAGGGATAAGGATGATACACGTGGCTAAATTAGATGCACTGGTAGCCTCAGGCGAGGCCTATAAATGGCTTCAAAACGAAGAGAAAAGGACGAAAAAAATGGACTGAAAAGTTGGAATGGAGAGAGAAGAGAGACTTCCCTGAGCACAAAGTTGCCATCGAGTCTTGAAGAGCATTCGAAGCGAGGTGGAACCACCGACGACTCCCATCAGAGCTGAATCAGTCCTGGTCATCCTCCTGGATTGGCCGAGTCGATTCTGGCTCTGTATAGCTGGTTCCTCCTTTGGAAGGGATCTGGCTTCCGACGTCCAAATTCAAATCTACGATTTCCCCATCGCGATTTAGGTCACGACATTAAGTTTTGTTCTCTTAACATTCCTGCATGTTTTTGTGTTCTTAATTCGTCCTAATTCCACCAATTGTTCATCAATGTTCCTATTGCTCATGATAGGTTCCTTTAATATTCCTCAAATGATTCATGATAATCTTGTTGTAGTTGTTCACTCAAAAAAAGTAGTTAACTCCATGAGTGCTTTTTGCCTCATGCATGCATATTGAGTTAATATGCATTGGCATAGCATAATTATTTTTTTACATATGTATTAGTTGCTATATGTTCTTACATGAATATGATGATTTGTATGATACACACATATATATACACAAAAAAGCATATCTTAATTTTTATATGGATGTATGATTGTCATGTTTTGTTCATGTGTCATTCACACACATACACATATAGTTCTTGTGTTCGGATGCTCACCATTTTTTGTTGTGTCTCCTCTATTGCTTTGTTTGTAGTGACAACGTTCATGGATCAAATTATATAGATGGGGATGCATCTAGGTCTACTATGTATAAATTTCGTTAAGGGCACCCAAGGTCTTGGTGGTGCATGACATTTTGATTATGAAAATTGTGAGATACGATGATGAAATCATATTTACTTTTGGTCCTTACAATTTCTTGCATTTTCCATTACCATATGGATGACTATGAAGTTTAGTCTCCTAAAGAAAGGATATGGTGAGCCTTGCATTACACCTTTAGAGACTGCTCTATTACTTCATCAGCTTGTGGTCCAAGGCCAAGCCTTGTTCACTTGTCTATTTCTAAGGAGGATCCCTTCGAGAATACACAATACTAGTAGGATAGTGGTCTCAAACCATCATAGGAGTATTAGGTTTTTTTATGTATGTTGTTGGGGTTATATTTTGATGTATGTTGTTTGACTTTATCACCTCTTTATTTAAGGTTGTATTTTGTTATCCTCTAATTGATATCTTTATATCATTTCAGTTATTACTTTATTAATTCTAACTTGAGTTTGTAGCACTTGAGGGTGCAAGACATATTTATATATTTCTTTTATGCATGATGTTTCTATTTAGATATTTTATTATTGTTGTCTCATGTATCTCTTCTAAAGTTGATTTTGTTTAGTTATTTAAACAAGAAAAATTATTCATATTTTATTTACTACTAATGTTTATATTTTCGCAAATCATAATTTGTTTCAAAATTAGAGTTGGTTGAGTCAATGTAATGTAACAAGGTGATACATGAGACATATCTAGAGAGAAAGTTATTTTTATATAAGGAAAAGAATAGTAAATCTAAATCATATAATCATCTTTAAAGGAGTCATGTGACTTTTGAAAAAACTCACATGACTTGTATATTTTAATCTTGACCATTTATCATAAGATCTACTAGTTAAAATTTATTCTTCACATTCTCACATTAAAAAAAGCTTTTCACTTTAAGTCATCATACATATATATATATATATATGCATGTCTTACAAGATGACTTCCTTAGGTAAGAATGAGAATAATTAGTCTCAACTTTTAAATTCAAATGAAAGTCTGAGATTAAAAAACCCACTTAGAAATTTAAACTTAAGTGATAGTGATGTCACCACTATTGTTGTTACTACCACTGTCATTGGCAATGGTGATAGTGGTTGCAACAGTGACAATGATGGTAGCGATAGTGATAAACATACACCACCATTACCAACCACTACTAATGGTGATGGTTCTCTTTTTTTTTTCTCTTAACTATCTCTCTCTCTCTATTATTCTCTCTTCTACTTCCTTCCATATTTTCTCCCAATTTAGTCATTAAGGATAGAAGTTTTTACAATTGAAACAATCTATATTGTTACTTCTAAGTGGAAGAGTAGAAGTTGAAGAATTATCATTAGATTTGACCTTTGAATGATAATTTTTCCTCTTATATATGGTCTTCTAACTTGGCCTTGCATCCTCTAATTATCTTTATCGTTTTGCTCTCTTTCTCTACTTATTTCATCCTTTTCTTTTAAGTCTCTCCACATACCTCCTTTTTCTCATGTCTTTTCGCATACCTCATTTTCTCATGTCTTTCCTCATGCCTTATTCTCTCAAGTCTTCTTTTTTATCCCACTCATGCCTTACTTTCTCTAACCTCTCACTTGTATTTTAATTATTTTTGAGTCATTTCCAAACCTTTCTTCTTTACCTTCCTATTTTTTTTCCAACTTTTCTTTCCAAACCTTTCTTCTTTTCCTTGTTAATTTTCCTAACTTTTCTTCATTTCCTTTCCTCATCCTCATCATTTAGGCTTTTCGTCATTTGAGCATTCATCCTTTTTCATTTCTAACATCATCATGGTGTATCTAGGAGAAAGAGTGGAAGTATAAGTCATTTTTATCTAAACAAAGACCAATAATAAAGAATCACAAAGTTAAAACAACAAATAAAAGAAACTAAAAAAATTCAAAAGACCTCATAACTCACTAAGTGTTTACACTCTAGTTCACTTGTATTTCACACTTAGAGACTTTTTCTCTAATGTTCACTCTTATTTTTTTATACTCCTATCTCACTTTATGTTCATACAAGAACCTCACAATTCAAGATAACGATTATTATTCTCATGAAAGAGGAACAAATTTCAAGTTAAACTTAAGAGGTTAACAAAGAAAAACTCTATGACAAACCTTACAAAATTTAAAAACAAACAATAAAAGCTAAAAAAGAATGTATAAGAGAAATGTAAAAGACTTTAAGAAGAGATTATAAGACCAACACATGCAATAGACAAGTTTTGAAAATTTTCATCTTTTTTTGTGAAGAACAAGTGTAATAAGAGAGCACTAAACTTGCAATTGTGAAGTAATCAAAATGAATTTGAGTATAAGGTATGTTGAATAAGACCATGCAGGCTTTTATCTTTCTTTTTATATAATTTTTTTTACACTTTGATCCCAAAACTTTTCATGTTATTTTTTGACATTTATATTTTCATTTTACTAAAAACCCCTACAAATCTTGCTAATATTTAAATTATGGCATTTCTTTAGGCTAAAATTCTCACTAACCTTACTAGTAACTTATATTAGGATATATACTTTATTTTATTCACTTAAATCAATATTTTAATGATTTAGAGACCTATGAATAAAGGGCACAAAGTCTTCATTAAGGTATCAAAGTTCCATTTTTATGTCTTAAAATTTGATACAAGTAAAAGTCTCAAGATTTTTAGTCAAAACAATAATATCCATCAATGAGCTTAACATAAAACTATGCATGATTATTTTACCAAGATATTAACCCAATATACCAATATTAAGTATGTTATACATTGGTTAGAGGTCCGCAAAATATTCAAACCAAACTGATTCGTTTCAAAATCGATCGAATTATTTAAAAGAACTGAACCGTTTCAAGAAAAATGAATTAAATCACTTTTTATAATCGGTTTGGTTAACAAAATAATGTTAACAGGTGGTTGAGTTTAGTTATTTAAAAGATTCAAACCATGCATGAGTAAAAAATGGATATTCGAAAATGAATTGATCCAAAAAAAAAACCCAAGCCCTTTTTAAAATAAAACGAACCAAACCAATTTTTAGAAGCATTTTGGTTAACTAAACCGATTTTAAAAAGTGATTTGGTTTGGCTTTAGTTTGATTTTATAAAAAAATCATTTTTGCACCCCTCAGAGTGACATATAAATATGAATAGAGACAACATGACAATGAAATCAACTTTAGAGTCTAATCAAGGTTATGTTTAGAAATATTTAATGTAATCAATCCTTATATTAATTTATTGAGTTGCAAAATCATTTATGAAACTTTTAAGTATTTCTAATATTTTATTTTTAATATATAAGATAGCTAATTCATTCAATTTATCTCATAACATTATTGATTTTAGATATGCTTTAAATAATTTTAATTTTGAAAATTTCATTTTAATGACAACAACCATTACAAGTATTATTGATAATATTCTATAAATGATACATATATTTGAAAAAAGAATTATAATTTTTATATAGATTAATATTTATATTGAAGTATTATTTTTTTTTCTTAATATTTCTCTTGATACTTTCAATTTTGAAAATCAATCAGGACCATTAATATTATAATGTTTACTAAATCTTAAAAAAAAACTCAAGATTAATACAATATTTTTTTTTTTCTATTCACCTTCTAAAGTTTTAATTTTTAACATTAAAATAAACAAATGGTTTCATATTATAAAAATTATTAAAATTGAACTTTAATATAAGAAAATGGATTGATCTATTCAATACATGCAAGTACAAATTTATTTTAAAGGTTGACTCCCTAGATTTTGTTTAATTTTAAAATTTTTAATACGTATAATATTTTAATATCAAGATAATTATTTTTATTTGGAGTTTACGTGTGTGTATGTGTAATCAAGAATATGTGTGCGTGTGTGAAAAATCCTAAACAAATCAAGAAGGTGTGTATATATATAGGTTGCATGCCTTTTTCTCGTATAAATAGCTAAGTTTAGATAACTTATAACAACTTTGGTTCATTTTGAATGATATTTGCTTTTCAACAATTAAGAGAGTGAATCTTGCTTGTTCTTGGATTAAAACACTTAATTCTCATCAAGTTCTCCATGAAACTTGTAGCGAATATCGATTCTCTTATCTAATTTTCCTTGAAAATCAATGACAAGTCATTTATAAACTCTTTCCATTTTCTATTTCAAATTCCTTTATCCTATCTTTAATTTTACAATTTATTTTACTATGATAATCTCTAAAAAATATCGTTCCTATTTTTGTACATAATGATGGAAATTATGAAGTGTGAGGGATCCAGTTGAGTTAAGACAATCCACGAGAATGATTCCAATAAGGTGAAATCAAGATCCTAAGTTATGAAATCCGGATTGTATAAGAGCATCCAGGCATAAGCGTAATCCTATCAAGTGGTATCAAAGCATCTCCACTTCACAAGGTGCTGCAATTGAAGCTCAACAACTTTGGTTTTGTATCCATCTCAATCACGTCAAGAGGTAAATTCTCGGATGCATAATCTTGATTCAATTATCGATTCATTTTGAAAATTTTAGTGGAGATTTTGTTTGCCTAAGCTATTGCAAACCAATTCCACTGTTTAATTGTCGTTTTTCCTTAATTTGATTTGGATAAAATTTTGAAAACAATTCATCGCGATTTGATTCTCATTTTGGTTTGATGATTTTGGTTATTGCGAAATTGAGTAAGTTTCTAGAAGAATTTGTGGAAGAATTATTGTGTTTGTCTTGTAAAATTATGGATCAAAATGTTGTATGGAAAGTGTGAAAGCAAAATTGGTGTACAACCTGTGGCCTAAACCAATGCAACAAAACAGAGCAGTAGCCACTAGAACAAAAGAAAGTGTATCAAAAGAAGAAGAAGAAGAAAGAAAAGTTAGTTAAAGATCCAAAGACAAATCACATATTGCACCTTAATTTCTAATTTGTTAATTGTGATTAAGATTTATGTAATAAGTTTGAACTGTGTTCGTTAGCACTTTGGACAACAAAAGTGTTTTCGTTCATTTCCTATGTGTTTTTGTTTCTCTTCTAGTTTTGTTTAATTTCATAGAGTCTTCATGTTGTTTTTTGTAAATTCCTATTTGAGTAACCTTTTATTTCTAGTACTTTTATTGCTTGTCTTCGTTTGTCTTCTATAGTTTTGTCATAGAATTTTCATCTTTTAAATTCTTAAGAGTTAGCGAGACTTAATGGATTTCATGTGCATCTAAGAAATTGATTAGTAGAATCTAGGTTCTAGTACAAGACATAATTGAGAGTAGAGTGGTAAGAGGCAAAGAAAGCACATTATAGAAAAAAAGCCCTAAGAGTGAATACACGAGTGCAAAGAATAGACACTTAGGAGTGGTGAGGTTTGTCTTGCTCTAACTCATGTATTACTGTAGGTTTTTTCTGTTTTAAACTGCAAGTGTTGTATTGATTGCAGAGGAGAAAGGGATGAGAGATAAGTGATGATATGGAGAGCTACTCACCTAAAACAAGAAAGGTGATGAGGCACATGAAAAGATTGGAGGAGAAATTAGAGAAACTAGGAGGAGGGCTATAATTCATGAGAATAAATATGTAGAGTGTCAATACAAAAGTAGACACCGTTAGCTGAAGTAAAGGGAAGTCCAGTGGTGTCTCCATGTATGAGAGTGAGGGGAGTAGAAGAGAGAGCCCTAACAGCCCGTCCAATAGGTCTTACAGGTTACATAAAAGTTAGAGAAGTGAGAGGCCAAGGAGGGAATTAAGACACGGAGAGGAGGAACCTAAGAGAGAAAGGAGGTATGAAGAAAACCTAGAAGAGTTAAAAGATATGAAGAAGACCCTAGGAAAGCTCCTTTGGATGCACTAAAATGTAAGATTCCACCATTCGTAGCAGATGGAGATGTAGAATCTTATATGGAGTGAGAGATAAATGTAGACGAAGTCCTTGTGTATGTTAACTATGATGATTACGTAAAAGTGTGGATGGTTACCTATGAGTTCAGTGGATATGCTTTTATGTGGTGGAACCAATACATTCGAGAAGTTAGAGAAGGTAGAAAAGGGCATATAAATACATGGATGGATCTCAAGAGAGAGTTGAGAACTAGACTTATACTTTATTCCTATCTTGGGACTTGTACAATAAATTACATAGAATGTATCAGGGATCCAAAAGTGTAAAAAAATATTTTAAAGCGATGGAAGTTGCTTTGATGAGAGCCAATGTTCTAGAGTCACATAAACCCACTATGACTCAATTTTTGCATGGTTTGAATAGAGAGATACATGACATGCTAAAGTTTTATCATTGCACCTCTTTGGACAACTTGGTGCATCTAGCAAGTCGAGTTGAGTCACAACAGAAGAGGTGTCTAGCCTTAAAGAGATCCAACCCTAGTAGTTTTGATAGTTGGAAGGGTAATGATGAAGAGAGAGAACGACCCAAACAAGACAAAAGTCCAAAGAAGGGGAGTATCCTAACTCATGGCCGAAAGGAAGAAACTACCCCGCCTAACTCGAGTTCTTCGTCTAAAAAGCAATAACATTAAGTGTTTTAAGTGTTTAGGAAAAAGACACATTGCCTCCCAATGCCCCTAATGAGAGGAACATGGTTGTGAGAGAAGATGGAATTGTGGAGAATGAGAGTTCCCGTGAAGAATCTTCTTTCTCAAGTGAGGTTGAGTCTTCAAGTGACTCATCTCATGATGAGGGTTATCTCCTTATGGTAAGAAGGCTGATGAACGTCCAGGTGAATGGGGATAGTGATTCCCAAAGGGAGAACATATTTCACTGTAGGTGTCATGTCGAGGAGAAGCTTTGTCCGTGCATGCATTTACATTTGGAAAGAGTAGTTGGAAAAACACTATGTAACTTTTCATTTTTGAACTAATGTTATATACTTACACTTTCAATTAATAATAATGACAATATTAATTATTAATTAATAAAAATAAGTTTGGGGTCAAAGACAATTTCCTTAATAGCCTCCCCTTTTACACGATTATGGCAACTAGACAACATTTTTCACCAAGAACACATCATATAGGGTATAATCCTTTAAAAAAGATTGACCAAACCAAACAAGATACTCACAAGGTCAACAAGACATCCATGAACTTGTGTATTCAACTTTCCTTACCTAGAAATCTGAGTAAGAAGCAAGTTTTCTCCAAAAATTTGTAAATAACCCTACAAGTCACCAACTAAACTCAAGATCCTTATGTAGAGAGTGTGAGGAAGATGGAACATTTGAGCCAAACAACACTTAGAAGTGATGGAAATTCTTAGGAATTAAACTCCAATGAAGCAAAAATGGAAGAAAAAATGGTGCTTATGAGGAAAGGTTTGACCTTTCCTATAGAGAATAAGGAGAAAAAATGGTTGAAGGCTTGAAGAGATAAATGAAACTTGGAGAATGAGTTGGGGTTTCAAGTCTACACCTTGTAAATAGGGTTTTAGAATTTTAGTTAAATGAATTGATGAACTTTTATTAAACAAATAGGGTTTTAGAATTTTGGTTATTGTTTTCCATCCTAAATGTAAAGTTGTCAAAGTGAGTCAATCCGACTCACTTAGGTTGGCTCATCACGAGTTGATGAAAAGTGAGTCAGCCCAACCTAACTCAACTCACCATAGGTTTGTGGGTTACATAGGTTGACTCACCTAATATTAAAAAGAAATAGAAAACAATATAGATCATTTTGTGCTATCAATATATATAAATTAAACTTTATAAATCATTAATTACAATTTTTACTGAATTTACAAATGACATAAAGTAATTAATAAAAATAAATACTTTTTAATTTTTAAATCTATACTCCAAATTTGATTAAAATTAGTAAAGTAAATATTATTTTAAATATATACTTCTAATCCATGAGTCAGCCCAGCTCACCATGAGTTCAACTCGAATGAACTTCGAGCTAAATAAGTTGAATCCACTTTACTTGATAAGTGTGGCAAGTCATATTTTTTCAACCCAAGCCAACTCGAACCTGTGGTGAGCCCGATTAACTCATAGGTTGCGACTTACATTGACAGTTGTACCTAAATGTAGTTAGGTTGGATAGACAAAGATCATGCACATTTAAAATTTGACACTAAAATGTATGATAAAAAGCTTTGATCAAGATGTAAGTAAATATACTTTTAAATTTACGAAATTTCATTATTAGACATGAGTAGTGTGTCTAATTGACTTTTTAAATCATATTAGACAAATTAAGGATAAAATGGTAATTTCTTGAATGTTTGGAGTGGTGCTAGTGTATTACTACTATACAG
The DNA here is from genome assembly GCA_025330945.1 of Mucuna pruriens. NCBI lineage: Eukaryota > Viridiplantae > Streptophyta > Magnoliopsida > Fabales > Fabaceae > Mucuna > Mucuna pruriens. Next base: position 1,245,961 of record JAENHJ010000528.1, on the reverse strand, counting down.
TTACTTATAATATTATTTTATTTTAAAGTATTATAATCACTTTAAAATTTCTTGTTAGATTAATCATGAGTGATTATCACTAATCATATTAATTTTCATGAAAATACTAATCATATTAATTTTCATGAAAATTTTATTTGTTTATTGTCATAAATCAAAAATCTTTTAACGTCTATTTTGTAACATAGTGTACTTTTTAGTTGAATTAATAACTAAAAATTAATCAAAAAATTGTATAAATTCTAATTAATAAAAATTATTTTGTAACATAGTGTACTTTTTAGTTGAATTAATAACTAAAAATTAATCCAAAAATTGTAGAAATTCTAATTAATAAAAATTTATTATTTAATTAATATTTCCACCTATAAATAATGAAATCAAATTATTTAATACAAACAGTACAAATCTAGGTGTTACATCCTATATATATATGAATGAATACAAAAAAGGTTAAGCAATGTCACAACCTAAATTGTGACGTTGGGAGGGGCCAGCCGAAACCACGTTGGCCAGGCAGGAGTCGCCACCGGCGTTTTGGTTTGGGGAACGCCAGGAAACCTGAAGGAAAAGCTGGTCTTGAATCAGAAATATGGGCTCGGGAGTTGGTTACACGCTAGAGGCACTAGGGGGCCCAAAGATGTCTATCACTTGATAGTTACCCTTGGCTAGCTATATGGGAAGTGGAACGGTGTTTTGCATTTGGCTTATGTTTTTTGTCTAAGTCCTGGGAGGAAAGAGAGTCGGGCAAGGTGTCTTGGATTTTTGGGGTTTAAGGTTTGACTTGATAGGGTGTGCCCTAGGCCTACGTGCCTCGGCTCAGAGGATTCAAAGTCCACGTAGTTCTGGCTGGGGATGTTGTTAGAAAAGGTGAGGCCGGGTCAATACCAGCTTGGCTATGGGAGAGGTTCGAGAGATTTGGGAGGCTTCGGAGGTTTGAGATTTGGCTTAGAGTTTCTGCCAGGAAAAATTGCTTCCCCTAACTCTTCATTTTGAGGCTTTTTATAGGCTTGGGATTGGACCGGTGGTTGCCCCCATATCCCTTGATTCTCTCCTGGTAGTGCTGAGTTTGTTGCAACTACCTTCCAAGATATTATTTTATATGTGAGTCAAGGTGGGTCCTTGGAAGACTCGGTCTCGGGAAGACTTCGTCTTGGGGAGACTCGATCCCCGACAGTTTTGGGGTGCAACAGTTGCCCCCTCTTTATTTGTGCTTATCCAAAGAAGGTAGTGATCCTTTTGGATAAGCATAAATAAAGAATCGGGACAGGCTTGGCGGGTCATACTTGATGTGGGATCCCTCCTGGTGAGGGGAGTGCACATTAGTTGGCGCCTAGGTTTACAAGGGTGGGGCAAAAAGAAAGGTAAGCCGGGTGCGCACCGGTTTGCAAAAGCAAGTAGTCTGAAATGGCAAGCCGAGTGCGCACCGGCTTGCGAAAGAGGATAGAGTAAAGTGACAAGCCGGGTGCGCACCGGTTTGCAAAAGCAAGTAGTCTGAAATGGCAAGCCGAGTGCGCATCGGCTTGCGAAAGAGGATAGAGTAAAGTGACAAGCCGGGTGTGTACTGGCTTGCAAGAGCTAGAATGAGACACTTGATTTTCCGCTGGCATCCGGGTTGGAACCATGGCACTGGAGTTTCCACTGGCGTCCAGGCTAGAATGAGACAGACACTGTATTTTCCATTGGCATCCAGGTCCGAGATATGGCATTGGACTTTCTCTTGGCATCCAGGCTAGAATGAGATAGACATTGGATTTTCCATTGGCATCCAGGTTTGAGATGTGGCACTGGACTTTCTCTTGGCGTTCAGGCTAGAATGAGACAGACACTGGATTTTCCATGGCATCCAGGTTTGGGATGTGGCACTGGACTTTCTCTTGGCGTCCAGGCAAGAATGAGACAGACACTGGATTTTCCATTGGCATCCAGGTTTGGGATGTGGCACTGGACTTTCTCTTAGTGTCCAGGCTCGCAAAGGTAGACACTGGATTTTCTCTTGGTATCCAGGTCTGAAATGTGACACTGGACTTTCTCTTGGCGTCCAGGCAAGAATGAGACAGACACTGGATTTTCCATTGGCATCCAGGTTTGGGATGTGGCACTGGACTTTCTCTTAGTGTCCAGGCTCGCAAAGGTAGACACTGGATTTTCTCTTGGTATCCAGGTCTGAAATGTGACACTGGACTTTCTCTTGGCGTCCAGGCTAGAAAAGGTAGACACTGGATTTTCTCTTGGTATCCAGGTCTGAAATGTGACACTGGACTTTCTCTTGGCGTCCAGGCTAGAAAAGGTATATGTGACAAGCGGAGTGCACACTAGCTGACACCCAAGCTTTCCAGATTTTATACGGCAAGCGGAGTACACACTGGTTGGTACTCAGGCTTGCAAAGTTTTACGCGGCAAGCGAGGGTGCACACTGACTGGCACCTAGGCTTGTAAAATTTATGCGACAAGCGGGATGCACACTAGCTGGCACCCAGGCTTGCAAAATATTTTGGTGGCGAGCGGAGTACACACTGGCTAGTACTCAGGCTTGCAAAGCTTTTGGCGGTGAGCGGAGTACACACTGGCTGATACTCAGGCTTGCAAAGTTTTTAGCGGCAAGCGGAGTACACACTGGCTTGTACTCAGGCTTGCAAAGTTTTTAGCGGCAAGCGGAGTACACACTGGCTCGTACTCAGGCTTGCAAAGTTTTTGGCGGTAAGCGGAGTACACATTGGTTGGTACTCAGGCTTGCGAGGTTTTTAGCGGCAAGCGGAGTACACACTGGCTCGTACTCAGACTTGCAAAGTTTGTGTGGCAAGCGTAGTGCATACTGGTTGGCACCCAGACTTGCAAAGTAAATGTGAGCTTTGAAGAACATGGGTAGTGGCTTCCTAGGCCATCGTGGAGATGACAACGTTAGGGGAACTTGCCGTGTGTGCTTCTTGGAGTCCGACCAGGGTTATAACGGCCTCCCTTGGGCCGAGACAATGACGGCCAACGCGGGAACGACCGAGATAGAGGTGGTCCATGGAGGGATTGCTGAGACAAAGACGACCTACACGGGACGGTCGAGATAGAGGCGGTCCATGGAGGGATTGCTGAGACCGCCGAGATGGAGGCGGCCTATAGAGGCAGCCCTTACCTGGGTGTGTGCCTAGGCTCGATTGAGAGAATGGGTCGTGATTATCTGGGCCTGTCTTTGTTTTTTTTTTTTTTTTTTTTTTTTTTTGTTTTTGTGTGGGCTCCAACATTTGAATTTCTGGAGGCAGTTGAAGGGTTGCGCGTGACTGGACGTGCCTCGCTACCTCTTCAGACAAGGCTCTTCATTTTCTAGAATGCATTGATGAGGGTGGCGCAATGATTACACCGTTTTGGAAAAACACGAATCTCAGTCACGGGGTTCCAAGGCAGGCGTTTATTTGGGAAGCACGCATTTTATCTGGTTTTACTCGTTTTTTCCTTTTGCTTCATTCCCATTTCCACTTTGTTTGTCTCGATTTGTCTTTGCTCGCTCTGCGTTTTCTTTCTTTTCAACCTTTCGCGGTCTTCCCAAGTCTTTGCTCTTCCTCAACCCTTCCTTGCATCCCCAGCCTTCGTCTTCCTTACCACCATGTCAGGTACTTATAGTTCTGAGACTTACTCTTCTTCTTCTTTTTCTTCTTCTTCATCGGGTGAGGACCTAGAGGCCATGCCCGTGGCTATGGTTGAAGGGGGTCTTCACGGGCCCCTGCACCTTTGGTGCCCGAGGTGGGTCCATTGGTGTGGGTCCACAAGGATGTGCTGGAAAATCAGTCTGAAATGACGCATTCTGAGGTGAGGTCCCTCGCAGAGGATGGGAAATGGGCTTGCGGCTCCCACGCTGATATGTTGAAGGTGGTGTGCTATGGCGAGAGGGAACGAGTGTGCCATGCCGCCAAGGAGGGGGAGGAGCCGTTCATTTATATGTATGAAACAATGTTATTGGATTTGGGGGTGATCCTCCCCTCTGACTTCTTCGAGGCAGATGTCCTAAGGAAGTTTAGGGATAGCCCCATCTCGACTTCACCCTAGTGGTTGGGCAGCGATTCATGCTTTCAGGGTGGTTTGCCTGGCCCTTGGGATTTTGCCCACTATCGCCGTCTTCCTCAGTCACTATACCACTCGAGTCGGCCAGTTAGTTGGCTGAGTCTTGCTGACGCCTCTGCCTAACACAAGGCTCTCACCTCCTACACGGCTTCCTACAAGTTCAAGAGTCGGTTTGTGAAGGCTCAGGCATCTGAGGCGAGTCACTTCTGCGTTGACCCCCGGCCTTTGTCACTGTACTAGCGAGAACCCCCTAAGTTCAAGGGGCTGGTGAGGGGCCAATTCTTTTTGGAGGCTAAGTTTGATTTGCAAATACTTGGATAGCCTGTCGAGAGGGAATGAACTCTGAGGGACATAGTGTCCTGAATCTCCACAAGCAATGCTACCTTTCGCCTGAAGAGTGAGTGTTTTTTTGAGTGGTTACTTTCTCTGACTCAGCCTTGCGCTGAAAGTGATAACATGTGGTGTTTTTGGCTTGTAGGTATGTTAAAGAAGCAGGGAGTGGACATGGCCAAGTTGATTAAGAAGGCTCGCCTGACCAATGATGCTAGGAGCTCTGGTCGAAAGGCTCTTGAGACCAACACTGTTGCAACTGCTGCCGTAAAGAAGTCGGTCGCAAGCCTGACCGAGAAGGACTCGGTCCCAATGGTTGAGAAGTTGACGACCCTAGTCGTATCCGACAAGGAGGCAGGCAAACGGGAGGCCAACTCTACAACTGCAGAGGAGGCGGCCACTAAGAATAGGAAAGCCACTGCTCCTCCTCTTCCACCTTTGCCTACTTAACCCAAAGGCAAAGTGGTGGTAACTTTAGGGCCAAATTTGCCCCCTGGCGGCTTGTCCTGCTACGTGGCTCCTCCTACTGCCAATTCCTCATAGGGCCCTAGATTTGATGCCTGAGGTCTTTTTCCTACCAACCGCATATCTTAGCATGACAGGGGGCTGCAAAGTGTCTACTAGAGCCGACAACTCGTTTGATATGATGACCACCTACATGGCACGTTCTATGGCTTCCTTGGAAATTTGGCGAGGGTTGGCGAGGAAGGCTGAGTAGATTGTGGCCAAGGAGGCCATCAATAAGAAGGAACTAGAGAAGGCTTTGAAGGCCAAGGCTGACTCTTTTAGCTGAGGTCCAGAAAATGAAGGAGGCTAGTCAGAAGGCCACTGTTGAGATAGAAGATTTGAAGGCCAAACTTGCTGCTTCTCAGGTCGAATCATCCTTGTTGAAGACAAAGGCATCTTCGTCGGAAGCTGAGATGGCCTCGTTGAGAACAAAGGCGTACTTGCCGGAAGCTGAGGTGGCATCGCTGAAGTCCACTCTTGTGGAATCTTTGATCGAGGGTGACAGAGGTGGAGGCTATTCTATCTTCTGATAAGGAGACCCTGAAGACTGCGGAAGCCAAGACTATGGTCGCAAAATCTGAGGCGGGCAAGTTGAAAGAGGAGAATACAGAGCTTGCTAAGAGGGTGGCTTGCTTGGAGGGGGCCATTATAGAACAACATGAAGATGAGTTCAATAAAGCCCTTAAGCAAATAACTCTATTGGCCCCAAATTTTGACCTTAGTCCATACGATATAACCAAGGAGGTCCGAGATGGGAAACTTATTTCCCTCTTGGATTCTCCTCCGAAATAGGCTTGTGATGACTTTAATAATGAAATGGATTTTTTTTATTTTTTTTATTTTTTTTTTTGTCATCTTCTTTGTTTTTTTTTGGATTTTCTGTTAAAAGGCGGAGGGGTTTTCTGTTGATTATTTAATGGTATCAATCAGATTTGGGATGATGGCTCAATGGACTTAATGCTAAGGGAAGTAATGACTTTAGTCCAGACTCGGGTCATAATGGCTTGATGGAATTGATGCTTAAGGGAGTGGGAATGATACTCTGGGAAATAAAGGCTTATAGACTCAGTGCTTGGGTATAGTGGCTTAAGAGGATTAACACAAAAGGGGAACAATGACTTAATGGAATTAATACCTAAAGGAAACGGGGCCAATGGCTTCTGGAGAGGGATTAACGCTTTTTAGAGGAGATCGCAGGTTTCGGTCTAGACTCGGCTTGAACCGAATGGGGAATGACCTTGACTTAGGTGCTTAAGGGGCATGACGGCTTGAAGGTTGGGGTAGTCACGGTAACTTAGGTTGTAAATGAGTTAGGGATCTGGACTGTCTGTCTCGATCACTTAGCCGACTTGGGCAAAGATGGGAGCGTGGGACGTGGATGAGTTGACTTTTTTTGGGCGTCGATAGTCGGGTGAAGGGAGGCATTCGGCCTTCCAGCTCCTGAGTACCACTCGGTTTCCCAAGAGCAGGGGGCTACTTGGTCCTCTGATATCGAGGTGTCATTCGGCTCTGAGGTAAAGCCGGTTTGATGGTCGTCTAGGATCTTAAGGCGAGCATTATCTAGGGTTAGGTTAATCAATGTGGCTCTATGGGTATGCATAATTTGGACAAGGGAATGCTAACTTAGGTATGTGTGACAGGGGAATGCTGACTTAAGTATGTATGAGTGAATGAGTTGATTGGGAGGTTTAGAGCTGGTTTGGATGATCCTAGACTTTGGATTTATTGGCCCCCATCTTGGCTTCCATCCCTAACTCTGTGACAATAGAAGTCATAGATGGGAAACTTGTGTCAGTTCTTGACTTAGGGTTGAAAATTGTGACATGAAACCAAATTGACTATCTTGAAGAGACAACTGACTTGGGGGTCAACATGACCAAGATGGCATGGGACCAAAATGACCACATCAAATTGAAAAAGTTGGCACTAAGCCATAAATGCCTAAGTTATGACCTAAATGACTAACTTAGGGACAAACCGACTCAAGATCGAAGTAATAGTGCTGGCATGGAGACTTGACACAAAGTCAATAGAGAGATTCGACACGGAGTCGGTAGAGAGACTTAACACGAAGTTGATAGAAACATTCAACACGAAGTTGGTAGAGAGACTCGACATAGAGTCAATATGGAGACTCGACACAAAGTCGGCAGAGAGACTCGACACAAAGTCGACAAAGAGGCTCGACACAGGGTGGGAGACTTAACACGGAGTCAAAATGATGACTTGACACGAGGTCGACAAAGAGACTCGACATGGAGACTTGACATGAGGTTGGCAGAGAGACTCGACATGGGGTCGATAAAGAGACTTGAGACGGATTCAACAAAGAGACTCATACGGAGTTAACCCGAGACAAAGTGGGCAAAGGACTTAACATAGAGTTGGTATGGGCCCAAACATGGTGTTGGAAAGTGGGAGTAACCATGGGATGGCGTGCGTGCATGCTGTATGTATGCATTTATGCATGTATGCAAACTAATTAAGATTTTATTTTGGTGGGGGGACAGACATTTGGATGCTCGGAATGCATGTCATATGTGCGGATTACAGGATGCGTGAATGTTTGAAATGCATGTGGGTTGCATGGACGTTTAACATGGAACGTTGGACGCATGGTCGCATGGATGTATGGAGGTTTGCCATGGATGGCTAGATGCATGGATGCTTGACATAAATGGCTAGATATGTGGTTGTATGAATGTGTGGAGTCGGGGGTTGTTAGATGCATGGATTACCGGGTGTACGTAATAGCAAGATGTGGAGTTGGACGGGGTACATGGGGTGGGCGTTTAGAAGAGGCAAGTCTCTATTACCCTACAGTTTGCCATCCCAAGACTCGTGGTGTAGGCAATTGAGATTCTTACGTTTCCGCTTTGGTGTTAGAGACGTCTTGGACGTTGTCACATTGTCATTGCTCGTGAGTTGAGACTAGTCAAAGGCTCACTTCTTTGAGCGGTCTTCAACTTTTTCATCTTAACTGTAACGCTCTTTTTGTTTCTTTTATTTTTGGCTTATGGAGGAATGGAAAGGATTGTATTTATGTTGTTCCTACGGAAGGTTTATCCTCATGTATGCAATTGTCGAAGAGTCCATCGCCTTTAAGGATAATTTGGGTGTATCTATGGGCTTCTTCTAGCTAACTTTCTCAAGGGGTCGCTTCAACTCCCTGTGTTGGTGGCTTATCCCTCAATATTGCATTTTCTCTTAGACTGCTCTTTTCAAGTTTTCAGTCTCAGTGAACTTTTATTTGATTCTTTTTTTTTTTTTTGGCTTTGACTTTTGCCTAGGTTGTTATTTTGAGGTTTCAACCTAGCGAGCCGCTTTTTTTTTGTCTCTTTTTTTTTTCTTGGGGACATTGAGCGAATGGGAGTTTTAAGCATAGTAAAGTTTGATGCGGTAGACCATCTTTCCTTCTTGGTTTGGAGGTCAAGTAGCCAGGCTAGATGCTTGAGGCTTTATGATTACCCTTATTATCCTTGCAGGTTTGATCGATGGAATAGTCAAAATTTGAACATGAGATATTAGAATCAAGGATGGATTTTTTATTGGTATTTTTAACTTGGTTTAAGCGCAGGAATGGAATCATGGAGAGTCAAAGTATATTTCATTGATTATTCAAAGAGAGAGCATTACAGTCAATGTGAAAAAGGATTGAAGACTACAAAACAGGGGCTCTTCTTAGGATGCAGCCTAATTAGAACTCGGCCGCAGCAGTTTTTTTTGTTTCTTTCTTTCTCTTTTTACGAGTCCTAGCCAGTTCATGAAACCAACAGTTAGGGATCCGAAGTCGCAGTCAAGTTTGTTCCTTCCTCTTCCTCGCTATCATAGGATGGGGGGGTTGTCGGCAATCCTCCCACGTTTGAGGCCGGACTCGATTCTCTCCCCCACAGTCACCAAATCTGCGAAGTTTGATGCCACGCTCCTTCAGGCCTTGTTGTAGCAGGGGGATGGCAAACCTAGAGGCATTCCATATTGCGGGAAAAATCTAGGGGATATGTTGGAGTTCCCTGCGTTGCGGCGGCCCCCGGTGTAGTAGCGGGAGCTGGAAGAGGGGTGTTCCGGATAAGGAGCTCGAACACCTTGTTAAGCTGCTCTCTCATTTTGCCCATCTGTTCCCTTATTTGGCCATCCTCGGTTCTTGTTTGCATGCTCTACTACTCCAGTTCGTCTTGCTTGCTCCATGTGTCTGGTTCGGGCTCAGGTATGGTATGAGTGGCTCGAGGTTGCTCTGATACCCCCTAGTTTGACGTTGACTCCACCGTTTCTAGGATCTGACCAATTTGTGGCCTTAATTGTCTAACATCATTTTTATAGCGCTTCTTGTTGTTTTGCTAGATCCTTTTTAGTTGTCTTCATCCGTTTTGCCTTGGGAAGCACCCTGTAAAGGTTTTTCAAAACTCGATCCTTGCCTTGTTATTGGTCTTGGTGAGCTAGTCGGGTGGAGAATGAAATGCAATGTGATGAAATGCAACACCTAATCTTAAATGCATGGTGGAGATGAATGTAGAATATGATGCATGCTATTTTTTTTTTTACAAGGTTAGAATTGAATGGAAAGTGGAATGAGCCATCTATGGAAATGTCATGGGGGTAGAACGAAATTAGGGAGATGGAAGAAAGCCAACTTAAATAAGAGGATGGCACGGGACCGGATGCGACTTTGAATCGACACTAGGGTAGGGTTGAAGTTGGATAAATGGGAATAGCGTAGAGTCAGACTCGGATTGGAATCGACACAAGGGCCAAGATGAAATTGGTTAAATGGGGACGACACGGAGACGAGCTCGGATCGGCACAAGGTGTACTGGCTAACCCAGGTTCAGGTGTACTAGCCAACTCAGGCTCGAGTATACTGGTCGACTCAGACTCGGGTGTACTGGCCGACTCAGGCTCGGGTGTACTGGCCGACTCAGGCTCGGGTGTACTGGCCGACTCAGGCTCGGGTGTACTAGCCGACTCAGGCTCGGGTGTACTGGCCGACTCAGGCTCGTGTGTACTGGCCGACTCAGGCTCGGGTTTACAAGTTGACTCGGACTAGGGTTTGCTTGGCCGGCTCGAATTGGGGTTTGCTTGGCCGACTCGGACTAGGGTTTGCTTGGCCGGGTCGGACTAGGGTTTGCTTGGCCGGCTTGGACTAGGGTTTGCTTGGCTAGCTCGGACTAGGGTTTGCTTGGCTGGCTCGGACTAGGGTTTGCTTGGCCGGCTCGAATTGGGGTTTGCTTGGCCGACTCGGACTAGGGTTTGCTTGGCCGGGTCGGACTAGAGTTTGCTTGGCCGGCTTGGACTAGGGTTTGCTTGGCTGGCTCGGACTAGGGTTTGCTTGGCCGGCTCGGACTAGGGTTTGCTTGGCCGACTCGGACTAGGGTTTGCTTGGCCGACTCGGACTAGGGTTTGCTTGGTCGGCTCGGGCTAAGGTTTACTTGACCGACTCGGACTAAGGTTTACTTGACCGATTCATACTAGGGTTTACTTGGTTGACTTGGACTAGGGTTTACTTGGCCGACTTGGACTAGGGTTTACTTGGTCGACTTGGACTAGGGTTTACTTGGCCGACTCAGACTAGGGTTTACTTGGTCGGCTCGGACTAGGGTTTACTTGGCCGGCTCGGACTAGGGTTTACTTGGCCGGCTCGGACTAGGGTTTACTTGGCCGGCTCGGACTAGGGTTTACTTGGCCGGCTCGGACTAGGGTTTACTTGGTTGACTTGGACTAGGGTTTACTTGGTTGACTCGGACTAGGGTTTACTTGGCCGGCTTCGGACTAGGGGTTTACTTGGCTCGGACTAGGGTTTACTTGGCCCAGGTTTAGGGTTTACTTGGTTGACTTGGACTAGGGTTTGGTTGGCCCCTAATCAGACACATGGTTAGATGGGCCGCTTTCCCCTTTTCTTTGGGATCTTTCTAATCATCCTCTCCAACAGGTTCTTGGGTCTATAGACCTTCCCTGGGGGGCAGTACCATGGACGGGATAGATTTCCCAGAACATGGTCACCCCTCAGATGGTCGGCCCCTGTGGAACTATCGCGATCCCCAAGATCTTGAGACATCTCTAGCATGGAGACCACTACACATTCCTCTCTCCCTAACTCACAGGCCTGGGAATAAGGCCCCGCTCATGGGTGTAATCACATAGTAGCAATATTCCCCGTAAAAACCCCATTTTCTCACAATATTATAACATCATATCATCTACCCTACGGTTTTCACAAGTAGTATACAAATATCAAATTCAAATTACAACACATGCAGCAATTAACAAACACAGATAGAAACACATGACCCAAATTGAAATGCATGCACCAATTAACAAGCACAAGTCCCAATATAGTCCTCTGATTTTGTCCCAACCTTAGAGTTTTCCCCCACAACCTTAATTCTCGTGCAAAATATATTTCAAGTAATGACAATTTTATATATTTTTTCTAGAAATTTTTCTTTCAAAACTCATATTTGAGGTATAATTAAATATTAAATACAAGCATTTCTTGAAAAAAAAATTGAAAAAAATAAAATAAAATAAAATTGAATCCTGAAATTGGCAAACATAAGCACCAATCTTCCCTATGCAACTAACCTAATAGGGCTCAACTCTCAATAAAACAGGGTCCCCAGTGGAGTCGCCATCTGTCACAACCTAAATTGTGACGTTGGGAGGGCCACCAAAACCACGCCGGCCAGGCAGAGTCGCCACCGGCGTTTGGTTTGGGGAACGCCAGAAACCCTGAAGGAAAAGCTGGTCTTGAATCGAAATATGGGCTCGGGAGTTGGTTACACGCTAGAGGGCACTAGGGGCCCAAAGATGTCTATCACTTGATAGTTACCCTTGGCTAGCTATATGGGAAGTGGAACGGTGTTTTGCATTTGGCTTATGTTTTTTGTCTAAGTCCCGGGAGGAAAGAGAGTCGGGCAAGGTGTCTTGGATTTTTTGGGGTTTAAGGTTTGACTTGATAGGTGTGCCCCTAGGCCTACGTGCCTCTGCCTAGAGGATTCAAAGTCCACGTAGTTCTGGCTGGGGATGTTGTTAGAAAAGGTGAGACCGGTCAATACCAGCTTGGCTATGGGAGAGGTTCGAGAGATTTGGGAGGCTTCGGAGAGGTTTGAGAGATTTGGCTTAGAGTTTCTGCCAGGAAAAATTGCTTCCCCTAACTCTTCATTTTGAGGCTTTTTATAGGCTTGGGATTGGACCGGTGGTTGCCCCCATATCCCTTGATTCTCTCCTGGTAGTGCTGAGTTTGTTGCAACTACCTTCCAAGATATTATTTTATATGTGAGTCAAGGTGGGTCCCGGGAAGACTCAGTCTCGGGAAGACTCAGTCTTGGGGAGACTCAGTCCCGGACAGTTTTGGGGTGCAACAAGCAAGAAGGAAAGTGAATTAAGTAATTTAAAAAACTTTCAAAAAATAATTTGAATCTCATTTGAAAAAAAATTCAAAATTAACTTGCGATAACTTTAGTCTTTTATTTCCAATTGAACATTAATAAAAAAAAATTCACTTTAAGGTTATTATAGGATATTTATGGTATGCTCCTAACCTCTTACTCCAAGTTCTAATACAATGTTAATGTATGGTGACTTAATCTAGCAAATGTATCTTTAATAAGGATATGTAATATAATGCGTGATCAATTCAAACAATATGGCACTGATATATATAACAATGAATTCAACAGTATAGAATCACAACATGGATAACAACAATACCCAGTATCAATATTCAATGAACCTTGACCACTACAATTCAATATACTCCAAAAACAACTCACTTGAATCAATACCAGTATGTAAAACTAAAATTTAAAGATATATAAGGTTAGAAAAGATTGTAAAATTGACTTTATAGTGATTAATTTTCTACCACTGAGAGCTTTATCCAGTACTAACCACCTAAATTAAGATTTTCTACTCAAACTTCAATTGTACAATCAAGATACCTCCTTCTTGGGATACCACATCCAATAATCCACTTCTTTAGGGATACAACACTTTAGAATACTTGAATTCCTCTTCAAAACTTGTAATCTCGCTCAAACCACAATAAGAACCACATACACACAAATTTTAGTGTGCAAACTTAGACCAATCTTCAAGAAAGCAATTGAGAAATGATTTGACAATTTCTCCATTGTAACTCAGTAATTTTAATAATTGTTTAGAAAAAAAATGATCCACATTTATAAGAAATGAGTGAGGTTCAAAAAGGTCTTTGCACATAGTAATTGATTACTCTTCGGTGTAATTAATTACTTAGCTCAAAGTAATCGACTACTCTAACTTGCAATCAATTACCCATCACAAAATCATAAATTGACAACTCTCTAGAGTAATCGATTAGTGCTCTATGAAATCAATATAATAGATTGCTACAAAAAAAAATCAATATTTTAACTCTATGGAGTATTCAATTACTGCATCAAAGAATCCATTACTTTGATTATAAAGTGTAATTGCAATGTAATTAATTGCTAGATGTGATACATAAAAATACCATCTAATTACTCGAACAATACTCATGAGTTGTGTCCAAATTGATCATTATAAAAGAGATTATGTGTTTTAAAAATATTTTTATAAATATAACGATATGAGAAACTCATAGCTGGGGAAACTCATGTCAATGCAATCAATGATGAATGAGAATAGACATATTTACCCAAAAAAAAAAAAACTCAAAACACTCAAAGTTGAATGAAAAAGATAAAATAAATTACTAGTCAAATAAAATACCATAATGAAAGTAAAAATATAAAAGTGGAATCACTAAAACTTAAGAACTTAAACAAGTAATACATGTGGAAACTTATAGACTGCATCATTTTTATTTGTGTTTCCATTTGTCTTTATGGTGTATTTTGTGTGTGTTCTCTTATTTTTCGATCCTTGTTATTTGCGGGTTATTTTTTTCCAAAAAGTGAGGTGAAAAGACATCTATGCCATATGTCTTCAATTTAACAACAGCAAATGTAAGGTCGTGTTCTCTTTCTATGAGCAAGTTTATATACGTGGGTGATGTCCTGTATTCAACTTTTTTATTTTTGTTTTTAATTCTTCAGATGGTGAGACCACTATGTTTGTGTCGAAACCGTATTAGGCTCGTTCATATTGTTATTAGTTTTCTAACTTGTTAAATGTTTAAACAACATTAAATGAACGAATAAGCAGATCAACATCAGTTTGGGTGCTTTCTGCGTAGGTGTCTCCTCCAGGTCATATGCAAAACAGGCTGGATTTGCAATGGCACCTTGAACAGTATGTTACTTGAGGACATGAATGTGGTTATAGTTATGCAGCCACCATTATCATGATAAAACCAGCCTTGAATAGAGTATTCAAATGACCCTTAACAGAGAACAAATATAGTAGCTATTTCAATCCGTCAAACTAGTGTTTCTAATTTGAAAATAGTATTTACTCCCCTGCAACTTGAACTGTAGTACTATTGTATTATGTGAATCCTGTAGTTTAGCTAAAATGACATTTCACCAAAAAAATAAAAAAGAAGCTAAAATGACAGAAAATGTAAACTTACCAATATTTTGAATGCTTCTAGCCAAAGCTTCCATTGGGAATGCCACAAAAGTTTAATGATTCAAACAAGTAAACTTTATGACTGTAATTTAGTCAAAGTACTTGCAAAATATGGTGATTTTAGTAGGTTACCATCTCTAATATATGTTTGATCCCCAAGAAGTAGAATCTGGTAATTTCCTGCGACATTGATGATAGGTCCAATGAGTATCCCACCAGCAAGGGCTATGGTAATTTTTCCAGCAGTTGAACTACACTTAAATGACTTGCAAAACTAGTACATGTCCTCAAATTTTAGGTGCATTAAAATTTCTAACTCCATCAGTGCGAGAAAACAACAAAAAAGTCCAGGTTCTATTTTTTTTTTTATTTCTTCTATAAGTCTAATGAAAATATCCTTAATTTTTTCATATTTCGTTTTTCTTTTACATTCATCTCACACTTTTCTCTATCTTTTTTGTTTCTCATGGTTCATGACATCTATAATTTTTCCATTTCTTTTCCTTTTTATTTCACTCTTTTAACCGGGTCTATATACTCCTTGAGTAGCAAAAATTATTATCCAATTAATAAAAAGAGAAACTAATCTCTGTTTTGTTATTTTTAAAAACTATAATCTAAAAACAATAAACGATCAATATATATTTTGTTAACTTTGCATGAGATCCCGACTGTGACATGTTGGAAATATGAAAAATTATCCTTAGGTTCCTTATGATCTTCTACCGTTACACTAGATTATCAAAGCCATAAACAAGGATGAAAAAAACAATTAAATACCTGGATCCATTTGCGGAATCTTCAATGTCATCTATCTGATTGAGAACTGCTGATTGAGAACTGCTGATTGAGAACCGTTGGTTTATGGTCTTCCTCAACCTTTCCTTATGTGTCAGCCTACATATAGAGAATGTGTTTTGGTTTGGTGTATTGGGGACCATAACCTTTCCTTATGTGTCAGCCTACATATAGGGTTCCCATTATCCCCTAACGGGCCAACCTGGTATCCACTCATTAAGCCCATATCAAGTCTTATCAGGAAGTCTTTTGATTACTTAATTGGATCACTTAAGATTATAATCACTTTAAATAAATAGCCATATAATTGTATTTAAAATATAAAGCCCACATGATTATAAGAAATTATAAATTTCTAACAATCTCCCACTTGGGCTTCATATTTTCTTGAAACAATTATATTACTCAATTCCTTAGGCGCGCCAGTATGCTATTTATTTTAGACTTCCTCTTGATACAATCTGGTCCATCTTGTACATTAACAATGGAACCATTGCATCTTTAATCACTATTCAAGCGTGACTAAATAACGATGATCACCATATTAATATACTCAATGACATAGATCAAATATGGATGAGTGGCATGAAAATTACATGCAATGTGATCTCAAACATGTCTATTTCCAATTGGTCCTG
Source organism: Mucuna pruriens (assembly GCA_025330945.1). Taxonomy (NCBI): domain Eukaryota; kingdom Viridiplantae; phylum Streptophyta; class Magnoliopsida; order Fabales; family Fabaceae; genus Mucuna; species Mucuna pruriens. The sequence goes on along the minus strand of JAENHJ010000528.1, from coordinate 1,230,110 downwards.
ATTTTTAATCTTTATGGAGATCAATCCAAATTCTTGTAACATAATTAATATATACAAGAAAGCATAAGCGAGTTCAAAATATAAATTTAAAGCATCAACTTTATTTCTGCAGAAAATAAACAACAATTAAATTATTCAAATTGAAACATAAAACATATAGGCTCCCACTAAACTAAAGTACCCTAAGGAATAACACCCATACGAGTAGTGTGCTCCTCAAAGAACCTTAGGTATTAGCCCTTTAGTCAATGGATCAGCTAACATAAAACTTGTTCCTATATGTTTTATGAAAATTTGTTTATTTTGAACTCTGGTTGGATGCCTCGAAGCAAGCCACAAACTCTATAGCTATGGTCAAAGAGGCTATAAGAGTCTGTTGAATAAACTTCTAAGAGATAGCTCCTCCAACCAACATACAGATGTATCTAGACATGGAGCGTTTGCTATCGTAACATCTAGCAAAATCGGAGTCAGAGTACATGATGATCTCCAAACCTTCAAACTACCGATAAGTAAACATGTATCATTTTGTTCTCTTTAAGTAACGCATCACGCGTTTAATTGCCTTTCAATGCTGCATTCCAAGATTACTTAAATATCTGGCCAAAACTCCTACCATAAAAGCAACACGGGACGAGTACAAACTTGAGCGTACATTAGACTCCCCACTGCTAAGGCATAGAATCTTTTTTGCATCTCATTTCTTTCAAGGTCATTGATGGGGCACTGTTTTAGACTAAATTTGTCTCCCTTAGCTATCAAGGTGTCTCCTGGTTTACTATCTTTCATGCCGAATCTCTCTAAGATTTTGCTGAGATAGTTCTCTTGTGACAACCTTAGGACACCTTGAGAACGATCTTAGTATCTGAATGCCTAACACAAAAGAAACTTCCCCAAGATCTTTCATCTCGAAATTCTTCATAAGAAATCTCTTGGTTTCATGCAACAAGCCTGTATCACTACTAGCAAGTAGTATATCATTGACATATAATACTAGAAATATGTATTTACTCCCACTGAACTTATGATATACACAATCATCAACTACATTTGCCTCAAAATCATATGAGGTGATTACTTGATGGAACTTGTGATACCATTGACGAGAAGCCTATTTTAGGCTATAGATGGATTTCTTTAGTTTGCATACCATAGACTTATATTCGTTTGAAACAAAGTTTTCAGGTTGCATCATATAAATTGTTTCATCAATGTCGCCATTTAGAAACGCAGTCTTAACATCCATCTGATGTAGCTCTAAATCAAAATGAGCTACAAGTGCCATTATGGTTCTAAAAGAATCCTTTGAAGATACCGGAGAAAAGGTTTCTTTGTAGTCAATGCCTTCCTTCGAGTAAAGCCTTTAAGAACTGGGACGAGTCTTATATCTTTCGATATTACCTTTAAATCCTTTTTGGTTTTAAATATCCATTTGCAACCAAATAGGTTTTACACCTTCAGGTAATTCGACGAGATCCCAAACGTCATTGTCTTGCATAGACTTCAACTCATCTTTCATGGCATCAATCCATTTTTGAGAGCTAGAACTCAGATAGCTCGACGTGTTGATTGATCATCTTCCGTCAAACCAATGCCATCTTCATGTTCTTGGAGAAAGACAATGTAGTCATTCGGAATCAAGCGTGTCTCCTCTCTAATGGATCTCCTTAACGACACTTGTTGAGATTGTTGGGTTGCTCTATTGGTGGTTGAGGAAGAACTTCATCACAGCCTTTGTTCGAACAATGTCAGGAATAATAGTTTGAACATTGTCTCCTATTACTGGAGTTGTTTCTTGAATAGTAATAGGCACAAGGACTTGACCAATGTCATTGATGGATTCTTCCTCAAAGACAACATTCCTTATGTTCTCTTCCTTCCCAAACTCAACTTCCTCAAGAATCCTCGCATTATCTGTTTCAAAAAAAAAAAGATCTTAAAGTGGGATCGTAAACTTATAGCCCCGAGATGCTTGGCTTTTTGCCAGTCCATAGTTCATAAGGGGTTTTGTTAACTGCTTTAGTTGGCACCCTATTAAGGATGTGAACTGCGGTCTTTAAAGCTTCTCCCCAGAGTGACTCTAGTAAAGAAGAATGATTAATCATACTTCTTACCATATTCTTAAGAGTCCGGTTTCGTTGTTCTGCCACACCGTTCATGCTAGGTTTGTCTGGCATGGTGTATTGCGGAACAATTCCACACTCTCTGAGAAAAAGAGCGAAAGGTCCTGGACGTTGTTCTCCTGATCAGTCATATTTTACCATAGTATTCACCACCACGATCAGATTTGACGGCTTTAAAAGACTTGAAAACGTCTAGGGATTGGGACTTCTCATGTATTAGATATAGGTAACCGCATCTAGAGTAATCATATATGAACGTAATAAAATATTGTTGTCCATTCCATGAGGCTGTAGGGAAAGGACCACAGATATCTGTATTTATTAGTTCTAAGACATCCTTAGCTCTTTCGACACCTAATTTTCTTTCATTGAGAAGACCCTTCCGCAACATCCTTAATGTTCTTCCTTTTCTTATTCTGATAGGTCAAAGCAAAATAAGACTTTCAATCTCAGCTCTCAAAGAACGCCTCTTCCTTAAGTATTTTCTTTACCTTGACTCTCAAAAATAAAAGTCCCGAAACGCTTTTAAAATCAAGCGCCTACGATCATGCATAAGCACATTTAGTTAGAAAGATTTCCATTTCTTAATTTTAACCTCTTGAAGGTTATCCTAGTAAGAATAGGTTTCTCTACCAAGTCGCTAGATCAAAACTCCATGATACCGAAAGACTATTGCTACAACTTCCTTCCGCACTTGAAATTGGCCCTGCTCAAAGATTATGATACTATTAATTTGAGCAGATATGTTGACCACACTAGTAGCAGCAATTGAAAAGAGAACATTGAATATACAACACATAATTAATCTTTATGATGAATTTAAAGACCCAAACAACATACCTAATTTCCATTAATCCCCAATCATTGGATTGATAAATTAATCGCAGTGGTACTTCAACGCAATAATCAAATATTGACAATTAGTTCACAAATAATAGCTTTCGTTGGACCGACTATTATTCACATGAACAATAAAACTTTATAATCATTACATATTTATTATCACAGTATGTTATTATTTGGGCAAATCACCGCGCCTTCTCTCCGGGCCGATCACGTCATAAATAATTTCATACGTCTATGTAATTTAAATTAAATCAATTTTCACAACAGGGATTACGTTGGCAATTTATTGCTACAATTAATTTAATTTTTAAAAATTACTAGACTACCAAAATGGATGGGAAGGGTTCAAAATTCATTGATACTACTGTATATAGGTTTAATATTTATAAATAAAATAGATAAATAAATAAACCCATAAAACCATAATAGGTCTAGGGATAGAAATTTTCTACCAATAAATAAACCCGGGTTCAGTCCTTTAATGATGTAAAAATATATAAATTTTTGCCCTTAATGTCATGAATTTAATATTTATAAAATAAATAACCTCGTCCCTAATTACAATTCCAATTAAACTGAAATCACTGCCCACGTATTGGGCATGAATCCTCCATTTATCATGTCCACGTAATCAAGAATTTAGGAAAAATTCTGAACCCGTAATCTGGGAATGCTCATTAACCACTACGTGATCCGGCATAATATCACGCTCCAAGGCGGATCACGCGGCACGATCCGACGGAAGTTGAATTTCACACTGCAGGCTCCACGTATCTTGCGGCAGAACGCCAAATTGAATTGAAACCTATGTAATTCGGAATTACTCCAATTGCCCACGCGCCACTTATTACGTGAATTAGCCCCACGTATTCCGAAAATTGAAAACCACATTCCACTAATTGCACGGCACTCTGATTGTGGAAAATTCACATTCACCACATCGACACCAGTCTCGGAAAATTGAAACCGAAAATCCAAATTGATACGTAATTGAAACCGAAAGTGACGTAACCGGAAACCGCAAAAGCCAAATTTACTAAAATTATAGCTGAAAATCCAATTTTATTGGATTTTGTACTAATTCTGGATAAAAAAAAATACGATTTGTCATCGTATCTATATCATGGCTCCAATTCATATAAATTTTGCATCTGAATTTTGGATGAATATTTGTTATGTTACTATATCTCCTAGTATCCTTCAAATCATATAAAATTATGAAAATAATAGGAGCACATACATATAATATGGAAAAATTCATTCCAAAATAAAATTTTAGGCATTCAAAAAATCAACCTTATTAAAGCCTAATAACCTAATGTTAACGGTAGCTCTGATACCACTTGTTGGAAATATGAAAAATTATCCCTTATGATCTTCTACCGTTACACTAGATTATCAAAGCCATAAACAAGGATGAAAAAAACAATTAAATACCTAGATCCATTTGCGGAATCTTCAATGTCATCTATCTGATTGAGAACTGCTGATTGAGAACCGTTGGTTTATGGTCTTCCTCAACCTTTCCTTATGTGTCAGCCTTCATATAGAGAATGTGTTTTGGTTTGGTGTATTGGGGACCATAACCTTTCCTTATGTGTCAGCCTACATATAGGGTTCCCATTATCCCCTAACGGGCCAACCTGGTATCCACTCATTAAGCCCATATCAAGTCTTATAAGGAAGTCTTTTGATTACTTAATTGGATCACTTAAGATTATAATCACTTTAAATAAATAGTCATATAATTGTATTTAAAATATAAAGCCCACATGATTACAAGAAATTATAAATTTCTAACAATGTGACAAGCAATAAAAAAAGTTCATAATGGGCTTAGCCCTCTTCATTCATAACAAAAGGCGAATGTTCTGTTATTAATAAATATACTTTTATTTTTAATTTAATTTTTTATAATTTTTTTAAAATATTCTTATTGAAAAGTCTTTTTTGGAACTATATTTTAATAAAAAAATATGTAATTTCGGAAATTATTTTTTGGAATATGTATTTCTTGTTCCAGGAAGTACTTTATATAATATGTATATTTTTGTTCTTAAAAATATTTTTCAATAGAAACAAAAAATAAAAATTAAATTGTATTTTAAAATGCAATGTTCATTGTTGAAGAAAATAACGATACCTAGAAAATAATTAACATTGATTAGTCGAAGAAAATTATCATTACATATTGATATCCATTTCATAAAGTATTTTTTGGAAAATACTTTTTAGAACGTGTATTTTTGTTCTACAAAGTATTTTCTATAATAGGTACATTTTTGTTCTAGAAAAAATTTCTAGTAGAATTAAAAATATATGTTAAATGATTTAAATATTTTTTCAATTCCTGTAAAATAAATGATTTTTTATTTTAATCTTTATAATTTTTTTTATCAATTTTCATCATTCTAAAATTTGAATTTTTATTTTTAATCCTTACTATTATGACACTTGTTAGTCACATATACCTGTAAAGGAAAGTTAAGTTACCATCATAAGCTATACACACTACTATATGTGATATCATGCTAACATATGACGTCTTAAAAACAATTTAAATTTTTAAAATAAATGTTATTTATCTATCTTAAAGTGAAAATTATGAACTAAAAATAGTTATTTCAAATTTTAGAGATGAAAAATCAAATTAAAATATTTTATAGAGACTAAAACTCGAAAAATGAAAATCAATTAAAAAATTTTATAGGAACTAAAATAAAAACTCGCTTATTTTATAGAGACTAAACATATTTAAGTCAAATTTAATTATCCCCATCGTTGAAGAAAATAATGATATATAGAAAACAATTACTACCACCATGTTGAAGAAAATTATTATTATACATTAATACATGTTCAACAAATATAAAAATATTACATCCCAACAAATAATACCTTATTATGGAAAAACAATATGAAAGAAAATAGATGCGAGAGGTTTAAAGTACAATGAAAATAAAGATTACAAAAATATGATTTAAAGAATAAAGAAATGGAGGTGTAAAAATAAAATATAAAAATGATAAAGATGAGGAATAAAAATATGTTTTATAATTTTTTTATTAAAATTATTTTAATAATAAAAAAAATAAAGAGAGGTATATTTATTATGAAGGGAGGTATAAATATAAACCAAAGAAGAAATTCATACACAATCTACAACCTGGGGTCCATTCAAGGCTCTCTTCCAAATCAAAGGCTACCATAATTTTTTTTTTTTCACTTATGGGGGTGGAGAAGTCAATGCTTTAAACAAATTTATAAACACCTTTTTATGATTTCTTGCCATGCTAAGGTCAAAGATTTCAACCTTTGATCTCTAACCTCGCAGAGTTTAATGTTGCTATAATCAATTATTAAAAAAATTACTAGTTGGAAATTTTAATTTTAATTTTTTTAATATATATATATTACAATCTTAATTACTAATTTTTTAGTTAATAATTATAGCTATAATTACACCTCATTATTTTAAATTATATTCCCTTGCCGAGAGGAGTTAAATCAAATCTCTAACTAGACAGTATACTTTCCTATCTAGCAAAATGTGAAGGAATACGTATGGTATAGTCTTGGTAATAGTATTGCCACCAAAAAATAAGTCTCGGTATTAGTATAGGCCCAATAGTGTAAGGCCCATCGTTGTAATTCCTATATATTGGGCCTGATTGGTGGAGTGTGGACCCAAAAAAGGGAAAGGAATTCAACAATAGCGATTAGGGTTTAAAGAGACGCAACCCCTTGTAGGTTTTCTGTTCGGTGGTGCCGTAGCAGCGGAGCTCTAGCGTAGTTCGCAAAAATGGTTCGCATGCTCTTCTTACTACTCATTCTTCTTTTGAGTTTTGATGCCTCTTGAATATCGTGTTCATAATGGTTTCGATCTCTTTCCTTTTGGCATTTTACTCGAATTGAATCTTTAATTTTCATGAAATTTGAAATACCTTATTTTAATCCACATTCTGTTATGTTTGAACTCGGAGTTTAGTTCTTTGCTGTTATAGTGTTGCTATCTGTTTAGAATTTAGATCCGTATTTCAAATCACGGCGTTGCTATTCTTTGATGATGGAGTCATGCCTTTGAAGAGTTGATTTCGCTTTGTGCATTATGTATTGTATTGTTTTTGGACTCAACCGGACGAAGCTTGGGTTTTGAATATGACCTGTTCTGTGTATGCTTTAAAAATATCTTGGCAGCGTGGGAATCCGTATAATATAACCCTAATTTTTATTTGCTTAATGTTAGACTTGATATAGAAAGCCTTTTTATTATTATTTTTATTATTATTATTATTAATTTTTGTTTGATCTTTGAACTTGAATGCATGATTATAATAGGCTAGAGGATTGAAGAAGCATTTGAAGAGGCTCAATGCCCCAAAGCATTGGATGCTTGACAAACTGGGCGGTGCATTTGTAAGTGAAGGTTTTATCGTCTTTTGAACAGTTTTCAAAGGTGTATTCGACGAGTGTTGTGAACATTTTTTTATTTCCTGTTTAGGCTCCTAAGCCCTCATCTGGACCACACAAATCTAGGGAATGCCTGCCACTCATACTCATATTGCGAAACCGGCTGAAGTATGCTCTGACATACCGTGAGGTCATTGCTATTCTGATGCAGCGACATGTCCTTGTTGATGGAAAAGTCAGGACAGACAAGACCTATCCTTCTGGTTTCATGGGTATGTTTGTAACTTGTCAATTTTAAGGATTACTGCTCCCTTCATGTTATCTAAGTCAGTTTGCTATTACTTTTTGTTGTGTGTTGGGGGGGGGGGGGATTATATCATATGCTATGCTACTTAATTATTTTTTAGCTTCATGAGTTCATGATATGTTGCCCTTTATATAATGTAGTACCGGAGAGAGTTTGCCCATCATATTACTTTATGTTTCTGCAATTCTATTGATTTGCTTTGAGGCATGGTTTTTCTTTTTTTACTGAATTATATTTCTGTGCAGATGTTGTATCAATCCCTAAAACAAATGAGAACTTCCGTCTGCTGTATGACACTAAAGGCCGATTCCGTCTCCACTCAGTCAGGGATGAGGAGGCTAAGGTACTTTTGTTTGGTTACACGGAATTTTTTTTCATCTTTCCCGCTTCCTAGATGCAATCACACTATTATTATACACAATAGCAGACTGTGGATTCATTGTGTTATATACTATCCACTTGGTGTTGAATATTGACGCTAGGGAACCTTTGAAGCATCAATTTTTAGATTTTGTGTAGTAGTTTGAATTTTGCAGTTGCCACATAGTTCCCACTTAATGGTTATGATTCACGGGTTGTCCTTGTATGATGGCAGTTCAAGCTCTGCAAGGTTCGCTCAGTGCAGTTTGGGCAAAAAGGTATCCCATACCTGAACACCTATGATGGTCGCACTATCCGCTACCCAGACCCTCTCATCAGGGCTAACGACACCATTAAGCTGGACTTGGATGAAAACAAGATTGTTGATTTCATCAAGTTTGATGTTGGGAATGTAGTCATGGTGACAGGTGGAAGGAACAGGGGGCGTGTTGGAGTGATAAAATCTAGGGAGAAGCACAAGGGCAGCTTTGAGACTATCCATGTTCAGGATGCCACTGGGCATGAATTTGCAACTCGAATGGGCAATGTGTTCACTATTGGCAAGGGTACAAAACCATGGGTATCTCTACCCAAGGGTAAAGGTATTAAGCTATCAATCATTGAGGAAGCTAGGAAAAGGATTGCCGCCCAACAAGCAACTGCTGCTTAAACCTCTTTAGGATATGAATAGACTGAGTGCTTGGTAGTTTTTATTCAATGGTTTTGGTTTCTAATTTATTGTCTCCAGACTTTATATCCTTTGAATTCTGTCTCTTAAATGCTCTATAGAACTTTTATTGTGGTTGTTATATTCATGAAGGAATCTTTCCATTCCCTAGTTTTGTAGTAAGGGATAATGTTGCTATTGAATATGATTATTTGCGTACTTAGGAGTTGGTTTATGTTTGGATTGAGGTTGAGGAAGTGAAGTACTCTTACGAATTCCAATGCACGAATGTGAATTCTTTTGCCCAAAATGAAGAAACAATAATTTGTTGCTTTAGGAATAAAAGTACTTTTGAGCCTTTCTACTTGAAATCCAAACATGCACTAAGTTCATTTTCTGTCAAACATAATTTCTCAATCTTTGCTTTGCTGGAATTTTATTTTCTTTTCATGAGGCCTTTGTCGTACATAAGATCTATATAATTTCGTTACAGAAAGAAAACATTTGCACATGTAGTTGCTGTAGAAAGTTTTGGTACGAACTTAAACTACTTAATCCTAAAATCTGTAACTTTGTGTGGAGGAACATATTTTCTCACCCTTCATCATAAGGATTTTAGGAAATATACTCTGATTGCTGTTATCTGTTGGGGATCCAAAATCTGTTATTGCATACTAAATCACGAAAGTTATAAACCTATGTTTAACAGTTATTTTCATTTAAGACTTTTTTTCTTCTAATTGATATTCTGTTATAATAATTAAAATTGCCCATATTTTTTTTTTGACATTTGCTAGTATAAAAACCTATTGAATGATATATTTTTTTTTGTAATTTGTAATTAATTCTTAGCAAGTAAATATATTTCAATGTAACTTATATATGACCTACAAATATTGTTTTTAATTTTAAATGTTAACATTTTTAGATAAATTCCTATTTCTTTATAGAGCAAATATGTTGTAATATAATTTTATACTAATATGTTTTTGTTTAATGTTTTTGAGTTTAATAGTCACCATGTTTATATATAAAGTTTTCATCTCTTGATATAAATAATTATCCTTCAATTTTGGTATTAATATTTTTTTATGCAAAGCTTTCTCACGTGAAATAAACATTTACTTTATCTATAAATAATTAAATATTAAATGCAAAGTTTTCATCTTTATGTGATGTATGTAAATGTGATGTATATATTTACATGTGTGTTAATACAATTTTATACAAATTTTTCATTTACATACAAGTTAATATTTCTTTCATGTTTTAGAAATTAGGAAGTTTTAATATAAAGTTTCTACTCCCAATTAAAAAAGAGAGAAAAAGGACAAAAAAAAATGTTTAAATGAAATTTCTGATAATTAATATCTCTAAAAAATTGGTCTTGGGGTTGAATAAGATTGTGTGATTAATGTAGTTAATCTCAAATAATGGGATACTATTTTTATTGCTAGTGGTGCTGTTGTAATTTAATATTAATATGCTTACACAAATTTTATTTCTTGTAATACCTTTTTTTTTTTACTTCAAAATATTTATACAATTTCATATTAATTTTTTATCCCACTATGATACAAATACATACTTCTACAATTTAGTAATTAATATGCTTTAAAGTAAGTTTTTTACCCTACAAATATTTATAATATAATTTAAATATTAACACAACTTTTAAGTAAATTTTTCATCTACTGTGAAGAAAATATTAACTTACGTAATTTAAATATTAATGTGCTTTTATGTACCGGTTTTCATCATTATTTGACACAAATATTTATTACAAAGGACTACTAAAAAATTAATCCACTTTTTTATTTGTTCCAGTATTATACCTTATAATTTAGATATTAGTGCAATTTGTCATAAAAAATTTATCATCGAAGTAAATATATACATCTACAATTTAAATAAAAGTACAATTTGATGTAAAGTTTTTATCACATACACATGCAAAATTTCTATCATCGTGTGAGGTTAACAAGGGCGGAAAAGATGGTTCGACTCGACAAACATGACCCAAATAAAATAGGCAAGATAATGATTAAGTTTGAGAAATGTCATGTTAAAAAAAGTCTAAAGTTGAAAAATTCAAGCACTCTAATTTATACACTTTAATTTTATCCATTTTGAAACTTACATATTTTCTAACAAAGCCTATTGAATCAAAACACTTCACGACACACATTTAAGGGAAATCATTGTTATGAATCGTGGAAAAAATAAAAAGTTCTTGATGAGATAAGGGTTGACATTGTTGTCTTTGTAGTCTTCATATGTAAGCAAAATTCTACAATTATATGTGTAATTTTCTAGGGTTCAACATACAAGAAATTACATTCTAGAGATCTTAGACATCACATTTCTTACTACTATTATGCTATGTAATTTATGTCATGAAAATTTGAGAACTTACCTAGACCCATATCACAATCTTGTTTAGGATTCTTCATGTACTTATTAGAACCTTTTACTCTCTAATAGTGCTCTCTTGATAGTATGAAGCCTTCCGTAATTTTTGACATTTTCGATAATAGGTTTCTAATAGCATCTACATGAATGCTCATTTTTTTAGAGAACATAAAAAATATGTGAAAGAGAGAGAGGGTATGTAGTAGGAACTAACTACCCGTGTAACATTCCATAACCTCTCTTTCAAATCTTCTTTCTTTAATGTCAAAATTGTCCTTAATGAAGTGAGAAGAGAATGATTTATTTTAATAATTTAAAAATAAATCCCAATGACTCTAATTAATTTTAAGCCTAACAACCATCACATTAGACACACTTTTATTAAAGTTATTACATAAATTATATGAACCAATATTAAATTAAAAATAATTTATCATTCTCTCACTTGGTTCATGTGATGACTTGAAAATTCAACATTAAACTATAAATGCAAACCATACAAATAATTATCAAGTCGCCATCCTTGATTGAATTAAAATGATTGGATCATGGCGGTTGCAAGCTATCCAACAACTTGGTTTCTTCCATGTATCACAAACCATCCAACTCAACTAACTTTAATCAACTCTATAATATGTGTCTTTTCACCTGTCATTTCATTGAAACAATAATGTATACCATATAATGTGAATGATATAATAAAACAAAAATAGAACTGTAATTTAATTCACAATTGTCATACAATACGAGTATTAAATCTTAATATATATGTATATATATATACACACATCATACTACATCATTAACAAGGACTTATCCATAATACTCATCCTTCTGACATGGTCAATGAATGTCTTGGGTGGTAAACCTTTAGTTAATAGATTTGCTATCATCAAATTTGTACTAATATGCTTAATTGACACTCTATGTTTCTACACTTCTTCTTTAACTAACAAATACTTCAAATCCATGTGCTATGTCCCTTTCAAATATTTGTCATTTGTAAAAAAGAAAATAACTACAAAATTATCACAATAAATTCTCAATAGTTTGGGTATACCGTCGACAATACCAAACCGTGAAATAAAACTTTGCAACCACAATGCTTGAATTATGGCCTCAAAGCACATCACAAACTTAGTCTTCATGGTAGAAGTGGCTATCACAGATTGTTTTGTACTCTTCCATGATACCATCCTTCCAACTAAAAGAAAGATGTACCCAAATATGGATTTCCTTGAGTCTACGCATTCAGCATAGTCTGAATCTGAGTATCCAATAACTTCAAGGTGATTTGATCTTCTATATGTGAACATGTAATCTTTTGTGTCTTGTAAATACCTAAAAATCTTCTTTGCAGCTTTTGAGTGGTTTATCATAGGATTGCTTTGGAATTTGGCCAACATTCCAACAATAAAGCTAATATCCAATCGAGTACATGTTTTGGCATACATCAAGCTTTTAACCACTAATGCATATAGGATAGAATTTATCTATTTTTGTTCCAAGTCATTTATAGAACATTGCATTTGGCTAAACTTGTCCATTCAGAATCTCTCTAATATCTTATTGATATATCCTTTCTAAGACAACCCCAACATAGGATGCCTCACCCATATCTTTCATTTCAAAATTATTGGAGAGAAACTTCTTTACATCATGTAACATAGCAACATCATTAGTAGCAAGTAAAATATCATCAACATATAAGACTAAAATTACAAATATACTCCCACTGACCTTCATGTAGATACACCAGTCAAAAATGTTCTCTACAAAATCATATGACAAAATGGTATCATTGAACTTAAGATACCATTGTCTGGAAGCTTGTTTTAGTCCATATATTGATTTCTTTAATTTACAGACCAAACTTTCTTTTTCTGTAGAAATAAACCCTCTAGGTTGGTCTATATAAACTTATTACTCTAAGTCACCATTTACAAATGTGGTCTTTACATCCATGTTCAACTCACATTCATCAATGTTCAACTCACATTCACGTTCAACTGAATACACAACATAATCACTTCAAACCTTCTTTGTGCTATTTCTTGCTCCTCTTATATTACTTGTTCATTTGTGATTTGCACATTGTTTTTCAGTTCATCAACTATATGTTCATCTTGTAGGTTTTGAATATTACTCTATTGTCTTTGAGTGTTGTTTGATTGTAATACAACTAGAGAAACAACATCTTGAGAAGAGACTTTAGGTGAAGAAGATTCACAATGAGTCTTTATAGTATCCACCTTTTATGATTTTCCACTCCCACTAAATTGGTCATTCTCAATGAACCAGGCATTACCAGACTCAACTATTCTCATACTATGGTTAGGACAAGAGAATATGTAACCTTTCAACTTTTTAGGATAGCCAATGAAGAACCCACTAATGGATCTTGCATCAAGCTTCTTTTCATGTGGATTGTACACCTTTACTTATGCTAGACAACTTTCCTTCTTGTCCACAACTTATAAGGAGTCTTAGGAACTACCTTACTAGGAACCCTATTCAACAAATATGCAGCGCTCTTTAATGCATACATCCACAAAGATAAAGGTACAATAATGTAATTCATCATAGACCTAACCATATCCATTTGAGTATAATTCCGCCTTTTAGTCACACCATTCTATTGTAGTGTGCCAAGCATAGTATACTATGCATATATCCCTCAACTTTCAAGGAACTTTGCAAATAGACCTGGACATTGTCCACTCTCATTAAATTTTCCATAAAATTCACCACCTCTATTAGACCTTACAACTTTTACTTTTCTATCTAACTGCCTTTCTACCTCATTAATGAACATCTTTAGGACATCCATTGAATAAGACTTTTCACGTAGAAGATACAAATAATAATAACATGAAAAATCATCAATAAAAGTGATAAAATACTTTTCATTACCCCAAGATGGAACATCAAAGGGTCTACAAATATCAATGTGCATTAGTTCTAGAAGCTGATTACTTCTTGTAGTAAAATTCTTTGATATTTTTTTGGTTTGGTTTGCTTTCCTTTAATATAATATAAACAACTATCCTAGTCATCAAAATCCAATTTGCCACAAATAAGTAGAACTATCGTCACGCATATTATGTGTAACGTTCTTTGTTACTATAATAACCCATAATAACTATATTTTTAAAATACTTACAACTACTTTAAACAAGTAAAACATTCTAAAATAATACCTCAATAATATTAAAATGATAATAATAAATTCTTAAGTAAATGGGAACATTATTATCAAATTTGGACACAAAACACAACCAAAATAAACAGTAGAAATAACAACGCAAGTAGCCATACTTGACCCGCCATATAAAAAGAGAATAACTAACCAAGCTAAAAAGTAAAAAAAATAAAACCAAAAAGGAGCTAAATCTCCAAGTTTCTCCAGTCTTAGTTATGTCGTTCTCGTATGCTGGAAACGACACCTCTAATGAGATTTAATAATCCCAGTGAGTAAAACAAGTTAAAAAAAGGTTCAAAAATATTGTTGCTCTCAGTTGGTGTGATAATCAAAAAATTCAATCATGGTACCCATTAAGAGCACATATATTTTAAATAATAACATGATATCCTCATCTAGTCACATAATAAGAGTCACAAGAAAGACTCTGAATCTAAAAATAATTGCAACCACAATCGTGATTCCTAGAATCACTTAACTTGACTCTTTGATTCCTAGAACCTGTGTGAATCCAAAATTCACTTATCTTTTGATTCCCAAAATTAGTGTAAGCTCTATACTCACTATGAATCACAGGTTCACTAAGATTTTTGAGCTCATATACATGCAATGATGTCTTATTGCCTCCTCCATCCTAGATGAAAGTTCTCATATCTCATCCCAGATGTAGATATGCTTAACAAAAATATAAATCATCCTCCATGATGATATCTCGCATTTTACTATTAGAACAAAATATATCTCACCATTCCTTTCCAGAAGATAATGACCAATCCATACAACATGCATTATATCCAAACAACATTATAATATCATAACTTTAATTAATAATATGAAATAATAAATCATATACGTATATAAATGAATCCATGTAAATATATAAATATATAACATGTATATATATAAACATAACACCTAATATATATCTAATATATAAGCATCTAATATATAGATATATTAGTATATATGAGCTAATACAACTTTTCGTTGCTGTAATGCATATATATTTTGGTAAAAAATAATTTGACATAATGTGTTTCCCTTTCTATAATTGTACACAAGGACTAATTCTTCCCTAGAACAATCACATTTTTCACAATAAGTAGTTGAAATCTATCACGAAAATTTATACAAATATTTAGGAACAATATTAAACCAATTTATACATTTAGAAATTATATCCAACTTCTATGAACAACCAAATACAATCTAATCATAAATTTTAGAATATCACTAAACCTAAATTCTTCTTATCAAGAATCTTTAAAAATTACATTCGTCTAGAAATATACCATGGATGATTTTAAAAAGTAGGATGTTTTATTCACCTTAATTTAGAATTGATTATTGTTCTATCTTTTTCTCTCACCATTCTTCTTTCATTTTCTTTCTTTTCCTAGTCTCCATGCATGTAACCTAGTATTTTCCTATTTACAATTTAAATTTAAATTCAAGTACACTCACATTTGCAATTCTCTCCTTGAATTTTGTTAAGTGGGGATGTGGAATATCCACGTGAATTCCATTTTTTTTTATTATATTTGTTAACTTTTTCTTTTATTTTCCTTTATAACTATTAAATAATTTTAATAAATCTTATTATAACCATTTTCCATTTCAAACTTCATAAAACCTAATCCTTTTACTAACTAAATAAAATATATAACTAAATACTTATTTTTGAATTTTAGGATGTTACATAATGCTTTCTACCAACAACACATTCAACATTAAACAAGGATTCCATAAACTTTGCATCAAGATTGAAACAATATAAACTATCTATTAAAGTACCAAATCCATAATAGTACATATCCTTAAACAAAGAAAATACATTGTCTCCAATCTTAAAATTAAAACCTAAATTATCCAACTTTGAAACAAAAACTAAATTTTTAGCACATTACATAAAGACATCTTTCCAAATCTATGTGACATCTAGCGTCCAAGATTAATTTGTATGTCTCAATTTCCTCTATCCTTGCCTTCATTATGTTTCCTATGTAAAGAAACTTTTCAGTTCTTATGGTTTGGATTAAAAGGAACCCTGCATAATATGTGATACACGAGTAGTTGCTTCAAAATCAAGCCACCAGGTATTCTTAGGTACTTCAATGAGACTTGATTCAAAATTTATAGATATATAATATATACCTTTCTTTTCAATCCATTTCTTCCTTTTTGAGTCATCCTTCTTGAAATGATCACTCTGATGGAAAAGGCCACCACTTTGATGATGGGGAAGGTGGTACGGTACCACCAATAAGGCACCACCAATGTGGTGACACAACGCAGCGGATAAAAATTCCCCTAACTTGCAAGAATCCCTAAGGAGTAACCACAAATGCAAATGATAGTGATAATGAGAAGAATCACACAAGAGAGAGACCAATATTTTAACGTGGAAAACCTCCCTCATGGTGAGGAGTAAAAACCACGGGTCGTCCAGACCAAAGAAATTAATCCACTATGATCAATTAAGAGTACAAGAGTTATTTTCTCACCCACTCTGTGAAAAAATTCACTCTTTCTCTATATGAGAAATTCTCACTCTCTCTATTTGAGAAATCTACTCTCTCTCAATCTCTGTGAGAAATTCACTCTCTCTCCTGTCACTGCTCAATCTAACCCCTTCTCTTCTTATAAAGAGAGACCTAGCGGGCTTGAGAGTATTAGGCTTTTGTCCACATAGTTGGGAGTCCAAAAATAACCCAACACACTCTACTTACAAAAGTAGCACTTTTCTTCTCTCTATGGACTCCTCCCTCATTAACTTCTAGTTGGGCTTTGCCCTAGTCTTTCTTACCCAACTTTCTCTTACTGGTATTGGCTCCATCATAAGTCATGAGATGAATTGAGTCATCCTTCACTTTCTTTAATCTCCCTTCCTCCTGAATCAATATGGCCTTAATTTCCTGAAAGTTCCATTTTTCCCTAAGGGTGTTATAATTCACTTGGAACTAGCCAAATTTAGTACGAAGTGAGTTTAAGGTAAACTGTATAAGCAAAAGCTCACTTACTTTCATTCCCATGGACTTCAACTTTGCTGCCAGATTTGACATTTTAGTCAAATGAGCATAAATTGGCTAAGACCAATTAAACTTTTTGTTTGTTATCTCACTTTATAGGTTCCCAAAATTGACTTGTCAATAATGTCAGATTGTGAGTACTCCTTGACCAATTTCATGAATTTCCTAGCATCATTTGTTTTGGACATAGATGACTTAACATTTGCAACCATAGTTAGTCTCATGAAATTCAATGATAGCCTATTAGACTGCTCCCAAGCCTAAGTCCATTACACCCAATTGAAACTAGATCATTTCAAACCAATCAACATAGTTTAGGCCATTGAATTTAATCATACAGTTACCCAAAACAAACATTATTTTTAGCTACATACATTTAAACAAACTCACACATTAATGTTTTGAATAAACTTAATAGATTTGAACTATATAGACTCTAATCATGCATTTAATTTCACCTTTGAAGTAATAATTAAATACATTTTCATATAAAAACTATGTCAAACAAATATACTTTAATAGGGAATAAATCATATTATTCTTAACATGTATAATATATTTGGATATACACCCTCAACAAGTATGAAAATAAATCATTAACATCATCAATTATAAGTAATGATTCACCTTTGGGTGATCCATATATGATTCATAATTAACAATTCAATTCAACCCAAATATACTAATTTCATAGCATCATTATCTCAAACCAATCATGTACTTTAGAATTATAAACTTCAAACATTTGATCACTTTGGTGACTAACAAATCTTACTTTAATGTATAATTCTAAATAATATATATATATTATGTAGTTACAAAATTACTATAATATTGATGGTAGCATGAAATAAGTAGCAAATTAACTAAGAAAATAATCTAGTTAATTTATAGTAAATTTTTAAATTTTGTATTTATTTTTTAACTAATTTGTAGTAATAAAAAGTATAAAATAATATAACTTAAATTTATCTAGAAAAAATAATATTCTAGTTAATTAATAATTAATTAGGTAGGATTTAACTACTAATTTAAATGATAGCTAAAATTAATAATAAAATAAAAAAAAAATCTTCTTGTAATTTTCTCGACTAAAGCTATGAGGAGTTAGAAATGAAATAAACTAATAAAGGAATGGCTTTGTACTATTTTGGTTAATATGGGGTACCACGACAAGTACCATGATATTATGCATAACGAGTAGACATGAGTACTACTACATGGCCAACGAAACCGGATTCGTGCAGTCCAAAAAAACAAAAACCCTGCAGCCTGAAGGTGGCGCAGGTCTTAATTCAATGGCCAAAACTTATTGAATCTTAAGGGACAATTTTTTTTATAATATTTTTTACATACTACATATATTTTTTTACTAAAAATAATCCTATTTAAAGTAAATAAGTTTATTATAAACGATAAAAAAAATTATTATAAATACTTAACGTAACCGTATACTCAACCTTAATCGTAGGTATGTTATATCAAGGAAATCATGAAGGTTTGCAATACAAAAAGGTCAGATTCGCTGTGAATGTGCGCATGAACTTGGCAACATACTTTTCCTTTTGTAGTTTTTGGTGGATAGTCCAAAAGGGGAAGCTTCCACGAAGATTATAGCAATGTGAACAAATGTGAAAAAAGGTACAGAGTGAGAATAAACGATTCGATTAGCTTGTTTGATTTGGTGGTGCCAATGAGTTGGTCTTATATTGACCCTTTGTCGAGGTACTGGATAAGTTGCGTAGACACTTGTGGAACTGGTGCTTCAACATCCACACGTCATTAAAAAGGGTGCAAAATTTTAAATATATTTCTCCTTATAATTTATATCATTTTTATTTTTATTCTTGTATTTTAACACTTTTATATTTCGTTTGCATAATTTTACTTTTTTAAAAAACAATTGGTTCCCTTCTGCTTGATTTTTTTTATCCTTATGATTTTATTTTATTTAAATTTTGATTTTTCTAGATAATTAGACATTAGACATATTCTAATTATATTTAAGGATTTTTAAAATTTTCTATTAAAATTAGTTGACTTAAATATATTTTTAGTTTATGTAAGATGAATGAGTTTTTATTTGTTTATAGTAGAATTTTTTGTTTTATTTTTATTTTTTAAAATTTGAAATAATTAATTTTGGTTTTTATTAGTAAATTTTAGTTTTGATCATTATAAAATATTTTTATTTTTTCAAAATTTGAAATCACTAATTTTAGTTTATAATATTTATTTTAAAATAGAGAGGTAACATTTATTTTATGATCTAGAAATTTTTTAAAAAATATTACATGTGATACTAGTGAATGCAACATTTGATTATAGTTATTTGATGTTCAGTTCAACGTATAAGTAGTTATTATATAATATTAGGTACTAAAAATAATTATTTTAAAATTTAAAAAAAGAAAGTCAATTAAAATTTTTTACTGCAATAAAAAATCAAAATTTTTACTAGAAATAAAAACTTATTTAACTATAAAAATTGCAGCTCAATTATTGTCTTTGGCCTTTTAACCAAAACACCGATGATCCCCTTTTAAAGTTTTCTTTAGCAGCCCATTTAAAGTTATTAAATTAGTATTCTTTTAAAAAATTATTAATATGAAAGTATGTGATAATCCCCTTCTAAAATTATTAAATTAGTATAATTTGTAATAAAATTATTAATATGAAATAAGTCGAATTCAGAGAATACGATTTATTATTATTTTTTATGCAAGGAATTTGTAGCATAGTATAAGTAATTTTTTTTACTATTTTAAATTAGTGTAGTTCTTTAAAATATTATTGAAGTGAAAAATATAATAATTCCTTTTTAAAATAATTAAATTAATGTAAGTTTAATAAAAAAATGTTAATATGAAGTCGAATTCATAGAATATTATTATTATTTATATAAATAATATGTAGCCGAATATAATAATTTTAAATCACCACGAACTTCTCTAACCACGGTAACAACCACAAATTATTTGCACAATTTTAATGCATCTAATTTATTATATACTAATATAAAAAATAAATCATACATTAACGGTAAAATTATTATTTTTATAATAACTTAACTATGTGTGATTAAATGATAATGTTAAATTATTTTATATTATTAATATATAAACACAAACTCACGTGAATAATTATTTTAAAATCTATGCTAATTCAATAGTAAAAATAATCTGTGGAAATCATAAATATGTTTGACACTTAGTAAAAAAAGAGTGAGAAAAAATAAATATAATAAGTAATATAGAATAATAAAAAGATGAAACGTCAATAAATGAATAAAGCGTTTGAAATAAAAGTATGTTGATAAATAATCACTTTAATAATAATCTTAAAAGAGGATTATCTAAAGGTAAAAAAGCAGTGGTCTTTCAATTTTTTATTTATTAAAAAAATGATTAAAAGCTAGCTTTTGGACCCCAAGAATCTCTCTTTCCTACGCTTTTGGTACGAATGGCTGGGACTGGGACCTCATCGTAGGGTAATATTTGCACTTTTTCTTTACCATATTAGATCGTTTTGCACGTGAAATGCGATGCTCGTGTTAGTAATATATTTTTATAACATTTTTATTATCAAATAACTTTTAATTGATTTTATATTCACATGTTTTAATAAGATTCATATAAAATTTATCTAATAATAAAACATATCTATTGCTAGGTTATAAATCTGTTTTTTCTTCTTAAATAAGAGTTATTTAGAAATTATTACCATTCTCGTTAAACTATATGTTTTATATTTATCCCATATATTAAGTATTTAATTTAAATTTTTTTAAATACACTTCTCAATTTAAATTTAATTTAAAAATTTATTCAAAAAAATTATTAACCTTCATTCTCTTTTTATTTTATCTACATATTTATTTGTTTTACTGCTTATATTTTAATATATTGTTCTAAATTAAATTTTAATTTTGTTTGTCAAAATAGATAGAAGTAACTTTATATAACAATATGTATTATTTATTATAAATTTAAAATAATTTATATGCTCAAAATATTTATTTATCATAAAATTTTATTATAATATAACTTATATATTTATTTATATACTTAAAAATATTTATTTATTATAAATTTTATTTATATAAAAATAAATATCTATATTATACATTGTATAAATTAAAATATTAATTAAAAATAATATGGTAAACTCAGTGCCAAGTATAGCAAATACGATGTCGTGAAAAAGTGCCGTAGTACTGTTATGATTTTGCGGGTAAGAAATTTCTAGAACCTAACTACTTCATGATTTTCACGTTTTTATTGTTATGTACTTTTGTACATGGTACTAGTAAAAAAAAAAAAAAAAAAACAAAGAACTTTGCCGTGGATGGTACTTGATAGCAATTGCTGGAAAGTGAACATAATTACCTCTTCAATTAATAATAAGTAATAGTTGATAAAAATTTACTCGTTTGTGGATTTAAGTGGAAATTCTAAATTTATCCTCCAAAATTAAATCATTATCATATATTTTTTAAATTATCACTAAAGTAATAATAAAATTGTTCTTTAATGATTTAAAATATAACTATATTAGTTCTTATAAAAGACTAAAATGTTAAAAAAAATGTTATTTAGGGTCTAATTTGGTAAGAGATTAAATCTTTCAAAGAAAGTATCTAAGGTTTTACCAAATTAATTCTTATGAAAGACTAACATGGTGGAAAAACTATTAACTTATTTAGTGATAAATTAAATTTTTAAAAGATTATTTTGATAATTAAATATTTGAAGGATTAAATTAGTGATAAAAAGAATACCAGAAACCAATTTAGTGATCAAATTCTTAAAAGATTAATATACTGATGCATATAATTTTGAAGGATTAAATTGATAATTTTCTCCCCATTTAATTAAATTATGATAAATTTTCAATATAAAATATATTTTAATATTTCTCTTAAAATTTTTCTTGATTTTATAATGAACAAAACATAGCGTGTTATTGTAAGTGTCAAAAGACATTTTTTTTACAAATAAATAACTTGAAGTTCACTAATAATAATAACATAATTAAAACTTAAGACTAATAACATAATTAAAACTTAAGACTTTATGCATTAAATTCAAACTTCTTATCATACTCACATCAATTGTTTAATTTATTCTGTTGAATTCTTGGATGACATATCTTAGCAGAAGAAGTGATAATTATCATCAGATTTACTTGACGAGGAAATGTCTTAAATACATTTAGTTCTAATAAATATAGTTGAATTTGAATTTTTAATTTTTTTTATTAATTTTAATTCTCATAAATTTTAAAATTTTATAAATAATTTATATTATCATTTTTGTGTTTTATTTTGTTTAAAAAAGAGAGTGAAAGAAAAAAAAAGTAGAAAGTAATCTGAATTTTAGATTATTTCGTAGAAAAATAAAAAGGATAAAAAGATAAAAAAATTATTGTCTCTTATAAGTGAAAAGAAATATATATATATATATATATATATATATATATATATATATATATATATATATATATATATATATATAAAATTATTGTCTCTTATAAGTGAAAAGAAATATATATATATATATATATATATATATATATATATATATATATATATATATCCTAATAAATAAAGAAATATATAAAATTAGAAATAATTTGATATTTTTTTATACCCATAGAATATTGAAGAAGTTTCGATAGTAAAAAATAATAACTAATCTCTACTGGGAATTATAAGTTTATTAAACGGTGAATATTCATCTTTTAATATAGTTTTTTCGGTAGTTTTAATTTTTTTTTATTCAAAATGGATAGATTAAAAAAGTAATGGATGTCACTCATTTTTTCTATTAATAAAGCTTGTAACACTCTATTACACTCTTTTGAATTACTTTTTATTATTAGTAAAAATTTATATAAAAAATAACAAATGTTAATGAATCTTACTTCTCATTTAATAAGTTTTTCTATTTTATAATCTCAAATAAATTTTAATCAATAAAATATGTATTAAAAAGAATATTAAATCGTGTGTGGCTAAGGTTCCTAGTTTACATTTCCTTCCTTCATGCCACACTACTAAAGGATAGAAGCATTACCTTTTGATTTTTTTTTTTCTGCCCCGTTTCTTTCCGTTCTTCAATTTTTCAATCATTCCAAACACAATATTAATGATAACATAAACAATTATTTTGAAATAGCATATGACATGACACGCTAAATACTTGTCATGTGATCAGTAAATAATAACAATAATCATTTTAAAAGTTTTAAAATTTATAAAAAATCAAAATCAATAAAAATTATAAAAAATAAATTAAATTTGATAATATTTATAAAACTAAAAATACATTTTGTCCTTTAGAACATTATTCAAGGATGACCATAGTCCACAGGTTAGTGTCTCGGAATATCCACGTGTAAGAGTTAACATATATGAAAAATAATATATTGACTTTGAGTAAGATAATGAAATAAAAAAAAAAAAAAAAGTGGAACGCGATTCTCATTCCACGCTCACACGATGCTTATTCCTTCTAGCTGGTTGCCAGTTTGCAGCATCTTCTATTCTTTTCCTTCTACTTTTTCAAATGCAAGTTCTCATTTCCCAATAGTTTTGTAGTAATCAACAACGCCAAAAGCTTTTGAACTGTTCCAAATTAATGTTATAGGTCATCATGTCTTATGCCACCAATTTCTAAGTTTGTGCTATTTTCATGTCAATTACATTCATTTATAATTTATCGAATCTTATTCACTTATCTTACAGAAAGCAAGTCGTGTAGCCTGCAAAGGGATTCTTTTACATTATGTGGAATCTTTGACATAGAAAATGACTTCTATATATAAATTTCTGTACAGGGCATGTTCACAATCATATTAGGTAAATTTTGAACTCATTTACAAGTCAAATTATACTTAACTTTTTGTTAAAAACGGACTTTACAGTAAAACGTAAATTATTTTATTTAAAACAACTCTGTTAACAATCAAGTGGTCTAAATATATTATTATTATCTATAAAAAAGGCATCTCTAGTTTAGTCTCTTTTCTTTTTTGACATTTTTATTCTCATTATATACTAAAATTGTTTAACATATTTTTATTCTTTTAACTTATAAAGTAACTTTCAGGATTCATGTGTAACTAACTTTTATTGCTTTCTTTTTAATTTTTAAAAGAATACATAGACAGGATGACTTCTTTTTCTCTCGGTATTATTAATTATTGTTGTCGTTGTTAATGTAGTTGATGTTATTGTTATTGTCGTTGTGTTATCATTGTTATCGTTGTTGTTGTCGTTGTTCTGCTATTTTTTCATTTTAAATAAAAATAACATTTTTTAAAAGTAAAGTAAACAAAATTAAAACATAAACCTTGTGTATCTTATTTAAACTCCTTTTTACTATTAGGCTTTAATTAGAATAATTATATTAATTAAATTTATATAAAAATACTTTTAAGAGTTATTACTCCACTAGAGTATCTTTAGAGATTTTTTTTTATCTTTTTTAATCTATTTTTTATCTTTATTTTTAAATTAAATTTTAGTATTTAAAAATATTAATTAAAAATAATCTTATATCACGATATAAATTACTTACAATAAATTTAAAATATATTGTATATTTTAAAATATTTATTTATTATAAATTTTAATTATAATATAATTTTTATATTGAAATATTTATTTATTATTTTAATTATATAAAATAAATATTTATAATGTACATTTATACAAATTAAAATACTAGTTATAAAATAAACGAAAACGCCATAAGCGGTAAAGAAACAATATTAAGTTTTGATGTAGCGGTCAACTTGGGTTTACCTGTGAAATTAATGAGTTTATAAATTTGGATTCATTCCCTGTAGCAAGCGGGTTAGAAGACTGACCTACATCAGTAATGAAAAAATATTGAAAAATTGAAAAAAAAAATTATATTTAAAAATAATCATTTAAAAATAATAAAAAATATAACATTATTCTTTTTCAAAATTCTAGTTCACGGGCATTAATCCATAGATCTTAACTCATTAAATCCATAGTCTATACGAATCATGTCAGAAACTAAATAACTTATATTTTTACTGATTTTAATCCACACAAATCACAGGTTATATAGATTAATTTGAGAACTTAGGCTCATATGCACAATACTAGAAAATACTAGAGAAATTAATGGTTTTCTTTACTCAAAAGATAACCTGGCTCATGCACGGTATTAAGTTTATAATCTATAAATTTTTTATATTATTATAATTTTTAATATTTTTTTATTAATTTTAATTTAAAAAATAAAGAAAATATGTATATTCTATTTTTTTTTACAAGTTCTAAATATATTATATCATTTTAATATATATATATATGGGTTTTTTAAAAAAAAAAATAGAATTTGACTTCTCTAACTCATTTTAGAGAATAAAACAATGTAATCTTAATCTTTGATAAGTTAATATTACATTTATATGTATATTAAATTATACATGTATTAAAATTTCAATAGTTAATTTTCTAATAAAACGATCCATGTTACATGATACAAATTCTGTAAAGATTTTTTTTTATCAATAATGCATTAACAATCATCTCAATTATTTATTCACGGAGAAGAAACTATTTCTAGAAATCCCATATTTGAATTAAAGTTAAAATAAATCTAAAAATAAAATCCTAATAAATCTAATAAAGATATTAGAAGAATCGTCCAAGGCTTTGCGTCCAAAGGACATGGATGAACAATGAAGTAGATAGCAAATACAGTAGATGACTGCAAATAGAAAAGCAAAAGAGCCGTCCCAAACTCTGTGTCCAAAAGGTATGGACAAACAATAGAGTGGATAACAAATACAACAGTAATGTAGAAGAAAGGAAAAAAGGAAACCACTTAACAGCTCCTGCGTCCAAAGGTATGGGCAAGCAGAAAAATAAATAACATGAAATAGAAAATGTGCAAAAAGAATCACTCGTTGGCTTTCTGTGTCCAAAGGCATAGACGTAGATAACAAGAAACGGAAAACGTGGAAAAGGGGTCATTTGTTGGCTCTCTGTATCCAAAGGCATGTGTAGCACCCCAAAAATGTCCGGCCTAATTTTAGAACCCGTTAACACCCCTTGCCGAGACCGGTTCGGTCTCGGTTTGACCAGTCAAACCTCGGTCTCGCCCAGAGTCAACCTTTGATTGGGCCGAGACCGAGTCGTCCAGCCGCCACGTGGCCCATTTGACCACGTCTAACAGCTATAACAGCTGTCGCCACTAACAGATATAGACCCTGAAGATTCTTAGCGGTGAGGAAAGTACTCATCCCAAGAATCAGGGATAAACATGTTAGATATTCAAAATTCAAATATAAAATATAATAAAATATTCTCTCATCCCAAGAATCAGGAGATAAACCTGTTAAATATTCAAAATTCAAATATAAAATATAATAAAATATTATCTCATCCCAAAAATCAGGCTCTCATCCCAAGAATCAGGGGATAAACCGGTTATATATTCAAAATTCAAATATAAAATATAATAAAATATTCTCTCATCCCAAGAATCAGGGGATAAACCTGTTAGATATTCAAAATTCAAATATAAAATATAATAAAATATTCTCTCATTCCAAGAATCAGGTTGTTAAATATTCAAAATTCAAATATAAGATATAATAAAATATTCTCTCATATTCTCTCATTCCAAGAATCAGGGGATAAACCTGTTAAATATTCAAAATTCAAATATAAGATATAATAAAATATTCTCTCATCCCAAGAATCAGGGGATAAACCTGTTAGCTATTCAAAATTCAAATATAAAATATAATAAAATATTCTCTCATACCAAGAATCAGGAGATAAACATGTTAGCTATTCAAAATTCAAATATAAAATATTAAAATATTCTCTCATCCCAAGAATCAGGAGATAAACCTGTTAACTATTCAAAATTCAAATATAAAATATAATAAAATATTCTCTCATCCCAAGCCCATCCCACAGCCTATTCATCTAATCTCCATCTGTACCAATTGGGCCTGAGTACGTCTCGGCCCTAACCTTCAACTTTCCCTTCCTTTCCCATGGTCTTGACTCGAGTTCATCTCGCCATTGACTTACCCCCTAGGAACCCACCTAAACTACGTGGCTTTGAATCCTCGCTTCTTCGAGGCACGTAGGCAGGAGCACACCTCGAGTCCATCAACCCAAAAACCGCAGGACTTCCCCTTAGGAATAGACTTATTAGATAAAATGTCCATTTGATTGTATGATCATTTTAACTGCTTATTTATACATCATTTATCTTTAGCGCATAATTTGTGTATGGCTCTCCGATCTTTAAGTATACCAATCTTATCACCCTAGCTCAACCTTAGGTAACTACCGAGTGGCAGATGTGTTGGGGCACCCCGCTCGACCCAGAACAACTTCCTGACCAAATTTGGTTCAAGAACCTAGCTGGTTCAAGAACCTAGTCCTGGTTCAAGAACCTAGCCTTATCCATCCTTGGTTTTCTAGTGTTCCTAAAACACTGGTGGCGACTCCCCTTCTTGGGCCGAGTTGATATCGGCCTATCCTCCAACATTCCCAAAACCTTTGCTGTCGTCACAAAAATGGTTGTGACAGCATGGACACAAATAACAGAAAATAAAAAAACGTGGAAAATGAGTCACTCTTTAGCTCTCTGCATCAAAAGGCATGGATGCAAATAACATAAAACAGAAAACGTGGAAAAGGAGCCACCCATTGGCTCTATAAGTCCAAAGTTATGAACGTAGATAATAGAAAATAGAAAATGTGGAGAAGGAGCCACTAGTTGGCTCTCTGCATCCAAGATATGGACAAAAATGGTGGAAAATAGAAATCGTGAAAAATGAGACACTTGTCGACTCTCAACGTCTAAAGACAATGACGCAAATAGTGGATAACAAAGAAAAATGGAAAAAGGAACTACCCGTTGGCTCTTTGCGTATGACAACAAATAGTGGAAAATTAACAACAGATAATAGCAGATAACAAAAAATGAAAATGAGTTCACTCATTGGCTCTAGTGTCCAAAGATGAGTAACATGTGAAGAGTGGAAATGGAAGGGACTACCTAGATGAGAATCCAAAGGACCTCAGCGTCAAAGAGACGCTAGTCAGTAAGTAAAACATTGGTAATGAAAGAGTTTCAACGTCCAAAGGGACACTAGGCAACCAACAAGCAAATTAGTGGAAGTGCAAGAATTGTCTAGATGGACGTCCAAAGGACTTTAGCATCCAAAGGTAGGTTGGCTTAGCAAGCAAAACATTGATAATGGAAGGGGCTATCCAAGGGACGTCCAAAGCATGGCTGGAAAAATAAGAAAAATAAATGGAATAGAGTGGACTGCAATGGAACGTCCAAAGTAAGACAACGTCCAACAAAAGTGACAACAAGTAGCAGAAAAATGAGAAGGAACCACTTGTTTGGACGAATAGAAAATAGTAGAAACAGAAAAAGAAAGGAGCCATTTGTTGACTCTTACATCCAAAGGAATGGACAAATAGAAAATAGCAAATAAAAAAAAAGAGCGACTCGTTGGCTCCTGCATCCAAAGAAATAGCAAAAAAATAGCATATAGTAGTAGTAATGGAAAACAGAAAATAGAAGGACGAAAAGAGCCAGCCTTTGGAGCCTGCTTCCAAAGGCAGAGGTGAACAAAAAGAGACAAAATAATAGCAAAAAGAAAACACTCAAGGTTGTTGCCACTAAAGACATGGATGAATAGCAAGGATAAACACTTAACAATAGATAACGAAAAACAAAAGACGAAAAGAGGAATAATAGCCAGTCTTTAGAGCTTGCATCCAAAGGCGTGGACGAATAGAAGAAAACAAAAATAATAGTAAAAAGGAAACACTCAAGGCTACTGCATCAAAAGGATGGACAGGTAGGAAACATATAATAGCTATCAGAAAAAGGAAAAGGGGGCCAGCCTTTGGAGCCTACGTCTAGTGGTTATGGACGAACAAATAAACAAATAACTTCATGGAAATGAACTATTCAAGTACTCTTGCATCCAAAGGCATGGACGAGCAATAGGGATATAATAAACAATAGAAAAAAAGAAAAAGGAGTCACTCGTTGACTCCTACGTCTAAAGGGATGGACGAACAGAAAAATGGTAAATAACAGAAAAAGAAAGGAGTTACTCATTGGCTCCCACGTCTAAAGGAATGGACAAAAAAACAGTAGAAGCAGAAAAAGAAAGGAGCCACTCGTTGGCTCCTGCATCCAAAGGCAGAAAATACATAACAACAGTAATAGAAAGCACGAAAAGGAGCTAGCCTTTAGAGCCTACATCCAAAGGCATAGACTAAAAAAAAGGTAGATAACAACAAGTAGCAGAAAAGGGAAAGGAACCAACCTTTGGTTTTCGCATCCAAAAGCATGGGAGAATAACATAAAAATAAATAGTAGCAAAAGGAAAACAAAAATAGGAGAGGAGTTATTCATTGAAGCCTGCGACCAAAGGTTATAAACATACCGTGTAGATGAAATCGAAAAAGCATGTAGTAGTAGACAACAAGGAGAAAAAGAGAGAAGGAGCCATTCAAAGAAGCATCCAAAGGTAATATGGAATGAAACTATATGGAGATGAATATCATAGTTTATACACAATAAGTAAAGAAGTCAAAGGGGTTAGCAATACCAGTTTGCACGAACAAGTTCCTTCACTTCTCAACTCCTTGCAAACTTGTGCTTTTTCTCTTTCTCTTATAATCTTCTCTCGATTTCTATTTTTTAGCTTTCTCCTTTCTCAATTTTTGGTTTCCAGTTTCTCATCTCCTTTTTGCCTCTTCGTCCTTCCGTTCTTTTCCCTCCTCCCCAAATCTGACTTCAATAAATCATTTTTTAATTCTACAGGATCTCTGGTAAATTCACCAACGATGCACTTGAGTGAAACCATAATGTAGAGTAGGACTTGTCAATAGGAAAGATGAGCAGGAAATGTTAACAAGACAGCTGGTCAAGCATTGTTAATTGGGAAAGTTGGTAAGGAGCCATAAAGCAAAAATGTCCAAATCTGTAAAGTTGAAGCAGACATTATCAATGGGGAGTCCAACATGTAAAAGTTGGAGTTGGTATTATGAAAGTTGAACAAGCTGTACAACAGAGTAGAGCAGGTACACCAAACAACTTTTTTACCTCCAGTTGTATGACGCACGTACAAAACAATCTTAGGGGGAACAAAACGAAACAAACTCATTTGGACACTCGTCCAAAGGTCATGGGAAGAATAGTGCAGAACAAAACAAACTCCTTTAGATGCTTGTCCAAAAGGCATGGGAGGAACAATTAGAACGAAGTCACCACATTGACTCTATTGATTCTTTGAACGCATGTCCAAAGGCACAAGGAGGAGCAATGTAGAACGAAGTTTCCCATGCTAGCTCTGCTAATTCTTTGAATGTTCGTCCAAAGGACTCGAGATTAATGCAACCACAGTGTAGCCTTTAGTCATTGTCCTACATTTTTTGGACACATGTCCAAAAAGTTTAAAGGTTATGCTAGTGCTTGTCCACCATCATTTTTTGTTTTTTTTTTATTATTATTATTATATATTTATTATTTATTATTTTTTTTAAAAGGAAAATAAAATCAGGTATTCACCGATTAGAGAATAAATTTGATGTTTCTTAAATAATAAAGATTAAAATATATTCCAATATAAGAGCGATGGATATAAAAATTGTAGAATATTATAAGGATTAAAATTGTAACGTTAGGGACTAAGATCATAAAGCATAATTTTATAGAAATCAAAACTAATAAAAAATTTATAAGTTCTACCATAAAACAAGTATATTATAGGTATCAGAAACGTATTTAATTCAATTTAAAATGATTAAATACTGCAATGATAAAAATGTTATAATAACACTACAATAACATAGGAGAATAAATAATAAGGAATACTTTAGAATTATTGCGATAAAAAAATCAATAAAAACTTAATCAGTTAATTATTAATAAAATGGAATAAAAATAATTATTTAAAATCAATTTATTTCTTTTATTATTAATAACTTGTGTAATTAAGTTTTCTCAATTTTTATTTCGATAATGTTAAAATAATTCTTGCTTTTTTTAAAGAGGTAAAATTATATTTTTTTTATTTTTGATGTGCTCATATTATTTTGATGTTATCTTGATATTTTATCATTTAAGAACTTATTTATTTTTCAAATTTTTAAATAAGGGAGTTCTCTTAATGTTTAAGAAATATAAGGAATTTTGTATAATGAATAAAAATTTATAACAAAGAAATTTTTGTCAATTTAATTGAAAAAAATATAGGCTTTGGGTTCCAGTATAACATATTTATAAAACATGAGAGGTTTTTGTGTAATTAAATTTTAGAAATTTACGCTTAAACACACAATAAACAACTAAAGTAACCTTCTTCACCTTTCTCGTTTGCAAAAGATTAAGATAGCTAGTAAATTGTCAACTGACAACTAAATTGGAGAAGTCTACCAAAGGCTGAAAATGTACCTGTGTTCAATCTACCACTTGAAATAGTTTAAACTAGTAATATATAAGTGTTATTAGTATTCTTCTTTTATCAGAGTTAGAATTTCACTTTAATAATATACATGGATATTTAATGAAATTTTGTATGCATACTATCAAAACTCTAATTTTAATTTAAAATAGTATTAAAAATATTTAGGATACTGTATTTAAATTTTATTTCCAAATTAACTCAAATTGATAACCATATAAATAGAGGTATTTGTGTAATAAATGATATTGACTTGATGTCTCAACAAATTAATTTAATTAGTTTTGATTGGTTTGAGTAATTTATTCATTTCACACCAAACCCAATTCAAATTAGTTTCATTGGTTCAATTCCCATATTCGTACTACTTAAACCGGCATTGAAACTCCCAACCTAATCACCTCATCAGCAGTTCTTTCTTTAACAAAAATGGTCTTAAGCTTTCAAATTTATACATTTTAGACTTTCGTTATTAAAACTCTCCTCTTGTCATACTTTTTTTTTTCTCATATCTTGACATCAACAACTACAACCAGTGCCAAAACCATTTTTAAGTATATTTTATTATGTTTATTCGCTAACTTCGTCATAGATTATTGTTTTGAATCATGGAAAAGGAAGAAACTAATGTTTTGTCTAGTAGTAGTACGGGATTTAAATTTTGAATAAATAATAATTTATTATTTTCTTTAACCTAGTAACATGAATTAAACCAAAATCAAACCACTTGTGCATATTTGAATTAACTTTTTTTTTTTAACTTTTAAAGAGAATTTTTGAAAAAAAAAACTGAAAATATACTAAAATTTTGATGGACTGGAGGCTGCAAGTGCCTTTGCCTGTTGTTGTCAAGCATAGAAAAAGGTTTACATTTGTTAACCATTTCTAGTTAGTTGATCATTGTCAAGCATAGAAAAAGGTATACATATAATTGATTATTGAAATAATTAATTTTTTTTTATTTTCAACTATTATTTGAGGTAATAGACTTATAAATTTCCTTCAGTTTTATGATTACTTTTACTTTTAACTCCCTTAAATATATGCGGCCCATTTACTGAATTTAACTCCCTTAAATTTAATTAAATAAATTAATTTAATTTGAGTTATCAGCAAAACTTTTAGGACAATGAAACCAACTCAATTCAAAACTTTTTAGTAATTTGAACAAACTCTAGTCTAAATCCAAGGTGACCCAATCTGAGAACGCTCTATTAATTTCTTGTCGAGCTAATCCTTTTCATTGCTTTAAGAAGTGACTAAAAAGGCATCAAATTAATACCTTTCAAAATCACAAACCTACAATTTTAATTTTTTAATATTTTCTTTTTATCCAATTAAGAATACCATTAATCTTGATATATCTGTCCTTTCTCTCCCGTTTAGCATATCAGTAGGTATAATTTGCCTAAAAGTTTAATACATTAGTAGGTAAGTGATTTATTTAAAAAAATTTAATTAGATCTCAAAATTATAAATATTTATAATTTTTGTAATTGTGTTTATTAAATTAATAAAATTTTTATAAATATTTATTTTTCTGATAATTTAAAATCGTCATAAACTAGTTTAATTATAAAAAATAAAAAATTAATTACAATTTTTATTTAAGTATTTAATTAAAAGTTTACAAAAAAAAAAAAAATTCCTCGAATTATGTATTAAATCTAAAAAAGAAATCAATGAATGAAAAGGAAAGCTCTAGTTCTCTATGTGCTTTTATTCTTAAAAGAAAAACATGGGTTTCTTTTTCTTAAATAATTATCCTTTCTTGTCATATTAAGCGTTACAGTTAAGACGGTAATCCTGCCGGGCCAAGTTGATATAAAAAGAAGAAAGCGCGTTTGGTCTTGTAAATCCCGTCCACGGCAACACTCTACAATCATGCCCTCAACCTAAAGCGGCACAACACACTATCATCGTCATCATCATCAGTTCATACATACATACATACCATCTACGCCGGACCCATTGAGTCACAGACAATAGCCAGATCACAAGACACCCCATTCTCTTGGCAGCTTTCAACAACCTTGCCGTTTTCCCTCCATCAAAGCCGAAATCATAGGGCCCAAAACACTATCCAATCCAAATCCCCTTTTCCATCAATCACTCCCTCCTTCAATAAAGACTCAAATTTTGGCACCTTGGGTTTTGGATCCGCCAACAAGTTAATGGCAGACATAGTGAAGCAGCTGTTGGCAAAGCCGATCCAGTTGACAGACCAAGTGGCCAAGGCAGCGGAAGAGGCCAGTTCCTCCTTCAAGCAAGAGTGCCTAGAACTCAAATCCAAGACCGACAAGCTTGCCGGCCTTCTCCGACAAGCCGCACGTGCGAGCTCCGACCTCTACGAGCGCCCCACACGCCGCATCATTGCCGACACCGAACTCGTCCTCGACAAGGCCCTCTCTCTGGTGCTCAAATGCCGCGCCAACGGCCTCATGAAGCGTGTCTTCAGCATCATTCCGACGGCGGCGTTTCGCAAGATGTCGTCCCAGCTCGAGAATTCCATCGGCGATGTCTCGTGGCTCCTCCGGGTGTCGGCTCCGGCGGAGGATCGCGGCGACGAGTACTTGGGCCTCCCCCCCATCGCCGCCAATGAGCCCATTCTGGGCCTCATTTGGGAGCAGGTGGCCACCCTCCACACTGGCTCACTCGACGACCGATCCGATGCCGCCGCCTCGCTCGTGTCGCTGGCACGTGACAACGACCGCTACGGGAAGTTGATCATAGAGGAAGGTGGGGTTGGGCCCTTGTTGAAGCTCATCAAGGAGGGTAAGAAGGAGGGTCAAGAGAACGCTGCCAGGGCTATTGGGCTTCTGGGCCGTGACCCCGAGAGCGTCGAGATCATGCTCCATGCGGGCGTGTGCTCCGTCTTCGCCAAAGTCCTCAAAGAAGGCCCAATGAAAGTGCAAGCAGTGGTTGCCTGGGCTGTGTCCGAGTTAGCCGCTAATTACCCCAAGTGCCAGGATCTTTTTCTTCAGCATAACATCGTTCGCTTGCTTGTAAGTCATCTCGCGTTTGAAACCGTTCAGGAGCATAGTAAATACGCCGTTTTCAGCAACAAACCCACGTCAATCCATGCTGTTGTCATGGCTAGTAATAATAATAATAATAATAATTGTAATGTCGATGATGTGAAAAAGGAGAGTGAAGATGAGGATAAGCAGATACAAAGTAGGATGCAGCATCCCTTGGGCGATAGGTCTACTAATCAGATGCATAAAGTGGTCACAAGTACCATGGCAATGCATGCTGCCAACAAGCAACAGGCACAGCTCAATGAAGGCAATGAAGCAACTCAGATTACTCAGCCCAAGGCCAATGGAAATAGTAATGGCAAGCAAAGTCATCAGCCCCACCAGCAAAGCCATTCCTATTCTGGGATTAACATGAAGGGAAGGGAACTTG
Organism: Mucuna pruriens; assembly: GCA_025330945.1. NCBI lineage: Eukaryota > Viridiplantae > Streptophyta > Magnoliopsida > Fabales > Fabaceae > Mucuna > Mucuna pruriens. The sequence continues at coordinate 1,194,838 of JAENHJ010000528.1, read as the reverse complement.
AGGACCCTGAGAGTAAGGCTTACATGAAAGCAATGGCAGCAAGAGCCCTCTGCCAGCTGGCCAAGGGTAACACCGCCATTTGTCGGAGCATCACCGAATCGAGGGCGCTCTTGTGCTTTGCCATTCTCCTTGAGAAAGGGAGTGATGATGTCAAGTACAACTCTGCCTTGGCGGTGAAGGAGATCACAGCAGTGGCAGAAAAAGATGCAGAGTTGAGAAGATCAGCATTCAAGCCCAACTCTCCTGCTTGCAAGGCGGTTGTTGATCAAGTGCTTAAGATCATAGAGAAGGAAGATACCGAACTTCTAATTCCTTGCTTAAAGACTATTGGGAACTTGGCAAGGACATTCCGGGCAACCGAGACAAGGATAATTGGCCCCTTGGTCCGGCTTCTTGATGAAAGAGAGGCAGAGGTGTCTAGAGAAGCAGCAATCTCTCTCACCAAATTCGCCTGCACAGAAAATTACCTCCACCTTGATCACTCCAAGGCAATAATAAGTGCAGGTGGTGCAAAACACTTGGTCCAGCTTGTGTATCTTGGAGAACAGACAGTTCAGATTTCAGCACTAGTTCTGCTCTCCTACATTGCATTGCAGGTGCCAGACAGTGAGGAACTTGCTCAGGCTGAGGTTCTTGGAGTGCTTGAGTGGGCTTCCAAGCAACCTAGCGTCACGCAGGATGAATCCCTTGAGGCCTTGTTGCAAGAATCCAAGAGTAGGCTCGAGCTTTACCAGTCTAGAGGTTCAAGAGGATTCCAAAAGTTACATCAATAAGAAGAGTAAGTTATTCATTGTTGTCGTTGTGAGCTTTGTCATTCATTCTATCTAATCCATTGTTCTTGTGAGTGTATATACAGTCAAATGCCTCGTCCAATTGTTCAAATATGTTTTCAACTATAAAGGGAATTGTTTGCCTAATCCATTTGTTCTAAGTCTAACTTCCCTTCCTTCCTGTCTTGCTGACCCTCTGATACAATGCAGCCAATGTCAACAGCTATACTTTGTCAACAGCCCCCTACGTTGCTCCTAAGCTAACTATCATATGAAATGTATATATGCTTGCTTGCAATTCTTTTTTCGGTGTAGAAAAACCAAGGAATTGATACAAAAGCTGAATTCAGAATCAGATACAAGAGCAACAGACTATTACAGATGAAAAGGCGGTTAATCAATCAGTGGAAAAAACTTTAGAATTTAATTATATAAATCAAGTTATATATTATGCATATAATATTTTTTTATTTGTTTCTCTTCAACATATCAATCATCTTATGTCACGCCTTTATTTTCTCTCTTTTCTTATCTCTGTTGTAAAGAACAATATTAGTGCTGCAAAGTTGAATTCTAAAAAACATTTAAAAATGAAAAAAGTAAAATGTACTGCTGAACTATTTTCCTCCGAGTTTGTGCGTGTTTGGAATTCAGTGGAGTTCAACTGAATGTCAATCCACCCCTTTCATTCCTTCTATGTTTGCTGCTTTGAAAAGTGAAAAGTTCCGTTTACGGGTTTCCAAAGTCCAAATACACCTTTAGTCAGTTGCAAAACGTTACTTCCGTTGCTAATGGGATTTGACAAAGATAACTCCACTAGTATAAAAAATTTGTTTCCAACAACTGTCACTAGATGCTAGTTAGATTTTCATAGCGAAGAACATATTTGGTATATTGACTTGTAGGTTGCCGCTATAAAAAAACTGAGGCTGATACATGTTGTAAAAGATATTCCACATTCCCAACTAACTGTCTTTACCATGTCAAAGTTAGGAAGGTTATATAGAACATAGATAAACAAAACACAAAAAATATGCTTTCATGGTAACCAATCAAAATTGATAATTTTCCAAAGCGAATTAATTCCGCCAGTCAAGTCTCCGCATGGGGACCAATAGTAGAATATGATCGTCGTTTTCGGTACGCATATATTCATTCCAAAGTTTTAGCTTTGTATACAAGTATCACACTAGGCAAACCGTAGATCCATTCATCTCGGTGCATAAATTGCTATCATCTAGAAGAAGTGTTGCCAGTACCACAAACCACGAGGAATTTGAGCAAAATACTCCAAAAGGAATGGCCATAAGGAATAGAACTAGCTGTACACTATAGAAGCTATTATCAATTTTAAGAAACTCACCACTAACTACCAAGAGATATAGAACAACGGCTAAGAAAGCGACATGGTTACTTTTATGACAAGAAAATCCGTCAAGATACCAAAGGGAAACAATAATACATTATAACCAAACAAGGGAAATCCTCCGGTCAGAATACAAAAAAAGTCATCAAGCTAGAAATGGGGCTCTAAACCAGAGCATTCCATGAGAAAGTAAAATGTTTGATATTTCTTTTCTGATTTGTAAGACTAGGACTAATGATATTTTTAATTCATATTTTCACAACACTTTCTATAATAATGTTTTTTTCTATCTATCTTCGTGACATTACTCATCTTAACCCACATTTTTCTTTCTTCTCTTCTCATCTCTTTCTTTATTATAGAAATTGTTACCCATTCAAAGTTCATTCCAACAGCAGCAAGCCCCCTCGTCCCACTGGGTAGTTTGGCTACGTGCATCAATCTACCCCACAACACTATCAAAAACCAACATTTAGGAGTGATGAAAGTGGAGTACAACTCATTCGTACTCCTACACCACAAAAAGTTTGGCCACTCGTGTAGCATTGAAGTTTGATGAGAATGATTTTTCACTTTCAACCAAGCAATAATGATCGAAAATTAAGATGAAAGTAATAATTTGTGTCAATTTTATTTTTAGAAGTATGTAATTTCTGAATTTGTTAACTTATAATAAATTATTCTTTCCAATATAAAGCTAACTAAATTTAGAGACTAAATTATCATAAAATCGATAGATTTAAAGATTAAATTGACCAAGAATAACTAATTTATCAAACTTGGGAGTTAAATTATATGCACAATAATTTTTCTAGAAATCAAATTAATATGTTACTCCTTTCAGAGACATAATGATATATTTACTAGCTCCACGTTCTCACTCCTCTCCCTAATTCCCACTAATTCATTGCCTACATGTATCGCATTCATTTCATTGCAGTCTCGCAATGTTGACTAGAAACAGAATAAAAAAATATATGGGAGAGACACTCACCTGAAATCGGAATCCAACGTGGACGAAAGCATCATTGCGTCAATTATGACGAGAATAATAGCCCGCAGAAATCCTCGCACCCAAATTACCATGATATCTATGAGAAAAAATTCAAATAAAAACTATAACAAACAAGTTTTTTTTATATTAATTAGTAATAAAAAAGAAGGTGACAATTTTCGAGTATGGAAAATCAATGAAGGTCTTAAAATTTCAACGATTTTAGGATAAAGTAGTTGTGGAAGTTCGACAACGATTGTTGTTACGGGAAGGGGAGAGATTCCCTCATGATAGGAAGACAGTTCTACCGTTCGTTCAAACTTACAAGCTTCGGCGCCCTGGCTAAAAACGTCCTCGTTTTGAGCTTGTTTGCTCTTTGAGCTCAATACCTTACAATTTTGGGCTGGGCTTAGAATTGGTCAGTTTTTGGTGATAAAATTGGGCCGAATTCGCAACCCACTTTCCAAAAGCTGAATGAAGTTAAAATAGGCGGTCCCAATGATGTTCTAGTTCTACACTGCTTTCAAAATAATAGGGAAGGGAAAGATTATTGAACTTCCCCTAAAAAAATAAAATGCAAATTTTCTCTATTAAAATTTGATCATTTAATAAATTTATAAATAGATATATGGAGTTTTTTTTTTTATATTAATAGTGTATAAAAATTAAACTCTAAATAAATACCCTACGGTAATTTTAATTTAGACAATTGTTTTTCTGACTTTTTTATATGTTTACGGATAAATTGATGATTTGGATTTCGATCATTCTCAGATTATTCCTTTGCCTTTTATTATTTCACCTTACATGCAAACATATGCATTGCTCAGTCAAGTTGGTTTTCTAAAGGGGAGAAATATTGTTTAAAATGAAGCAAAAGCAATATAGATTTCTTATGTTTTTATACGAATATTATATTTTTCATATTTCTTATGTTAAAATATAAAATAAATTATATTTTTTTATTAAGAATGTAGGAATTATCTTGTATCTTTTTTTATATTAAAATATTAATTTTATTTATTTAATTTAATATTATTGAAAAATATTCTTTATAAGATTTTAAAATGTATATTAAAAAAATTTTAATTTACCAAGTTATTATTTATTCACTCCATATATTTTTTATAAAATATATGATTAAATAAAAATTAATTAATTTTTATTAAAATAATAATTGAAACAAAAATTATGAGATAAATTATATATATATATTCACTTGAATTTTTATGTTTAAAAATGTGTTATAAAAAATAATAAAATAATAAAAATTTAATTATATATATTATTTATATGTACATTAAAAATTTTTAATAATAAAATTTTATTTAATAATATGTTTTTAATATAAATAAATTCATTTAAACACTTGTATGTTTAATATTCATATATTAACATTACATTTATTAAACTCCATAAATATATTATATTTAATAATTATAATATTAATAATATTCTTGAAATTAACTATATATTAAATTTGATGAATATAATAATTAATACTATATAATAAAAATATTAATTTATTTAAATATTTTTAAAATATTATATTAATAACACAAATTAAATACAACTTTAATACTTTTGTTTAATTTTATTTTCCTTGTATATATTATTTTTAATTTTATTATTTTAAAATATTTTTTTTTTATTCCATTCCGGGGAAGCTAACATAGATATATGTAAGGTGATAGTTGAGAGTCGAAGATAGCACGTACACTTATCCTAATATAATATCCGCCACTGCATTTGCTTCTGAATCTCGTCCACTCAAATCATATTCTTGTCTGTGCAACCAAAACAACAACATTCATTCATACTCACTTCCCTGCCAACTACATATTATTTATCACTTCATTCAACATTTCTCCCTCTACTTTTCCAAATGGCTGCTGCGGTTAGTGCTGCAGTCTCCTTCCCATCCACCAAGTCTACCACCTCTCTCTCAAGCAGGAACCCCATCATTGCCCCAGAGAGACTCGTTTTCAAGAAGGTATGCTTCACATACATGATGATAATAATAATATTAATATTATTATTAGGATTATACTTAAATATGCTTTTAGTCTAGTCTTTTTTTTAATTAGAATTTTATCACGATAATCTTTTAACATAAATTTTTATTATAGGTATTAACGATGCGATGAAAAAATTGAGGTTACAATTTTAGATGATCTGAGTTATTAATTATGGTTTGTCTCTCAGGTTCCATTGCAATACAGAGATGTTTCTACTAGTGGAAGGGTAGTTTCCATCAGGGCCCAAGTGACCACCGAGGCACCAGCCAAGGTTGAAAAGGAGTCCAAGAAACAGGAGGAAGGTGTGGTTGTCAACAAGTTCAAACCCAAGAACCCTTACACTGGTAGATGCTTGCTCAACACTAAGATCACTGGGGATGATGCTCCTGGAGAAACTTGGCACATGGTCTTCAGCACCGAGGGTGGGAAGATGCTCATTGGTTTTCAAAGTAGATTGCTCATATATGTGATTTGTACTTTGAGCTAATGTTACTGTTGTTGTTTCAGGAGAGATTCCTTACAGAGAAGGACAATCAATTGGGGTAATTCCAGAGGGTATTGACAAGAATGGCAAACCTCATAAGCTCAGATTGTATTCTATTGCCAGCAGTGCCCTTGGTGATTTTGGAGATTCCAAGACTGTGAGTATCATGTTATATCTTTACATTGTTGTTTCTGGGGTTTCATTTTTTAATCATTGGAATATTGTGAAAGAATTAGACTGTTCAATGTTGGAATATTAGCTAAGGTAATTTTTTATAAATATTTACAAGTTTGGTTTTACGTTGAGAAATTAATTTTGGGTTTAGAATTAATTGAGTTTAAGTAATTTTAAACAGTTCTTACATTAGATAAAAAAAAAAGTATTCAGTGTTTTATTATTAATTTTCTTTTAAAATAAAAATATTTGAACATAATCACGTCACCTCAAAATCAATTTTAACATTTAATTTTGTAAAATTAATTTCATTCAAAATTCACTTTAATTTTTTATCCCTATAAAATTTAAAATTATTATTTTTCGTCCTTATAAAATAAGTGAATTTTGAAAATTTTCTTTAATTTTCATTCTTCCAAATTTGATATGACCCTTTTTTTTGTCCCTAACATTCATTTTGAGATATATATAAATAATTTTTTTAAAAGAAATTAGAGATGTCATGTACTATAATGCACATGAAATACATGTAAATAATAGATGATTACTTAACCTTTTATTAAATACATAAATAATTAATGAATGTTTCATAATAAAGATCAAAATCAATAATTTCATACTTATTAGAATGAAAACCAAAAAACTTTTTTTTATAAATATAAAAATCAATTTTCACTTATTTTACAAAAACTAAAAATATATTTAAGTTTTTTTAAAATTTAATCCATAATCAAACCAAAAATGTTTGTGACAAGATTGAGCCAAAAAGGATAACTATAACCTAACTTGTTTTTTATTACCATAATCATAACTTATTTTGTATAATCATTTATTTAACCATAACCAACTATTTTAAAAAAATAACTAATCAAATTTTAACTTAAAAAATAAAATAATTAAATTTTATAATTAAATTTAATTAACCAGTTATACATGGTTATGATTAAATTTTGTATAACTAGTTATGAACGGCATTAGTTTTAATTTTGATTCAGTTGCTTTTCCATTGTACACCTAAACTAAATTGAGACTTTAGTCCAAAAATGTGTGCTAACTTTCATGATTCATCTATAATCTCATTTACGATCTGGTATGATTGCTTTCATACAGGTTTCTCTATGCGTTAAACGGCTAGTGTATACAAATGAAAACGGAGAACTTGTTAAGGGAGTCTGCTCAAATTTCTTGTGTAAGGATGCGTAGTTTTAGATTTTATATAATGTATGATAGAAGAAACTTAGCTATATTTATTTTAGTTATATTACTTTGTTATACTAATGGTATCTACCCTTCATCTACAATTGTTTATGTTCCTCTTCGTTCAGGTGACCTTAAGCCAGGAGCTGAAGTGACAATAACTGGACCAGTTGGGAAAGAAATGCTTATGCCAAAAGATCCTAATGCCACCGTCATCATGGTACATTATCATGCATTTTGTTCTTAATAGAAAATGAATATGGTATATGTGATGGTCATAATTGTTGTTCTGATGTTCACAGTTGGGAACTGGAACCGGGATTGCCCCATTTCGCTCATTTTTATGGAAAATGTTCTTCGAGAAGCATGACGATTACAAGGTAAGTGTTCCCCAAAACTAATATCCTTATTCACTTGTATGTATCTATCAGGAACCAGAACTAGGACAATATTCTGTAGAGTGCATAACAGACTTGATGGCTGAACAGTGGACACTACTTATGATAACCTTAACATCAAAATTCACCACCATGAGGCACTCTATTAAATTGCAACTTGCAACTACAAAGCATTAGATTGTGCATACCGATGTTTTATCTGTATCACTGTATGGATCTTTTAAAATAGTGGCACTGTTTTCTATTTTAGGGAGCTAGTATTTGCTACTTACCGCCTGAGCTATTGCTCAAGTAGCACAAATTTTCTTTTATCCCACATAAATTGGTTTTTAAGTGAGTCCAATAGTTTTATGTAATTTATGTAATCGACCACATTCAGTAAGATAAGACTTTTGTTATTGTTGCTGCATAGTAAGCATAGAAAAACTGACTTAAGTGTTGCATAAGAAGCTACAATGATTATATAGTCGACCTCACTTAATAAGACTTTTGTTGTTGTATCCTAAACATAGGTAAACTAACTTGACTGTCCGATAAGAAGTTACAAAAATTTAACATCTGAATTTAATTATAGCAACATTAACTAACATACACGCTAATTAATAAATGTAGTTAACATCATTTAATTTTACTCATCTTGTTTAAAAAATAATCTTTTTTCCTAAATTGCCTTTCACTACTGGAACTTGATATTAACAATAAAGTAGAATAATTGAAAATAGAATATTAATTAAATGAAGGGTATTTTGGAGAAAGTAGCATAAGACAAAAATAATTAAAATTTGATTATATTTAGGTGCATTATTCATGTTTGAGTACAGAGATAGTGTGTATTTGTAAGTGGACACATTTGGTTATTAACCATGTTTTGACATAAATGTAGTTCAATGGTTTGGCATGGCTCTTCTTGGGTGTCCCTACAAGCAGCTCATTGCTTTATAAGGAGGTGAGAAGAATCAAAATTTTCTCATTATTTCAAAATTTCATTCAGTCATATGGTTTCTTTAATGGGTGTTCATAGATTTTCCTGCCAATATTCTGACACAACTTCAATTGTATGGGGTAGGAATTTGAGAAGATGAAGGAGAAATTCCCTGACAAGTTCAGGCTTGACTTCGCTGTGAGCAGAGAGCAAACAAATGAGCAAGGAGAGAAGATGTACATCCAAACCCGAATGGCTCAATATGCAGAAGAGCTGTGGGAATTACTGAAGAAGGATAACACTTTTGTGTATATGTGTGGACTAAAAGGGATGGAAAAGGGAATTGATGACATAATGGTGTCATTGGCTGCCAAAGATGGTAAGAATTTTCCTTTCTTCACACTTGGGGCGAAACCATTTTGTCTTGGTACGTCATTTGGAGAGAAACTTCATTAATTATATTGTGTTTCATTATGTATTATAGGCATTGATTGGATTGATTACAAGAAGCAATTGAAGAGAGCAGAGCAATGGAATGTCGAAGTCTATTAATTTCTGTTCACTTGCACAAATATCAACTCCTACTTTATGCTGCAACAAATCTATCACCCCTCCTGCGTTGTGTAGATATATGATGACCCTGTAATTTTTCTTTGACGAGTTTTATACAGTTCATGAACAACTTCATTGCCAATCTTACAAGTATTATTTTTGAGGGATGATGCAAAATATAGATGAATCCAACTTCACTGTATCATTTCCAAATTTTATCTTTTGATGAGAAGTACCTGGGTATCCCATGCATTATTATCCCAAACACTACATTAGGCATCTATTTAACCTGAATCAGGATTCGTAAACTTTTATGATGTTAAAAGAAAATAGATTTTAAAGTCCCTCACATAAATACTCAAATATACATGTTGATATTATATAGAGCTTGATATTCAAATACTCAAATTTATATATGACGGTACCTCTATCACTTGTAATTTTGAAAATAATAATTTTTAATGTGGAACATAAAAAAATATTGCGACAATATATATTTATTGTTGTAGTTGTCTATGATTATTGACGTCCATCAATTGCGAACTCACAAATTTAAATGTCATTGCTTATGACTCTCTCTTTTTTTCTTTTCTTATAACTTAAATAAGCACAAACATAATAACTTTAGATGTGTGAATAACTCTGTCCTCAAGGACTTATCTGCATGATGTACAAGTCTCCTAAGATATAACAGGTTCTTCCAAATAATAATTGGGACAACAAAACTAGTAAGATAACTTAGTAACCTAGAAAAAAAAGGAAGAAGAGGATGAGAGAGGAATGCCTCTGAATTTTTTGAAATGTTATACTTATAATAAAAGGAAATAATAGTTTTGTAACAACTTGAGACTTAGTTAAAAGATAATATGAAACTTAGTCTAAAAAATCAAACCAACAAGACCAAGGTGATAAGTCACAATCACCTTGAATTACAACCAATAAGAGAAAAAAAAAGTAGAAAGAAAGTTCCTTATGAATTACAACAAGAGGAAATAGAAAGATGAACCATGAGTTTCTCTAGGATCCAAGATAATGATCCACATGCTCGGGAGCCCAAAGATACTGTTATGATAAATAGAGATGATGTTCTGAAACTGCAAATCAGTCTTAAAATTGTGTGTATTTTCTACACCTTTCTTTTTTCTTCCTTTTTTTTTGTATTCTATCTGTCATGATATATGATAAAACGTAGAAAAACTCTTGAAATAAGAGTAAAGAGAATCAAACCTATTTCTCCTCTATATTTTATTTTATTTTATCTTTTATCTTTTAAGACAACTTTACAACTTTATTTCTCCTCTATTTCATTTTTGCCAAACAACTTAAATTCTATTTTATTTCTTACCTATCTCACCACTCTATTTCTTTCTAGTCCACTCCACTCCACTCTAATCCCCTCTACCAAGCAAAGAATTATGGTTTCTGACTTTTTTAATCCAACATTCCATGATTTTGCATATGATGATGATGAGGAAATTCCTAAAGATAGATGGTATAAGGAGGATAGTGGTAATTAGGATTTAGTTTTTGTCCAGTCGTTCCAATATCGGGTAAGGACTTTGAAGAATGATGTACTCTTTGAAAAGGATTGTTGGTTGTCCATGTGCTGGGAAAGCAAGTTGGCTTTAAGATTTTGGAGTATAAACTTCATAAGAATTGGGCAAGGAATGGAAAAATTCAGATTGTGGATATGCCTGATGGATATTTTTTGGTGTAGTTTACATTGGTGGATCACTATAAGCATGCCTTGTTCGAAGGACCGTGGATGAAAGTGAACCACTATTTGGTAGTTCAAAGGTGGAGACCAACTTTTATTGAAATCGCCAAGAAAACAAAAAAGATTGCAGTATGAGTTTGCTTTCCATGTCTGCCTATGGAGTTATACCATGAAACTTTTCTAAGAAAAGCAGGATCTTTGCTTGGAATAGTTCTAAAATTGATAAACTTACTTCAATTCATACTCGGGAAATTTTGTAAGGGTTTGTGTTGAAATTGATTTACAAAAGTCATCGGTTCCTAAAATTGAAGCAATAGGGCATGTTTATTGTGTTGAATATAAAGGACTTCACTTAATTTATTTTAAGTGTGACAAGTATGGTCATAAGGTAGCTGAGTGTGGTGAAGGTGTAGTGCAAGAGGTTAGTGGTGATGATGGAGTTGTCGAAGTAAGGGTTGACAATGGGACATCAATAGACCTAGTGACGATTCTTGAAGGTAGTTTTATTACTCTAGTAAGGGCTGATGTCTGTGGCCTAGTAACTACTATTAATGATGGAGAAATAAAGGAGGGAAATGTAGTTATAATTCAAGAAGAAATCTCAAATCCACTTGGTTTTGGTCCTTGGATGATTGCAAAAAAGAAAAAATAGCAAGAAGAAACAAAGTCATTAATGCAGCTAATCAAAATGTAAAATTGGTGGGCATTAAATATAGAAATAATGATGTCAATAAATGATCCCATTATGAATATATGGAGAATGTACAAGTGGATAATATAGAGGATATTAAGGGAAAAGTGTTGCTAGTAGTAAATCAAATCAAATCATGATTGTTGAAAAAGTAAGAGATCCACGTGCTAGTAAAAATAAGCAGGAGGATATAAAGAGTAAAAGGCTTATGATGAATTCGGTGAGGCCCAAAAATAAAATGAATCAAAAGCTTGCTCGAAGTTATAAGGCTAGAGATGTGGACCTAAATGTACAAAATACTTTTAAATCCATATCAGAAGTGAAGGATTTAAAAAATGAAGATGGGCTAATGTGAAAGCCTAATGATGAGTGGATATGGGCCTTATGAAGGTGCTTAACAAAAAGTATGGCTTGATTTTACCAAGGACAAGCACGAGTTTAAGAGCACAGACTCCAATGGGCAATTCAAAAATGGTTGTTGATCAATTGCAAGTATTGTTACCATCTAACTCTTGTCCACCAAGGAACCAAATGGTGTGTAATATGAATATTGATGGGGATAAGATGCTTATTGAAGAAAGTAGTGAGGATCGTGGGTCCAAGGTGGTGGGGATACTGATATGGGTAATATTTGACCCTTGTTTTCCTGTTTCCTTCATACATATATTTAATTTTATGATAAATTTTGCAATTTGGAATATCAGAGGAGCAGCGAGAAAAGCAATTCCTCATTTGATCAGAGACTTGATTCTAAAGTATTGCATTGGTTTGCTGACTTTACTTGAAACTAGAACCAGTGGTGTTAAGATTGATAAGGTTATTAAGAACCTGAGAATGAATTCTTGGTATAAGGTGGATGCTCAAGGGTTCTTTGGAGGTATTTGGATAGCTTGGGATTCATTTCTAATCAAAGTGGATATTATTGGTTTACATCCCTAATTTATCCATCTTGACTGCTCCAATATGGATGGGTCTAATGCTTTTTGTACCTTTATGGTGTATGGTAGTCCTAATTCAGCTATTAGGGAGGGACTATGGCATGAGTTGTACCATTTTTCAAAAACAATTCAATACCCATGGGTGGTGATTGGTGATTTTAAATCCTACTTACATCACTCAAAGAAGTCAAGTCGAGCTAATCCCAATCATGTTTGCATGGAATGATTCCAAAATTGCTTAACTTCTTGTCAATTGAATGATCTTGGTTTTAAAGGACCTCCTTTTACATGGGAATGGAGAGGTGTGCTAGAACGAATTAATCGTGGGGTTGGAAATATGAGTTGGTGGCTAGCTTTTCTTGATGCTTTAGTCATTCATCTACCTTCTCTAAAGTCAGATCATAAAGCATTGTTATTAAAGTTTCAAGAAGATTCAAACCAGCCAAGATATAATAAACCTTTCCAGTTTTTGGCTAGTTGGCTAGGAGATGTTTCTTTCCAAGGTGTTGTTTGAGATTCTTAGGAACACGCTAATGGGTGGGCTAGAGCAATTAGTAAGTTCCATGGGAATGCTAATATTTAGAACAAAACTTGCTTTGACAATTTGTTCCATCGAAAGAGACAAATTCTTGCCAAACTTGAAGGTATTAATGCTCAATTAGACATGGGAGAAAATGGATATTTGCAACACATGCAAAAAAATCTTTGGCAAGAGTATGAGTTAATATTATCCCAAGAGGAATTGTATTGGTTCCAAAAATCAAGATGTGAATGGATTCAATTTGGAGATCGTAAAACTAGATTTTATCACACCTTTACAATTGTACAATGGAAGAGAAATAAGATTGAAGCTTTGTTGGATCAAAAAGGTGAGTTGATTCTTGATTAGGAGGTTCTTAAAAATATGACTAAGTTATTTTCAAGACCTTTATAAGGAAGAAGGTGAGTACTTTCCTTGACAACTTAATATTAGATTCCCTATCATTAAGGTAGGTGCACTTGAAAAACTTGAGAAACCATTATCTAATAATGGAATTAGATCAACAATCTTCGGTATGGACTCTTTTAAGGCCCTTGGGCCAGATGGGTTGTCCCCAATTTCCTTCCAAGCAAATTGTCCCACAGTAAGTTCATCTATTTGTGATATAATTCATAGTTGTTATTATGAGCATAGTAGGATTTAAGAGATTTATAACACTTTGTTGGTCCTTATCCCAAGATGTGATGCACCAACCTCTTTGCATCAATTTTATCCTATCAGTCTTTGCAATGTGATTTATAAAATCATTACAAAGATTATAGTGGCAAGGTTAAAAAGTTCATGCCTATGATAATGTGGTCATTGCTTAGGAAATTTTCCATTCCATGCATAAGAAGAAGGGAAAAAGTGGTTTCATGGCTATTAAAGTAGATCTTGAGAAGGTGTACGATCAGATGAGATGACACTTTTTAATTGATACTTTGAAGGAGGTAGGATTTATTGATCAATTTTACAAGTTGATTCTTTCTTATGTTTCTTCTACCCTTGTATGCAAATTCTTTTTAATGGAGTACCTATTGATGAATTTTCACCTTCTGAAAGAGTTAGGCAAGGTGACCCAATTTCACCATACTTGTTTATTTTATGTATGGAGAGACTTGACCATTTGATTGAGAGGGAAGTTTCCTGTAATAATTGAAAGCCCATCAAATTATGTAGAACAAGACCTTCTATATCTCATTTATTTTTTGCTGATGACTTGTTATTGTTTGGAGAGGTCAATATAGCTCAGATGGATATTATTAACACTTGACTGGATGTGTTTTTCTCATCATCTGGACAAAAGGTGTTGGTGGTTAAAACACAACTATTAATTCTAGAGCTATGGAATTAAGTTGCATTTCATGTTTCTTCTAACTCAAGCGATATTGGCAAATATCTTGAAGTTCCTATGTTATATGACAGGAAGAAAAAATAGACTTATGCTCATCTGCTTTATAAAATCCAACGTCGTTTGAGTAATTAGAGGGTCAACTCTCTTTCCTTTGCAGATACATGTACTCTAACTAAAACAATTGTTACAACACTTCCTACTTGTACCATGCAAATTGTTTTGCTCCCAAAACAGGTTTATTATAAGTTGGAAAGTATGAATATGAGTTTTGTATGGGGAGAGTCATAGAATTGTAGAAGTTATCACACTATTGCTTGGAATAAATTTTTCTTGTCAAAGGATGTGAGAGATATGTATTTTTGTTATTTACATCTTTTTAACTGTGCTCTTATTATGAAGCTACGGTGAGTAATGATTACAAATCCATATGCTTTGTGAGTGTGTATACTTTGAAGTAAGTATGAATATATTGACCATTTTATTCCATCAATGCATCATATTGATCATGAATTTGAAGTTTGGAGAGGTATCTCATCTACATGATGAGTTATTGGAGATGGGAGGCAGGTCAAGTTTTGAAGGGGTTGTTAGTTACCTTCAAGGGTTATTATTATGGATGTTGTTCGGTAAAATCTATCTAGTAATGAAGTCGAATTTTGTTACATTTTAGTTGAGGGACAATGAGATATTGAAAGAGTTTAACATATTATTCTCAATTGGGTTATTTTAGAAATTATGGGAATTATTCATCCTCGTGATGTTCTACAAAGTGATCGTTTCATCTAGACACCTACACTAGATGGAAACTTTTCAACAAAAATAACTTATTGGTTGTTAGAATGAGATGATGGTGTTAAAGCTCATGAAATTTGAAGAAAGATTTGGGAGAAGGATATTAACTCATGTGATAGTTGTTGTCTATGGAAAATGGTGCATAATGACATTTTGACAAATTTTTTGGACAAGTTGCGGTTTATGTGATAATGTACTTTGCATTATATGTCATTCAAGTACTAAGGGAATGTATGCATGGCAAATTAGTTTGGCAAAACATTTCTCCTAATTTGCCAATATATTTTTTCTTAGATGAGTTGATTGATTCGTTGATATAAAATCTGAATGAAACACAAATTGTTCAAAATAATATATAATAAAAGAAATTTTTTATTATTATTACTAATGTTTTATGACAAACTCGAATGATATTTTTTTATTAAAAAGTAATGAAATTGAAAATAAATCGTAATATTATTTTGTAGTTTCAGATATTTGTCCTCCTTAAAAAAAAGATTAGGATAAAATACATAACTTAATAAAAATAAAAATACTCTTAAAAACATGAATATTTAATCATTTACTAATAATTTTAAAAATACTCTTAATGAATTACGGGGATTCAGATTTACATATACAGAGTTGATTAATTAATTAAAGACAAAATCTAAGTATCTAAGTATAATTATTATAATAATTCTTTTATTCGCGGATGACTTAATAACCTGCAAATTATTTTAATTAATTAATTAATAATTAGAATAATTTAAAAATTAGGTAGGGTTCCATATGATTCGTTGATCCCTTGGAAATGCAGTTCAGCTGGAATATATATATAAAGAGACTATCAAGTGCTGTGTTGTTGGCATTCAACAGCTGAGGCTCTTTCTAGGGTTTGTTGGCTCTCAAATCGATTCGATTCCATGGCGGAAGAGAGATTCACCGGCGTCGTGCAGTGGTTCAACAATGGCAAGGGCTTCGGCTTCATCAAGCCCGACGACGGTGGCGAGGATCTCTTCGTGCACCAGTCCTCCATCAGATCCGACGGTTACCGCACCCTCCTCGAAGGCGATCGCGTCGAGTTCGCCATCGCCACCGGCGAAAACGACAAGACCAAGGCCGTCGACGTCACCGGCATCGACGGCGCTCCTCTCCAGCCCCGCGCCGCTGCAGGCAACCGCGGCGCCGGCTTCGGATTCAGCGGCAGGCGCAATGGTGCCGGCGCGGGCGGTGCCGCGTGCTACCAGTGCGGCGATTTCGGCCACCTCGCCAGGGATTGCAACCGGAGCAGCAATTCTGGCGGCGGCGGAGGCGGCGGCTGTTTCAATTGCGGCGGCTTCGGTCACCTCGCCAGGGATTGCATGCGCGGCGGCAACAGCGGCGGCGGCGGAGTTGGCGGTGGCGGAGGCGGATCTTGCTTCAGGTGTGGCGGATTCGGACACATGGCGAGGGATTGCGCCACCGCTAAGGGTGGCATCGGCAGTGGCGGTGGCGGCGGCGGAGGCGGATGTTTTCGGTGTGGCGAGGTTGGTCATTTGGCTAGGGATTGCGGCGTTGAAGGAGGGAGGTACGGTGGCGGTAACAGTGGTGGCGGTGGCGGTGGTCCGAAGAGCACGTGCTTTAACTGTGGGAAGCCTGGGCACTTTGCGAGGGAGTGCGTCGAGGCTTCTGGGTGAATTTGAAGGGTTATTGGAGAGAAGAAGGTTACGTTTTGCGAAGGGAGAAAAAGGTGGAATAGTACATATTCTCTTTTTTTGCACCTTTTAACAGTTATTAACTTACTAGTCTCTCTTATTATTCTTCTAATTTCGGGGAAGTTTATACATATGGCGAAGATTGTGGTTTTGGTTTTTGACTGTGGTACTGCTTCGCAGGCGATTTTGCCTTCTCTTGCGGTTCCTTTTGTTAGTTGTTACTGCCTGTTAGACCTTGTTTCTCGTTAATAGTCTGCCTTTCTTGTTCCCGAATTGTTGAGATTTTATATCTTGATTTATTTGTCTGAAAGGTTTATATAAATCATAAATTTAGATCGATGTTCTTGATGTTGTGTGCTTGGACTTGATCATTGATTCTTTGCAACATTAATTTTGATTGAGACTTGCAATAATAGTGATATATATTAATTGAAGAAGATTAATGATTGTATTTGGTCCTCTGTAAAATCCTATTCTGATGAGTCTTGGAAAAGTTAGAAGTAAAGGATCTCTTAGAATTTTACATTTCCCGTTTAGTTTTCCCATCTTGTCACCTTTTAAGATTGTTTATCATTTCACTTCTTATCTGTATTTAGCAGAATGTCAGTGAGATAACTGTTGTTTGCTTGGGCTGTTGGGCATACCGGTCTTCCCCTGAAACTCTATCAATATATTGCTGGCTTACAGTGTGTTTGATTGATTCCCTTTCCACTTTCTGAGCCACATTGAACACCAATTTGATTCTCACTCTCACTCACGAGTTATTTCTGTTTAACATCAGTTGTTATATCTAGCAAATCATTTGAGCTCTTTTAGTGAGATTAGGATGCATCCCCTACGAGTTTACTGAAGTTGGATTTTTGCATTACTTCTACTAGCTTAATATTATGTGTTTCTAACAGGTATTCCCTAAATCTCCCTTTTGGAACTGTAAACCTGTGTAATTTTTTCCCATAATCATTGACAGTATCCCTAGATTTTGCACAGATAGGAGTAATTGTTCACATACACAGCCAAATGTATCGACTTGTTCCTCGTGCATAGACTTGTTCCTCGGGTGAAGTCTGTTAATATAGAACTTAGTTTTCCAATTGAAAATATCCTAGTTCTTTTCTAATAGATTTTGTTTTGTGCTTTCTCACATTTAGTCATGCTTGTGACCAAGTTAGTACTATCTGTGCAAAATATGGGGATACTGTCAATGTTTTGTGCCCTTGCAAAATCTAAGATGCAAATTTCAAAAATTGTTTTGTGCTCTACCTATACCTAAATCGTACTATTGTTGTGGCAGCATTTCTTTAATGTCTATACCTTGTTGAAATTTCTTACTTAATGAATGCCTTTCTTTTCCTCTACCTCTAGCCGTACCTTTTTGTGTTGATTGCATTCCATTCCCCAATTGTACAATGCTCGCTGTTGCTTGCATTTGGTGATGGTTGCTAGCAACTGTAGGAATTATTAATGAAGTTGCAGGCAACTCTCACTGTCATAGGGTTGGAGTGGAGAAATTCCGGGTACTTGTAGAAAGAGGACAATGGTTTGTGTTAAGAATTGAAAAACTCACTTTGATCCAGTGCAATGATATGTTAAAGGATGTTCAGGAACTTCTGAGTTTTAATATAAAATATTTGTTAATTTTTTAGTAGGATAATTGTTTATATAACTTAAACTACCTATTGACTATATTCATTTATGTGTATCTCGCTTGGAAATTAGATAGTTTGGTTATTATTCAATTCTTTTTAGTAACAAAATTATTCTTATTTCAAACTGAATTTTAGATAGATAGTCAAAATTTTCTATACCCTCACGTATCCCTTTCTTTGTTATTTCCCTCTACTTTTTTATTATCCTTTTGTGTATTGTTTAGTTAGATTTAGTGGCGGTCATTAGATAAAGATAAATTAATAGTGACTATTCGTATCCAAGAAACTCAGTAAGCCTACCAATTTATTTTGTACAAACTTTTCAAAATTAGAATCAGTTTTGAATTAAACTAGATTTTGATAGTGTGTTATTGTATATGGATTCATATACAGTTCAATCCCCATAGTTATTCCATAATACACTGTAAATATTTCATATAACTTAGTCGAATTAATATAAGAAATTGTTTGTATAAAACAAATGGAGTAATACTTGTAAATTTTTCATTAATAATCGTAATTTTTTTATAGGGTAACTTTAAGGGTAAATTACATTGACTCATTTTAAGGTTTAACACAATTACACTCGATACTTCTCTATTTTGTACTCATTTTTCTTGGGATTCAATTATGTGATTTTTTATAATATCTCTTTTAAAATAGCGTAAGGTGTAATCAAACCAAACCATAAGGGAAGATTAGAGTAATTTTTTCTAATTTGTTTTCTTCGAAGGTTTTTATGCTCCCTCCTTCATGAATTTTCACTTATGTATTTTTATACTCTGGGATTTTTTTTTTCTTTTTAACATTGAGTAAGTGAAATAATTTTTCTTATCTCACTCTTCCAAAAATTTTAAAACATCCCTGATGTTAAACGACATTATATTTTATAAGTATAAATTTATTAACAATAAGGATCATGATGTGTAATCATATTATAATTTTCTAGCTCAACCTAATTCTCAAGGGGTTGTGATCAAATGAGTTGGCCCATGGGTTAATATTTGTTTAAAAATTCACTTCTTATTTTCTTTAAATATAAATAATATAATATTAACTTTAATGATATTTAAATAATGTTTTAGTCTCTTTAATATACAATATTTTTATTCAGTTTATATAAAAATAGTTTAATTTTAATCCCTAAAAGATAAGACTTTTTTGTTATTATTCCTCGTTTAATTTTAATCTCTACAATATTTAGTTTGTGCTGAATAAGTTCCTGTGATGATTATTTTGATTTTAGGCTCTAAAATATGTACAAGGACCAAAATAAATATAGTCTATTATAATGATTAATTCAAAATAGATAAAATATTACAAAGAATCAAAGTCAGACAACATTGACCAAAAGTGAAAAATCATATTTTTTAAGGATCAAAACTAAAATATTGTTTTTATAAGAACTAAAACTAAAAAGGTATATATTATGAAGACTACAAATTTATTTAAAGCATATATAACATAAGATTTATAGGAAACTTACATTACTTTTAATTCTGTAGGTTTTCTAGTTTCCCCTTTTAAGTTAGTTTTCTTAGTATGACGTACTCTATTTAAAGCCTTGTAGGTGAATTTGTTTTACAGCAATTTGAATACATTTTATTTATTGATTTTTAAGCTGCCATAATATTATAGCGATTATAATGGCTAATGCGACCAGGCTAAAATTAATATTAATTGCGACTATAATGTACATGGTAGAGAATACGACTAAAATAAATATTATTGCCATTAAAAGGTACAATGCAGAGAAAGAAAAAGTAACAAAAGAATTTGTTTCTATTAATGGTCAATAAAGCTTTGTTGCAGTGGTGTTTCTACACTGCAAAGAAAGAAAAAGGTAACAACAGAAAAATTTTCATCAACTTCTGCGTTTTTTTCTTCACGGAAGTGGCTATATGCGTAGTTGGCCACTTGCGAAGGGATTCTCACAGGAACATAATTTGTTGAAATTTGATTCCAATTTTTCTACCATGCACACTTAAACCTTGAAGAAAAGCCAGGTCACATAAAGGCAATAAATGTTAGTCTTTACATTTATTTTCATAAATTTTTATTTCAAAGTTACGCACGTGGTCTGAAGTACTATATCTTTTGTATCTACACAACGAATCAACAGCGTTCTCTGGTGGAACTTCATTAATGACGGTAACATGTAGGGTGTTGTAAAAAATTTCTCGAATATTACTCATCTCCCTATTCGACAAATCAACGGCGTTCTCTGGAGAACATTAATAGCAACAACCTGTCTAACGTTCTAAAAAACTTCAATATTATTGCCATTAAAATGTACAAAGAAAAAGTAACAAAAGAGTTTGTTTCTATTAATTGTCACTAAAGCTTTGCTGTAGTACTGTTTCTATACTGCAGAGAAAGAAAAAGGTAACAAAAGAAGGATTTTCATCAACTTTATAAAGTTTTTTTCTTCACCAAGTGTCTATATGCGTGGTTGGCCACTTGCGAAGGGGTTCTCCGAGGAACATAATTTGCTGAAATTGGGTTCCAATTTTTCCTACAATGCACACTTATACCTCGAAGAAAAGCTCTGTAAAATAGAGGCAATACGTTAGTCTTTACACTTATTTTACTAAATTTTTATTTTAAAGTTAAACGCATATGTCCTGAAGTGCTCCTCCGTCTTTTGTATTTATTCGACGACGAATCAACCGTGTTCTCCGGTAGAATTTCATTAATAGTAATAGCCTGCAGAGCGTTCTCAGAAAATTCTTGAATATTACCTATCTTCTTTTTCGACATATCACGGTTGAAAACAGTAAAGCAAATATCACATACCTTAATTTCTATGATAATTAACCTCAACTTCTTTCACGTTTATTATCGAATTTTGTGAAATTGAATATCAATATATTTGAATTGTCAATAAAAAATTAGATTTTTACTTTGTGTAACAGTAGACTTATTGTCATAAAATATTTCTGTGGAAGTATTCTATTTTTGGTGTATTACCATAAGAAATTTTTTTTCAATCATATGGTTTGTGTAACACAATTGATTGATACTATTATTCGTACAACAATTGATTGTTTCTTTGAAGATCATGATATCGCACCAATACCTAGATGAAATACATATCTTAGTGTGTTTTTTTTTGTTTTTTATATTTCCAACTCAATCATTATTTGTGTATCCAACAAGCTTCACACGGTTGTTATTAGCATAAAAATTCCATTGGTTATAGTACTTTTGATATAACTAAAAATTCTCCTAACTTCTTGCAAATGACAAACACGAGGTTTTTCCATGAATCTACTAAGTAAACTGATTCAAAAAATTATATTTGGTTTAGTTGTAGTTAGATATCTCATACTTCTAATAAAACTTTTGTTTTGAGTTACATCCACCATTTTTCCTTCACTTTCTTTTGTTAGCTTCAATTTTTCTTCAATTGGCGTAAAAATTGGCTTCGAACTTTCCATCTTAAATTTTTTCAAAATATCACTTACATATTTCTTCTAGGAGATAAAAATTTCATCATTCTATTGAATGATCTTAATGCCAAGAAAATAGGACATTAGACCTAAATCTATCATCTCAAAACAACTTACCATAGCCTCTTTAAATTTTGCAATCATCTTTAAATTATTATTGTTGAAGATTATATCATCAACATAAAGGTAATCAATAAGGATATTTCTATGATCAACAAATTTATCATATAAAGTATGCTCAAAAGGACATCTCTCAAAGTCGTGCTGCACAAATATGAATTAATTTTATTATACCATGCTCTTGGAGTTTGCTTCATCCCATACAAAGTTTTCTTCAATTTATAAACTTTATCTTCTTTTTCACTAACTACATATCCTTTAGGTTGTTCAACATATACTTCTTCCAAAATACCTTTTAGAAAAATAGATTTAACATCCATTTGATTTATCTTCCAATTATTTTGAGCTAAAAGAGAAATAATCATGCGAATTGTGTCTAAGCTTGCAACAAGAGCACCTACCTTAAAGAAATCAATGTGGGTTTTATTTATATCCTTGTGCAATCAACCTTGCTTTAAAATGGTCAATTTCTCCATTAAGATTGTACTTTGTCTTGTACACCCATTTCACTCTAATTGGCCTTTTATCTACTGGTAAATTTGTTAACTCTGACGTTTCATTCTTCTCAATAGCATAAATCTCATCATCCATGACTTTTCTCCAATTTTCATCACTTGAGGCTTCTTCAAAAGTATCATAATATGCAAATAAAGCAAAGTTAATAATCTCTTCATCAAATTAGTCATTATTATTACCCACAACATAATCCTACAATTTGGCTAATAGTTGATGACACCTCTATGACTTACTAGATGACTCTGGTTTATCAAGAGTTGGATCTACTTTTCTTTCATTTTCTTCATAGTTGTTAAGAATAACCATATTCCTCTTTTGAGACTTTGAGGACTAGTCCCAGGTGGCTTTGTCATCAAACATCATTGAAGGAAATAGGAAGCACACAAGAAGGGAGGGGGGAGGGGTGAATTGTGTGTGTGATTTTAAACACTTTTCAAAAAACACAAGACATTTATAAGTTCACAAACAATGTTCAAACAAATCGTCCACAGGGTGCAGAATTGAAAACATAGATAAGGAATAGAAAATAACACAAAGGTTTATCCTAGTTCACTCTTTCACATGAACTATGTCCAATCCCTTCAACACAAAGTATTTATCCACTAAGTCAAACAAGACTTTACAACCAAATATTCTCAAAACATCATCAATTTATACAATACTTATAATCACCTTGATTACAAGCAACATAAGTATTATTTAACACTTAACCTCTTCAAGCTATTACAAAAAGAAAGAGAGTTTTACAAAAGATAACTCACTAGGTGAGCATATAACAGTTTCAAATAGAGTTTAACTTTCTTAGCAAAGCAATTACAAAGTAAGATCAGAGCTTTTTTACTTAGAAAAACTTTTACAAGACTTTTGTAAAACATCATCCAAAGGCTTATGAGCACTTACCTTTTTCTTTTCAGATAGAAATCTTGAATGAGCTTTTTCTATATGTTCTCTACATGCTTCTTCTTCTTGAAGATGATATATATGTGAAGGAGACAATCGTTGTTCTGCCTAAGGAGAGAGAAGTATCTTTGCATGAATGCCAAAGATAAAATTTTGCAAAGCTATAACAGAGCTTTTTCCTTCTTTTGAGGATAGAGAAAAGGTACAGTAGAAAAGTTGTTTTTCTTTTTCCTTAAGCATGCTTCCTTTGACTGATATACAAATGTTTATTTTGCTTGTTCCTTTGCTTGTAGGAGCTTGATTGGAAAACTCTTCTATCAATGTTGACTTGTTTCTTCAAAACTTGATAAAAAACTTTTCTTCTCTGAAAAATAGGGCAAAACAACAACATAACATATAGATTGAATTGAACGTATAAAAATGTTCCTAAGCACAACATTCTAAGAGACGTGAGATATCAGTTATTCATAAGTTAAAAGATGAGTTTCAAGATAATATAAACAATGAAAGTGAATTTCCCTTTTATGCGTATATGATGAAGTCCTTCTTTATACGAAGTCCTTTTGTTGGACGATGAGCTCATTTGGATGATGTTGGCTAACTTGTTTTAAAACAAGTTTTTTGTATAAACACATACTCTTATCTTTTATATTGTGATGACTTGTTGTACTCCTAAAATATTGAGTACTTGCATAAACATTAGTAATTACTCTTTAGTTATAATGTTTGTTATCATAAAAACATATAGGTCTTTTGGTGGCATATTAAAAATGTTTCAATAGTAGTGTTTTATTGCTTTATGATTTTTCAGTTTTCAATTTCTACTATTTTCTATTTTCAAATTCTGCTGATTTTTTGTTTTCTATTTTTGCCGTTTTCCGTTGTTTTTCAATTTTTCTACTGTCTTCAATTTTTCCATGTGTTGTCAAATTCGTTTTTGCTAAAAAGAAAAAAGAAAAAAGAAAATATTTTGTTGTTTTTAGCACTTTTTAATGGATTTCTAGGTTGTATAAATTGTGAATAGCTACATCATTCTTGATTGAGAGGTTTCACAACTTGAAATGGAACCATTTTTTGCATCTTTAGCATAATGCAACAAAAGGTCATAGAGGTGCAAAATGGAGAAGTGAAATTGAAAATGAAAAGAATTAGAGGAAAGGAGATAAAGTGGACCTTACTTGTCTTGAAGTGCTTTGCATTAGTTTTAAATGACTTATATTGTTTTGAGGGTGATCCTCATGCTCATTAACTTATCCCCCATTGCTCATCTTCCCTCTTTGGTTGTTCAAGCTTAAATTACTTCTCATATCCTACCTTGTCCTTGGTCACATTACAACCTTAGTAAAAGCCCTTTTGATAATGTGTTTCAAGTTGTAGAGATTAAAGGCTAGTCAAAGCTTGATAGTGCTAGTTAGCATAGGGTGCTTGAGTGCAAATACAAACCTAAATACTTGAGAGATTGAGAGTATGCATTTTGAGAGTTCTATCATTTGTGAGTCATTCTTTAATTCTTATTGTTCTCTTATTTGCTTTAGATGTTAGAAGTAAATTCATAGATTGTTGGGTACCTTGATTCTAGGATATTCGTACTCTTATTCCTTTTATTGACTTAAGGATTCATTGGAAGGTGATGCATTTTATTTTGTACTTGCTTTTTAGTTCATTTGCTTCATTTTCTTCTACTTAGATTTTTTATTTTAGATTTTTTTTTTATTTTGCTAGGAGTGCAAAAGTTCAAGTGTGGCGGAATTTGATAGAGAAATTTTGAGGCATTTAATAGTGATTTATGCTAGACATATTTGACATTATTTTCTGATTAATAATCATATATTGGTTGAGTATTGGATCATTGAGCTTAATTAAGGATAATTGCAAATCTTTGCTTATTTTTGGACTTAATTTTCGTTATGAGGCTTCTATCTTGTGCACGCCATATATGGAGCTATAGACCTCTAAATTGGACAATCTTGATAGCCATAGACAGCTAAGACAAAGACCTGAAACTTCTCTCTTTATAGTTCAACTCAGTTCTCCCATTTGTAGTGTCAATATGGACGGGAAGTTACTGCCTTTGCACCACTCTGATTGGACTTTTCCTTGTAGATTGGTGGGTTTGTTAAGCTGCTAAAGCTTCATCCAAGTCCATTCTCCTTGGCACTTTTAAGCATGTGATAATTTAGGAAGTTAGTTAGGTAGTTTAGTTATAGAGTTAGTTAGGTAGTTTAGCTAGGAAGTTAGTTAGTTGGTTAGAAACGATTTTCAGAGTTGAAGAGGTTGCTTGTATTGAAAGTTTTCCTTTCTTCTCCATAGATTTTTTTGCTATATTTTTCTTTTGCAATTTTTTCTACAATCTCTAATGTGTTTCCTTCTCTGAATGCCGCAAAGTTTTCTATTACAATGGTCATGGAAGGCTAAGCTTCATTGTCAATTCAAGATTTAGGAATGTAAATCGGTTTGAGTTCTTGATTCTTTACTGTTCTTATGCAATTTCTACCATCTTGTCTTTCCAGTTCTTAATTGTTTTTCTTGATTGTGATTTTGTTGAGTTTTGCATTATGTTCTAGTATTGATTGATAACCTAAAATCAACCAATATGATCCTGAATCCATGTTAATTAGGGACTGTGATTGTGATCTCAATATGCATGTACAAATGTTAGATGATTATCTAAAGAAACTTAGGTTGATATGAAATCGTATCTATTTTTAGAATCATGATAACTGATTGCATGATTGAATTCTTGAGTTAATGTTCCACAATTCATTTTAGAATCAATTCTATTTTGTAATTTTTTTTTACATAATTCTTGTTTTGTATAATTTATATATCACCTAAATCCCCATTTTTCATATCCGTTTTTGTTTTTGATAAACAAGATTAGGCATAATATGATTGTATCCTTATGAGAATTGACCTAGATTAGTCCCTACACTACAAAAATTAAGGAAAATCTAGTGGTTTGATAGTGTGTCAACAACAATATCAATGATCCTCTGGATTAGAGAATATGTCTATCAAGATAAAGGTATGTGAATAGTGGCATACCATAGTCTCAGGTTTGCAATACCAAGACCCCTTATAGGATATGCTTGTTTGTCTATCCCTAAGGCTCACCATGTGAGCCTTACTTTTCTGTTCAAGCAACACTAATTACATGCTCTTCTCATCACAGTAACCCAAAAACTTACATGCTATTCATCAATAGCGTCCTCAAGGGACTCAATACATCAATCAATTATGATTCTCATATCACTTCCAGCTTTCTTGAACAACAGATACTAACACCATGAATCTAACACCTCATCATGGTCACCTTCAAGACAAGATGAAACTTACCATAATAAGGAATGATATACATCCCATGCCCTTAAGAGTAAGGTAAATCCTCTTACTCATCCAACAAGTGTTCTTCTATCTTTGAAGATAGTAGCATTTCAACATATTATGCCATTTTCTTTAATATAATTCCACTTATAAGCTTTTTACCCAACCTACCCGTGATCATAATTTTGTAATAGTATTTCTCATGCTTTTATATGGTATAATTAATTTCTTAAACAATTCAATAACCTAAACATTTTCTCATTGCTAGGGAAATTCTCTCGATGAGAGGGACAACTTGCCCAAATATTTCCTACCTTCCAAAAAGGTACCACTCAGTTACAGACATTCGCTCAGCAAATATAGCCATAAAGAGCTTAGACTTTGTTCAAGTCGCTCAGTGATAGAGTATTTTGCTCAATGAATGAGCCATGAAGACTTAACTTCGTAAAATTCATACGTCTCGCTCAACGAGGCTATACCCTTACTCAACCAAGGGATTGATAGAGAGCACCCTAAGTTACCTCATGTTTTCGCTCGGTGAGTAGGATGACTCACCCAGCGAATTGAAGTCATATTGACTTCACATCTCAAATATGTTCATTTGGCTTAGGGAAAACTCTTCTTTACTAAGCTAGAGAAGCCACAAAGAGCATTCTCTCTATTCTTCTCAAAAAATCACTCAACAAATAGAATAGCTTGTTAGCAAAGAGGATGACTCGCCTAGCCAGACTCAAGATTCGCTTAGCGAATCTATAAGTTTCTAGGTTTTCCAAAGACTCACCCAATTATTTTCTTACTAAATTCATAATTTCGCTCAGCAAGTGGTGTACTTGCTCAATGAGCATTCACCATCTTCATGGTGTTCTTTAGTTTGCTTAGTGAGAAAGGCTCTTACTCGGCAAAAACTTGTATTTTCCAAAAATCTACCCAAAAATGCATGGTCGCTCAGTGAGAGTATCCCCTCGTTCAAAGAGACTTCAAACAAAAACCAAGAATGAGGGGTTTCGCCCAATGAGAAGGTTTCTCACCCAGCGAAAACCCAAAACAGCAACATGCAATATTCATAAATGACTCAAACTTCAACCAAGTCAATATGCAATCCATTTAATCACTCTAGAACATAATATAAACACATTATAGACATAATGATAACAACTTTAAATGCATGCATAGTAGGTTCATCAATGGCTTAAAACTTCAACAATGGCTACCGAAGGCTACAACAGTTTATACCCATGCATTTATACACTTATAAATAGTAAAACAACAACATTTTGATCATTAACACAATCAAGAAAATACAGAGCAAGTTTCTCTTACCTGTTGAAGACTTAGGAAAAGAAGACTTTAGTAAAGAAGGAAGAAAGCTTAGGGTGCTTGATCAAGCAAACTTGGTCTTTGTTGGAAAAAAGGCAACAAATTTTAGAGTTTTAGAGGGAAGGAAGGCGTGTTGCTATTGAGTTTTCAAAAACTCTTAAGGTTGTCATCGGTGACACACACACACACACACACACACACAAAAACACACACACATACAGAGAGAGAGAGTTACTCCTTGTCTTTACCCTTCATTTTTTTTCGCAATCTCATAGATAAGATATGTCATCTGTTAGAGCCGTTAGATTGCAAGAAAATGAAGAATAAGGATGAGGTGTAACTCTCTTAGAGTTACTCTTGGAGTAAATAGATCCCTTCTTTTATATATATATATATATATATATATATATATATATATATATATATGTATAGGGTTGAAAAATGGATCTTTACCCTATGGACAAAAGGGGTAGATTTGACTTTTGGTTAATGGGAAGTAGTTATCATGAGGGGTTTTGGGGTGGCAACTACGGGGCTATGAGGTGTGTAATGTTGCTTAATTGGGGTTTTACTTTGAAAAATGTATCGTTGCATTGAAAAACATGCCAATGACACTAGGTTGACTTAGTTCAATTGGGCAACATCTTTAACAACTACTTATCAACTTTTTGTCTTTAACTCGACTCAATCGACTATTTTCAGAGAAAGTTTGTGTCATTATGCGCAGTTTTTGTCATTCTAGCTTGTTTTGGGATTTTTCTCGAAAAAATGCAATCTCAAAATTTTCTTATTTCCTTTTTTTATGGTAACTAATCTTAATTAAATTGTTGATTTCTCATTCACTTAATTAAATACATACACAAAATAGAAAATCTTACATGACATTTTCTGGTGATGGGAGAGTAAGATATCTCCTTGAAGGGTATGTGAACAAATGTGGGTAGAGGGGTTGACCTTAGAACCCTTATTTTGTTTGCTATGATTTTGAATATATTTTTTGATAAATTGATGTGTTGGTTCTCTAAAGGGGAGATTAGATTGATTGTTTATCAATGTTATTTATGAAACTTATTGCTATTTGGTTGAATTTGTGAAAATCACAAAAGACCCTTAGATTCTCATAATGACTCATGTTTTTGGAAAAAAAATCTAAAATTTTGAGTTATAGATTGTTGAGCATGCCCATGCTTAAGAAGGGCACACATGTTCTCAAGAGAGGTGTGTCTGTGCTCATGATGAGCACGTCCGTGCTAGGCTTGCATTAATTATGCATTACCGTAATTTTAAGAGCATGTTCTACCATAAATGTACCTTTTATGTGCTTTATGGCTTAATGTATTTGAGAATTCATGTATGCTATGTTAAATTATGTTAAAATGTGATAAGTTATGTTGATATATGCATGAGTTACATTGAGATATGCCAAGTTTACATGTTGGGTTATGCGAAGATGCATATTGAGAACTGTGATATTGTAAATCGAGAATGAGTTAATGAGGATGAATATCATTGTGATATGTAATCTAGCCTATGAGATGGTAAGAATAGGCTTGGAAGACACTTGTTTAGTGTGTGACTTAACCTATAAGAGGCAAGGATGGTGCTTGCTAATTGTGATGGATTGTAAGACTAGGTTCTTAGTCTTTCGGAGGCAAGAATGATCCTCATCGACCTAATGTTTTGAAAGTGAAACAATAAAATAAGATAACGTCACTAGATCTTACTAGGGTTACTCGGTACGAAAATTTCAATGGCAAGTAGTACCTGACGTGCTATAAGACAATATCATTCTAGAGTGGTACGACTAACAAAGGTTAAGATACGTTTCCCCTAGCCTACTTCTTGAATTAGAATTGGTAGCATATTTCATATGAAGTAGTAATTAGGGTGCATTATTGTCATTCATGTGTGTATGTAAATTATTTATATGTAACTATTTTTTATATAATATATAATTGTGCTATTTATATACTTGTATTACCCAACCTTTATGCTTGTACCATGAGCTTGTAATGAGATGGATTCTCACTCCCTATTTGTTTGTTATTGCTTGTCTTTGGGAGAAATGCCTGATAGAGCATTTTTTAGACACTTAATAGTGACTTACGCTGGATATATTTGACAGCATCATATGATTAATATTGACACATTTGTTGAGTCTTGGGTTATTGGACCTAATTGAGTTTAATATCTAATATTTGCTTATTTTTGGATTTAATTTTCATCATGATACTTCTATCTTTCATAGGCCATATTTGGAGATACAAACCTTCAAATTGGACAATCTTGGTAGCCCTGGAAAGTTAAGATAAAGACCTACAACTTCTCTCTTTTGGGCTCAACCTAGTTCGGTCGTATGCTGTGTCAAAGGTCCTCTTAAAGTTGCAACTTTAACACCTACAATGTTGGGCCTATCCTTGTATATTCTGGCCTAGATTTTTGGACCTTGGTTGGTGGGCTTTGGGTTCTGAATTCGTCTGACCCAGCCCACCATCCTTGGCATTTTGAGTATATCATAAGTAGTTAATGGTTAGTAGTTAGTTAATAAGTAATTAATAGTTAGTAGTTAGTAATTAATTTGTTAGTAGTTAGTAGTTAGTTAGTTAGTAGTTAGTAGTTAATTCATATTTAGTTAGAGAAGTTAGACGTTTTTTTTTCCTTTGGAGACTTTTTGACATTTTGGAGTTTTGGAGAGGTTTCTCTCAGAATTGGAAGTTTTTCTCTCAGATATAGAAGTTTTCTCTCGGATTTGGAAGTGTTCCTCGCTTCTTAATTGTTTCTATTATGTTTTCTATGTATTCTACTGAGTTTTCTATGATAATGGTCATGAAAGGCTAAAGCTTCTTTGTCAGTTCAAGGTTTCAAGATTGCAACTCGATTTGAGTTCTTTAATCTTTTTTTATGCAATTTCTATTATGTTCTTTTTCCAATTCTTGATCCATTTTTATGGTTATGATTTTGTTTGAGATTTTGGATTGTGTTAGGTTATAATTGATTAATCCCAATCTAATAAAGGTTAAGTAATCGATTGATCATATAAAATCAACAAGTTATGTGTTTGAATTCATACTAATTAGGGACTGCGATTGTGATACCACTTTGTATAAACGAATGCTAGATGATTATCTAATGAAACTTAGGTTGATAATTGCACCCTTATTAGAACTATGATAATAAATTGCATGATTGAATCTTTGAATTGATGTTACACAATTTGGTTTAGATCA
The DNA here is from genome assembly GCA_025330945.1 of Mucuna pruriens. Lineage (NCBI taxonomy): Eukaryota > Viridiplantae > Streptophyta > Magnoliopsida > Fabales > Fabaceae > Mucuna > Mucuna pruriens. The sequence goes on along the minus strand of JAENHJ010000528.1, from coordinate 1,163,773 downwards.
ATTCTGTTTTGTATAAATTATGTTCTACATAATTCCTTATTTTGTATATTTTTATTTCACCCAAACTCCCATTTTTAACATTCATTTTCGTTTTTGATCAAGAAGATTAGACATATCATGATTGTGTCCTTGTGAAATTCGACCTAGGTTAGTCCCTACACTACAAAAATTAAGGGAAATCTAGTGATTTTGATAGTGTTTTGACAACATTATTAAATTGGCACAATTGTTGGGAAGACAAGTTGTTGTGTCCTAATCTTGTGATATTTTAAGTGGTTTGGTGTATAGATTGTTTGTGTGAGTAATTTTAACTTTGCAGCACTATTGGGGGTAGAGTAGTAGTAGAAATCCTTGTAGCACTAGTAAAAATCCTAGAGACAGAAAAAGTGTGTATCTTGAAATTGGCTAAAACTTGGCCACATAATAGAAAAAAATCATGAATCAAGGTCATTATGTAAAGGGAAAACATGTTGCAAGGTGCCTATTTTTGCCAAAATCGATTGTTTAGACCACTTTTTCAATTTTTTTATTTTTATGATTTTTAAAAATTTCCAAAAAAAAAATTGTAGGAAATCATAAAATACATCATATAATGACATTGTGATGTTAAATTTTTTTTTTAAAAAATTGTTTGATATCATTTTACCCATCCTATACCCTTCTCGACAAGTGTTTACTACAATAGGGACATTTATGTTATTTCATTGTTTTTTTGCTATATTTGCTTATTTTTGTCAATTTGTTTTTGTTGTATGTGACTAGGAGTAATCCTGGTAAATTACATGCTTATGACCCAAAAATAGGTAGGACATTCCATAGGTTAATAAGAAGTCCTAGAAGTAGTGAAGTAGCTAATCGTAATCTTAATAGTATAGCTTTGGCATATGATTATGCTAGTATTACTTTTGCATATGATCTTGCTAATAATGTTGATTGTGATTCTAATATTGCTAACTCTGATTTTTATTTTGGTATTTGCATATCCAAATTTAGTCTAGATAGTATGGCTAACACTAACATGACCTTGAAGGAGTTGGCTACACTTAATATTATGTACCAACCTTGGTGTATTCGATATCTTGAATTGGAATAAGCCCAATCATATTAGCTTAAATCTAGACTAATCCATTTGTTGCCTAAGTTTCATGGTATTGTAGGTGAAGATCTTCATAAGCATCTTAAGGGGTTTCGTGTCGTGTATTCCACCATGAGGTCACATGGAATTCCTGAAGACTACATCAAGATGAAGACATTCCCTTCTCCCCTGGATGGAGCTGCCAAGGACAAGTCGTACTACAACCAATACTGTTTAATACATGGGAAGACATGAAGAAGATGTTCTTGGAAAAATTCTTCCCTACATCCAAAACAACATCAATCAGGAAAGAGATATGTGGTATAAGGCAACACAATGGTAAGACATTATATAAGTATTGTTAGAGGTTCAACAAGCTGGGTATAACTTGTCCTCATCACCAAATCAGTGAGTAGTTATTGATCCAATAATTCTATGAGGGGCTAATGTTGATGGATAAGAGTATGATAGATGTTGCTAGTGGTGGAGCTTTGATAGACAAGACCCCAACTACTGCAAGAAATTTGATTTCCAATATGACAGGTAACACTCAGCAATTTGGTGTTCGAGAGTTTGTTGCATCTAGAGTAGTGAACAAGATAGTTGTTCCTCATAATCAAACATTAGAGAATAAGATAATTGAATTGCCCTCTCTTGTTAGACAGCTATCCATTGGACAACACATTATTAGTCCACCAGCTAGAATGTGTGGCATTTGTGCTTTTGTAGAACATCCAACTGATGCATGCCCCACTTTGCAAGTAATTGAGTCAAATATTGTTGAAGTTGCTGCAATGATGGGTAGTTAACAATATAGGAAGTCCCATGTTCAATACTCAAACCTAAGATATGGTTCTCACCTTATGCAAAATGTACCTCAGAGATACCAACCACCACCTTCATTTAGACAACAACAGCCTATGTAGCCTGTACGACAGAGTTGCTTGGAGGATTTGGTTAACCAAATGGCCACGAGTAACATTCAATTCCAACAGAATGTGTCTACCACAATTCAACATTTGCAAGCACAAATTGGCCAAGTGACCACCACTATGAATCAACTATAGTCCAAGGGTTCTGGACAAATTCCTTCTCAAACCATTCTTAGTCTGCAAGCAAATGTAAGTGTCATAACCTTAAGGAGTGACAAAGAGCTACCAAAACCACAAGCAACATCCAAAATTGATAAATGAAAGGTTGCACAATCAATTATAAATGATCCTAATACAAATGTAGTTGTGTAGTAGCAAAATCCAACCAGAACCATTCCATTATCCTTTCCAAGCAGAGCAGTCCAAGCAAGAAAATATGAGATAAATGATGAGTTGATACAAACATTCAGCAAGGTAGAAATTAATATTCCTCTCCCTAATGCCATTAGACAGATTCCAAAAATATGTAAAGTTCATTAAGGAGTTATGTACAAATAAGAGGAAGAAGTTGAAGGGTGATGTGGAGGTGGGAAGAAATGTTTTGGCATTAATCAAGAATGAGCAAGTTTCAGCTCTGATTCAGCCTATTATGCCAAAGAAGTGTGGTGATCCTAACACTTTTTCTGTTCCATGCACTATTGGCAAGTGCAATTTTGATGTTATTGTGGATTTAGGTGCATCCATTAATGTCAAGCCTTCATCAATATACAAATCCTTGAGACTTAGTGTGTTGGAACCAATTGGTATAGTGATCCAACTGGAAAATAGGAGCATTGCACATCCGCTTGGCATTTTGGAAGCCGTGCTGGTGTAAGCTAGTGTATTATTTTTCTAGCAGACTTCTATGTGTTAAATATGAAGGATGAGTTGTCTAGCAAAGGACCTATACTAATCCTAGGCAGACCATTCTTAAAGACAAACGGGACCAAGATTGATGTACATGTTGTAACACTATAGAGTTTGGTGATAATAAGGTGGAGTATACCATCTTTGAGGCCATGAAACATCTCATAGAAAACCATTTAGTTCTCTATCTGGATGTGATTGACTAATTGGGTGATGATTACATGAACTTGCATTCTAAATTCCTTGATTTTGATGATTTTAAGGACTGTGATTGCACTTGTATTGAATTAACTGAGTGCCCTATTTTTGCATAAATTGGTAATGCTATTAATATAGGTGCAGGAGTTAAAGATATTGCAAAAGTTGTAGTAGTTCAACCTCCATTGTCATCCATTATGCAACTATTATAGTCCCTAATAACCACAGCCAACGAAATCCAAATTAAGCAAAAGGAGAGGTTGTTGAAGGACTTGAAGAACCTGGGAGATTTATATGAACACCATGTCAAGCATTCCACTTTGATGTTCCTGTTGAAGAAGCCACTAAAAGATGTGACATTGGAATTGTTAAGAAGGACGAGGAAGAGGCTCCCCCAAGCAACTACAATAGGAGCGGAGCAAGGATATTAGATGCAAAATTTTGCATATTTTTCCACCTTGAGAGAGGATTTTTTTTATTTCACCCCCTTCCCTTATGATTATTGTTTTATGTGTTCTCTTTATGTTGTGTTCACTACTAGAAATATACTATTTACCTGCAAATTTTCCTACGAAAAATAATTTATAGAAATTTTGTGTGAATTTTGCTGTGGAATATAATTTGTAAGAAATTCCTACGAATTTTGCTACCAAAATATATCTGTAGAAACTTTTTGCAAATTTTGTTACTACTTCAATAATCGTAGGAAATTTATTTTGCTGTGGAATATAATTTGTAAGAAATTCCTACGAATTTTGCTACCAAAATATATCCGTAGAAACTTCTTACAAATTTTGTTACCACTTCAATAATCGTAGGATTTTTTTTTGCGGATAAAAAATGGTAGAAAATTTCGTAGACTTTTTTTGCTTCCTACGAATTTATTTGAAAATAAATAATTGCAAGAAATATTTCATACAAATTAAAAATTTGCAGAAAATAATACCTACAAATTTTTTTCGCAGGAAAATTTACAATAAAATTCACAGGAAAATTCGTAGAAAAATTCACAATAAAATTCGTAAAAATTTTTTCATTAAATAACTATTATAATTGAATAAAATAAAATATATTATAAAACTAAATTTATTAAATTGAATATATTATAACATTCTTTCGATAATCTCTATTCATAAATAAAATATATTTAACTATAATAAAAAATATTTTTAATGTAAATAAAAAAATTTTAAAAAAGATAACGAAATGAAAAACAAAAAATAAGAATCGTGTATCGATTTACAGAACTTATGTGTCAGATTGGTTGTTACGGGCCCCACCACCATTGTCCTACCTCTCATCTCCTCCTCCCGTTGGTTGTTACGGATCTCAGCACTGCCTCTCGTCTCCTTCTCCCTTTGTATTTATATATACCTCACTCCCACTGGTTGTTACGGATCTCACCATTGCCTCTCGTCTCCTTCTCCCTTTGTATTTATATATACCTCACTCCCACTCTCCCTTTCATCTTTTTCAGATTCAAACAAGAGGAAGCATTTTCTACAAGCAAACCAAATCAAACCCAAGCAAGAATTCTCTCTATTATGGACTTGTGTTTTCAAAATACTGAATATCGTAACCTAGCACTAGCTGTGGTGCTTTTAATTTGATTCTTCGTATCATCTCATCTTATTTGTCTCTTGGATCGATTTTTTCATACTCGATTGTTATTCTGTGGGATTACATTCTCTTTTGTATATACTTTCTGTTCTGCTTGAGAGTGTTTCGTTGTACTCTGATCAGAATAGTTCGTATTTTCACCCGATCATTGTTCTCTTATTGGTTTTTTTATCGTATTCGGATTGCTTAGTTTAATATAACTTTTATTCCTATTATTTTTTACAACTTTATTTGAATTTTTCTAGTCTATGATACTTGATTTCATCGAGAAATGGTTTTGCTCTTCATCCTTGATCGGTCTGGAGATTGATCTCTACAAAAATATCATTCGTTTATGTTGAGATAGATGTTTCTATCAAGATTAGAAGAAACTAATCGCTGTCAAACTAAGAAGCTTTTCATTTAATTCATTGTGTCTTAGCTTTCAAGCGTTAGGTGGTGATTTTTTTATACATTATATATACTTTGAGTTTTATATCTGTTTAGATCTTATTTAATTGAATTTAATGATATATACTATATATAAAAACACATTCAGATGTAAATTGGTTTGGTTTTACATGATGAGTTAGTTTTTGAGCATCCCTACCAATGGCTTAAGCTCTTTGAACAATTACTTCCTTAAGAAAGAGATGTCAGGCTAGCTAATATTTAAATTTTGAAGTTTTGTTTGAGTGCTTAAGCACTAAATATGTTTTTTTTTGCTCTCAGTCACCAACTTATGCATCTTACTTAACGTGTATGGAAATTGAGAGGTCACTTGAGATTATTATTCATCTAGTATGCTAATAAAAATTCTGTTTGATCATTACAGGTTCTAAATTGCCATGAGTCTGCTATATACATCTTAGCACCTTTGAGATATGCCACTATCTATGGATGTTCAGATGCAACAATAGTTCTAGGAGCAGTTGGCAAGGTAACAACTAACAACTTTGTGTCCTGCTTTTGAAAGGACCATAATGAGTCTATACATATATAAGGAACAATTATGGAATTTATTTTTATACTGGATTGCATTATTGTTAAATGGTGGCCATGGTGGCACCATGTCACTATGTTGTGCCAGAAATTTGACAATCTGCCATACAAATGCTTTGGCATGGCCGTTTTGGTGCTGTATTTTTCTGCTAGAGTTTAGCCTATTTGGCTGGATTTTATAGCCATAAATTTATTCCTCCACATCTTTTATGGACCCTAGATTTGTTTTTTTCTCTTCCACTTGGATATCTCCTGTTGGGGTTTTCTAAAGGCTGCATCTAATTCCATGTCTGACTTGAAGAGGGACTGAGCTGCTCTTTTCGATTTGATGATCTTTCTATTCTTTCTTTCCTTGGGAGGATTTCTTATCCTTCTCTTTGGTACTCTTTCATACATTTTATGCCTTACATGACCTGTATGGCTGTACCATCTATCAAGACCATGTACCCTTTTATTTCTTTTCTTTGGAGGATTCCTTATCCTTCTGTTTTGTACTCATTCATACAATTTATGCCTTACATGACCTGTACCATCTATCAAGTCCATGTTATTGTTTGTAGGTTTTAACTATGAAGAGGTATTTTAGGTTATTTATCTTAGAATAGAATTCTTGAACTCGTGACATATTTGTTTTATTTTTTGGTTTGAGACTCTGTATTGGGGAAGGCACATTAGGCTCCAACTAATCCAAGTTAAAAACAATAACAATAGTGTCATGAGTGGATGGCGACATGGGATAGTTGTTAGTCATGAAAATGGTTATTCCTAGCAGTAAAAAAGATCAGTTATTCCAAAGATATAAATACAAAAGTCAAGCAAATATAGAGAATGGTATTAGAATTGGGGTAAAAAATCTGGGCAGTACTGAGCTTAAAGGATTTAGGTAAAAATAATTTGGTTGGAAGATTCAATTTGTGTTTGAAGATAACTTGGAAAGATTATAATTTAGAGCCACTACCCTTCTTAATTTTCAATTTGGTGTGGTCATTTGAGAACAAATATTCTAATGAGAAAAGAAGAGATGATTTAGCAGCTTGAGTCAATAGAAAAGAGGAAAGATATACAAAATAAGAGAAAATACAATATGTATACAAAATCATGATAATCAACATAAATCATCAATCATCAATAGAATAAAAGAACAAGTACAACAATAAGCTCATATTTAACCCAATGGTATGAATCTGAAACTGAATTGAAAAGTAAGGCCCCAATTGTACCGTGTATTCTGAATAAGCATCAAAATCATTAGTGCCAACCTGATCAGCATGTATTAACTTCGTCGTTGCAATCTGGTCAAATTATAGAATGTTTCCACCCTTGTCTTTCCACGGTAAAAGACCTCTGTATCCATTGCAACTCTCATGTATCCATTGCAATCAGATTTATTCGACAGTTTACTTTAGAGGATATAACATTATGTTTATTATAAAAGTTAAAAAATTATGGACGACTATTACGCAGTTTATGTTATATCCAGTTGCTTTCTCAAGTGCATAATTCCAAGTTGATGTTACATGGTTGTGATGCTTCATTGTTGTTAGATAGCAGTGGAGGCATCATCAATGAGAAGGGATCAAATCCCAACCGTAATTCAGCTAGAGGATTTAAAGTCATTGATGCAATTAAAGCTGCACTAGAGAGAGAGTGCCCTTCTATTGTGTCTTGTGCTAACATCTTGACTCTAGCTGCAAGAGATTCAGTTGTTCTTGTAAGTACATACTTCAGTATCCTCCCTTGTGGTGGTTTGGTTTAAAAAAAATGTTCTTTTTTAATTACAAAAATGCCATTTTGCTTTCATGTTATTTTCTGTTTCTAGAAGTTTGCAAAGGAAACAATGAAATTAACTTTTATTCTTCAAACTTTTGAAAACATGAAATAAAGTAGTGATATTTTTGTAATTAAAAATGAAAATAGAAAATAAAAATAAAAACATTTTCTCATATTAAACAGACTCTTAACCTTTCACTATCATATCAAGACTTAGGTTATTATTATCATGCCTGATTCACTATCCCTTTAATGTATAAGACTAGTGGACCAAGCTGGGAAGTACCCTTAGGCAGAAGGGACTCTCGAGATGCAAGCATAAGTGGCTCCAACAACAACATTCCAGCCCCAAACAACACATTCCAGACCATTCCAGATGAGCTCTAGATATATTTGCTCTATCAACTTTTCTACGGTAAACCTCAAGGCACTCTTGCTCCAAATCTAGCAGAACTTTTATTATGATGTAGGACATGTCAGTAGGGGTAATATTGTATGTAATCTCCTACTTGCTAGAGATCCTTTGGATTATCTTTGTAAGTTTTATAGCATATGACTATAGTTAAAATTTTCGACATTATTGATTCTTGTTCTTTAGACTTATGCAAGCTCATGTAGTGGTTTCTTAAAAACAAACATTTTAAAAGTTCAGTCTTTGTAAAGGTCATTGGTGAAATTCTTCATAAAGAGGAAGTAGACACAGTGAATTGAGCTAAGTTTGAGAATATGGTGCTTCAGAACTTCTAAAGTTCTTACTTATGTTTTCTCTTAATACATTACCTTAGAGATCATTAAGTGCCTTTCGGAGTCACCTTTTTCTATCTATACCATTCATATACTAAGATTCCTGCACATTTTCTTAAAATTAATTTGATATAAAGCACACAAATTATCCTTATTTGGATACATGGACACTAATCATGTACAAAATATTAGGCATGTGAACACCACATTTTGAGTATTATTAGTAAGTGTTAAACTCCATATTTAAATGGCAGCTACTGTGGACAGATTGTAATAACATGCTCTAATTATAAGGTTATGAGAACTTTGCAACTACCTCAATAAGTTAGGGGGAACTAAAAGATGCAGTTGACCCATTATTAACGTGTCATATTGTATCACATCATTCATATTGGCATAAATTGACTTCTTTTGTGAATATACTATGTTAAATAACTTCATTGGTATATTGAGATATAAATTTCAAAATTTTCCATTGGTCATTAATCTTTTTTAGGACAAAAGAGTTACTCTTTTATTTTCTTTAATAAATACTTTTAGGACAAAAGAGAAATAATATAAAAAAACTAGAAGTTAACATTTTAAAAAACATTACAAGCTTTTAAAAAATTATTTACTAAAATAGATCTAACAAAATTTTTAGTTAATAAAAAAAATTAAAAACTAGCTAAAATAAGACATGAAATATAATTAACTAATGTTTAATACAACGTTTAAAGAAATTATTATCAAAATAAAAAATAATTAACATAAATTTACAATGTGGATGGATGTATATCTATTAATATTTGGATTTCGATTGCAACATCACATCAACAATTGTCTTTAACATTCTATAAATTTGATAAAATTTTTAAATGCTAAAAACATATAAAATTTAATTTATATGAATATTGATTAAATTAAGAAATTATTAAAAAATTATTATATTTTTAATTAAAAATTATGCAAAAATTCCTGTATAATCACAATGTGTAAGAAAATTATTTAGGAATAACAAAATTTCCAAAAAATATATCTACAAACTTTCATACGAAAAATTCGCAGGAAATGCTCATGATAAAAATATACCTGCGAATTTTCCTACAAACATATTTGTAGGAAATGTTCCTTTCCTATGGGTTTTCCTATGGAAATTTTCACAGAAAATGCTCTTGCTTGTATATCTTCTTACGAATTTTCTTGCTGATTTTTCTACAATTTTTTTTGTGAATTTTCCTACAAATTTTCCTATGAATTTTATTGTGAATTTAACCGTAGAATCCAAACACTTTCCTACGAATTTAAAATCGTAGGAAAATGTTTTCCGCCAAATTTTCTGCCAAATTTTCCTACGAATGTTCCTACAGATTTTCCTATGAATTATATTCGAGATAAATTTCTTTGCCGATTTATAATTCGCAAGAAAAAGTTATCCACCAAAGATTTTCCTGGGAATTTAAAACCTTAGGAAAATTCACAGGAAAATAGCATGTTTCCTTTGGATTTTCTTACGAATTTTTCTGTGAATTTTCCTATAGATTTTCTTGTGAATTTTCCTGCGAAATTTTCTGGGAATGTTCCTACAAATTTTCCTACGAAATATTTCCTCAGATAAATTTCTTGTCAATTTATAATTCGCAAGAAAGAGTTATCTACCAACGTTTTTCCTACAAATTTAAAACCGTAGGAAATTTCGCAGGAAACATGTTTCCTGCAAAATTTTGAGCAAAATTCGTACGAAAATTCGCAGGAAAATAGCATATTTCTAGTAGTGGTTCCTATATGCTTATATCGAGGACAATGCTTGTTTTAAATGTGGGGGCGTAGGTGTTTTACTGTTTGTTGTTGCTGTTATTGATTTATGTTTTTCTACTTTAATTTATTGTTTTTGTTGTTTTTGTTTACTATTATTGCAATAATTTTGTTGTTGTTCTATTTCTATTATCTGTTGTTTCTATTGTAAATAATTTGTCGTTGTTTCTGTTGTTATTGTTCTGTTGTTTTATTTCTATTTTCTACTATTTTTGTTGTAAAAATTTTGCTTCTATTTTTTGTTTTTTGTTTTTTGTTTTCTATTTTTTTGATTTTTCTGATTTCTCTATTTTGCTGTTTTTACTATTTTTTGCTGTTTTTCAATTTTTCTATTTGTTGTCAAATTTGTTTTTGCTAAAAAGAAAAAAGAAAAAAATATTTTGCAGTTTTTAGTACTTTTTAATGGATTTGTAAGTTGTATAAATTGTGAATAGTTGCATTATCTTTGATTCAGAGGTTTCACAACTTGATATGAAACCACTTTTGCATATGAAGTGTAATGAGTGGCTTCAAAATTAAAGTTTGAATAATTGGTGATAAAACATTTATCATTGTGAGATTTTGAGTCTTGTATGTTGATGACTTGCATCTTGTCATTCTCTTCTTTCTTGTGTGATTTATACATGTGTTGATAGTTATTTTAGGTTTTGTCTTGATCCTTATTTATGCTTCTTGTCTCACATGCATTGGTGATATGATTTATGCCTTTTTTCTTTATAGCCACTAGCCAAAGGGACTTACCATGCATTAAATCCCTTGCTTACCCCTTTTGAGCCTATCTAACTCTTTCTTTAATATTATAACTCATTACAAGCCTAAAGTGGAAAATCATGATCACCCTAACCTTAGGGATTAAAGGAGCTTTGGAATTGTTTTGGGAATGAGTTCCAAATAAGTGTGAGGGTGATACCCCAAGGCTTTGCAAGTGGTATCTTGATAGTTTGGCTTGTGCAAGTGTTAATTGTTATGTTGTGATGAATTGTTTTTGGAAAAAAAAGAAGTGTATGGAAAAAATGAATCAAAGAAAGAAAAAGGCAACAAAAAGGTTGAAAGAAAAAAATGCAACAAAAGGTTGTAGTGGTGTATAAAGGAGAAGTGAAACTGAAAAAGAAAGAAAAAAATTTAAGAGGAAAGGAGAAAAAGTGAACCTTACTTGTCTTGTATTGTTTTGCATTAGTTTTTGGTAACTTGTGTTGTTTTGGGATAATCTTCATGCTTATTGACTTATTCCTCATTACTCCTCTTCCCTCCTTAGTTGTGCAAACTTAAATCACTTCTCATATTCTACCCTACCCTTGGCCACGTTACAACCTTAATAAAAGCCATTTTGATCATTTGTGCATGTGTTTCAAGTTGTATTAGAGGCTAGTCAAAACTTAGTAGTGCTAGTTAGCATAGGGTGCTTGAGTGTATAAACAAACCTAAAATACTTTAGAGATTGAGAGTATGCATCTTGAGAGGGTTCCATCATTTGTAGGTCATTCTTTAATTTCTTTTGTTCTCTTGTTTGCTTTAGATGTTAGAAGTAAATTCATAGAGTGTTGGATACCTTGATTCTAGGATTCTTGTACTCTTATTCCTTTTATTAACTCAATGATTCATTGGAAGGAGCTACACTTTATTTATACTTGCTTTTTAGTCCATTTGCTCCATTTCCTTTTCCTTAGATTTTTTTTATTTTGCTTGGAGTGCAAAAGTTCAAGCGTAGGAGGAATTTGATAGAACATCTTTAAGGCACTTAATAGTGACTTATGCTGGACATATTTGACATCATCATATGGTTAATATTGACACATATGTTGAATCTTGGGTTATTAACCTAATTGGGTTTAATTGCTAATCTTTGCTTATTTTCGGACTTAGTTTTCATTATGACATTGCTATTTTGTGTAGGCCATATCTGGAGCTATAGACCTCCATATTGGACAATCTTGGTAGTCCTGGAAAGTTAAGGTAAAGACCTACAACTTCTCTCTTTTGGGCTCAATCCAATTCGACCGTATGTAGTGTCAAAGGTCCATGTGTAGTTGCGGCTTCAACACCTATGATGTTTGGCTTATCCTTGTATATTCTGGCCTAGATTTTGGGACCTTGGTTGGTAGGCTTTGAGCTGTAGTTAGTTAATAAGTAGTTAGTAGTTAGTAGTTAGTAGTTAATTAGTTTGTAGTTAATTAGTTAGTAGTTAGTAGTTAGTAGTTAGTAGTTAGTAATTAATTTGTATTTAGTTAGAGAAGTTAGGGAAGTTAGAGGTTTTTTTTTTCCTTTGGAGACTTTTTGACATTTTTGAGTTTTGGAGAGGTTTCTCTCAAATTTGGAAGTTTTTCTCTTGGATTTGGATGTTTTCTCTCGGATTTGAAAGTGTTCTTCGCTTCTCAATTTTCTCTATATTTTGTTGAGTTTTCTATGACAATGGTCATGGAAGGATAAAACTTCTTTGTCAATTCAAGGTTTCAGGATTACAACTCGATTTATGTTCTTTAATCTTTTCTTATGCAATTTCTATTATGTTTTTTTTTTCTAATCCTTGACCCGTTTTCATGATTATAATTTCATTTGAGATTTTGGATTGTGTTAGGTTAGGATTGATTAATCCCAATCTAATAAAGGTTAGGTAATCAATTGATCACCTAAAATAAACTAATTATATGCTTGAATTCATGCTAATTAGGGATTGCGATTGTGATCTCAATCTGCATAAACGAATGTTAGATTTTATCTAATGAAACTTAGATTGATATGAAATTGAACCCTTATCAGAACCATGATAACAGATTACATGATTGAATCTTTGAGTTGATGTTACACAATTTAGTTTAGATCAATTCTGTTTTGTATAAATTTTGTTCTACCTAATTACTTGTTTTGCATAATTTTGTTTCACCCAAACTCTCATTTTTAACATTCATTTTGGTTTCTGATCAAGAAGATTAGGCATAACATGATTGTGTCCTTATAAGATTCAACCTAAGTTAGTCCCTACACTACAAAAATTAAAGAAAATCTAGTTATTTTGATAGTGTTTCAACAACATTATCAATGCCCCTAGCTTACTTTCTGAATTAGAGTTGGTAGTGCATTTCATATGAAGTAGTAATTAGGGTGTATTATTGTCATTCATGTGCGTATGTGAATTATTGATATGTGGCTATTTGTGATGTAATATTTGATTATGGTGTTTGTATGCTTGTGTTACTCGACCTTTATGCTTGTACCACAAGCTTGTAATAATATGGATTCTCACTCCCTTTTTTCTTTGTTATTGCTTGTATTTGTGATGAATGTCTAATGCGTTGCATTTAGTCTATAGTTAGGGAGTATTTTAATTAAGATTTTTTTCTTTAATATTTGTTTATAGAAGAAACCACCAACTTTTGGATGAATGATTTTTGACACATATGGTTCAATGGGTCGCTCCCTTATAAAACAACAAAATGGACATTGATCACTATTAGGCCTGCGAATTTGCACGGGCGTGCTTAGCTGCTAGGTGTGGTTCACTCACAACTTGCGCTTTTTAAAGGCCATTTTTTCATTATTTTACTTATCTAAAGCTCTAGTTTTAGCTCAACACTTATTTACTCCAATATATCTTGTTAATAAGTGAAAAAAATATTCTTTTTAAACATGCACATATTAAATAAATAATTACAACATATTATATAATACATGCAATGAAAATTGGGGTGTTACACTTTGTAGACTCTTATCTTCTTTGAAGTGTGACCTGATTATTGATACTCGTACAAATGGTTCTATCACTACTTCTAGTGTCTTTTTGTAGTGTCCCTTGACTATGCATGATGTTGTCTTCTTTGAAGATTGAGAAAACATGGTGATGAATGATGTGAAAATAGTGAGAGATTTCCTTGCGATGTTTCCCGAGGATGTAAGTAGTTTATCAGCTGAGCGTGAGACTGAGTTTTCAATAGACTTAGTCCTAGGTACAAGATCGATTTCCATAGCATTTTATAGGATGTCACCCTTAGAGTTAGATGAGCTTAAGAAGTAGTTAGAAGATCTCTTAGAAAAACAATTTGTGAGACCTAGTGTTTCTCTATAAGAGCATCGGTCTTGCTCGTGAAGAAAAAACAAGGGAGAAGAAGGTTGTGTGTAGACTATCGTCAGTTGAATAAGGTTACCATTAAGAATAGATATCATCTTCCTAGGATAAATGACCTTATGGACCAATTAGTAGAGGTGTGTAAGATTAGTAACATTGACTTTATGTTCGGTTATCATCAGATTTGTGTGAAGTTTGAAGATATTTTAAAGACTACTTTTAGGATTTGTTATGGTCATTGTGGTATATGGTTATGCCTTGGTATAATTAATGTGCTTAGAGTGTTCGTGGACTACATGAATAAGGTCTTCAATCTCTACCTAGAAAACTTTGTAAAGATATTTATAGATGACATCTTAGTGTACTCTAAGACTAGGGAGAAGCATATTGAGCATTTGAGAGTAGTGTTGTAAGTTCTCAATGATAAGTAGTTGTATGTCAAGTTGTCAAAGTGCTAATTTTTACTAGAGGAAGTGAATTTTCTAAATTATGTGATCTCGGAGGAAGATATAGTATTCATGTATAATATTTATTTTGTAAAAAGCTTATTATTTCTTACAAAATATTTATATAAAACTTATAGATAAATTTTATATTTTATATATTCAACAATAGACAAAGGTATAAAAGTCATAAAAAATTAAAGTATTAATAATAAAGTAGAAACATTTCTTAAAATATTTTAATCATGAATATAAAATAAAATAATTAGTATTTAAATAATATCATTAAATATTTAAAATGATATGCAATAGATAATATTATCAAAACTATTATAATTCAATTATATATTATAGTTTTAATTTTTTTAGCTCCTCCAAAAAAATTTCCTCAAACTTTTCGACGTAATTTATTATTGTTTTCCTTTTTCTTCAGTTATATGATATTTTTTTTTAGGTAAGAATTTAAAAGAGAGAATGATGCCCTAACTTAAGAAAGAAAAAATTTTCAGACTAAAAAAACACTTATAAGTTTATATTTATCTTATCTCAAAGAGACAAGTGAAAATACGAATCAGCGACTAGACAAATGCGAAACTGTGTATTGATACAATTTATAAACATTAATTCTTTGAGTATGTAGAATTAAAGTTGGAATAATGTTGCATTTTACATTTTCATTTTTAGTTTTGAGGGTTACTCTTCGTATATTAAGCTTATCGCTAGACTGTGTCACGTGGGCATTGGTTAGGAGTTAAGATAATCATTAATAACAAACCTACAACGAGTTATGAGGTAAGGTACGAACGACTTTTCATTGATGGACAAGTGGCTTAGTGAGGGAGAGTGGTTCATACATCCTTATTATCCTTCCAGCAAGGGAAATTATTATGCGTAACTTCACTTGTATAAAATCATCAATATAGTAAATGATTAATGTATTATATTATAAAATAATTATTGTTATGTAAGGTAAAATATCATATAACCATTTACACAAAAATAATAATATATTAATTAAAATATATTTAATACGACTTACAAAAGGATAAATCTATATATTTAATCTAGAAATGCCTTTTAATAAAAATTATTGCTTATAAAAATATTATCGAACTTAAACACAAGTATTCCCATAAAAAAAAATACACATAATCTCTAAAACAAAAAAATTTCAAAACAAGGATGCATGCATTAATTAAGGATTATGAATATGTAATTACGGTGGCCAAACACTCTAACTCTGGATCAACTTATTTTCACCGTGTTGACTTTTTGGATCAGACTGGCTGGTTGATTGTTGAGTGGTAAAATAGAATGATTAATTTTAATTTGACAAAGACTTCTAATAGTATTGTCGAAGGAGTTTAGATTGTCAGTATAAAGTATGGCTGCATAGCACGGGTTCAAGTGGTGTTGTAGGAGTCAGAGACAATCGGCACACCATAATAGTCAAGCAGCAACAACAAAGGAAAACGTTAGTGACAGAAAGCACAATCATTGAGAAACAAGATGAGAAGGAAGACTATAAAAGAAGAGGAGAGATAATCCAAGGGGGACACACTTAGTGAATAGTGAGACACCTAAGGAGAGTTAAGAGTTGTGTCTGCAACCTACCTATAGATGTAAACATTGGTGCCCACCGTCGACGAGAAAATTATCCTTGACAACCACCATACTTACAGATCCAATACTAGGCATGTAGGTCACCAAACATCAAGCCAGCTCCAACAACAAAGATAACAACGACACCTTGCAACGTTTGCTACAAGCAGTAGCCAGTCTATAGGAAAAAAAATGAAAAACAAGCATAACTAAGTGCGGAGGTCATTCATCTACATGGAACTCGACAAGCCTACATATGTATTATAGCTAAGCTTCATATTTCAAAATACACAGGGTCATAGTTTGTATTATTTTCAATGTTGAAGTATAAAAGGATATCAACTCCCAACTCTACTATGAAAAATAAAAGACTTGTGAGAGGTGGTCGGTCAAAACAACCCCGCAGGCAATAAAAGACCTATGAGAGGCGGTCAATAAAAATGACTCCTTGGCCAAATTAAAAGACCTATGAGCAGCAGTCAACTAAAAATGACCCCCTAGACAATAAAAGACCTTTGAGAGGCGATCAGCCAAAATGACCCCCTAAAAAAATTAAAAGACCTATGAGCGGCAGTTGACCAAAACGACCTCCAGACAATAAAACTTGTGAGAGGCGATTGACTAAAACAACCTCCTAGGCAATAAAAGACTTGTGAGCAGTGGTTGGTCAAAATCACCTTTGGGCAATAAAAGACCTATGAGAAACGATCAACCAAAATGACCATCCATACAATAAAAGACCTAAGAGGTGGTTGGTCAAAATGACCCTCGGGTAAATTAAAATGCCTGTGAGTGACGGTTAGCCAAACCAACCCCTAGGTAATAAAAGACCTATTAGAGGTGGTCAGCCAAAACGATCCCTCGGATAATAAAAAATATCTGTGAGAGGCGATCAATCAAAATGGCCCCCGAGGAAAATTGAAAGGCTTGTGAGCGGTAGTCAACCAAAACGATCCCCATCCGCTCAGGAAATAGAAGACATGTGAGAGGTAGTTGATCAAAATGTCTCTAGGGTAAATTAAAAGACCTGTGAATGGTGGTCGGCCAAAACAACCTCCTGGGTAATAAAAAGACCCACGATGATAGGTCACTCAAAGATGACTTCTCGGGAAAAATAAAAAGACCCATGAGAGGTCACTCAAAGATGACCTTCTGGAAAAAATAAAAGACTTGTGATAGGTGGTCGGTTAAAACAATCCTCAGGCAATAAAAGACCTGTGAAAGACGGTCGATCAAAATGACACCCTGGGAAAAATTAAAAGACCTATGAGTGGTAGTCGGCCAAAACAACCTATGGGCAATAAAAAAAACCTCTGAGAGGTAGTCAAAATGAGCCCTCAAGCAAAATAAGACCCGCAAGAGACTGTCAAATCGACTAAAACCTAAGATGGTTGGTCCTCCCAAGAAATAAAAAGGACTTATAGAGGATTGACGACCAACCCAGAGGGCTGACTTCAACTTCAACACTTTAAGCACCTTCGTCTTCACTCGACGCCTGAGGCTGTGGACCGGATTGACTGGCCGAATCTCAAACGGTCGACTAGGATGACCGACTTTATCTTGATAAAGACTCCTAAAAGTGCTGTCATAGGAGCTCATAATGTTAGTACAAAGCATGTTTACATAGTAGGGGTTAGGCGACACCATAAGGGTTAGAGGTATAGTCAGCACATCGTAGTAGTCAAGCGGCACAACAACAAAGAAAAACGTTAGTGACAGATAACACAATCCTCAAGAAACATGAGAAGAAAAATTATAAAAGGAGAGATGAGATAATCCAAAGAAACACACCTAGTGACCACAAAGAAACACCTAAGGAGAATTTAGAGTCGCATATGTTACAATTGCACCCGTGTTGACTTTTATTTATTTTTCTCCTAAATTTGTTCCCTTTATTCGTCATTCTTTTACTAGCTACCTGTTTTGATGATTTTTTTTTTTATCCATACTAAGCTTATTTCTTGTGTTACACGTTTGAGTTTCCTTATTCTATCCTCGTTTTTTTTCTTTTTTTTTTGAAAGATATTTTGTCCTTATAATTTATTTATTTCTTAATAAATAAAGCTTTAAATTATTAACATTTAAGTAAAAATAAAATATTGACTAATGCAATAACATAAGTAAAAAAAGCAAAATCTTTGCACCCAGCTAAAAGATTTTTCTTTTTTCCTAGGGGTTGACTTGTACTTTAGTTGTACTTCTTAATAATAAATAATGCCCATAAATTTTATGATATATATCAAACATTATCACTGAACTTTGATAAGAACTTCTGAAAAAAAATAATGCATGCTATTATAGAGCAATAAAGGATTATTGAATTCTATTATGTTGACAAATTCTAATTATTTTATAGGAATTATTAAAAAAAGTTTTTATTTTATACTTATCATTATTATCTCAAAGTCTTTCTTTTTTATTTTAGAATTTTTGTAATTATATGAATCATATCTATTTAAATAAATACTTCCACGATTCCCGCCCATTGTTACGTAAAGTCTAATAAAGAAAAGAGGTTCCTATGAGAATAAATATGAATCAAGTTTTCCATCCTATATAAGATACATATTACGATGGCTAATCTTTTTCAAATGTTTTGTTTTAATAGAAATATTAAAAAACGATACCAAAAAATTTATAGTACTCACTTATCTTATTCCACCATCGATTTTTTTTTTTTTTGTTTGAAATTGTTTAACTGTGCTAATTATGAAGAAAAGATTTTCATCGAGACTTTAAGTAAAGATCAAGATGCTGTATGATTATTATTAGCCAATAACGTTAAGAAAGAAGATTTGGCATTCAATCACTTACATGGTTATTCGGAAGTATAATGAACTTTATTTATAAAGTCATGGATTCAAAATCTAAAATTGTTAATCTACTTAACATTTCACCAAACAGTTTTTATTACGCTATAAATACAAAATATCTACAGGTTGATCGACAATTGATCTTTACCAATATCATAATTACTTTTAATGAAATTTCTCTTTTCTTTCTTCTATCCACCTTTAAATGGACATCTTTAGTTTAAGTTGACATTTGATAGATGAATTATTTTTATTCTCAACTAAATTATTTTTTTGAGAATAAAATTCTTAATAATAAGATTTTGGGGGAAAAATTATAAAATGTATTTAATTATTATTCAACTATTGTAAATATAATATATTTATCATCAATTAATACAGGAAAAATTAGGAACTTTAAGTTCAATTACTAAGGAAAAACTTTATTCCATCTATAAAGATAAGAAAGTTTTATTATCATTTATTTATAAATTAGCATTTCTAATATATTTTATTCTCAAAAAATTTATTATTCTCTTCTACTAAATTAATATGATAAAAAAATTCTCTTGTTTTACTTTTCTCAGAATGTTAAATCATTCCTTATACCATACTTTACATAATTTAGTTAGTGGAGACAACCGTCAATCAAAATCAACACTTTTTAAATAATTATGATAAAAATTAATATTAATATTTTTAAAAGATAAAATATAATAATAATCATTAACTAAAAAATTAATGATTAAAATTGTAATAAAATTAAATACATATATAACAAACTTTAAAACTAATTATAATCTCAACTGTTTATTTTTTAATTGATGACTATTATTATGCTTTATCATTTAAAGTTGATTTACTCATTTTAAAAAACAGTCGTCCCAAAAAAAAGTCAAATCTCTAAATAACAGTAGAAAAATATTTTATATTCAATGTATTTAATTAAATTCATAATTTAAATATTTTTAATATTATTCTTTAATTAAAATTAAAATCTTATCTTCGTAACATGTAAAAAAATATAAATTAATATTAAAAAAATAAACTGTACACAAATAATATAAAATAATTTTAAACTATCATTTAATCATAATTTATTATATATAATAAATTTATTAATTTTTATAATAATATTTTTTTAAAAAATACGACAATGTGATTTTTTTATTGTTTGACCGTACAGTTTTTTCACTAACTCTTTGTGCTGAGATAACTCCAAATTTAGCTAGAAAGTAACCCTAAGAATAGTTTGATAACGACGTATAAACTAATTTATTATTTATTTAAAAATATAAATAAATAAGAGTAAGGTAATAATTAAAATTTAGGATATTTATATCTAATTCAATCTAAAATAAAAATCGATAAAAAAAATTAAACTTTTTAAAATTGTTTTAGACCCATTTTTCTTCTTAACTAATCATATTATATCATATTTCAGATGAAACTTGTAAAATTAAATAAATTCAACTGAATTGATATTTTTTAATATATATAAATTATTACGTGTTTTACATTTAATTTTTATATATAAGTTTTTTTATATATCATTAATATTTTTATTATACTTTGTTATATGGGTAATTAATGTAATAAAACTATATATATTTTATTTTATTTAGTTTTTATTTTGAATATATATTTTATTATTTTAAAAAAATAAATTATATTATAAGATAATTAATAAATTAATTAATATTTGTTATTTTTATATTTTTTAAATAAATTATTAATATACTGAATTTGTTTAAAAATAAATCAAACTGCACAATATTTTAAACTTTGGATGCTCTTGCTTAAAACCAATCCAATGGATAACATTCCTAACTAAAATGAGTACACTTAACGATGGGACCCACAATTTACATGTGAAATATCGAACACTATTTATTTGTGTCAAACATCACTTTTGTTTGTTCTCTTGACTTTGCACATTTTCTATCAAACATCAAAATTGAGCACAATATTTGAGTTACATAATTTCCCAGCTTCAACTGATGGCTTGGTCTTGTGGCTGTGTGAGTGTGACTTTGACATAACTGGTGGTGTTGAGTTTGGCCTCACAGAGTTGTTGTGGTTTGGGCACATCTGGGCCATTCATCATCTTCCACAACAGGGAACTCCTCAATACTATGCTGCTATGGCCCACAGAGATAGCACATTCAAGGGCCGGAGACACTCACCCGACGAGTGGCGGAGCTTCACCAAAAAATTTGGAGGAGTCCAGATAATTAAGCTTATAATATATAAATTAAATGTAATATTTTTACAATATCATTTTTATAGATAATTTTAAACATTTAGTGATATTATACTAATAATAATTATTTTTTTATGATATTATAATATTTTTTTCTATTTTGTTAATAACAGTTTTCAACTTTTTTTAATGACATTTATACTCTTGTCTATAACTAAGTAAAATTAAACAATTAAAGAATTTATGTTTAAATTCTTTTTGTGAAAAATCTCCAAGACAAATTAAGTTGTTTTATACAAAATAAATTTATACAAGATACACAAAAGAAAGTTAAAATTTTTAACGAATTTTTCTATTAATTTAAAAAAATAATCACATATTTGGCAAAATGCTATTAAAATTTGAAGAAAAATTTATAAATAAATAAATAATTTTCATAAAAAAGAATTTGCATAAAAATCTACAAGAAAAATCCACAAACAGGAAAAATTTACATATATTGTTGAAGTTTACTATACAAAATGAGAATATAAAATTCATAAACAAAATTTGAAGAATGCAAAAGAAAAATACAATTAATTGGTGAAATAATTCATATGTGAAAATTATTATTTATGATTAAAATTAGCCCTGAGTACTAATGTTATAAAAACAAAAAGTGTAACATTAACATAATTTGTCAATAATAATAATAATAATAATAATAATAATAATAATAATAATAATAATAATAATAATAATAATAATAATAATAATAATAATAATAATAATAATAATAATAATAATAATAATAATAATAATAATAATAATAATAATAATAATAATAATAATAATAATAATAATAATAATAATAACTAAAAATTGCTTCCAATTAAACTGTTGCTCCATGTTTATTTAATGACTTAAATAATTAATAATTGATAAATAAACAACTTTATGAATAGTTTAAAAATAATATAGAATTTTTTAAAGCAATTAAAATATAAATAATTTTTAATGTATAGTTTTAAAATATTATAGAAAATTTTATTAAAAAATTATATATATAAATGCAAATATTTAAAAAGTTTGGACGGGCAATCGCCCCTTAGAAGGTCCGCCTTTGCTAAGGATTGCATGGGAATTCTTCACCTCCACTTGTCAATTTTTTAACTTTATTTATTTTCTCATATTACTACTTTTTCTTTAAGAGATTAATTTAAATTATCAATCAATAAAAAATATTGGTTACATGTAATGAAGTGTGTTCTACTCTTTTATGGTATCCCCTTAGACGTGCTTCTTCGTCTCCATTTATACATAAATGACCCTCTATTATTCTCCCTAACAGACTTCTAACTGTCCCAACTGCCTTCTAACTGACTTTAGGAGCTGAGCGTTTGGGCCAGGAAGGGGTTGGTCTGAGTAGACTGACTTTCTTGGGTCAAGGTACTCTGTTGGGTTGGGGTGTATCTATTATTGGGCCCAAGTTCGGAGGGTGTCCGGTTGTGGTCGATCGGTACACAGCCCCTCAAGCTTTTTGTCAGAGAGAATAAGTTCTAATTCTCCTTTTTGGTCTAAGATGGCCAGGCATGGTCCCTAGTTTGGATTAGCGAGTTGATGTATTTTCTTAAGACAGAAGACGAAATATCAGTAATTTATTACTCCCTTATAACAATAAGTGGTGGTGGTGTAGTTGGTTAGTGTGTTGGTCCTTTCGTGTTTTATTTTTTTCTTGAGACGGTGAAATGAGCCGTGACCAACCGAGAGGAAGGTGACCATGAGTTCGAGAGAAGAGAAATGATGCGACCAAGAGGTGAAATGAGGTATGACCGACTGAGAGATTTAATAGTTATTTGTTACTCATTTATAATAGTAATTAGTGGTAGCTCAGTTGGATAGTGCTTGGTTCCTTCTTTTAGTGATGGTGAGGTTGTAGGTTCAAGTCCTTCTCACTTCTCTGACTCGTCTCAGACAGGTCTTTATTTATTTTTCCCTGAATGGTCTCGACCGACTTGTCTCAAACGGGTCTTTATTTATTTTACCCCGGATGGTCTTGGCCAACTCGTCTCAAACAGGTCTTTATTTATTTTGCCCCGGACGATCTCGACCGACTTGTCTCAGACGAGTCTTTATTTATTTTACCCTGGACGATCTCACCCAACTCGTCTCAGACAGGTCTTTATTTATTTTGCCTCGGACGGTCTCGGCCGACTCGTCTCAGACATGTCTATTTATTTTGCCCCGGACGATCTCAGCCGACTTGTCTTAGACAGGTCTATTTATTTTGTCCCAGACGATCTCAACTGACTCGTCTCAGACAGGTCTTTATTTATTTTGTTGTGTGAAATATGACTTTTTCATTTGCAACAAGTGATAAAAGCAATAACACTAAAACATTGGATGCATTACCCTCTTTGTGCATTTAGCTGTAATATTTTCTCAAAGTAGCGAGGGATCGACTCTCCTCCTATCACAATCTTCTTCCCGGGGTTCGGCTCTTGTCCCTTTTAGGGAGGTCTTCGGTTGTGAGACTTTTTCTCTCATTCGTCTTGATAAAACGTCTTAAACAACCCTCTTGTATCAACCTTTCTATCTGACTCTTTAGCGATCGACATTCCTCTGTGGAGTGTCCTGTAGCCCCGTGGAATTCGCACCACTCATCACGAGAAGGGCCAAGCTGGCGCTACGTAGGAGGTGGAATGTCGAGTAGTTAGAGATGGTAAGCCTCCTTCAAGATGTGTGCTCTTAACGTCTTGAGCGGGGTATATTTTTCCACCCTTGGGTCGTACCGCTATTTGATATGGAATTCGTGGGCGACCCTTCGTCCATCGGCCGACGTCGCCTTCTCTGCTAGCACACGGTCCTCTTTGTCCTCCTCGGCTTCTATATGCTTTTCCGCCCGTGTTCTTATCTCTCCCATACTGGTCGGTCGTCTCAGGGCTAATGCATTGTAGAACTGGCTAACCTGCAGTCCTTTTTGGAAAGCTTTGACAAAGAACTTTTGGTCTGGGTTGTTTACTCGGACCGTGGCGTTATTTAATTGAGCCAAATAACTCTTGAGACTCTCGCCCTTTGCCTGCCTTATGTTGAACAAATCAGCTACCTCAAGTCGCTTCATTCTGTTTGTCGCAAACTGCAAAACGAAAGAGGCGGCTAGGTCGTTGAATGACTGAATGGAGCAGGATGGAAGAGTTGCTAACCACTGCATAGCCACTCCTCGTAGGGTGCCCGGGAACAGTTTACAATTAAGGGGGTCGTTCCCCCTACTAATGTACATCTGAGCTTGAAAAACTTGAAGATGTGCGTGAGGATCTCGAGTTTCGTAAAATGGCTATATGACCACCTCTCGAAAATTTGCCGGAATGGGAGTCTCATCAATTTCTTTACTAAACGGTTGTCCAGAGAGCTTGGACAATGGTCGTCTTTGTCATTGTTCCTCTTGGCTTTTCTGTAGTTGCCTTCATGGTTGCTATCTGCCAGCGGAGCTCATCTTCCCTCTGCTCGACAACCTTCATAGCCTCCGTATGCCTCTCCTCGGTCTGTCGGTGTCTCTTGTTAGCCTCCTGCTGTCGTTGCTGTACTTCCACGCTCAGTCACGATTGCTTTTCACTGCGAGCTTGCAACAACGCGACTGCCCGAAGCAGCCTTTGTAGGGTGTCTTCTTCACCTTTGTTTATAGAGCTGGCTGCTTGGTTATGCGTCACCGACATCGTCGCTAGTCTTCCTTCTTCCTTGTCGTTGAGCTTCAAAGTCAGTCTCTTAATCTTGAGGCGTCGGTTCTCATCTGAGAATACAAGTAATGTAGTGTGTTCTACTCTCTCATGGTATCAACCTTTAGCCGTGCTTCTTGGTCCCCATTTATACATGAATGACCCTCTATTATTCTCCCTAACAGACTCCTAACTATCACAACTGTCTTTTAACTGACTTTGGGAGTTAAGTGTTTGGGCTAGGAAGGGGTTGGTATGAGTGGACTAACTTCCTTGGGTCAAGGTACTCAGTTGGGTTGGGGCGTATCTGTTACTGGGTGCATGTCCAGAGGGTGCCCGGTCGTGGCCAACCGGTACAGTTAGATATTTATTATTATTATAAAAGTTAAATTAGTTAAAAAATTATAGGATCTCAATACACAAATAAAACATAAAAGCACTTCTTATCTCGTATTAATATAGAATCGCATCATATACAACACTTACATGATATGTCGTTGCAACCTAGTTCATGATTGTACAACTTTGTACTAAAGTCACATAAGACCCACGTGCAAAAGTCAATATTACGACCTTATATATGAATATAAGACTTGTGGTGACAGTCAACTGATTGACTCCCTCACAACGTAAGACCCGCATGTGAAGGTCGATATTATGACCCCTAGGCATGAACATAAGACCTGTGGCGACAGTTGGCAGACCAACTCCTAGGAAACATAAGACCTGCATGCAAAGGTCGGAATCACGACCCTCGGGCATGAATATAAGACCTGTGACTATAGTTGGTCGATATGACAAGTAATTAGACTTCAACAAGTGTCTATGCCTTTTAGGCTCATTGCTTAAGAGACTGTGAACCATCCGATCAGGATGATTAATCGAGTATCTATTTGGCTGACTGATTAGCTCATTCCATCGAACTACCTTGCGTGCCTACGTTCCACTTGACACTTTCGGGGCTGTGGATTAGCCACCTGATTACCATAATCCAACCAGGCTGACTTCAACTAAAATACCTTAAGCGCCTTCGTTTCACTCGACACTTGTGAGGCTGTGAATCAGTGGACTGACCGAGTATTACCAGGCTGGTCAACTGCAACTTAATGAGACTATTGACAACCCTTGATAGAAGGGGGTGACAGTTGACAACGCCGTTGCTTGAACAATAAGAGACTAGTACAAGGTAGTGCTACAGAAGTCAGGCAGTACAACACATGCATCGTAGGAGTCAGGTAGTGCAATCCATATGTTGCAAAAGTTAGACAACACAATCCTTGAGAGACAAAATGATAGAAAAGAGAAGTATAAAAGAAGAAGAGAGGTAACCCACGAGGACAACTCACACCTAATCACCACAAAGAAAAAAAAAATCCAAGATATCAACAATCTACATACAATGTTTACCTACATACTAAACACATCTTTATTTATATTTTTCTTCTTTGTCCAAAACAATAGCATTTAAATGATTGATATTATCATTAACTTTTGATTATCCCATCATAGGTTTCATCAATAAGAGTCAATCCCCTTGCATATTAAAATATATAACTAACCATATCAATGTCACATAAAAGTAGCAATTATTTTTTTTTATCATAATGTGAAAATCTAAGTAACTAATTAAAGGAGTGTTATAGTATACCCAATTTTTTTTTTCAAAATTTGGGTGAAAGGTTAATTTGATCCAAATGAAAAAATTATTAAAAAAAATTTAAAATCACCACATACTTACTGAATTGATCAATCTTTACTTGATATGGATTTAAAATTTTTAATTTATAAAAAAAATAGTAATACTTTATTATATATTATATGTGAAGATTAATAAAGACTTTGATGAGTTTCACCTATCTAATAATTTCTTTCATAGATTATTTTTCATGAGGCTAATAAACTTTTTAGAATTTGAATCAAAATAATGGTGGGCCGAAACTTTATTATTTCATCTCATCTCATGTTTATATCAAATTAATTAGATTAATATGTCAAGACTCATTTGACATTTTTAATTAATAATTGACTATTAATTAATAAAATAATTTCAGAATCTTTGTAATAATATATTTGCTGTAATTTAATATGTAGTGCATGTTGCTTTTAGAAGAAAAACAACATCTCATTTTTTTAAACAAACTTTTTAAGCAATTATTCGGTTTTGGGGTGGAAGAAATACGTCAATTAGTGCGAAATGCGTTGTATTGCGTATGTGTTTATGGCATCCATAGAAGGGAGCATGTGATCAAAGGAGGATTTAGTAACTTTTGAGACAAAGGCTCATGAGGGACAAAATTCACATGAAAACTGGAATTGGTAAAAGAGTAGTAATACTGCTCAGTCCTAAACTGACCTCTTCTTGATCTCAATCTTCGTTCCTACGATGATTAATTAAACGATCATGTCTTCAAATTTACCATAATTCCAATGTCATATCCTACATGGTTCATTTATTTAATTATTGTATTCGTAAATTAGTTGTTGTTCTTTCTGTCATTGACCCTTTTCCTCTCATCTGTCCGTCAGCATACAGCACTAATCTAGATTTATTCGAAAAGCCTGAGTCTATGGTTTTATAAATAGGTTCTTTGGATCTGGAGCTTATGAAAATAACTCAAATCTTAACCATACACATTTTGCGGACCTAGACTGTGAAGGCTTATATGCATGCATGTGCAACTGCTAAAGTGGGACCTGACCCATACCCTATACCATGACCCCACAACTGCACATGATCCCCACTCAAAAAATCACTATATATTCCCTTCCCTCCTCTCTCGCCCTCCACTAAACCCTCTTTCGTACACCTAGGCAAACCAAATTAGTCTATCCACGTTTTACCTTCATTGACTAATTTCCCAATTTTCAGCCATGACTGCTTCAACTCAATTTGCTGTCACGCTCATCTTCCTATTTTTCTCTCACTTTCTAAGAGGTAATAATGATACATGTACATATCATGCCATGTACATGTTATATATTTATTTAGATCTTCTGTTTTTAGACTGCATGCATCTCGACTCTTAAAATAAAAATTATTTTATATATAAAATTAAATGTGTTGTTAAGTAATAGTAGTTGAATATAAATGGCAAAGGTGCAGTTGAATATTGAGGATCTATATTCGTTATATATTATTCAATCAGCGGTTACAAACATTCTACTCATACTTACTATTATTTTTTATTTTATTATATTATAATACTTATCACACTTATATTTTCTTTTTCTCTTTCTAGGTGTTAAGTAGCATGAGTAATAAATACAACATTTTTCTTATTCAATTATGTTAATAGTTCTGATTTTTCAACACTCAAACAGTACAAATACCTTATTGACAGTTTTATTTTATTTTAATTTTACTTTTTTTTTCAAATCACAACACTAATTATGTTGACCACTTATTTCTTTTTTTTTATCCATTTCTTTCTTGATGTCTACACTACATGGATGTCCAAGGATTTTTTTCAAAAAGATTCATGTAGCAGCATCTAATTTAAAAGTATAGACATAACTCAAGGTTTTAAGTTGTTGTGGTTGTCCCATTTTGGTGGCGATCGTAAATAATTTAATGTAGATAGTCAAGTCTCAAAATTATTTAAGAATTTTTAAGTAAGTCTGTAAATTAATTTTTTAATTAGATTCTTAAAATAACAAATAAAAACTAAAATTAACCTATGACAACTTAGAATCGTAAAAAAAATATATAATAATTTTAAAATCTTAAAAATTTAATTAAAAAATTTGTATGAGAAGGAATTAAAAAAATTGTTTAGAAACCTTTTTATAAGTTTCAGTTTAGGTATGAACAGAGTAAATTAACCAGTAACTGTTTTCGTTGTACTTGTCCAGGGTCATATTCAGCCACATTCACAATCGTAAACAAGTGTAGCTACCCGGTATGGCCAGGGATTTTGTCCGGCGCCGGAACGGCACAACTCGCCACCACCGGCTTCGCCCTGCAACCCGGCGAGTCCAACGCCGTCGCCGTGCCCACCGCCTGGTCCGGCCGTCTGTGGGGCCGAACTCTATGCTCCACGGACTCCGCCGGGAAATTCTCCTGCGTCACCGGAGACTGCGGCTCCTCCTCCGTGGAATGCAGCGGTGGAGGCGCCTCCCCGCCAGCCACACTGGCGGAGTTCACCTTGAACGGCGCGGGGGGACTGGACTTCTATGACGTCAGCGTGGTGGACGGCTACAACCTCCCCATGGTGGTGGAGGCGCGGGGCGGCGGCGGGAACTGCACGGCCACGGGGTGCGCGGCGGACATGAACGGAGGGTGTCCGGCGGAGCTGAAGGTGAAGACGGCGGCGAGTGGTGAGAGCGTGGCGTGCAAGAGCGCGTGTGAAGCCTTTGGGGATCCGCGGTATTGTTGTAGTGGGGCGTACGCTACGCCTGAGACATGCACTCCAAGTTCCTACTCGCAGGTGTTCAAGAGCGCGTGCCCACGCGCTTATAGCTACGCTTACGACGATGCCACCAGCACCTTCACTTGTGCCTCCGCGGATTACCGCATCACTTTTTGTCCCTCTTCCACCAAAAGGTAATCTACCACACTACAACTACAAGTTTAACCGACTACTATTTATTTGTTCTTTACAGCTGTTTTTAGGTTAAATTATATTTTTCTAAAGACTAAAATTTCTAATTTTTATTTAAAAACAAAAATAAGATATATTATATTTTTATTTCTTATCTTATTTTAAAATTTTATTTTAATTTTCATTTTTAAAATATTTATTTTGATATTTTAGTTTTTAAATTTTAATTAATGCTATCCAATCAAAATAATAATTTTTAATTATTGTTAAGTTTACCTACATCAAAATTATGTTCATAATTTTTTTTTTATTTAAATGCAATAAGGTGTTAGTTTAGGATTTTACAATTTATCATGTTCCAAAATAAAAAATATTATTATCACTAATATGGCAGATATTTAATCATGTCATTATATGTTTCACCTCAAAGTAATCACTAACAGGATACTATTAAGATATCAAACAGTAATAAATTGTCATAAAAATACGTATAAAGACTAAAACTTTTAATTTTTTTTATATAAAACTAAAATTTAAAACATATATTATTGTCATAAAAACTAACTTTTAGTGGTGCTAGAACTTGATATGATTAAAATTCAACATAGTGTTCTAAAATAAAAAATTATTATTGTTATAAAAATACTATAAAGACTAAAACTCCTAATAATTAATAAAAAAATAAAACATATATTTACAATATTTAATATAGGATGAAATAATACTTGTAAATATAATTTTAATTTTTTATTAATTATTTAACAATAATATGAGATGTATTTAATCATATCATTATATGTTTCACCTCAAAGTAATCACTAACAGGATATGATTAAATACATACTGCATTAAAGATGGTGACATGGATAATCTTTAAAGCCTTTAAAATTTATGAAAATTAAAACTAACACAATTGATTTCTAAAGAATTAAAACTAATTGAAATTATATTTACAATGATAAAAAAAATATTTAATCAATTTTTATATTTTGTGTGTAGATCTTTTATTATCAATATTTGGAGAATATCAACCTACTTTTATTATGATTAATTTTTAATAATCTATAGCATAGTATAATTCAGTGATTATATATATAAGAGTTTTTTCCATTAGTAGTTAAAAAATAAATTTCAATATAATTTTTTTTATGGGGATGTTATTTTATAATTGAAAATCTTGTTAACATTTATTGATTAATTATAAAACAAATACCATTTTCTTTAAGAAAATACATTACAAATATAAAGCTAAAAGAAGAATGTAAAAAGCTTTATAGCCTTTTAATTTGTGAGCAAAAGTAGGTTTGAGTATAACTTGGAAGACCAACTAGGAGTTTGAATCATACGACTGTAGTTGTCATTTTTGTTTCTTAAGTTGTAAGAAGCATTGACATCAAAACATTCAACATTCTCTCTCTCTTAAGAAAAGAATAACTAAAATAAAGATAATTTTTTATGCAGTTCGATCAAGTCAGGGAATGCAATATTCCCAGTAGCAGTAGATATCTCAGTTGGCCACGCCTATGCAGACAAGTCAGCCAAGGTCATACCAGTAGCTATTGGCGCTGTTTTATTAACAATTTGGTGGCAACTCAATTAACTGCAAGTGTTACATTACATAGAGTTCAATACCTGAATTTGATGAGGTTCACAATATTGTCACTCAACTTCAACTTTGTCTTTTTTCTGTCACACTCACATTTGGATGATTTAGAGCACGAGAGAGAAGTAGCAATCATCACATAGTTGTTGGCTTGTTGCATTCAAGCTAATGCAATTGTATAGTGCACAATTAGGGAGTGATACAGTTGCAGCGACAACCACAACTTAGAGGTTGTGGTGCATCGATCACATGATGCGTTTCATGATTTTGGACGCAAATATTGTCTTCCATCTATTGGCAAAAGCATTCCAAAAGGAAAAGAACAAGGGCATGGGACATTTCTTGAATTTTATTTCTTTTTTAAATGGGATGTCGATATGCTTCAATCATAAATGTAAATATGTCAACATATATATAACAAATATTCGAGAAGTACAATCTCGATTCGTTGAACAAAGTTATATTCTTGCAAGTGCCTATTTACGTTTGGTTCTTTTTTTTTTAATTTTTAATTTGTTTATCTAGAAGTAGAGGAATTTACGTTAACAATATATCACACATTTTTAACACATTTTATATGGAGATTCATTAAATAATAAATTATACTTGTTAAACAGAGGGTGAAGCTTACATTATTTAGTAAATCCCACGTAAATTTCATCAAATAATTAATAATAATTATATTAAAAAGAGAACATTAAAGAATGTGCTGTTATTATTTAATTTTTTCTAAGAACAACTCTTGGATGGATTTTTGTTTTGAGATCTAGGTAATGATATTAGTCATATGCCTTCCCAAGTACATTAGAATAACTTATCTTTATAGCTCATTTTCAGAGAAAATATTAATTCCTTTGATCAATATTGCTTCACTTGTAAGTTAGTTAAATTAATTAATTAATTTGCAATCCTTGTAGTTTTAGCCGAAAATTCAAATGTCTTTATAGTTTATCATCATTACGCATTTTATTTTAAAATTTTATGAATTTGTATACTACTTATTGTTTATGAATAGGTCATTGTTAGTGAGAGTTCAAAGAGTGAAATCCATGAAGTTCAGTGATATTGTGATATGTGAAATGAACTTTTTTAAGCTCCTTTTTGCATTTTCTCTGTGTAAATAAGCTAACCTATGTTTTTTTTACTCTAAAAGCTTTTATAGATAACTATTTGGCCATCTTCTCCTTAAAAGAAAAAGGAAAACTCAAAAACAGTTAAGCCTAACACAACAAGATGCTCAGTGTTATAGGAATGAAAATTTTCTCTATGTGAGCTTAGCTTCAATTAGGAATAGAGTTGATGAGACATTGTCTCAATCAATGGGTTATTAGTTGAATAAAATAAAATAAAATTATATATAAATTCTTTGCTGAATAAAATTTTGCATAAAATTACTAGCTTGTAAACATTGAAGTTTGGATCAAATCTACATAACAGGTTTTTATTCTTTTTCTTAAGGTTAGATTTGCTGCTCCTTGCCCCCAAAAGCATTATTAGATTGATTACTTGGGCTTAAGGTGGCTTGTCACCCTCCAAAAAGACCCTAAAATTGGTCCCAGTGCACATAGGCTCCCCCACCCTCTCCTAGCTGTCATTTTTTCCCCTCCTACATGCCTCCTTTACTTCCTTCTGTTGTGTTTTGCATGCCTTTTCCTTTTCCTTCTTTTCTGTTTTTATTCCGGAAATTCTATTTGTACCTCCTTTTTTCTCTTCACACTTTTTTTTCACATTTTGAAAATTAGTTTTGAGATTATAAAATGCAATTCTAGAAATTAATTTCTGGAATAAAAAAAAAAGTGAGAGTAAGAAGAGAATCTCCCTATTGTTCCCTTTTGGTCCATACTAAGCAGATCATCCACTTCTCAAAAGTTCCCGTTTTCTGTTTGTGGGCTTTTAACATGTAAATTGATGGGCTAAATGAAAATGTAAATTTGAGACACGAAAACACATTCAACATTAGCACAATAATCAGCCCAAAAATTTGTCCTGACATATTGGCCATTTCCAACATATGACGTGCTTCAACCCCGACCTCGGCTAGTTAATAATCTTTCATAGTGGTTAGTGACAATGCTTTGCTCCGATTTCCAAAAGTTCCTAGTACGGGGCTGTCACTGCCACTTCAATTCTTTCCTTCAACGTTTTTTCTTTTTAACAAATCAATGTCCCTATCACTGCCTAAAAAATTCAGTCATACTTCCCTCAATTTCACCACCACACGCACAAGATATTCATATTGTGTAGTACTAAATAATAGTTCCAAAAGATTCTCAAACACAATTTCTATCGTTCCAGATCAGTTTCTCAAATGAATTTCTATCTGATCGATCACGAAGATTATTAATCAAACCTAAAGCCAAAAAGAAGCTTCAACAATGCTAATCGCTTCATCTGGGCTTAGCTTCCTTTTTTACCCTCCCGATTCTGATATATTTTTTTCGTACATTACTTTATCACCAACTTTTGCCTTTACACGGAGTCACTTGCATCTGTCCTTGATTTTAATGCATGCAACTTGTTGTATATTATTAAAACGAGAAATTATAATTGTAATATAACTTTTTCTTATGTAAATAAGGAAAAGTATGAGATAAGGTAGACAATACAATAGAGAGAGATTAAAATATTATATTTATATAAAAGGAGTTGTTTAGGGATTTTACTATGTGAACTAACTTTTTGTCACGTGGATTTTGACTTTGTTATTTGCCTGCTGACACACTTTTAATTGCATATATTATTAATAGTTAATTAGTATATATTTCTTAAATTTTCAAGACCAATCATATTTGTTGATCTTTATCTTCTTAAAATTTCACCTCTATCCTTATTTCTTTCCACCCCCTCTCTCTATATGTATACTTAAAAAATATTAATTTTTTTTTCTAAATTTTATTTAGAAATGCATTTTGTCTTAACCATGAATACTTATTTATTTTGTATAACAACAATAAATTTGTATTTAAATGATTAAAAATACAATTTAAGAATTTAATAATATATTTTACATTAAAATAAATATTAGTCACGTAAAAATGTAAATATTTTCTTTCTTATTTTAATTAAATTTAAAAGTTAGATAATTATTATTTCCAATATTTTAAACAATATTTCCTGAAATATATTTTTAAATTAAATAAAATATATATGTACACATGATAAATGTTTTAAAAATATTGCAATATTCTTTAAATAATTGATATACTTTTTATTAAAATACATTATTTATAATATTTATTATCTTTAATTAATTCTATTATTACAAATTTTAATGAAAACTATTTTAATTGTATTTATTTAATTTAATTTAACTTAGTTTGTATGTTTTAAATTTATATAACTAAAATTTATAATAAATAAATATATATAATTATATAAATTATATTATAATTAAATTTTATAATAAATAAATATTTTTGAACATATAAAATATATTTTTAATTTATTAATAATTTCTTTTAAAAATATTAAAATTTAAATTAGAATTAAAAATAATAAAAATGATTGATTGAAAAAGATAAGAAGATAACAAAAATCTAAAAACACTTTCATTGAAAATAATAACTAAAATCATTCTCCTTGAAAAATATTAAAAAAAAAACATTCTCATTGAATATAATTATTCTAATTTATACGGCACATGTTAAATGTTTTGAAAATTAATAATATTCTTTAAGTAATTGATATACTTTTATTAGAATGCAATATTTATAGGTTTTATTATCCTTAACATCATTCTTAATAATTTTAATAAAAATACTTAACAGAAATTATTTAATTTTTTCTGTTTAATTAGTAATATATTTTAATTTATATGTAATTTGTTCTATAAATATATACTAGATAATACATTGAATAGAAATTATATAAGATATATATAATGAGATAATTTTTTCAACTTTAAATATTTAATTGAGGTTGAATTATTTTACTGAATGAAAATTAATTTTAATTTTTTAAAACATATATATATACACTAAAAAATATTAAAAATTAATTAAACCATACATTTATATATCATTGTTTGTAAACTAAAATCATACTTTTATTGTCAAATTTAAAATCATGTAAGTATTACATTGTAAAATTTAATCATGTGAAGTTATTAGGAAAATTAATTTTGACTAACACATAATTTGAAATATAAAAAATAATTAAATATGTAAAAAGAGAAAAATATTTTTTATATATTTTTAAAATCAATTAATCTAATTTCATACACACTCTTTCATTTTATGTATTGGGTGCATAAACTAAAAGACATTAAAAATATACTCTTTTTATATTTTAAATTACTTAAAAATAAATTTTAAATACATATTTTTGTTTTAAATATAATTTATATGTTAATTTTCAATAAAAATAAATTTTTATTTCCTTAACCTATATACTTATTGTATAAGCTAAAAAGGTTTTACTAAATTGCATCCGTGACCGAAGTAAAAATTACTTAAATTTTATTTTTGTCAGAAATTTAATCATCTTTTTATAAATTTTGATGTTAAAATACAAAATACCCATTTCAAAGTAATAAATAATTATAATTCTTTATTATATATCTATTTATAGATAACTTATTTTCTCATTATAAATATATTTCTATCTTATGTTTAATTAGATTTTTATATTAACATATCCTCTATTTCATTAAAAAAATGTAATTTAATATATTTTATATTTTATTCATATTAAATTTGATTTTACTATATCTTTGCATGAGTGATATACTAATTTTAAGGTGTTGTAAGAATTTGTTGTAGGAAACGCATTTAGATTTCGAATCTATGAACCATTTTGTTTTAAGCATTCAAATAAAAAATTGGTAAAATTTAATTTAAATACAGTAATAGTATAAATATAATTTATACTTTCATTCAATTATATATTGCCATATATGATAAAATTATTGACTTTTGTAATAATTATTTTAAAAATTATATTCAGAATGATTTTTAATTGATCGATAATATTAATTTTTTTACAATAACATAGAAACTAAATTTATTTATTTGAGTTTTAATATTCATATATTTGTTTTAGAAAAACCAGTTATAATATATTTATTCATTTCAGTTTCAATTCATTAATAAAAATACTTTAGAAAATTAAAATAAATAAATAAATAATCATTAAAAGTGGTGGGAAAACTAACTTTGAAAATAATTAAAATAATATATGTTCTGGTATAAAATAATGGATTTAATTAGAATATATTTTTTACTTATGTATAATTACTTAAAAAAATTATATCTAAAATAATTTTTAATTAGTTTCCAGAATAAAATTTTTTACACTAAAAATATATAAAATTTAAACTAAAATTGTAGAACTAAAATGTAAACGGGTAGAAATTACTGCTGAAAATTTACTTTACTGAATTTCCAAAATTTAAAATTTGAAAAACTTCGATCATCAAGGTAAACTCTACTTAGATAAACGTTTTAATAAATATTTATAAAAGAAAAAAATAAAAAGTAAAATAAATTAAGTTTCTCTTATAAGTTAAAATTGACTTATATATAAATTAAAAAAAATCTTTTAAAGAAATTGAATGAGAAAATTTTATAAATCAGTTTATGTATAAATTAATTATAATTTATAATTTTTTTAAATTTATTTTATTTTCTTATTTTTTTAATATAAATCCATAGTAAGAAGTTTATATATTCGGAGTACAATTAAACTGAACAATCATGGATTTGAGTAAATGAAGTGTTTATGAATAAATTCGTGAAAAGGAGAATAAGATGAAAGGCACTACAAGGAAGAATTATATTTTGAATTATTTTCATAAGGTAAAATAAAAAAGACCAATCCCTGCAACTTTTTCCATATCCTCCATTTTTGCTTTTTAACCTTTTCATTCCTTCCTTTGACCCTGCTTTTCATCTTGTACGTTGTTTTCTCTTACGTGTTTCTTTTTTTTTTTTTTTTTATCATTTTTCAATATTATGCAATAAACATTTTTCATATTCAAATCGTCCTACTGTTCTTCACCGCGTCGTCCCTATCCCCATTCCAAGATCAAACATATATTATATTAAACCAATTGCATACGTTAGGTTAAAGAGACTAAATAAAAGAATAATCTCAAGCATATGTTGGAATGTTATAATATTTCTTTTATTCATCAAATAAGAATGAAGTATTTATCGTTGAAAGTAGTGACTAAATAGTTACTAAGTGATTAAATTCTTTAAAAGTAAAATTTTGCTTTTGCTATCAAACATGCTGATCTGCAGCTGATGCAAATCTTTATTAAAGAGTGAAGAGTGCATGCAAAACCATAAGAAAATGCGTGTGACGACGATGACGATAAAATAAAGTTAAAGAAAGAAGAAAGAAATCTTATCCACATCAAGACTTTACACGGCATGTAAGCGAATCAACGATGGACCAAGACGTCGATACTGTCGTGAAATCCAACTATCAAATGCTAGCAAAAGCAGTGAGAGTCTTCTTATATTAAATTCCTTGATAAGCTTAAAGAGGTTATCATATTTACCCAATTATTACTTTAACAATGCTAAAAATGATATATAAACCACCGAATGCTATACATACAAAATAAATATTTTATGTAGTCCTTCGTCATAATATTCCACTTATCCCACGTTTTTATATGACTTCTTTTTCTTATGTGGGTCGCATTATGTAGTAAGAGTTTGATTAAAACAGTTACCGCTAGAAATCTATCTTCGACCTCTTATCTAAATTGCGAGCCACAGATATAAAAGAAAAACAAGAACATCATTTAACATTGTTGGTGGTGTGTAGACACAAATCAAATTAAGAATGGCTAGGTCACGGTCTTTCTAGCCAGCTAGCTAGATCTTAGGTTACTCCTGTCTCAATCGTTATCCACGCATTTTTCAATTTAACCACGTCAATTTTGGCGTTTTGTACACATCAACTAGTGACTTTCACATGTTTATAGATCACTTTTGGGGACAAATTGCAGGTAAGATTTGGTGTCAGTGACGTCAAAAAAGGAAAAAAAAAACTTAGAAAAATATGGGAATTAAAAAGTTCGAATTTATTTTGTCGTAAATTTTTATGAAATATTTTCGCATGCTGATTTAAATGATTAAATATATATTGTTTTGTTGTATACTAAATCCATCTTGCACCTTGAGCCAACCTAAGCATCAGTACACATAAGAATTAGT
Organism: Mucuna pruriens; assembly: GCA_025330945.1. Taxonomy (NCBI): domain Eukaryota; kingdom Viridiplantae; phylum Streptophyta; class Magnoliopsida; order Fabales; family Fabaceae; genus Mucuna; species Mucuna pruriens. Next base: position 1,125,708 of record JAENHJ010000528.1, on the reverse strand, counting down.
TGCCTTGTCTCTCTGTCACCAGAATGAGTAGCTTACGGCTTAGTTTTGTTTAAAATAAGGAGGTGATTAAAAGCTGCAATGATAATAAGAGTTTGGGGTCGAATTTAATTTTATATCTATTAAGGGTTTTTGGGATATTATGAAGGATGAATTTCATGGGATGCTTTGTTAGTAAAGATTTAATTGACCAGCAAACGGTTAATTACTGAAGAGTTGATTCTCTTAAAGCGACTAATTACTAGAGTTTATTCTCTTAAAGCGACGGACTTGAAAAAGAGATTCAATTTCACAATTGGATTTTTAGTATGCTCTAAAAAAAACTTTCTAGTAGTTGTAGAATAGTAGTGGTAAAATTGAAGTTCATGCCAAACAAATAAAGATACATATTCATATCAATATCAATGTGAGTGAAAACCTAATAAAATCGAGTACGTATTTCTTATCATTATTGCTTTGTATGCACTTTAACCTAAATAATTTTAGATTTTTAAACCTTTAATCACTCAAACTCAATAGTATTTATTTCTGAAGAGAGAAATAGACTTGAAAACCCAAAACTAAGAGCATATGATATTTATAAAGCTCTACAATCATAGAGCTTAACCACTATGGAGCAAAAATGTGGGGAGGGTTATTACAGATAATGATTGGTTTACACAATGAACCACACTTACCACTTTCTAACTTGTTCTTTCAAAATGAAATTGCATCAGAGACCCTATTTTCATGATATGTTCCTAAACAATTGGAATTGAGAACCAGTCCAAAGTTCCAATATTCTCCCACTTGATCCGTTTAACTTATAATAAGAAGCAAAATATATGAATCATGGCAAAAAGTCCTCTAATTGTGAGTATTATCTCCGATGTATTACAATATATCAAGTTTCTTAACATTAGCTCTCAATTTAATGAATAAACTTTATGTTTATTCTAGGTCAAAACTAAATGATATTTCTCAAAATAAACAATTATGTGAACAAAAATAAATGAGAAAATATCAAATTGGTAAGAGTTTCATTGAAATAATATGTGTATGTACAATGAATATCACATCATGGAACCAATTTTCATTCATACTACGTGATCCTTAAAATTTTTTGGTGGCATGCCTTTAGTTAAGGGATTGACAATCATAAACTTAGTGCTAATGTGTTCAATGGTTTCTTTATTTTCCTTAACAGATTGTCTTATGGCTAAATATTTGGTGTCGACGTGGTTACTTCAACTTCCACTCTTATACTTCTTAGCCATAAATATTGCAACAGAGTTGTCACAATACAATTTTAATGACTTATAGAGAGAAAGAGTACACAGAGTCCACAACTCTAAGCCTAGATATGAAACTCTTTAACCATACACTATGCGAGGTAGCCTCATAACAAGAAATGAACTTAGCCTTCATAGTAGAAGTAGCAGTCAAGGTCTGTTTGGCACTTCTCCATGATATTGCTCCACCAGCTAGCATAAAAATGTAACCAAACGTTGATTTCCTAGTATCAATGCAGCCAACATAGTCTAAATCAGAGTAGTCAATCACCTCAAATCATGAGTTCTTTTGTGTATAAGCATTTAGTTCTTTGTTCCTTGAAGATATCTCATTACCTTCTATGTAGCTTTCCAATGGCCAACACTTGAGTTACTTTAATATCTTCCCAAAATTTCAACAACAAATGCAGGCGTAGTGCAAGCCTGAGCATACATAACACTTCCAATAAATAAAGCATATGGAATATTTTTGGGATACTAACTCATATAGAGTCTATTGCCCTTCACAATGGGAGCTATGACACCTAATACTAAACAATTATAAAAACAAACTTAAAGGAAATTCAAGCTTCAAAACATACATCAATTGATAAAGGATTTAACATAACCTCCTTATATACTGTAGTTTAAGAATATATATCCCTACTAGCACCCCCATAATGCCAATTTTTAGTAATAGTCATAAAATATAAATCAAAATATATTATTATAAATTAAGTATAATCGCCCCGATATCACATGCCTATCAGACCATTAAATCCAAAAATAAAAAACTAAAAGAAAAGTAGTAAATGAGGAGCATAGCTAAATCCTCATGCTCCTGCTTATCGTTACTTATAAATTGGTATCCAACCCATAGACAAACAATACAATAGGAAAGAGTGAGAAACACACCTCACTCAAGCTCATGATATGAGCACAACATAAGTAGCGCACAACCACATAGGTAAATGTAACAATAGAAAATAACAATCCACATATGTATATGAATGATAACAATGTCTTCCTAGTACTACTCCATATGCCATGTGGTATCAATTCTAATCCAAGAAAGTAGGCTAGCGGCACGCAGCTAACCTCTTTGTTGGTCATCCTACACTAACATAATGCCCTTTAGTAGCACATTAGGTACTACTCGGCTTGCACCGTCTATCCTTGCCTGTGGGATCAAACACGACCATTGGGATTTTTGTACCAAGTAGCCCCTAGGAGGTCTAGTGACTTTACAACTTAGATTCGTGTCTACTTCCTTAAACATATGTTTCATTAAATGATCATGAAATGTAATTCAATTTATCACTATTCCACTTTCAACATTGGGCCGATGATGACCATTCTTGCCTTTCACAAGTTAAGAACCTCACCTCACAACCCATCATAGATTAGTGAGTATCATTCTTGCCTCTCACAGTAGGTTACCTACTACACAAATATCCCCAAGGCCATCTTTGTCTTTCATAGACTAGGTTACTCGTCAGAAGACACTTATCCTTATTACTCATTTCCATGTTACATGTCATGATTCTCAATTTTGCAATTCAACAATAGCAATATACAAGCATATTTCATACAAGCACTCATGGTTTAACATACATGTAGTAAATTCTAAGTACACTACAACATGAAAGTTTATATAGGTACAAATAGGACAACACAGGTGTGCTCCCACTTGCATGGTCATGCATAATTAGCATGGTCGTGCATAGTTAGCATGGTCATGCACAATCTACATGGTCGTGCATGGTCGTGCTCAACAACATGCAACTTAAAGTTTCTATATTTTTGTCTAGAATTTCGAGTTTTAACAAGGGAATCTATAATTCTCTATATTTCACATACATATAAACAATTATGCAATAATTTCACAAAATAACATATAAACAAACAACCTAATCCATAGTGCTTAGTTTCCCCTTCACAAACTACCAAGAACATACAATTTTACATCAATTACAATTATCGATAATTAATTTAAATAACCATGTCCTAATTCAATGAGTTCAATCTTCCCTCAGATGACTCAAAACATACAATTTTAGGGGTCCTAGGGACGATTCCTCTACTCACAATTATATTCATATCCGCGAGATTTCTCACTCCCCTTACCTAAATGTCGACTCCTAAGCAAGGTTCCCACTCCTTGGGGTCATTCCTCCTATTCCTCATATGTCCTCTCCAGGGATTCTTCTTCTTGATCTTCTGGAAAGGAATTCATTAATTTTTTCAGCAAATGATTTTTGACACAGAAGGTTCAACAAGTCGCTTCCTTATAAAGCAACAAAACAGCTTCGCTGATCATTGTTGGGCCCACAAATCAATGTGGGTGTGCTCATATAAGCACGAGCATGCTTACTCTACATAGGCGTGCTCCTTTTGAGCATAGTCGTGCTTAGCTGTTGAGGCATAGTCCTAGTTAAAACTTGGGCTTTAAAGGTATTTTTTTGTTATTTTACTTATCAAAAACTCTATTTTTAGCTTAACACTTATTTTTTCCAATATATCTTGTTAATAAGTGACAAAATAATCTTTTAAACATGCACATATTTAATTAAATAATTACATTATATCATATAATATATGTAATGAAAATTGGGGTGTTACAAGAGCTACACTTGGTGAACAATCTTTTGTGTTAAATCTCTCTAAAACTTTGTTGATATAGATCTCTTGAGACAAGCCCAAAGTTCCTCGGGATCTTTCTCTATGGATCTTAATGCCTATGATATAAGATGTCTATCCTATATCCTTCATATCAAAGTTCTTCGAAAGAAACTATTTCACCTCATATAGCATACTCTTATCATTAGCTGCAAGCAAAATATCATAAACACATAACGCAAGGAAGCAAATCTTATTCCCACTAACCTTTAGGTATATACAATTATCCATATGTTCTTTTTAAATTCAAATGAAGTGATGACCTCATGAAATTTTAAATAGATGAATTTATTAAGCTTGTAGACTAAGTTCTCACCATCACTAAAGACGAATCCTTCAATTTGTTTCATGTAAACCTCTTCCTCTAGATCAGCATTAAGGTATTTTGTTTTCACACCTATTCGATGTAACTCAAAGTGAAAACAAATGCCATAATTACTTGAAGATAATTTTTCTTTAATACAGGAGAAAATGTCTTTGTGCAATTGATTCCTTATCTTTGAGTGAACCCCTTTGGCAACAAGTCTTGCCTTATGTTTTTCAAATGTTGCCTCGTGAGTCTTTCTTTATTTTAAAGATCCATCTACATTCAATGGCTTTTACACCATTAAGCAACTCAACAAGATCCTAAACTCGATTAGATCCCATATAATCCATCTTATCTTCCATGGCATCGTACCACAAATTCAATTCCTTAGAACTCGTGGTCTGTGAAAACATTTCAGGATAATTTTCAGCTCCAGTGTTATAATGTGATTCTTGTATATACACTACATAATCACTAGGAATTGCTGACTTTTTGGATCTAGTAGATCTTCTCAATGTTGCCTCATCATCTTAATGAGGAACTTATTGTTCAACTAGTTGTTCCATATTGTATTATTGTTCCTTACCAACAACTTGATCTATAGGATCTTCAACAACTTGTAGAACTTCAATTACTAGAAGTTTTACACCCATTTGAACTTGAGAAGTGTGAATGACTACCAATCTGCCACTTAATCCATAGGGTTAACCATCATGGTAATTCTTTTCAAAAGCAATGTTTTGAAATTGATGACTCCCACTAAATAAGTCATTTTCAAGAAATTTTTCATTTCTTGATTCCACAATTCTAGTATGGTGAGATGGACAATAGAACCTATACCCTTTGGTATTTTTAAAATATACAATGAAATATCCATTAATAGTCCAAGGGTTTAGTTTCTTCTCTTGTGGGTTATAAATTCTTACTTTAGACTGGCATCCCCAAACATGTATATGTTACAAACTTGGCTTCCAACCTTATAATAACTCAAAAGGATTATTTGAGACAACCTTAGTTGAAACTCGATTCAATATATACACAACATCTTTAGTGTTTTAATCCATAAGAATTGAGGAAATTTTGCATTACTCCTCATACTTCTCATCATGTCCATTAAAGTTCAATTTTTTTCTCTCTTTCATTGTCATTTAGAGAACCATGAATGGTGTATTAGGCAGCAATTCCATGTTCTTGAAGAAATTTTGGAAATGTACTAGGTGCTTGTCCATTATCTGTGTATCTACAATAGTACTCACCACTTCTATCTAATCTCAGAATCTTAATTTGTTTTCCACATTGTTTCTCCACTTCAACCTTAAAAACTTTAAAGACATCCAAAGCTTCATTCTTAGAATGAAGTAAGTAGAGATATAGTATTTTAGACTACTTGCATTCATGTTTGGACAACAAATATTTGTATGTATGATTTCTAACAAGTTCGAGCTCCTCTTTGCACCCCCTTTAGACTTGTTTGTTTGCTTACTCTTGATACAATTAACACAAGTCTCAAAATCAACAAAATCCAAAGTATGAAGTATGCTTTCATTTACTAATCGCTTAATTCTCTCAATTGAGACATGTCCCATTCTTTGGTTCCACAACATAGAGGATTCCTCATTTACAACACATCATTTTAACCCAATTGCAACATGCATAGAATTATAAGCAGTGTCATTTTGGAAATTAATAGAGTAAAAACCATCCATTAATTCACCAAAACCAATAATTTCAAGCTTATTTGAAAAAGTAAAGTGGAGATGGAGACTTCTTGTTGGGAAGGAGACATTATGGAATAAGGTGTTGAGAAGAAAGTGTGGGGAAGTTATAACTAACTCTACAAAGTTGAATGAAGCTACTAATTTTGTGCATCCCTTTATATGTTGGAAGGATTTGTACTCTGTTAGGGATTGCAGATGTCTAAGTTCAAATTGGTTTCTTGAGGGAACTGAGAAGAAAAGGGTAATAAATGGGTGTGAATTTTTAAATATAAGAAAGCATTATATTTCTGGGAAGAAGAATTATTTGATAATTTTCTATAAATAGTTAATTCAATCCCTTTTTCAAAAGATATTGATAAATGGATTTGGAGGGACGATAACTCATAAGTGTATTCAATAAAATCAACTTAATATGTCATTAGTTTTAAAATTTTGTTGCCTTTAAACTTATCACATGTTTAAGGAAAAATGTTTTCTTTATTGTAGAAATGCTTGTTGTCTTTAAAAGTAATAACCTTCTCATGTTAGTTGCTTTTTAGCAAAATCCCTTTTATATTGTGTAATCATTTTGATAAAGATAATATTCATTCGTTTTCCCAATTTTCTATTTGGTACACTATTTTTAACCAATTGGGAGTGGTCTTTATTGTTCTACAAAAATTATTTAATGCAAAACCCATTTGAGTTTGACATGGATAGATGTTTATTATGACACCATTTACCCTGATTATATTTTAATTTAATAACTAAGAAATAGCGGATAATTTAGAACTTGAAAGCATTGATCACATGTAAAAGGTTCACATTTGTCCATTTATCATATTGTAATTAAAAGAATGTCCTATTGACACTCCAAAGCTCAATTTAACTATTAAAATTATAGTTTCATAAAATAGAATAAATCATAAATATAATTATTTACAACTTATTCTGATGTCACATGTCCTATTAGAGTAGACAAAACCCAAAATAAAATAAGAAGGAAACAAAAGTGAAATAGAGCTCCAACTCATTTCTCTTGCTCTTGTTCAACATCACCTATAAATGGCAATAAATCCAAACATAACCAATACAAATAAAAAAATGAGAAATACATCTCACCACAAGCTCTATATACAAGCATAAAAGTAGGCAACACAAAAAACAACAATAACATATCATAAACAATCACATAGAGGCATTCCACAAACGCACATGAATGACAATAATACAACCTAATTACTACTCTATATGCAATGTGGTTCCAATCTAACATAGGAAGTAGGCTAGCGGTAACACTGTTCAACCCTCTGCTTGGCCTATTCCACTCTAACATGAAATCGTCGATAGCACATCAAGTGTTACTCAACTTGCATGATACCAATCTTACCTTTAGTGAGTGCACATCTCTCAACATGTCATTCTCACTCTCTTGCCTAGTGAAGGTATCCCTCCATTCAACTAGAGGAACCACAAGGATCCCCTCATCTCACACTAAGTTATTTGTTCAGTGAAATACAAGTCTCACCTAACGAGCTTATGTATTTCTGAATTCTCAAGATCCTTGTCTAGCGAACTCTCGAGTCGCTTAGTTAAAGCATCATTTTTCCAGTTTCCTTACTAAGTTTTTTTTTTCCAGCTTTGCTCACCAAGTCAACCACTCGTTCGACGAGCATTCATACAATGCCTATGTTTTTGTTTTCCAATAAGCCTTCAAGTCGCTCAAGGAAAATATGCATTTTTCTAGAAATCTACCTAGATTTTCCAAGGTGCTTAGTAATAGTCTCCCCTTATTCAGCAAGCCTTCAATGGAAACATAGAAAATAGGGTTTCGCTCAATGAGTGATCAACTCACCCAACAAACCCTAAAACAAATTCATGTAAACTCATACAAATCCATCAAAATATCATATAACCATACCAACCGCTCTACATCAACACAACATCATCATCTCAACATAAATCAACCATTAAAATCAATATGCAAGCCAAGAACATCATCATACCAATAATTTATACCAAACTCCAAAAACTCAAGAAAACAACTACAAACTTCAATTTAATTTCTACTTATGCATTTCTAAACATGCAATAAGGTATATAATCATCATATCAGAACATGCAAACACAAAATTTAAGCTAGGCAAGCTTCCTTTACTCTTTGAAGACAAAACTTTAGTGAAGGCTTTGATCTTGGTCCAACAATGATTGTACAATAACTTGGTGAAGGAGGTGACAAAAATCCAAAGAAAAGAGTGAAAGGAAGGGTTGAGAAAGGTTTGAATTCAACCATTGCATGGCCTTGCATAGGTTTTAGGGTTAGCCCTTTTTATTAGGGTTTTCTTGACCAAAGATCCAAAGGTTTTATTACCCAATGGTCCTTGGAATTCTATTGTCCAATAGGTAAAATGAGTTTGATTAACCCTTGGTTAAGTGCGATTGTATTACCAAATAGGTCGAAAGTCTTAGGTTTTTCAAAATTTCAATCTATTGGATGTTTTATCTTGAAAAATGTGTCACTACATTAAAAATGTGTTAATAACACTAGTTTAACAAATTGTGCTTGGAATGTAATAAACTAAAATTTAAATCCCCTAAAATTAGAAGCCTAATCGTAAAAAGTAAAGTAAGTCATCTAACCATTAATCAATTAATTAATAAATATATTGTGATCAATCAATAAAAATGGTTAAAATTAATTAATAATAAAGATGATTTAGTTTATTATCTTAAGTGATGCTTCTCACTTTAGAGAATCTAAATCTCGTAAACTATTGGATATGTTATTATAAATTTAAGATAAGCACTCTAAATTAAGATTTAATTTAATTGATAAATTTATACGTCAAGAACTAACAAATTTGAATTAGATTATTTTAGTTTTAAAACACAACTACTTTAGTTTGTATATCATTGAATGAAATAAGAAATTAAAAAAATCTAAAAATACTATAATAGCTCTTAAAAACCGTTTCATTCTAGATCATTATTATTATAATTTGTACATATAGATGCCGATTAAAAAAATACAAAATATACTTTAACAGAAAAATTCTTCAATATAAAATATAAATTGATGCAAGTTTTCTTATAATCTTACCAAGTTTAATAATTCAATCGACTCAATCAAAATTTTATAATTATATTAGCAATTTTTGTTTATTTGTTATGTTATATTTAGACAGGTCAAAAAAATGTATATAACTTAAATATTTTCTTTAAATAGTTTATCCAGGGAAAAATTTAGATTTCAACCATTAATAACTCATTTGGCCACCAAAGATCACACCAACATGTGGGAAGAGGGAGTGAAGCAGGATTTTGATCCTGCATATACCCTTACACTCATTTACAACTTCTGATTTATATATATATATATATATATATATATATATATATATATATATATATATATATATATATATATATATATATATAAATAAAAGAATATGTTAATAACTTTTTTAAAATAAAAATTGAACCAATCTAACCGTTGAATTATATGATATCATATTCATGATCATGAGTATCAAATTTTATATAATCTAGGCTTTCTAGATATGTTAACTAATAATGAATATTTAATATATTTTAAATATTATATTATTTATTAAAATAAAGTGATGTGATGTGAAAAACTACAAAATTGTATATTTGATTAAATTAATAATATCACATAATTTAACGGTTGAATAAATTAAATCTCTATTTTAAAAAAAGTTACTGAAAATATAATTTGACTAACTTTGATACTTAGAATCTATGTATCATAACTCTCTCCTTCTATTTTATATATTTGTGTAATTAATGTTTACGTTAGTGTAAATAGAATACAAAAAACATATAATTTGTTATGGTAGTATTTTTTTGAAAAAAATCCTATATATTTCATCTGATTAATAATTATTATTTTGTTTCAATGTCTTTGTTTTAAAAAAAAAGTAATAATATACTAATTATTCAATGACTTAAATATGTTAATTAAATATGTTTTAAATTCTAACAAAATATACTCTGTCTAGTTTTAGTTTTTGTAATTTACTTTTTATTTTTAGACCCTTTGACATTTTTTCAATATTTTTTTTAGTTCCTACTATTAACTCTAGGTAGTTTAGTCTAACATGACTAACAAAAAAAATATTAATTAAAATGATTAAAGTAATAAAAAATATTTTAAATTAAGATAATTATATTATTTTTAGGTGTATAATTCAATTAAGTAATTGTAGCACCCCGTTTTTATCCCAGTGGACATGAAAGGATAAGAATCTCATACATCTCGTAGGGTCTTACTCTTGGCCAAATATGCGGGAGGGACCAAAGATCCTGTGACACCCTTCTATCCCGAATACTTAAATTAAAATAGTCAAGTAAATAAAAAGGAAGACAAGGTAATAGATAAAACCAAGGAAACTCAATTCGTATTAAGGATAAAAGGTTCACATGATTATTATCATGATCATTATCATGTTCAAACATTAAGTACACATAAAAAAATTATCACATAAATGATTAATGTTGATCTAAACACATCATTCATGTGTTTGACACATAAATCACTTTCATTTCTGTATACATTTAGTGAGTTATTGATATGCCCATCATTTTCAAATATTTAAGATGCAAAAAGTACGTATGAAAAGACATAGAACCACTATTCTAAATCCCAAGCCCTGATGTTACCGAGTGTCCTCAACATTACCTAAAAGAAAACCACAAGAGAGTACGGTGAGAAATAGCATTCAATCACATACAAATACAGATAGTACCCCAAATCCCACTCATTACCCTACCTAATTACTAACAGTTAACAATTACTCATATATCAATCACACGTTCCATCGCATTCAAAATCAATCACATTCCATTCATGTTTACAAAATGCACATGCTCGTACAATGCATATGCTCATCACCACACCTAAGAGTATCGATTTGGAACTCCACACCATGGGCGAACCTCCTCAATCCCCTTAGTTATCACTAATGATGGCCACATCGTTAAACATCCCATATGGCCGGTGTGTCGCACAGTTAAACACCACCTATGGCCGGTGCGAAGACATTCTACACAACCGTTAAATACCACCTATGGCCGGCGTGTAGCATGGTTAAACACCACCTATGGCCTATGCATATGAATGCCCCCCATCATTAGTCCACCCTATTAAACACCAATTTTGGCCAAGGTCCCCCGTTAAACACCACATATGGCCAGGGTATTATAGTCACGTCTGCCTTCTCATGCATCTCATGTCCATGCTCAATACATTCTCATCCACATTCTCATTCTCATGATTCATACATCATTCACACATGTCCAAAATCATATCAATTTACCCATCATTATCGTAAATCATTTATAAGAGCGCACAGAAACACACATAAAACACCATTGAATTCCATCAAATTTCACCATTACACATAAGAGTCCCAAATTGAACCTCAACCATGAATAACCATGAGCAACCACGAGAATCAAGTAATTAAGACAATTAACCATACAATTTTAAACGAAAATCAAGGCAAAACGTTAATCCAAGAATTTAATCCCCCTTCAAATGCCACAAGAAACCATACAATAGCAATTATTAATAAGGGCCCTAGGGAAGACCCTACTGCTCTTTCTTATGTAAATGAAACTCAAATAGTGAAATAGAGCTAACATCTCTGCATACTTGGAAGCATAATGAAGAAAACATGTTCATCAAAGTCATTCTTCTTGTTCCTTTGTGATTCCCTCTAGAGGTTTTCCTTCACACTAAAGCTAACCGATTACATTATCAATTAAGTCAACCAAAATCATGGTAGACATTGACAAATCTTTTCTACTGATTAAAACATTTTTAGAACATAATAACCAAACAAATTTGAGAATTTAGATCCTAGAGGGACTTAGGGATTGTCTTCACTACCCGTACACCCCCGCATTTACATATATCCGAACCCATCTCCCCCGTACCTTAGATGCGAAGAACAACGAGGATCTGATGCGGCTCCAGGACGATCTAGCTCCTCCTCCTTGCAGGTCTGCGTTCTCTCTACTCTAGGTCTGACTGTCTGACGTGCAAAACACCAATTAGGGTAAACTGATTAATCCCTGTCAATATTCTAGTTGGATCGGGTCAACCCCGACCCGCCCGTCAGCCTCCCCCCATTAATTCGATTAATTAAATTAATAAATGAAAATAATTCAGATTAATGCCTCATCAGTTTATAAAACCATCAGCTCCCCTATTAAAATAAAATTAAATGTAAATATTTAAATACTAAATAAATTTTCTGTCATCATTAAGAATAATAACAATAATAATAACATTAAGAATAATAATAATGATGTAATTTATTTTCTAAAAAAATAATTAAATAAATTTTATGATGTTACAGATCCTGCACACTCGCCTTCTTTAGCCTCGGATCCGCTGCATGCCCAGGAATGACTCAAGAAGTAAGGAAACGTGGTTATAGTGAAAAACAATAGCAAGCGAGTAGACGCACTACGAACTGAAGTCGACGCACCACGAACTGATATAGTTAAGTCATCCGTAACATAAGGAAGGAATCATAGGGATAGGGATGACACACGTGGCTAAATCCAATGCATTGACGACCTTAGGCAAGGCCTATAAATGACCTCAGAACGAAGAGAAAAGGTCGAAAAAATTGGACTGAAAAGTTGGAATTGAGAGAGAGGAGAGACTTTCCTTAGCACAACACTGCCATTGAGTCTTGAAGAGCATTCAAGCGCAACCTAAGGCGGAACCACCGACGAAAGTAGAGGAGAGAGAATGACATTAAAACTTCTGGATACTAGGTTAGTCATCGAGACTCCATAGATATACATTTCCTTAGGCCAACACAGAATAACTTAGCATACTGTAAACTGCAATTTACATTCCGACCTACTAAACTCTGGACACCAAGCACTAGTCATGTATAAGCATTAGCCAATATGTAGTGGACACTCAACTAGACCGAGTTGGCCTTCGACCTCCTTTTGGAACCATTTCATTTGCACCAATACACTTCTCCATTTAGGCAATTCCAGACCGGCCCTGGCTCTAGGTAGCTAGGGGTTACGTTAGCTTCAAACCCGACATCACATACATCACAAATCACCAAGTTGACACTTCGCCTGGCCGACTCCATCTCGGTCGCCCTTCTCAAACCGATTGGCCGAGTTGGTCTCAACACTCTATGCCGAGTCGGTCTCGACCCCTTCCCAACACTTATCCTTATACTCCCTAGCATCTACCTTTGAGCTTTTCAGTCATAGCCATCTCTAAACTACCATTCACGCCCAACTTATAGTCCATCCTATAAAGGGATCTTTGGACATTGAAAGGAAAATTTGTTGATCCCATCCAAACTCTGTGAACGCCTAGGACAATTCATCCCATCTAAAGGGTCTTTGGACGTTGAAAGGATAGTCCAATTATCTTGTTAAACGTTGTGGACGCTCCAATGGATAATCCATCCCTTTTCAATGTCATTTAACCATTGGACGCCTAATGGATAGTCCATTCCTTCACACCCTCACCTACTCGTGGGTACCTAACAAATAACCCGTCCCTTCCCATTTTTCAAGCACATGCTTAGCACTCCTTCTCGTACTCTGTTTTGACCGACTCCGTCTAATCATCCAATCTAACTTTGTGGACGCCCCAAGGACAGTCTACCCCCTTTCCACTATCATTTAGCCCATGGACGCCTAACGGATAGTCCATCTTCTCCCACGGTCAAAACACATGTGTACCTCTAGAGCCGAGTTGGTCTTAATTAATATTATTTATTGTGTTAGTCATGTTATACTAAACTGATTAGTATTAATGATAAGGATGAAAAAAATACTAAAAGTATGTTAAGATCTAACAATAACAAAAAAAAACGTTGCAAGGACTAAAAATAGAGTTATTTATTAAAATGAATAAAAATTACTGTAAATAACATATTAAAAATTGAAATTAAATTACATAAGTAAATTATATGTCATTGTCTTATTTATACAAAATAATAAATAAATTGCTTTATTAAAATTATACACAAAAATAATTGAATTATCTTAATTTAAAATAATTTTTATTACCTTAATTATCTTAATTAATATTCTTATTTTGTTAATCAGATTAGTACTAAATTAATTATAAGAATTAAAAAATGTCATAGATATACAAATAACAAAAATTTACAATAATTAAAATTAGACAAAGTGATATTTACGTAGACTTAAAATATATTTAAGTTTTATTTATTTTATGTAATTTATTTTTATCTTTTACTTTTTTATTAAATTAAATGAAAATGTTAGTGAAGTATTAAATTTTTAGACCTTCAAATATAATCACATTTTCTTAGAATATTTAAGGAAATTTACTTAATTTTAAAGTGATAATATTTTTACCAAGAGATTACACCATAATTTTCCTTCTGGAATGTTTTCACTATTATTATAGTTTTTCTTAAATTTGTTAAAATATACACAAACAATATAAATTATTACAGTATTTTTATGTACATGTTTACATTTCAATACATATTGTTTGTCAATTCCGTGCAAATTATTAGCACTGTTAAAGGGAATGTAGTGGCAAACACAATATTCGTCATGCTCCCCTATTTGCAGTCATGATCTTCGTTTTATGGTTACCCAAGTATATTTTTACGTGGACGCAAAACATAACAACTTATCTTTTTAAGTACTTGTGGAACAATAAATATGCATGCAAAAAGCTGAATTTCTTTTTATTTATTTTTTCGATTTGTTAGTGTCTAACTTTTTTTTTTTTTTTTTTTATGGAATGTTAGTGTGGAACCTAGAAGGTGGACGTGGATCGTATAGACTCTTATTCGAAGGTCCCAGTTGTGCCTATATCCGACACAAATACGTGAGTTAGGATTAAGAAATAAAGAATTAATGCTTCCGGCAAATGTCAGCTACACTTAGAAAAATAAAATAAAAATGTGGCAACGAGATGCTAGGGACGCCTACTGACATTTCTATTTATAAATTTATGAGAATTATTGTTAAAAAGATATGATTGAAGGGACAAAATATTCAACAAAAGAGCAAGAATGATAAAAGTGGATCAACTCACAAATTAAATAAAAGGATAAAAAATATACATCGCTACAAAGGTTTTTTGTAATTTGCATTGGTTATAATAATAATTAAGCTACTGTGTGAGATCGTAATATTTATATAATATTAAGATGAAAATTATAGATTAATTGGTAAAAGATTTATTTAAAACTATTTTTTTACATTAGTTATATTAATAATCGATGTAAAAAATCTAGATTAGTTTTTTAAAATCAATTTAGTATGACTAACATATTTAAAATTATTTAAGCTTTTCTACATCATATCAATTATTTGTTTAGCTTATGTAAAACATATTTTTTTATCGATTAAATATACGACCAATCTAGAAAATGACTAGCACATGCATATGCCTAATATTGAGGTAATCAATTAGATTGGATATGATATATATTAATGGGTATTTCTTCTATAAAAAAGATCAAAATGATAAGAACATTGTACAAAATAATAGAGGTTATGACAGTAGCTAAAAGTCATGCATTTTACTAGTGGGAAATATACAAATCAAATATGACATTCATATCTTATTTTAAAGTTAATGAAAATATTGAAGAAATTGACTACAATAAATTTAGAGGGTTTATTTTCAAATACAAGTGGATGAATAATAATGTGAAGACATTGTGATTTGGATCTTAAGAGAAAGTAATATTGAGGAACCTTTATTATGGTAGTCCAATAAAAATAAGTGATTTATATTACTAAATTGTCTAATAAATAGTAATATGTTGTTCTCCAAGAAAGAATGATGAATGCTAGTAATGAAATTGGTGAATCAAGTTTTGTCATATGAGACTCTTTTTTTCTCATCAAGATTATTTGAATTTCATGAAAAAATGATGATGACAATGTACATGCAATAAGAGTGATAATTATGAAGAAAACTGAAAAATATTTTTACATTAAATTTGACCAAAGTTAAATTCATGTTCTTATCTATTTTATATTTTAATTTTAATTATGTTTATTTATTTTATTTCCTTAACTTGACTTATTTTATCATCATAACAAGCATATGAAAAAATCTCCCTTGATCATAAATCTCACTATGAAAAATTCTCCCTTGAACATAAACTTCGCCATGAATGCTTATAATCACTAATATTCTTAAATACACTATCTCTCATTAAAATATATATTTTTTTCTTTATTTATTTTCATTTGATCCAATAATAGATTGAATACAAAGTCATTTTTCTAATATATCTTTATCTATAAGAAATAACTTATTATTATCATCATTTTGTTAACAATTTAAGATAAAGAAATTTACCGAACTTAAAAAAATAAAAATGGAAGTCATACCATAAATTAATGGTTCATTTGGTGGTCATGATATGATAAGATAAGATTATCTTGTTGTAATTCAATATGATAGTTTTATCCTATCATGTTGGTCTAGTGTATCTTTTATCTTCAAAGAAGAGATGTGTTAGGAAGTAACATGATAGGATAAGGTCATACTATAATATATATATATATATATATATATATATATATATATATATATATATATATATATATATATATATATATATATATATATATATATATATATATATATATATATATATATATATAAAGATATATAAAATAAGATTTATATATAATAATATAATAAATATATACTAATATATTAATTTATATAATATATAAAACAATAATATATATAATGTAAAATTTATCCTATTATCTTATATATATTTATAATAATTTTGAGATACATAGTAATATATATTAATTTATATATAATATATATAACAATAATATAAAATTTGTATTCATCATATTATCACATATATTTATTAATAATTTTTACATGTAAATTTTAAGTATATTATAAATTAAAATAATAAAATTAAGTAACTATTGTACAAATATTTTTCAAAAAAATATTTGAATAATAATTAAAATCTTATACAATTTTTATAATTAAGAAAATTAACTACATAAATAAAATAATATTTTTTATAATTTAATTCAAATTATATTTTTTATAATTTGAAAAATTAAACAATTAGATTAAAAGTTACCTTTTAAAATTTAAATAATTTTACCATTTAACAATTATTTATATCATATTTTATCATCATTATTTGATAGGTACCAAACATTAAATAACATTTAAACATCTAATTACAAATCACTATCATTATAATTTTTAAGAATAAACTTAACATAAATGATGAATTATAATTTTTATTATATATTATTTTTATCCTATCCTACTGTATTCTCAATCAAACCCACCTTTTCATCCTCGCTTATTCATTTAAGGAAAAGCGTTTAACATGGTTTTGGTTTGTTGATGACTAGTGCTAGACAATTACTTTGAACGTGTGGATCATAAACATTTTGCTGACATAAATACTCGTGGGGAGGTTTATTAGTTTCCATTTCTAGCTTAAAATCAAATTAAGTCGGCTAAGCAGCGTTGGCACCACACATGAAACGATGCTGCTTATTTGTCTGTTACAATATTATCGTGTTTTCTCTTCTTCAAGGAAAGGTCAACAAAGATGGAATCATCCAACGGACACGTAGTTGATCTTTATTTTGCATGGCTTTCACAAGAAATTGTTTTGGTCCACACCTCGAGCGTTTTCATGCCACCCTTCCAATTATATTTCAACAACACCGTGTTTTCATAATATTTCTCATTCAATTAATCTTTTTCCCCTCTTTCGTGACTTTCTTTTCTCTTCCATCCAACAAATATTTGTTATGTTTTTTCTTGAAAAGGAAAGTGATGTTTAATTGTTTCGAAAACGAGATAAGCCAATAAAAAGTGGACTTAATGTTATTTAAAAGAAAAAATACTTTAAGAAATATAGTGTGTGAAAGAAATGTACAGCTCATCTTTTTTTACTCTATCGAAATCCTATTGATTTGTAACCCTCTCTACACTTATTTTTTTTTTCTTTTGAAAAGCCAAAGAAATGAAATCTTTTGAGTCTATAGCTCAAATTAATTTAAAAAATAATGATTTCATTTTAATTATTTTTTATATATAATATAATGTAATCAGTTTGTTTCTTAGAATTTAAATGAGTTTAGATTAGATCAATTATTTAATTATGTTTTAAAACTTTTTTAATATACAAACTAACGAATTTCTCTAACATTGTTAAAACTAGATAGAAGAATCTAACCAAATGAGAGATTATTAAAAATCCGAAATTTGTTCTGTTTGATTTCGTATGTTATCCATACATGAAGTGTTATATTCAATATCTTATATAAAATATATCCGCTCTTCTTAGTAACTAGTTCTAATAACTTTCCTAACTAATCAATTAGTTGATTATAACTTATTGTGGCCAATTAATTGTCTTTGTTAATAGGATATTACCCCCACTGAAGCTAGTGAGCGGAAAATCACTACCAAACTTTGGAAAGTAATGTTGAAATTGAGTAGGACGCAACAATTTGATCAAGATATATGTTGTTTCAAAAGGGAAGAAGTTTCATGAATCCACTTTGACACACGAACAATGAATATAACAATGTCATTATTATTAACACAATCCTACAAGAAATGGGTATTAGAGTCCAACAACTAGCATCGGCCATGACACCTACTCTATTAGATGGACACAATCTTTTTTTAATTTTATTTTTTTTATTTTTAATGTTAAATTTAATAGTATGGATAGGCCGACACTAAATTAAAAAATAACAATTACTTAACTCACACTAAATAATAATTTTTTAAAAATACTTTTATAATTAATGTTAGTTAAGTCTGTGCTAAATAATAGTTTTTTATATTATTTTATCATTATTAACATCGATTAAACTAATGCTAATTCTCAATTTGATTAAACAAAAAAAAAGTTATCATCGATTAAGCCTACAATGAATAATAATTTTTTAAAAAGAAAATATCAATGATCAATCTGACACTAATTTTCTAATTTAGCGTGAGCTTGGGTATGCTAATTTTAATTTTTGAAAAAATATTTTATTATCCCTACTAGAAAATTTAAAATTTGTTACTAAATAATTTTGTGACTAATTTTAAAATCAATGGTTATTTTATAGTTAATTTCTAGTAAAAATAATTAGCTATAAAATTACTATAATATTAATGGTAGCATGAAATAAGTAGCAAATTAGTTAAGAAAATAATCTTAGTTAATTTGTAGTAAATTTTTAAAATTTATAATTATTTTCTAGCTAATTTGTAGTAATAAGAAGTATAAATGAATATAACTTAAATTTAGCTAGAAAAAATAATATTCTAGTTAATTAATAATTAATTAACTAAGATTTAGTTGCTAATTTAAATAATAATTAAAATTGGTAATAAAATAAAAAAAATCTCGTGGTGAGATTTACTAGGTTGATACTAGTTTTTAACTTTATAGTACAAAAACAAAAACTTCCCCCTACCTCTTCTTACGAACCGTTCTTTCTTTCTCCAATCTCTCGTCTCCAACTCACTTTCTTTCTCTTCCCCAATCTTTGATCTCACTGTATTCCTCTATTTTATATTTTTTATTTCTTTCCAATGTTTTCCTCTCTTATTTTTATTTGTTGCGGGTTCTGGATGGGGATATCGAGAAAACAATGGCAGTGATTGTTCTAACAATGATTGCTAGTTCTTTCTCTTCAAATCATACCCCGAGCTTTGGCAACACCCCCTTTGGCACCATCATGTTTGGCAGCAACTCTATCCAATGGACGAAGAAGAAAAGCGTAGTAGCAATGACATAGCGTAGTGGTGGAGTAAAAAAGAAAAAGGGAAGCAATGGAGAAAGAGAATGGGATAGAAAATAAGAGGAAAGAAGCTGCCAAAATTCCACAACTGCGCCACTATGGTGATGATGATGAAGCCAAACTGCCGATAGCAATGGTATATTTGTTTTGTTTTGTCCTCTCTTATTAACATGACTTTTTATTTACGTTAGCATTGACCAAGCTGACATTATCATTAGCGTTGACACTAAGTCATTTTTAGTATTGATTTGTTAGTAAGCATTGAGTTTTAGCTTACACTAATCCATATTTTTCTTATAGTAATAAAGCACAGTCAATTTAACATAATTCATATGTAAAAACATCAATATGTAAGTGAGTCACTATAAATCAAGCTTTTACTAAAACATTTCACATTTAACTCTAAAGTTAATTATTTCCAAGTTATTAAAAAATTCCTATTATTATAAATAAAGGATATTATTTTTTAATAACACATCAAAACATCATTAAATAATAATATAAAATAATTACATTAAACACTTGACAATGATATTTGTAGATTTATTTCAATTTGATGAATAATTTAGAACTCAAATAATAAATAAAAGGAATTAAAAGGAAAGAAAACAATAATGCAAAAAAAAGGTCTAAATAAGGAGACAACAATAACCAAAACAAAGAGTAAATGAATCAATACACTTTTATTGGAGGTTTATACATTTTTCCTATCAATGTCGATTATCTTGTAAAGTTAAATGTGTAGGTTTTTTGAGTGAATTTTAGTACAATGTTTCCAACCTTTTACTCTCAAGTGATCCTTATATTTATAGATAAATCAAGTAATCATCCCTATCGTATAAGGTGCAAGAAAATGACATATGGACATCAATTACACATAAAGGAGAAGCATGCAAACCTACAAATAATTGTTATTAACTCTTCCTTTCATTTGATGATTTCCTTAATGTTTGTAGAACACACAAAAAATACAAGAAGAAGGGTTGAACTATGTTTTGAAACTTTTTTACAAATCTTTTCATAAAGGTTACTATCATCTTAAGCTTTAGATGATTAAAAGTTTGATGTTATATAAAATATCTCTTTTTTAAAACTGAGTTTAAATAGGTTTTAAAAGGGATTATCAAAACATAATGTTTAAGGTGCAACATACAAAAGTATTAAAGAGATAAGAGAAGATAAACACATAGTTTATACGGGTTCATCTCAAACCTAAGATTATGTTCATTTTCTTGGTATACCACTAAGTTTCTACTAATTGAACTTTCAATTATAAGTATTGTTTACCACAAGCTTCTCTAGTCTTACCACAAGTATTATTTGATTTTCCTCTTCAAGCAAACTAAACAAGTTGATGTCAAGGTTTTAAGCTTGGCCTCATATGAAGATTTGGCAATAATGTGTTGCTTCTTTTAATGCTAATGAAGTGTAGCTTTAATTTTTGCAAGCTCGTCCAACGAATTACAAATGAGAATAATATCATCCACAAAGATAAGTACGGTAGTGAAACAAATAGAAAAAATCTCAATGAATAGAGAATGATGAAGTTTCCTTCCTAAAGCCAGATTTCAACAAAAGGGGTGAAAGCCTTCTAAACCAATTATAACTTGCTTGTTACATCCCATAAAGGGACTTTAGCAACTTGAAAATCTTGTTTGAACCAATAAAGGGAACATGTTAAAGAATCATAATATAAGGTCTTCGTGACGAAAGGCATTGTTCATTTATAATTAATAAACATGTCATTTGTTCATGGAGGCCATTAATGTATCAAATTAGTTAATCACTTTGGTTTGTGTGTAAATATGTAATCCTTGCTAATCAAACGAATCTTATACTTTTCAATAAAGCCTTATATTTTTCTTTTAATCTTAACCACTTATTTGTTACCAATGGGCACAACACCAATAGACAAGTCTACCATTACCTAAGTATTATTGTCAAGAAGTGCCTTGAACTTATATTACATGATCTTAATCAAACAATTACGCTAACTAGATTTTGCATAAGTGGAAGGTTAAATTTCCACGGATAATGAAGTTTAGAAAGATTTTATGCAGTGGGAAAATGAGCAAAAGAAACATAATTGGTGATTAGATATGGTGTGGATAGTCATAAGAAAACAAATGAATAGGTGGTTTTCAATGCCTAGTTGGTTTATAAATACAAATTGGTTGTGAGAAAGGTGATATTGATGAACCAGATTGGGAAGAATTAGGTATAGCAAGATGATTGTGATCATAAGATGTTGTAAGAGAATAATTATTATTTTCCATTGAGGAACCATATAAGTATCACCATTCTAGTATAAAGGACATTGTGAGATATGGAAATAGGTGTTCACAAAACTACACATGTCTATAAATAACATTTTGCCTAGAATGCACATAATAGACAACATAACCCTTGACTCCAACTCTGAAGCCTAAGAAAATACATTTCTTAGCTTTAAGATCTATCTTGGATATATGTGAGAGAGGACTAGAAACATATCAAAGATAAGCCAAAAGCTCTCAATTAATTATGAATTCAAAATAATGTCATAAAGTACTTCAAAGAGAAACTTATTGTGGAGCACTTTGGAGGGAAATTTGTTCATAAAAAACATTTCATATTTAGTGATCTTAAACTAAATCATAAAGACCCTAACAATATTTAAATTTTGTTTATATTGGACCTTAACTCATCCATTCTACTCTAGGGTCTTAATGTAACTAGTTTGGTGAATTGTTTCTTTTAAATTGAAGAAAGAAGGTATAGAAAACCTAGTTATTGTCACTCTTTATTGTTCTTCATGGAAACATCTACCATAGAGAGGAAATATCTATGTTCATGGATGGACTAAATAGAAAAAAAAATCCAGATGAAGTAAGGCAAAAGGATTATCAACTCTATTAGAACTCAAGGAAAAAGCTAGACAATCAGCCACACTTGCTTACATATATGACAAACATTACAAATAATTTATTTATTGAACTTTTTCCAAATCATAGGATGATTTTTCAAGGAATAACAAACTCAACAAATAAGTATTTCTACACCAAAAGACGATAAGTGTTGTTTGATGAAAAAGACGCAGTTTTATTCATATAACGACTACCATCTAATAGACAAAGTGAACCTTAAATAGATGAAACACTCTTTATGATGTAAATAGATGAATTGGATAGATATACTTCGTGTTGACATTGTATGCATTGTCAAAATTACATCTTATTCATTGAAGCATATTTAAGAAGCTCTAAAAGTAAGGTCAAAGTCATTTTTATTATACTTAATCAACCTCAAAAGTTGTGTCCTATAAAAAAAAGTAGCAATGTACCTAAAAGTGCTTTTAGTACCTATGGTAAAGCATATGTGCGAAAAGAGAAAGATAACTAAAATGTTGTATCTTATCAAAGTTGCAAGTTGGTGAAATGAATTTATTAAAGCATTAAATGTTCTAACCAACATTTTCTCTCTCTCTCTCTAGAAGAAGAAAGACAAAAGGAAGGTTACATTATATTCACAACAGTTATTTTTATGAAGACCTCTTATACAAAGATATCTAAAGAATATAAAAACATGAAGAAGCAAACACTTGAACAAAAAACTAGATCATCCTTTGTCAATTCCTTATTGTAAAAAGATCTTAGATTTAAGACGATTACCTTTAATTAAATGTGGAAAATTAGTATAACTCTGAAAATGTTATTTTTACCTTTCAGAAAAACAAAATTGTTCTATGAGCATGACAAGTGGGTTTATTATTTTAAAAAAAGCAAGATATATTTTTTTTTATCTTTTTGGAACTTGACAAGAGTGGTTCCTTGCTTCTATGTATCTCCTAGTGCAATTGAGAGAACTCAAAGTTATGTAGTTCTTATGAAAAAAAGGATTGTAAATATTTTTATTTTTAAAACAAATAGTCAAACAAGATGTGCATCTAAAATTAATATTATTAAATCTTTAAAAACTTGTAACACCCAAATACGAAGTGCATCCAAAATGGTTATTATAAAGTATTTATTTATAAATTTTAATTTGGACTTAATAACCAAATAAGAAGTTCATCCAAAATGGTTATCATAAACATAGTTAAGAAATGAAAGATGGAATATGCTAAATTGGTTTGTGTTAAAAAGAATGTCCAAAGGGGTGTGTGTCCAAATGGGGTGTGTGCCAAAGGGGGGTGCATCCAAAGAGGGTGTGCATTTAAAGGGTATGGATGAAACAGAAAAAAGAAATAATAGATAACAGAGAAGAAGAAAATGAGCTATCCAAAGGCTTCTACGTGTAATGGGTATGGACGAATCAAGAAAGGTAATAACAACAAACAATAGAAACAAGAAAAAGGAGTCATCCAAAGGCTCCTGTGTCCAAATATTATGGACGAACAAGGAGGATGAATAACTAACAATAGATAACAGCAAATAGAAAGAAGAAAATGAGTCACCCAAAGGTTTTTGCATCCAAAGAGTATGGACGAACAAGAAGGTAAACAATAGCAGATAGCAGAAAAAGGAAAAAGAGTCATCCAAAGACTCTTGTGTTTAGAGGCATGAATGAACAACAGAGGTAACAACAAATAACAGGAAGCAAAAAAGAAAAGGAGATGTCAAAGACTTCTGCATCCAAAGGCATGGACAAACAACAAGTAAAATAGCATATAGCAATAAACAAAAAAGAAAAGGAGTCGTCAAAGGCTCTTACATCCAAAGAGCATAGATGAACAACAAGGGTAATAACAGATAGTGGCAAATACGAAAAAGAAAAGGAGTTATTAAAGGCTCCTACGTCCAAAGAGCATGGACGAATAAGAATGGTACACAACAGCAAATAGTAGCAAATAGAACGATGAAAACGAGTCATCCAAAGGCTTCTAGGTCCTTGGGGGCATGGACATATAGGAAGATAAACAACAAAAACAAGAACAATGAGTCATCCAAAGGCTCCTACGTCCAAAGATCATGGACAAACAGGAAGGATGAATAACTAACAACAGATAACAACAAATAGAAAGAAGAAAAGCAGTCGTCCAAAGGCTCTTACGTCTAAAAGCTATGGACTAACAGTAGGTAAAATAGAAATAACAAAAAGAAGCAAAAAGACTAGCTAAAAGCTTTTGCATCCAAAGGCTACAGACAAACAATAAGTAAAATAGAAACAAATATAAAAAAGAAGCAATTAGTCGTACCAATTAGTGCAAATGAGTTCCTTCACTGCCCACTTTTGCAAACTCATGCTCTATGTCCTTTTCTCTCAAAATCTCCTCTTAATTTCTATTTTTTCAGTTTCTCCTCTCCTCCCTTTGTCTCAGTTTTTTTCATGCCCAAGAATTTGGTTCACCCTTAGTATTTATAAACTTCTATAAATTATTTGTTTAATTCAGCATGATCTTTGGTAGGATTTGCTAACAATAAAGCTAGGTGAAGCCATAATGTAGAGTAGGAGTTGTCAACAGCAAAGTTGAGTAGAGCCGTAAAGCAAAAAAGTTCAAGATAGTAAAGCTAGAGTTGCTGACAGTAGAGCAGAACAGTTTTTCTGCCTTTAACTCTATGGACGCACATACAAAATGAGCTCCTTTGGATGCTGGTCCAAAGGACTTGGCAAGAGCAACAGAATCAAGCTTCCATGCTTGCTCTATTGGCTCTTTGAACGCTTGTCCAAAGAGCTTGAACAATCTTTTCTAGATTTTCTATTCTCCCCTTTTTTTATTTTTCTAAAAGAACTTCTTTTTGGGTTACTTTGAGTAGGACATTATTTGTGAAAAGAAAAAAAAAAGAGGAGGGAGGGGGGGGGGGACAAAATTAGGTGTTCACACAAAGGTTAGAATAACCTCAAGATTTTGGATAGCCTCCCAAAAGTTTAGAAACCTAAGAGCATAGTCATCCAAGAAGCTCGTGATATGAAGATGCTCACCCTAGACAAACTCCTTAGAGCTTTAAGAGTTCATGAAGTGCAATGTTCAAGAGAGATAAAATTAAGGATAATTTTTCCATAGCTCTCAAGGCAAGAGATTCTAAGCAAAAGCATATTGAGAAGTTAGAAATCAGACACAAAGGAAAAGCTTTGAATGTTCAGTCATACTCTGACAACTCAGATGAAAGCTTCAATAGATCAATTGATGGTGAAGTGTCTCTTATCTCCAAGAAGTTCAAAAACATGCTAAAGAAAAAGGGAAAGTACAAGCATCATTCCAAGAAGAACAAATATAAGAAACACTTCAAAGAAGAGATTATCGACATCATATGCTTTCAATCCAAGAAACTTGAGCACATCAAAACAGAATGTCCCAAGTTGAATAAAAGATGGCATTACAAGAAAAAGAGTCTCTTAGATATCTTGGGAGATCTTGATAATAGCATTAATAGGTCAAAAGATGAAAAGGACAACATATATCTTATAGCAAATACAGACGAAATAACATTTGAGGTAAGTTCTAAACTTAAAACTAATAATTCATTGAGTCTTATGAATCCTTATTAAAGGATGAGGAAGAGATGTCATATGATGTCCTTTTACAAAACTCTCACATGATCTCTCTTGAGGACAAAAGATACAAAGAAAAATATGAAAAAATATTCTCTAAAAATGAAGTACTCAAGAAAGAAAATGAGAAGTTGATTAAAGAAATAATATCTCTTAAGGTCAAACTTGGTCAAAAACTTAAGTCTGATCAGACGAAGTAATCATCTGAAGTTGTAAAGTAGGATAGGGGCCACACTATCACACTCCACCTTTAGAGTTAGCCATCACGCTAGAATGTATCTTCCAGTAGCATGTCCGACTCGTGGGATCAGTCACGCCTATTGGAGTTTTTGTACTGAGTAGCCCCTAATAGGTCTAGTGACCTTATTGCTTGGCTCATGTCTACTTTCCCTCACACTAGTTACATTATATGATGCATGCCACATAAGTTATTTCTCATTGTCTCTCTTACAGTTGGACCGGATAAGACTATGCTCGCCTACCAGAGGCTAGGTACCTTATATCATAAACCCACATAATAAGCACCATTCTCCTCTCATGAGCCTAAGCAGCTTACCTGACAAGTGTTACCTAAGTTCCTTTCCTGCCAACTCTTGACCTAGGAAACTCATTTGATAACAACTCATTCTTTGCTTATTTCTCATACTTATCTCTTTCAATGCAATGATAATAATATTCTCATTCAAGTTACACAATAATGGCAATAATATAATGTATATGAACTTGCAAAACATACACCTCTTAGGCTCACAATAAGGGAATCTACTTTCTTCTTTCACATTTCTCATTTAGTGAGTTCAATCCCTCGCTCAGGGAATTAGACCAAAGGGAGCCCTACCCAGCAAATGGGCCACTCTCGCTCAAAGAGGCTCATTTCTCGCATAGCAACAAGGACTCTAGAGGGTCCAAACCTTTAGCTCGCCCAGCAAATCCTAGATTTGCCTAGTGAAAAGAAACCACATAGAGTTACTACTCTCTATTCTTGCTTAGTAAGAACATTGCTCGCCTAACAAGTGGGATTACAAAAGGTACTGCTCTCAAACCCTATCATTCTCGCCTAGTGAACCACTCTAATCGCTTAACAAACTAGGTCATAGAGAGTTTCAACTCTTTAAACCTCAACCTCTCACTATGCGAGGCTATTCCATACCCAACGAGTAACTTGACAAAGATCCCTTAATTTTCTATTATGCACTTTTGCTCAATGAGCCTTCCTACACGCTTAATAAGTGGACCCATAGAGAGCTATAATACTTGCATTTTCTTAGCAAGTCTTACACTCACCCAACGAATAGGCCCAGCAGAGAAAGATTTCTCCTCTTCATCACACTATTGCCTAGTGAAAAATGACAATAGTTTGTGATTTTGATTTTTGAAAAAAAAACTCACAATTCAAAGGGAATTAGTGGCTCTCTATGTTCTCTTGATAGAAATGAATTTAGCACATAAAAACGCACTCAAAGGAGCACCAAAACATAAGTAAAACACACTAATTGCATTCGTACAGATAAAACCCCTCAATCAACCCTAATCCAAACCCTAACATACATAAACAACCACGAACCCAACCAACTGAGAACGAATTACACCACAATTTCACACAAAATTTACACAAAAGACTCACACTAATCCAAGGGTTTAATCTCCCTTCAGATACCACCAAAATCATGCAAACATGGGGATCCAAGGGACAATCTCAATAATTATCCATCTTATATAAAGGAAAACCTATATAGTAAGATAGAACTCACTCCCCCTCTTACTTGATTCAAAAATCACAACAAAACAACTTCAAGGTTCCTTTGGGTGATCCTTTCATGCTTCCTCTACAAGTTCTTCTCTTTCTCTCTCTATTGTCAAAAAAGGATTCAAAGAGAAAATTAACTTTATGATAGATAGCTCTAATGTGTAAAGGTAGCATATGCTCCCTTTTAACAAGACATGCACCAAAGCAAGCCAAATTTAAATTAATAACATGTATAAAATCATTCAAACACTTGTCATTAATAATAATAATAATAATAATAATAATAATAATAATAATAATAATAATAATAATAACAATAATAATAATAATAATAAGAAGAAGAATAATAATAATAATAATAATAATAATTATTATTATTATTATTATAATAATAATATTTATATGCAATAATAAATCCTACTACCCATCTTACGTTGATGGTCTTAAGTATAACCTACTTAACATAAGTCAATTTTGTGATAGTGGGTTTATTATGTCATTTGACAAAGACTCGTACATAGATAGATGTAGTGACCAACACCACACTTTTTACTACCAAGAGAAATAATAATCTCTATAAGATTAACCTCGAGGATTTAAATAGACAAAATGTAACATGCTTAGTCTCCAAAGAAGAGGAAAAATGGTTGTGGCACAAGAAATTCAGGCATCTCAATTTAAAGCATATTTCAAAGCTATATAAAAAAAGATTTAGTAAAAAGACTGCCTAAGATGTCTTAGAAAACACATCTTCATTGTGAAATTTTCTAGAAAAGGAAACAAGTCAAAACGTCTTTTAAAGCCAAGAACATTGTTTTCACTTCTAGGCCTTTAGAATTGTTACATATGTATCTATTTGGACCCACAATGACATTTAGCCTTGGTGGCAAGAAATATGGTTTTGTCATTGTTGATGACTATTCTAGATGTATATTGCTATACTTCCTAAGTCACAAATAGGAGTCATTTAATGTGTTTAAATATTCTATAAGAGAACTCAAAATGAAAAAGGGTTTTGTATTTCTATCATAAGAAGTAATCATGGAATAGAATTCAAAAACTCTTGGTTCAAATCAATCTATGAAAATAATGGTATTTTTTACAACTTCTCTTCACCGAGAACACCTAAACAAAATCAAGTAGTTGAAAGGAAAATAGAACTCTTCAAAGAAATGGTTAGAATCATGCTTTGCAAAAACTCTCTTCCAAAACACTTATGGGCTGAAGTTGTAAATACACCATACTATGTTCAAAACATAATATTGATCAAACCAATATTAAATAAGACCCCTTTATGAATTGTGGAGAGGGAAAACCTAATATTTCATTCTTTCTTCCTTTCAAATGTGAGTCTTTCATCCTTAGCACAAAAGATCAACTTGGTATGTTTGATTCTTAAGTAGATAAAAGATTATTTCTTGGTTATTTGAATACTTCAAAATCATATAGAGTATTTAACTCTAGAACTTTTGTTGTTGAAGAATCCATACATGTTAAATTCAATGATGGGCTAATGTCTAATAAATAACTGTAAGAACTTAAGGATGATTTTCCAAATATGCAGATAGGAACATCTGAACAAACATCTCATGTGCAAGATAAACCATCACATGAAGTACCTTAATAGATAAATGTTCCTCGTGTTCAACCTCAACAAGACTAGAAATTTGTCTCTCACCACCCACAAGATTTTATCCTTAGTAATCAAACAAATGGAGTCAAGACAAGATCATTTTTCAAAGATCAAGCATCTTATGAATTAGTTTTAGAAATTAGGCCTAAAACAATAGACAAAGCACTAAAAGATAATCATTGGATTATCAACATGGAAGAAGAACTACATCAATTTACAAAAAACGATGGGTGGACCCTAGTTCCTACTAGTTCCTAGACCAAGCAACAAAAGCATCATAGGAACTATATGAATATTTAAAAACAAGTTAGATGCGGATAGCAAAGCGGTAAGAAACAAAGCTAGGTTAGTAGCTTAAGGGTATAAACAACAAGAAGGTATTGACTTCATTGAAACCTTTGCACTAGTAGCTCGATCATTCTTGCATTTGTTGCACACAAAAATATAAAGCTTTTTCAAATGGATGTTAAAAGTGCTTTCCTAAATGGTTTCTTTAAAGTAGAAGATTTTGTTAAACAACCCCCTGGTTTTGAAGATAAAACCTTGTCTGAACATGTTTTCAAACTAAAAAGGGTTCTCTATGGTCTTAAGCAAGCTCCATGTGTCTGGTATGGTAGACTAAGCAGTTTTTTGATTGAAAATGGATTCACAAGAGGAAATATGGACACAACCTTGTTTAGAAAATGTTAGATAGAAGGAACATAAGAAGGGGAGAGGTTGAATTGTGTTCCTAAAAATTTTCGCAAATCTTTTTCTTTAGGACATGTTTGTCAAGTTAAATGATAAAAATTATTTTTAGAAAAATCTTGTTAATAGAATGTGTTTATCTTTTTAAACAACATAGCTAAATGTAAAAGATAAAGGAAAGAGATAATCACACAAATCTTTTTATTTTGATTTGTTTGTTAAAAGATTACGTCTAATCCTTGGTAATCTTGTCAAGATTTTCACTACAAACAAGTGCCTTATAAAAACACCACACAAGCCAACCTAGACTTATCCCAAGTAGTCTTTCAATTTCTTCTCTAAGCAATGAATCTGGATGTTCTTTCAATTGCTTCTCCAAGCAATATTCCCAAGTACTCTTTACTTAAAACATTCCCAACTATGAAGTGAATATATGAATTTTCTAAGAGAGGGCAAGATTACAATGAATATTTTTTTTATCACACACTAACTTTCTCTAAGTCTAGGTATATATATATAGGATTTTGATGAAGATAGTCATTGTAGGAGCTTTATGAATCATTCTCTTAAAATTTCAATATCTTGAGTTTGCAAAGACATTAGAACATTTAATACATGCATTAAATGCTTTTCACAAGCTAGTCATCTTGATATAAACATTATCATGTAACTTTCTTTGACTTATTTTCTTCAAAAGATATGGTGATAAGAGATATTCACAAATATGTCTTTTCGAAATGATGATTCTTTATTAACTTGTATAATATAAATGTGTAACTCTTTTCCCTGGAAACTTATACAATAAGATTGCATAAAATATTGTATTTGCATAAAATAATATATATTAATATAAACAACTCTTTTAAAATGAAACATTGTATTCTAGGATATATGCGTCTGTTGATGAAATTTTATTATCTGATGAGGTCAAACGCTTCTAATATGCCAATATTAAAGCTTATCGTCGGATAAGGTCATACGTTTCTAGTTGTGCTTCAGTTATTTTTAAGGCATTCTTTTCCTTTTTAATAAAACATGATCATTTGCTTAATTTGTTTGTTACATACTCCAAAACACTTAAGGGTCTAATAAAAAATAATCTAACAAAGATTTTATTATAGTACAAATATATGTTGATGACGTTGTTTTTTATGCTACTGATGAAATTCTTTCCAAGAAATTTTGAATCCAAACCTATAAGCACTCCAATGCATCCGTATATAGCACTCACAAAAGACAAATCAAGTAAACATGTAGATTAGACTTATATAGAGGTATGATTGGATTATTACTCTATCTAACTAAAGTAGACTTAATGATTGTCTATGTGCTAGATTTCAATTTGATCCTAGAGATTCACACTTGATTATTGTCAAAAGAATCTTTAGATATTTGGTTGGCAGAACTAATCTGAGTTTTTTGTTTTATAAGAAAAAATCAATATTTCAGTTTGATCCTAAAGATTCACACTTGATTGTTGTCAAAATAATCTTTAGACATTTGGCAGACATAACCAATGAGTTTTTTGTTTTATAAGAAAAAATCAAGATTTTAGGTTAGTTGTATTCTATGATGTAATATTGGAGATAGGATTGAAAGAAAAAATTACAAGTGGAGGAAGTCACTTCATAGGACCTGGTGTTATATTTTTAGGCAATAAGAAACAAAATTTCATAACTCTTTCAATTGCAAAAGTTGAATGTCTCAGCAGCTAGTTGTTGTTCATAATTGTTATGGATGAAATATCAATTAGAAAATTATTAAAGTTTTGAGCATAACATTCTCATCCATTATGATAATACTAGTGCCATAAATCTTACTAAAAATCCCATACAACAATCAAGAACAAAGCATATAGAAACTAGGTACCATTTCATTCAAGATTATGTTAAAAAAGATATTTTCAATATCAAGTTTGTTGATACTGATCATCAATGGGTTGACATTGTCACAAAAGCTTTGGCAGAAGATCGTTATAATTACATTAGAGAAAATCTACATATGCATGTCATATCGTCTTAAGCATATAATCTTAAGCAACTCGTCTTAAGCATATTGTCTTTAAGGATCTTATGTTGAACCAATGACGTAAAAGCATCCATCTCCTATTGTTATAATTTGTGAATTAATCAAGCCTTGTGTGCACAAATTGACAAAGCACACATGATATTTAAAATCTTTATAAGTATTGCCTATGTTTAGAAAAGTGTCCAAACATTTGTTAACAAAAGTGTCCACTAATTGTGCGTAACAAAAACGTCCATAAAAGATAATATACCTTATCTTTATCACATTACCTTTTTAAACTGTCACCTAACATTAAATTTTGACTATTAATATATGATTATATGACTTACATTTACTCTTCTCACATTTATATAAAAATTAGGCTTATTACATAAGTTGGTCTCTGAAATTTTGAAAATTTTAATTAGATTCCTAAACAAAAAATATAATTTAATCATTGATATTGTAAAAATTTTGTAATTGGATCCCTAAAATTAATAAAACTTCTATAAATTATTATTTTCTAACGGTTTCCAACTGTCATAAACCAATCCTAAGGCCTCAATTACAAAAAATTTACATAATCAAAGACCCAATTATAAGTTTTTAGTTTAGTAATCTAGCTAAAAATTCTCAAAAAAAATTCAAAGAACTATTGATGTATTACGCCTAAAAGTTACTCTCTCACTATATATGCTTACTAATTTTTTTAGAAGAAATATTTTAATGAGTTGTACTTTGATTATAATTTTTTTAAAATTATAACATACTAAAAATACTTTTCTAAAAAATAAATAGGTATATATTTATTAACCCATAAAAATTTGCCAATGCAATCCTATTTATTATCAAATTTCTAACACTTTATGTAGGTTCAGATCAGTCCAAGGGCAAGTTAATGGAAGCGATCGTCCTGGGCCCACGGTCGAGAAGGGTAAAAAAAATAAAAAATTATATAATTTTGTGGTAAAAAAAATATATTATTTTATGTTATTTTTATAAATAGTTAAAATTAGTATCTCCTATATCATATTTATTTTTTTATATCTAAATTAAAATGTGACATATGATTATACAATATACTCTCTTCATTGTTATTTTTCTTTTTCCTAATATGTTTTATTTATAAGTTCATTTTAAATAAATTTTTAGCTCATCGTGACATATTAACAAATAAAGTGAACATATGATAATGCTCATATTTAAAATTATTATTTTTAACTAAATAAAAAATAAAAACTAAAAATTATATAAAAAAACTTTATTTTTAAATTATAAATTAAAATCTGTAACTTACATAGTGAAGATATCAATTTCACTCATAGTTTTTTAGTTTTTTTTTGTCTTCGTCTCATAAGTACATTTCACACACCTTCACAATTAAAAAAAAACATCTCTTTGGATCATTTCAAACTAATATATATATATTCTCAACTGTCTACCAAATTTAATTTAAAAACAATTTTATATTATAATTTAGATTATTTATTATAAATTTAAAATATATTTTATATATTTACAAATATTTATTTATTATAAAATAATTATAATTATAGAAAAATAATAATTTATTTTGTGTAATACAAATATAAAATATTAATTAAAATTAAAAGTTAATATATTAATAAAAAATAAACATAAACATAAAATTTAATCTTAAAAAATGATATTTTATTAATGATAAACAATAACATAAAAATAAATTAAATAAAAAATATTATATATATTTTTTAAAAATTTGTCAAAATTATATTATTTATTTAATTTAATAAAATATATTATTTTTAATTAAATTATATATCTATTTTTTATATAATATATATTTACTTTAACAAATCTTATATATAAAATAACTTTACTCATCTATTTGATATAAATTTCAACCAATGTAACTTTCCGCTGTCATCTATTTGCGAAGGCCATACTCGTTTCGGTGGCATGTCATGTGACTGAAGCAATGAATTTCCCCTTAAAATACTTAATATCTAATACTCAAATTTAAAATTATTAATTAAGTTAAAAAATATATAATATAAGATTTTATTTTTATTTTTTTTAAAATGAGATTACACTTACACATTCTTGTTATAGTGTAAGTCTGCATATGCATACAAATTAATCCATGTACTTGATGATATATTATTTATTATTATAAATTTATTTCTAAAATAATATTTTTAAACATTAATTATTTCACTTTAATCTCAATTTTAATTAAAGTTAATTTTTATAAAATAAAGGCCATCTGAAAAAAAGTTTGCAGACATACTCATTGGAATACCTAACTGGTGCATGGGAGTTGTGTAAACGTCACTTCAAGAACTACCAGCATCTTGGAACCTCATCAATTGCAACAGGAAAAACTCATTTTGGAAGCACCGATTTTTTTAACTAACACACCAACGGTTTAACTTCTGTTGTTTTCTTTTGGCCCACTGCATGCCATTAAGCCACTAACTAATGAATAAAAATAAACAATTAAACACAATAGCCTTGATTAATTGGTACAAGATTATTGAATTTATAATTAGTAATTTTGAATTTAATAGAATATTTAATTATTTTAAATATTTAAAAAATAAAATTTTATTCATAATAATTTTATATTGATCGAAAACATATTTGGTATCTAATTTAACGCATGTATACCTTTTCTTTATGTAATTTAAAACTACAAGTAGTTGACGCAATTTTTCATATCCTAACAGTGTTACCAAACATTATTGGTTTCGTTAAAAAAAAAAAAAAAAAAAAAGCATGAGTAGGTAAGATGGAAACTTCGCGTCACCCTTCCCTCTCATTCATCTCACAAGTGTGTGTTGAGCTTATATATATATATCAACCATGAGCTACCATTTAGATTCCCCCCACCACCACTCCCACTCCTCTACCTCTCTTTGCTCTTTCACCACACTAAGCAGAAACCATTTTGTTCTATCTACTCATCTTCGCAAATTCACCAAAACTTATCCTGTAGTTGAGCAATTACACCTTCCAACTGAAACAGAGGCCAAATCCAATTATGTCTCCATTCTCACATCACCGACATTCTTCTCAACGATTCTTCATTTTCCTACTCATCCTCGCTTTCCGAGGTATACATACAAAATACAAACTCAAAACCATTTCTTGACATTTCCAAAATAAGTAGAAGCTCGCTTTATTAGAATCATTATCAACGTTCAAATATTAACGCATTCATGACTCCAACATAATTATTTCTAGAATTTTATATACAAAAATAATTTTTATTATATTTTTAAAAAGTAATTGATTATTTCTAGAAATTAATTCTCATTCTTAATTACACAAAACCAACGGAACTTCAAAGCGACCAAGGTTGCTCTGTTTCACAACATTTGTGGCATGCAGGGGTTCAAGTTTCGGCGACAACATTCACATTCGTGAACAAGTGTGACCACACAGTGTGGCCAGGGGTTCTCGGAAAACCAGACCTCGGAACAACGGGTTTCGAGCTTAAAAGGGGAAGCACGCGCACTTTCCAGGCGCCACCGGGCTGGTCGGGGCGGTTCTGGGGCAGAACCGGCTGCGAATTCGACGACTCCGGCCACGGAACCTGCGCCACCGCCGACTGCGGCTCCGGCGAGGTCAACTGCAACGGCAACGGCGCCACGCCGCCGGCGACGCTCGCCGAGTTCACGCTGGGGTCCGGGTCCCCGGACTACTACGACGTGAGCCTCGTCGACGGCTACAACCTCCCGATGATGGTGGAGACCAGCGGCGGCTCCGGATCGTGCGCGACCACCGGGTGCGGCGCCGACCTGAACCGGCGGTGCCCGGCGGAGTTGAGGGTGGACGGCGGTGACGCGTGTCAGAGCGCGTGTCACGCGTTTGGAAAACCGGAGTTTTGCTGCAGTGGAGCGTTTAATTCACCTTCTGCGTGTGCGCCTTCGATGTACTCGCAGATTTTTAAGGCGGCGTGCCCCAAATCCTATAGCTATGCGTTTGATGATGCTACCAGCACTTTTACGTGTACAGCTGCGGATTACACTCTCACATTTTGTCCCTCTTCTTCTCCAAGGTAAAACAACTTCTCTCCTTCGATTTCTTCTCCAATCTTTTTTTATATTTATTATTATTATTTTTTTTTTTTTTTTTTTTTTTTCTATCTCTTTCTTCTCACCTGGAAGGAAAGAAATTCTTGATAAAGTCTATTTTGTTAAAAGTCGAGAATAATTGATGCATAATAAGCCAACGTGTAACGTGGTGATAACTAGTCATACCTCAGAAAATCACGAGTTGTGTCCAAATTTCAACGCTGTCATTCCTACATTTGAATTTGTCTTGCGCTAATTACAAAAAGACAAGGAAAGGGTGTTTAAGGGTGAGTTTGAGCAATCATTTTTTTTTCATTATCTAATTTTATAATTAGTTATACAAATATTTTTTATTTTTATATTTTATCTTTTATTTTTAATTATTTATTCATAAAATAATATATTACGATTCATTGGTTTAATTATTTCAACCCGAACATTTAAATGATACCAAACACCCATGATATAAATGTTAGAAAATAGAAAACATAATCAACTTTTATAATATAAATTAAAATATATAATTTGAAGGAGATTTCTACTATTTTTATATTTCCATCAAGACATTTTCAAGATTTTCTCTATTTTATTCTTTGAAAATATATTTCACACCATACCTCACAATTAATAAAAAATTATAGTTTGATCTTTTTAATAGTCATCATTCGTTTTTGGCCTATCTTATTTTATTTTTATTTTTAAATTAAATAACAATAATATTATTTTAAAAACTATCAATAGTTAAAAATAAATTTATATTAAAATTTAAATTATTCATTGAAAATTTAAAATATAAGTTATATATTCCAAAATATTTATTTATTATAAACATTAATTATAATATAATTTATATATTATTTTTAAAATTTTAATTACATAAAAATAAATATTTATCAAATACAAGTCCGTACTAAAATACTAGTATACTTTTACAGTTATTTATAAAATAGGAAATAAAAATAGAATATGTTTTTTCAAACCAAAGAAGTCAAGTTATCTCTTCATTTTTTCAGAAATAATGTAAAAGAAATAAGTAGAAATTAAAGTGTAAGAATGTTACATCAGAAATTGTTTTGACATATTCGGAACTGTAGACAAAAAAATTAAATGATACAGGGTTTTGTTCTGTTTGTTCCTCTCACTTATGAATGAAATTGTGGGTATTTTGCAGTTTGAAGTCTTTAATGGAATCGGGGGCAGGATCATCGGTTGAGCAAGCTGCAGTTGCTACTACTTCATGGATAGCCAATTTGGCTACAGGGGACTCCACCAGAAGCCAACCATTTTCAGCTTCCAAGTCTGCATTTTTTGTGTCTGTCACTTTCATTCTTTCCTATTTAGTCTCATAGACTCTTTTGTGTCCCTTTCAGAATGACATCTTTAGATCTAATCTTCCTCCTAAGAGACACACAAATAGGATCAACAGCATCAATTAATTGGTGTAAAAATACATCACGATTGTTGAAATCTATGTAAATTACAAGCATTTTATCATTATGTTGCAGTCTTAATTTGTTTTTGTTTTGGTTATTTTGGGTGGTTTATGTGTTTCATTTTGTTTATAATCATGAGAAGTGGGGGTGAGGGAATGAAGGTCCTTCCCCCACGTGTAAAGAACAAAATGGTCATTTCATTTAAATTAATTAGTACTGAGACTAGTGGGTGTTGAGGCCCATTACCATTTTGCTGACTCAGCCATACTGACGAACTATAAGAAAGAGAACGATTGAAAGGCCATTTTGAAAATCAAAAGGCAAAGGTCACACATGACTGATGGAAAATACCTGTTTTTATCTCTATTTTCTTTTCTATCACTTTGAAAAAATAATACAACATTAAAGAATATTAGATTTTTTAACTGTAATTTTTTTCGAGTTACGAATATTTAATTAAAGGATAAAGTAAAAGACTGCTAAACAAGAGGGAGGAATGTTAAGATGTAAACTTGAAAATCCTAAGTTGATTTGAAAAACTAGAAATTGATAAACTGTTAATAGAAAAATTAAAAATGGAAAATTATATATTTTATTTCGTTCAATTTGATTTTTAAATTCTATATTTAATTTTAAACTCTTATTATTTATATTTATAGATTAATTATTTTAATTTTAATTTCATTTTATAGTTTCAATTTTTTTTATATTGTGTAGTGTATCATTAATCTTATTTTATATCTTAAAATATTTTCAATCAAATTTAAAATAAAGTAAAAATAATACAAGTAAATTCATATTTTTATTATATTAATTAATATAATGGTTAAAACATCTTGAAATATAATATTAAAAATAATATAATAAATAATATAAATAGTGTAATGGTTAAAATAAATAGTATATTTATAAAAAAATGTTCAAAAAATAATAAATAAATTAAAATAAACTTATCATCTATCATTATCAATATCCTTCAAGAATAATATTGAATTAATAAAATAAATATTGTAAATAGTGTAATGGTTAAAATAAATAGTATATTTATAAAAAAATGTTCAAAAAATAATAAATAAATTAAAATAAACTTATCATCTATCATTATCAATATCCTTCAAGAATAATATTGAATTAATAAAATAAATATTGTAAATAGTATAATGGTTAAAATAAATAATGTAATATAAAAGATATCTAATATAATAAAAAATAAAATAAAATAAATTTATTATCTATCATTATCAATATCTTTATCAATATCTTAAAGTATAATACTAAAATAATAAAATAAATATTATAATAGTTAGATTAAACAATATAATAAAATCATATCTTATTTTAAAATAAAGTCAAACCTTATTTAAAAATAAAATTAGAACTTTCTTAAAAATAACTTCTTATCTTATTTAAAAAGATAAAAAAATTTAATAAATATTTTAATGATAAAATATAAATAAATATAAAAAACTAGAAGGTATAATTTTAAAAAATGTTACTTGAAGTAGTATATAAAAAAAAGCGCTATGTAAAAAAAAACTTGTTTAAAAAAAGTAAGAAGCCAGCTGAAATGGTTTCACAATCATAGCCATCAAAAATAGATAAAACTTTTATGATGCTGATTTGTTCACAAATTTATTCATTTATTGAAGTATTAGCATTAACTAGTTTTGTTTCCCACCTGCTTTCATTTATTTTAAAAAATGATTTTATTTAATATTTTATTTTATTTGAGAAAGAGTACTCCAATTTAATAAATAGTAATAGGTAATTATATTATTTTATATTATAAGAGAAAAATATGAAATAAATCTTCTTTGTAAAAAAATGTTCTTCAAAATATACTTTTTACATGCAGATTAATTGTCATGTCTAGTTACTTAGTAAAGGATATATATATATATATATTACAATCAAATAATAAGGAAGAACAATTTTGAAGAATAATTTTAATTTTTTTATTATTTCATTTTCTTTTTTATCATACAACCTAAAAAACCCTCTCTCTACTCATTTTCTTTTCTTCCTCTTTCTTTTCTTTTATTTTACTTCTTAAACCAAACAAAGTATAAATATTTAGAAAAACTTTAGAAATATTTTATAATAAGTCTATAAGTTATTTTTAATTTATTTTAATATGTTCTCCATAATAATAGCTTGTAAAAACATAGTTTTATCTTATTTCTTTTTTAATGATAGAAATGCCTTATAAAAAAGTGCTTATATGGTAAGTACTATTTTCAATAAACACTTACTTGAATTGTTTATCTAAACCCACTGTAAATTTATATTAATTTTCAGATTATACTCTAAGATAAACTCAAATTATTTTACCATTTACTATTTATATCAATTTTGTTTATATTTATATTTAGTATAAATGTTCATGAGTTCAAGTCAGAATTTGAAAACCCGATCCAAATTAATATAATTGATTTGGGTTTTTTATTATTTAGTTCCAAATCGATCTAGTTGATTCAAATTCAGTCTTATTTAATTTGATTTGGGTCTCTGTTTTGTTAGTTATAAAGTTGACCGTGTGAGACTTTATTCGACCAAACATAAAATTATCATTTTAAAGAATTATATATTTTTTACACTTAACATATTTTTATTAAAGGCATCGTTAATTGTTAGTCTTTCAATTTGTTATATTATATAAATTTCTAGAGTTGTTTGATTTTATAAAGAGCTGGAATGCTAAAATAAATATTTACAGATTCTTTAGAAATTTTAAACATTTTTTAAATTTTAGAATAATCCCTGATAGATTTAACCCAAATTAACTCAATTTTCATTAGGTTCATTTGATTTGAGTATGAAAAAAAAAAGAAAAAAGACTGAACTTAAGTAACGACTTTAACTAAACTAAACTTAACCCAACTACGGTAAACCCGTAACTTTTTACTCTTCATTTTTTTTTTCTGTTTTTTTCACTTGAATATCGATACAACCTAATTGTAAGCCTGACTAATTTGCACTTGCTAATTTTCAACTGTGAAAAGAATTTGTTAAAGACAGTTATAGTTTGTCGGCACCTATATTCTGAGTGATGCATGTTAAAGCACTCAATAATTGATGGATGAAAGATGGTGACTAGCCCTATGTAAAAATTTAAAATTTAATTGCTAGTAACAGATAGAAGATATTTTGGGGAAATCTAATTTGGCTGGAATCATGCTTTTAATCTTTGAGTTGAATGATGGTTTGGTTAATCTATCGTCTGGAAAAAGGTAACACGGTGTAATACGCTGGAAGGTTATGATAATTGCAGACAAATTGCTAGAATAATGTGTTTTCAAACCTTTTTGTGAAATGTCATAACGGAGGAAGCCAACCTATATTCTTTTCGGTGCAAGCAAAAGATATAGAGGTGACGAAAAAGAAAAGATAAGAAAGTGAGGTAAAAGCTTATAAAGGGTAACAACATTAGTTAGCTTATAAAGGGCAATATAATTATGTCAATTATTTGCAACTTCATTATTTGTGTCCTTTAAAAAAATTAGAAGTTTGAATTCTGATTTTATTATGAAAAAAATTATTTTTGGTGTCGATGGATAAAAAAAAATTTATTAAGTATGGTATGTTGGTAGATAACATGCGCCTTGATTACTTAGTTAGGAGTTTGATATATAGATTCATATGTATAGAAGAATATTTGTCGAAAGAAATTCACTCTTTAAATTTATCTTAATGTTTAAGAGCTTGTTTAGATGGTAGGGAGAGAAAGAGAATTTTTAAACTTTTTTTGTTTGGTTTAATTTTTAAAAATGAGAAGAAAAATGGAGGGAATAAAATCTATAGTCATCTAATTTTTACTCTCTCAAATATCTCGGACTGATTAGAGGAGAGAAGTAGGATTTAAAAACATTTCAAATGTAAATATTAAGGTTTGTTTGGGATGGTTGTGGTTTTTAATTTTCAAATTCAATTTTCAAAACAAAATATGTTTGATTAAATTAGAGCTAAAATATTTTTTAACTCAATTTTAAAATAATTTTATATTCATTTTTAAAACAACAAAAAAGTTTTATAGATTTTATTTTTAATTTTAAAAAATATTTTCTCACTACATTAACAATTATTACTTTTGTTGTCATCGGTGTCACCACTACTGTCACCACTACTACCATCATTATTGTTGCTTCCACCACCATTATTGTAGTCACCACCACCATCATTGTTGTCACCGTCTGCTACTACCGTCATAGTTGTCACCATCACCACCACTATTTTCACCATCATTATTCCTACCAGCATGCAAACAGACCCTTTAACTAATTTTAATTGGATTTATTTTGAAACTAAAAAAATAAAAACTAAAAATAGTTTTGGTTTTTAAATTTTTTTTAACTTGAAACTAAAAATTGTTGGGTTATTTTTAGGCTCCCAACTATGTAAATAAAAACTCAATACTCTAAAGTCTGCTAAGTCTCTTTTTATAAGAGGAGAAGGGGTCAGATTGAGAGATTGAGAGAGAATGGATTTTCACAGCCAAAAGAGAGAAGAGAAAAAGGGAGAGAAATAAAAAGTTTTATCTTTACACATATCAATATGACGTCAAAATCACGATATCTTCTTCGCTAACCGTTGGATCGGGCTGGAAATTTAACAGTAGGTTCAACACACATAGTTCTTCATCTTGACCATTCAAATCTTGATTTGCAGGTCTGTGGTATGAGACATCATGCTCATACAATAGCACGATTTTGTGAGTTCTTCACTTTCTTGTTCCTCATTTCTTGCTCTTCATTTGC
Organism: Mucuna pruriens; assembly: GCA_025330945.1. Taxonomy (NCBI): domain Eukaryota; kingdom Viridiplantae; phylum Streptophyta; class Magnoliopsida; order Fabales; family Fabaceae; genus Mucuna; species Mucuna pruriens. The sequence goes on along the minus strand of JAENHJ010000528.1, from coordinate 1,083,164 downwards.
AAGCTTTGTTGTTTGATTGTGTTGGTTGGTTGTATGCACGAATTTATACTCTTGATTGAACACTCTTGTACTCTCATTTGATTATAGTGGATTGATTTCTTTGGTCTAAACGACTCATGGTTTTTACCTCTCACATTGAGGGGGCATTTTCACGTTAAAAATGTTGATGTCTCTTGCGTGATTCTTCTCATTGTTACTATCATTCTTATTTGTGGATACTCCTTATAGATTCTTGAAAGTTAGGGGAATTTATATTCGTTGCATTGTTGCATCATTGCATGTGCCTTATTGCTTTTTCCCCATCAAAGTGGTATCAGAGTTCTTTGGTTTGAAAGGTGTTCTACTTATCAGAATAATGGAGGGTAATACAAATAGAATGATGAGTTTGAATGACACAAATTATCACTTGTGGAAAGGAAAAATGAAAGATTTATTATTTGTGAAGAAAATGCATCCTCATATTTCTGCTGCTTAGAAGCTACAATCCATGTCTGATGAAGAATAGGACTTTAAGCATCAACAAGTACGTGACTTTATTCGGCTCTTTGTGGATGATAACGTTTATAAACACATTGCAGGTGAGATACATGTCATGACTTTGTGGGAGAAGATTGAATCTCTATATGCCTAAAAGTGTAAGAACAACAAATTATTTTTGTTGAATTCTATTGTGAGTTTGAAGTTCAAGGAATGCACTTCCATTTCAGATCACTTGAATGAGTTTCAAGGGATTATTTATCAGATGTCAAGAATGGGCATCAAGTTTGAAGATGAGATTTTGGGATTACTACTCTTGAATTCTCTACTTGAGTCTTGGGAGGCTTTTAAGGTCTTTGTCACAAATTCAATCCCTAATGGTATTGTCTCTTTACAAATGGTAAAGCGTAGTATTCTTAACAAGGAGATGAGAAGGAAGGCACAAGGTTTTTCATTTCAGTCTAAGGTACTTGTCACTAAAATAGGAGAAAAGTTAGAAAAGGAAAGAGAAAAAACATAAGTAAGTCCAAGTCCAGATACAAGAATGTGGAATATCACTACTGTCACAAAACAGAGCATATACAAAAGTATTGTTTCTTGTGGAAAAAGGAGAACAAATGCAAAAAGGGTAAGTCAAAAGAGAAGGATCATGGTGATGATGATGATCGTGTCACTACTACTATAGGTGATGATCTTGTCATTCTTCAAGACTTTGTGTCGGTTAATCTTGTATCTGATGAGAGCCTGTGAATTATTGATAGTGGTGCTACACTACATGTTACACCAAGAAAGGAGTTTTTTATATCTTACACCTCAGGTGATTTTGGAGTGTTAAAGATGGGTAATGATAGTGCGACCAAGGTGATCGGTGTTGGTGATGTTTGCTTGCAAACCAACATAGGAATGCAATTGTGGCTTAGAGAAGTCAAACATGCTCCAGATGTTCACTTTAACTTGATATATGTGCATATGCTTGATGATGCAGGTTATGATAATCACTTTGGTTATGGAAAATGGAAACTCACCAAAGGTAACTTGATTCTGGCCAGAGGGGAGAAATTTTCTAAACTATATTGGACAAAAGCTTTGGTTGCTAAAGATAGTGTGAATGTTGTGGATATGGAGACACCTTTGTGGCATCGAAGGCTTAGTCATATCAGTGAAAAAAGGGCTAAATTGTTTAGCCAAAAAGGGTATGCTTCCAGGATTGAAAAATGCAAAGTTGGAGAAGTATTCTTATTGCATGGTTGTTAAGCAGACTAAAGTATCCTTTAAGAAGCATCCTTCCTCAAGGAAATCAGAATTGATAGAATTGGTGCATTATGATGTTTGTGGCCCATTGAAGGTAAAGTTATTTAGTGGTACACTTTATTTTGTTACCTTTATTGATGATTGTTCCAAGAAGTTTTGGGTCTATACTTTGAAGTCAAACAACCAAGTGTTAGAGAAGTTCAAACATTTCCAAGCTTTGGTTGAGAGACAATCAGACAAGAAGGTGAAATGTATTTGTTTTGATAATGGTAGTGAGTATTATGGACCCTTTGATGTATATTACAAGCAGCAAGGTATCATACATGAAAAAACTTCTCCTAAAACTCTTTGGTTGAATGGCTTAGTAGAGAGGATGAACATGACATTGATTGAGAGAGTTAGGTGCATGCTTTTTGAAATAATGTTACCTAAGCATTTTTTGGGTGAGACACTTTACACAGTAGTGCATGTTATTAATCTTAGTCTTGTAGTTGCTTTGAATACTGAGGTACCAAACAATATTTGGTCTGGCAAAGATGTCAAGCATGGTCATTTGCGAGTCTTCAATTGTAAGGCTTTTGTGCATGTTCCAAATGATGAAAGATCCAAGTTGGATATAAAGACTAGGCAGTGTATCTTTATTGGGTATGGTCATGATGAGTATGGTTACAGGTTGTCTAATCCTGTTGAGAAGAAACTTGTTAGAAGCTATGATGTGAAATTCATGGAAGACCAAACCATTGAAGACATTGATAAGGTAAAGAAGACTACACCTGAGAAAGATAATAGTTTGTCTGAAATTAATCAAGTTTAGATGTCTATACATGATCTAGATATTGATAATAATGTTTAGAATAGTGAGCAATATAATTATGTTGGTGATCAGCAGCTTGGAGATGGTTTTGATGTTCCTCTTGATGACGATGCTGAAAAGGAACAAGAGATGTCATAAGATGAGAACCCGGGTGATGCTCCTGAACCACCTCCAGTTCAACTCAGGAGGTCTAATAAGGAGAGACAATCATCTATAAGGTATACTTCTGATGAGTATGTGACCTTGACAAATGGAGAAAAATCTAAATGTTACCAGGAGTCCATGGAGAGTGAAGAGAGGTAAAAGGCTTGGCAATCTAAATTGTAGAAGTGTGTTGTTTTGTCCACTACCGAGGCAAAACTTGGTTTTGTTCAGGACAAACATTGTTTATTCTGTGATAATTAGAGTGTAATTCATCTCGGTAAAAATTCTTTTCATTCTAGGTTCAAGCATATTGATGTGAGGTATCATTGGATACGTGATACTTTGGATGCTAAGCTGTTGAAGTTGACTAAAATTCATATTGATGATAATGGTGCTAACATGATGACCAAGGCGATTTCAAGAGGGGAGTTTGAAGCTTGTTGTGAGATTGCTAGACTGGTGATCACCTCCACATAGTTATGATGGGAGAGATATGTTGGGTTATTTTTAGGCTCCCAACTATGTGAATAAAAGCTCAATACTCTCAAGCCCGCTAAGTCTCTCTTTATAAGAGGAGAAGGGGTCAAATTGGGAGATTAAGAGAGAATGAATTTTTACAGCCAAAAGAGAAAAGAGAAAGAGGGAGAGAAATAAAGAGTTATGTTTTTATCTCTACACAGATCATCATGATGTCAAAATCACGATATCTTTTTCGTTAACCGTTGGATCGGGCTAGAAATTTGACAGCAGGTTCAACATACATAGTTCTTCATCTTGACCTTTCAAATATTGATTTGGAGATTTGTGGTATGAGACATCGTGCTTGTACAATAGCACGATTTTGTAAGTTCTTCACTTTCTTGTTCCTCGTTTCTTACTCTCCATTTGCAAGCTTTGTTGCTTGATTATGTTGGTTGATTGTATGTACGAATTTGAGGTGCTCTTGATTGAACACTATTGTACTCTCATTTGATTATAGTGGATTGATTTCTTTGGTTTAGACAACCCGTGATTTTTACCTCTCAGATTGAGGAGACTTTTCTAAGTTAAAAATTTTTGTGCCTCTCGTGATTTTTCTCATTGTTTCTGTCATTCTTATTTGTGGTTACTCCTTATAAATTTTTGCAAGTTAGGAAAATTTATATCTGTATTGCATGTGCATTATTACTTTTTTCCCATAAAAAATCACCTTAAACAAGTCATAAAATATCCCTATTGTGTTTTGAGATTCAAAATTACAAGGGAAAAATAGTAAATTAATTTTTAAAATCTCTCCTCAAATCTTCCCTTTTGAACCAACCAAGAAAATAGCTATCTCTGTACTCTTCCATTAAAATCCTTCATATAAATCAAATAAGATATCTAATTAAATTTTTCCTTCTTTTTTCTCCTCTTATTTCCCTCCATTAAAATCTCTTCCTTTCTCTCTCCTCCTTTGAACCAAAAAGACTCTAAGAAATTAATTAACTTTTGACTAGAAACCAAGATTAAAACTCTTTTATTCTCTCGTTTCATTTAATTTATTTAATTTCATCTTTTATGGTTAAAAATTTAATTTTATCTCTTAATTTTTAAAAGTGATATACATATAATAATTTTTCAATGAATACACAACTACGTCATTTTCTATATTTATCTATCTTCGTTATATGTTATTTATTACATTTCAAACTTTTCTTTCTTTTTTTTTCTTTTTCTCTCTTATTTATTGTACATATATAAAACTTTTCTTTTCAATATCAAGTCAACATTGTCATTTTCGTTCAATTGAAGTTAACAACGTCAATGAGTAGAAAACTTGTCCATTTTCACACTTTCTAAGTTACAAACATCACCAATTGATTTACACATAGTAGTGATTAATAACTACTACTATCAAAATTTATTCTATTTTATTAAAAAATGATAAATAAAATTGAAAATAAATTAAAATAATAATAATAATAATAATAACAATAATAATAATAATAATATAAAATTAATTAATCTATTTCTAAAAATTATAATTAATAAATTTTTATCATATAACAATTTAAAAGTACAACATTTTTATTTATTTAAATTTTAAAAATTATAATAAAAATTAAATTTTATTTATTAAATTTTAAAAGAATCATAATAATTTATTAATTTATACTTATATAATTTTATTAATATTAACATTTAAATTTCATAAAAATATTTAAAATTATATTTTATTAATTTTTAAAATAAATGTAACTTATTTTCATTTTATTAAATTGTAAACGTTTTATAATAAAATAATAATAATTTAAAGTTTTTTACTTATATAATATTTATAATGTTGTTAACATTAATATTGTATAATATTTATTAAAATATTATTAGTATTATAAAATATTATTTTATTAATATGAATATTTTAAAGTTTATAATAACTATTATATTATATTATACTTAAAATATATAAATAATTTATTTGTTTTAAATTGAATTTATTCAATTTGATATTATTAAAATATAGATAATATTTTATAATTATTTTTTTTATTATATTATTTCATTATTAATATTACTATTCTATAAAAATTATTATGTATATTATTATGAAGAGAACTCCAATTGGAAAAAAAAATATTAGCAGTGGCAGTTAGAAATTGCCCTCTACTTGTACATTAATTTCTGGCAGTTATCTGTGCTTCTCTTAATGTCATTTTTATTGGTGAAAGTTAATTTAATTTTTAAAATTAAGGGATTAAATTAAAATTTTTAACAATAAATTTAACAAATTAAATAAAAATAGAATCAAAAGCGTAATTTGGAAGGAAAAAAAAAGAGTTAGAATAAAGTGCAGCAACAATGACATAATGAGTTATTTATCTTGTGTTCGAATTACACTTTGTTGCAATTAGCATACCTCCAAAATCATAGTAGAAATAAACGTACTTAAAGAATAAAGATCAACAATAAATCAAATCATTACGTAAGGACTGACATGGTAAGCATATTCTTTCAGGTACCTAATATTTAACTTTGAGGATTTGCTTGTTTTCTTTTAAAACAAGTACTTTTTTTAAAATATATTTTTATAAATGCTTTTAAATATTCGGGTTTATTTTTTTTAATAAATCCCATTTTTATTTCCGAATTTGTGAGCCACGATTGTAATAGTCTCTAGATTTAAATAATAAAAAAATAAATTCTTGAATATGGCAAATTAGTCTCTATAGTTAACAACTAAGTAATTAATCAATCAATGTTTTGTTAGATACTAGAGAGTGAGGGAGACTAAGGTAGGTACGAGGTCAATGAGACCAAGGTAAGAAGAATGCACAATGTTAGTTTGTGTCTCATGAGTAAGTAGACACTAAAATGATTTGTGTACCTCTCCACGCATTAAAGGAGACGCGAATTTATCTCGTATCTTGTGTGTGTGAGTGCAACACTAATGAATGATATCTAGTAGAAAAGAGAGACACAATATAAGAGATGGAAGGAGAAAAAAAACAATCATAAGATATGGGAAAGGAGAGAGAAATCATTAATGAGGTGATTTCTCTCTCCTTATTGATTTTTTTCTTTTTCTTTCAATGATTTTTCTTTACTCTCTTATCTTTTAGGTTAATTTTTCTCTCATCTTCTTCAATAATTTCTCATTCTTTTCTCATATCTAATGATAATTTCTTTCTCCTATTTCTTTCCACTTTGTTCACTAATGCACCTCACAAACTAAAGAAACAACCTCCTTTAATACACACATCAACTAATTATTATCTTTTTTAATGCATACACCCACGTAGGAGAGACGAACTAACCTTACACCCTCGTCCTTACCCGTAACCTTATCTCTTTATTGTATCTAAAAGATAACCAATTTAATATATATATTATATTTAAAAATTTTGTTTTTTTTTATAATGATCAAAGACTGCATCTTTTGTTCTGCTCCTGCCTTGCACTACATCCTCATTGGTTTTAGTTTAGTTTAATTTTATTTGTTAAGTTGTACATATTTTAATAAATACTAATGCATGTATGAAACAGATATGAAACGGATGTTTATCCAACAAAAAATGGGTGACGAGAGATTTCTACTCTACGAACTCTGCCCGTAGTCATCCTTATCCGGATCTGAGAACAAGCTTGTGAAGGCAGAAACAATTTTAACCATTAAATAATTGACTGGATAATTAAGAGACTGATTTTGTTCTATCTAGTCACAAACATAAACAATTTATATTTACTAGATTCAACAGTAAAATATATCATTCCTCGTTCAATAAATAAGGACAAATAACTTCCGGAAAGCAATTCCATAATTGAATCAGACCAAAATTTGATGTCACCAAGTTAATGGTAGCAACTTGAATTGACAAACTGAATCCCACCCAAAAAAAACGAGAAACAGAATTGACAAATTGAATAGCATGGTGACAAAGAAAAATCTTGTTCGTTTCGTTGCAAGCTACTTTGAAATTTCGGTAACGTCAATAATTCTTTTCCCTTGCTCTCGTCATTAATCATGGCATGGTGGAGATAGGCTCAGCAAAAGTTTCAAATAATTTAACTACTCCTTTTTTATATGTGAATGCAACACAAATAAAGGACCTCATTTTGGTACTGTGGGCATATATATTATGCGTATTATTTGTGTGATATGAAGTGATCATGATTGGTAAAGTCAAATTATACGTCAGATTAATATAAAATTTATTGATCCCACATATATTGGGGTTGTATTATCATCATCATCATGAATTTTATTTGCACTGTAAACATTCCTCTACTTTTTTAATTTTTTAGTAAAATGTTACTTTTAACAAATTCCAGTCTGGCACACGAGGGATAGGAGTACAAGTGATTGTTTCATCAACTTTGGGGTTAGTGTGAAAGAAGATGAACAATATAATACAAAGGAAATAAATCAACTCACTTTTAGCTAGGCTTTTAGCCCGAAGATAAGATGACACAATTAAAGTCCTTTCCTCACTGTTGTTTACTTTCCAATTTCAACTTTTTCTTAATATCTCTTCACAAATGACAAGAAAGATAATGTGAACAAAACACCAATGAGTTTAATTTTCATATTTCACTCAATATTAATTAATTAAATATTATTTTAAACAAAAATTTTAAAGTAACTATTACAAAAGAGAATAATATTATTATACATATTAATCTTTAATTAGATGATAATATAAAAAATTATATTCTCAATATATTTAATTAAATTATTGGCTAATATTTACCATTGGACCCGGAAAACATGTAATACATGTATACTGAAGAAAAAGATTAAGTTATTTCCAAACTAATTTTAAAATACTTACTTTCTAACATTACTCTTATTTTTTTAATTTAAAGGTAAAAAAATAAATTATTTATTAAAACTATTAGATTAAAAGAAATGAAGATGAAAAATAACTCAAAATTAGTTTTGGAATAATTTATCCATGTTTCAAAAATAATTTTAAAAAAACTTCTCTATTTTCACACTTTATTTTTTTAATCTAATAATCAAATTTATAACTTAAACGTGAATATATATATATTTTATTCCTAATAATTGATTTATGATTATGATCTTATAAAATTTTATTTTATAATTTTAGTTCATGTTTTTATTTATTGATGACGTGTCAATCATTTATTAAACCTGATGTTTCTTAAATAATAGAAGAAAAAATAATATCTTCTAACCTACTGCATGGGCTAGTATATTGGATGGACTAACTCGCACAATTCTAGTTTTTATAAAAAAAAAATCATTAAATGAAGATAAATTTATTTTTAATAAAATTAATATTTTAACTAAAATTAAGATAACTAACATTTTTTATAAAATTAAGATAAATGCACCAATTAATAAAGAAGAATTAACTAACAATCAATTAATCTTTCTAAATCTTTACAAACAAGTATTAAATACTTTTTATAAGCTTAAAAGATCAAATTTATCAACTAACAAAGAAATAAACTAACATAGAACTCAAAATATTAGAGCTTTATAACTCTTTACAAATGTTACCATCACAATTCATAAATAATAAAAAATTGAAACAATCAATTAAGGAAGATTCAGTCACAACATTCATTATTAATCATCAAAATGTAGCGAAATGAAGCTAATCTAACAACAACTCATTCAAAATTTATCCTTCCAAACTAAAACCACACTTATCTACCAACAACAAAAAAACAAAAACCCCAAAACCCTTTACTTCTGAAGTAGTTTCACCATCTTCTTATAATAGTTAACAATTAAAAAAAAGTAATAGCAAACCAATTAAATAATCCACTTACAATACAAACTTTGAAAATATAATTAAAATGATAAAAATTCGCCTCAAGATCTATTAGTCTTCAACATTTTGAGGCATGTTGGACTCACTTGTTATTGCCTCATAACCAAAAATATCACACTCATTTTCACTTAAAATCCTTAACCAATTGAAATACAATTAGACCACCAAACCTAAGGTAATTATCCAAAAAACACATACTTCTAAAATATTATAATGCGAAATCTTACCACTAGAATTTTGGAAAAACCCATGCAACCAATTCCTACTACAAATCAACATTTAAAAATTTTGCAAGAGTGAAATTTCTATATTTGTTAGGTACATGTATAAAAATACTAAAAGTTTACTTCAACGCTAATGTAGTAATGAAAATACTAAGCACATCTTGTGCCATTATCGAGATTGTGGGAAACTTTTTCTCATTGGTCCTCTCATACTAAAGTACATTGAAATCATCAATGTCATCATTATGTCCTACTAGTTTATCCAAGTAAACATCTATTTAATTCTTGCTTGTGATAGGTTTAGCTACATTATATTACATTTTAAAATCCTATAATGAATAACACAGTAATTATCTAAACAAAAGAAGAACAAAAGAAAATAATAAACACTTAAGTTAGTATAAAAAACTTATAATAATAATCTTTGATCTTTTAGGCTTACTCCTCTTTGCATATAACTAAGTCAAAAGCTGGATTCATTGGATGATTTAAAAAGAAAGACACTAGGGATTGAGAAATTACTTACATATTATCTATACAATTCCTTGAATTTTTTTTTAATCACATTCTTAGTCTTATCTTTAGAGGTCAAAGGATCTAGTTTAGTATAACAATACTTTATAAAATTATCCTTCAATCTTGGGTCAAGAATAACTCCAAAAGCTAACATAATACTATATTCCTTCCAATATTTATCAAACTTCTTTTTTATCTTCCTAAAATTTCTCTTATAGTGTCATCTTCATTCTACAAATTCTCTTCTAGGATGCATTTGATTTTTCAAACTTGCATAAAATACAAGTTTGAAGTTGAATAAGATGAAAAATATATCATGTTTATGATATCAAAAAAAAGTTATAAGAATTGACACATTTCCGTTCCCCTCCTTCATTCCTCACAAGATGAGCAATCTTTATAATTCATATCTACCATTTTGAAAATATCAAAGGTTCTCTCATACTTGATGGCACTTTCAAGTATCAAATAGATGGAATTCCACCTCGTAGTCACATCTAATCTGAAACCAATGCTCATATTTGTGCTTGCATCACTAACATAGTCTTAAAATGTAAGAATTCTTCTATTTGATGATCTAACATACTTAAAATTGTCTCTAATTTTATTGAGTGCTTTTTTTAGCCATTTTTAAATTCTCTTGAATAATTAAATTAAGAATGTGAGCAAAACAACATAAATGAAAAAAACCACCAAATAACAAATTTCTCTACCCACAGGGTTGTCTTTTTTTCAAAATATATTGCATGTTATCATTAGCGAAAGAATTGTCCATGATAACGAAGAACACTTATTAATACCTATTGTTTTAAGCAATCAAATACAATAACTTCTAATTCAAACATCAATGTGAGAGACTTCATTTGATAAATATTAAGAATTTTACTACTCAAATTTTAACTTTCATAAAACTTAAGTAATTAAACAAATATAATCCTCAAAAGTTTTCCAAATTTCAAAAGTTTTTTGTTCAAATTTGTAATATAAATTCTTATGTGATAACAGTTTGTTAAATATAAGCATTTTATTTAAGTTGTGGACCCAAATAATTTATTTATGTAATTTATTAAATAACCTTTTATATCGTATATAATGTGTGTATGATGATTTTTTGAAAATTGAATATTGTGAATGTTTTAAAATCTAATATACATGTTCATTGATAAAAGTTGGATTTTTATCTTTCAAATCATAGCTAAGATGTAAGATGGACTTTATCCTAGTAGGGTTAATCTTAAGTAAAAATTTGTGGATGGGATTGAACAATTTATTAATTGTGTGCATGGAATCAAACTTATTTTAATGGATGGATTAAGCATCCATGTTAAATGCAAGTACACTAGTTTGTTGGTTGATGAAAATGTTAAGATTCATTTATATAGGTATCTCATATCTCATCTTAGATATAAATATGTTGAATAAATTAGATATTTTACCTTAGATGGTGATATTTATCATATTATTTTTGAAATAAAATGTATATCATCATTCCTTACTAGAGAATACCAGTTACTCTCCTAATAACAAAAAATATTATCCCCCATGAATGTTAATTGGATTCTCAAAGCTCATCACACTACAACTCTTAATAAGAAATAAACTTTCAATAAACAATTAGGTCACCTTAAAATCCCTTAATTTTCTTATCACAACTTTTATGAAAACTGCATTTCCTAAAAAATTATTAAATCAAACACAACAATTAAATTACATAAAAATTTTCAAATTTTCTTGTCAAGAATCCTAAAATATTCACATCACAAAAATCATAGGATAGAAGTTTAGAAAAAAATGTTTTTCTCACCTCTCAAATGAGTATAGTTTAGTTTTTTTTTTTTTCCTATTTATTAGTGCCTGTTCTCTCGTGTCTCAATATTTTTTATCACTATTTGGACTACTTTGCTCCCACTCTACCGTCATTTTCCCGCTCTTATTTCAACTTGTGTTGCCTTTGAGCCTTTTCCGGTCGCTCCCTTTCTTTTTTGTTTTTCATGAGGGTAACGTGTGCTTTTAAAGTTTGCAATAGTGGTTTGCGATGGAGCCAAAATCTAAACCCTCATGCATCTATTTCTCCCCTTTTTCACGAAAACGATGCAGTATTGCACTCCTTTCTTCTAAAAATTTGAATGTTCATATAATATTATCGTAATAAAATAATATAATTATTTAAAAATAATCAATTCAAGTAAAATAATATTATATATTAAAATAATATTTCACTAAATAAAATTAATAAATTCAAATAATATAATATATCATGCATAAAACGAATTGATTACGTAAACAAATTGTTTCATTTCAAATAAGATTATGTAAATAATATCCATGCTTAAATATATTTTTTATTCTTGTAATATGCTATTTTTTTATTTTGGTCCTTATAAAATTATATTTTACAATAATAATTCTTATAAAATTTTTCTTTTTATTTTGTTTCTTGTTATTTTGTTTTAGTCCTTATATTATACTTATTTTTCGTTTGTGTCTTTATAATATAAATATTTTTCTTTTAGTTCCTATTTTTTTTTCAAAAGAACTATCTTAAAATCAACAAAATATTTTAAGGACTAAAATAAAAAATAGATATATTGTAAATAATAAAATAAAATAACAAAAACTAAAATAAAAAATAAAAATAAAAACCATTTTAAAAATATAATTTTATAAAGACTAAAAAGGTAATATATTATAAAACTAAAAACATATATAAACCATAATATCTATATGTTTCATGGATTATGTAAAAATAAAGGAAACAAGATTTTCCATAGCAAATTTGTAAGTTCAGTAACTTTGTAACTTTTGAAGGAATTTAAGTAGGAAAGTTTCAAATAAATATTTAGATAAAAATCAATTCTGGAATGTTAAACTATAATATATTCAAATATGGTTTAATCAACTACGAAATAATGAATGTAACCTTTACGTAAATAAATACCATATTTTTAATTTTAATTTAATTGAATCAAAACTCATCTAACTAATTTTAAAATAATTTTAATAAATTTCAAGTCCTAGATTTTGGGATGTTATAACTCTCCAATACTCATTAGATGGAGAGATTTATTTTTTAGAAAAAAAAGTATTTAGTCCTAATATACTAATATTATTTATTAAATAACTATTAATGTTTTTAAATTTAAAATATTATTAATAAATAAATTTAATTTTTATATCTAAACTTCATTCATCTCTTCCTTAAACTAGTCTTGGATAGACATGATGTAGGCTGGAGTAAACATTAATAATTGTTTTTGGATTCTTTTTTTTTTATCCATAAAAATCAAAGACAATATCGAAGAATTTTTTGTCTTTGTATTCTTTATTTTAATATAACATAACGAATTGAGTTATATTCTATAAATATAAATAATATTATTTCAATTATATCTAAATTTTAGGGTAAGGTGTTTAGACTATAAAATAGAAATGTCCAAATTTGTGATGCATAGCCTAATTGGGAAACCAATCTTAATAAATATAATTTGTGATCCAACTCGTAAAAACATAATGTTTTAGATGAAAAATATAGGATTAAGGAGCCTGCACACAAACTATTAACTAAATTGAATTCATCAAATTTACATATCTCTCATGACTTAGCGAACCAAAATATTAAGACACAAGGGAGAATTTTATAAATGAGCAACAAACCAATTACACAAGTAAACTTGATCACACCTAACTAAAAATCTTAAGACATTAGATCTCATTACAAGATTTTTTTGATTTTGCTACTAATTTTAACTATCATTTAAATTAGTAGTTAAATCTCAACTAGTTAACTATTAATTAACTAGAATATTATTTTTTCTAGCTAAATTTAAGTTATATTCATTTATACTTCTTATTACTACAAATTAGCTAAAAAATAATTACAAATTTTAAAAATTTACTACAAATTAACTAAGATTATTTTCTTAACTAATTTGCTACTTATTTCATATTACCACTAATATTATAGTAATTTTGTAGCTAATTATTTTTACTAGAAATTAGCTACAAAATAACTATTGATTTTAAAATTAGCCACAAAATTATTTGGTAGAAAATTTTAAATTTTCTAATAGTGTCTATGAGTATTTCTGACGTATATGTTGCTAACTTGTTCGTTCCTAACCAATGTGGAAATTTTTATTCACACTTGCACTCCAACAATCTCCTTCTCAAGTCTGAATTTCTTCTACATTGTATATTTCCCCTCAAGCAAAAGTTTTTTTTTAGCCACAAGTATTCAACTATGACCTTAGAGCTTAACCAATTTTGTCAATATGCTCTATATACTTATAATATCATTAGAGACATGTCTCTTTACCTCCATATTACTAGGAACACTTTTAATACAAGAGATCCTTAATTATAAAACTCTATACATGGATTGGTTGATAATTCCACTTAATTCTCATTTGAGCTCATCACTTAATTGAACCATAACTTTAATACCACTGGAGCTAATCACTTGAACCATAACTTTAATACCACTGGTTAAGAATACTAGGTGAATATTGATAGTAAGCCTTTAATTCAATTTTTTCTCCCACAATTCTCACTTTTTCTTTAGTTCTCTTAGTTTCACAACTTCATCACAAATATTTGCTCACTTATAATTTCTTGCATAGATTTAATTAAATAATTTATTAGTATTTGATAAGTAATCTTTGTGAAAATAATATTCTTTTTCATCACTTTATTATTTATACGGCCAATATACTTATGTAAAGTTGACCAACAAATTAACAGAGTCCTACAAGGTGGGACTAGGCAGGGTCGTGGAATGTGCAAGGCCAGTTAAGCCATAGCCTTGGGCCAGAATTTTTTTCAATTGTTATAGTTTATATTACTTATGATTGACTATTAGTTATGATTTACCATGGCTTACTTAGACTTAGGATCGTATGATTGGATATTGCCACGTTGGAACAGAAACTAATAATTATTATAATTGGCTACTTCTGTGTTAGTTTTAGATAATTAGATAGTACTGAAACTATTGTTTCAATGCCAACTGATAGGAGAGAGTTATTAGTAACTTCAGAAAATCAAAAGGAAGAATCAACTATTTTAATGTCTTTATAAAATTGCAACGTACGAATAGATTGAATGGATTAATTATCTTTTCATTGAGATGATAAAATTGTTTGATTATAAAATTTTGACGAATAGTTGCACATATCAAAAAGCTAAAAAAATAGTGTAAAGATTAATAATTTATATTATATTAAGTCTCTATAAAAATTTTCTCTAAGACCACAAAACTTCTAGGCATGACCCTGATGTTCATTCAATGTACTATAGGAGGTGTAGTTATAAAGACAAGGGAACCAGCAAAAGTGGATTCTTGCAAATAAATTGACCAAGGTAAGACTAGTTCAATGTAGGTGTATCCAAAAGATCCCTATAGTTCAAAAAAGAAATTCAATTAAGTTCCCACTAATTATAAAGTTTTATAATGTGCACCCCCTAAAACCTATAAAATCTAACATAATACCCGTCAGGCTAAGAATTCACTAATGGAGTTGAAACGCTATCAACCAGTAAGGACCTATTTAAAAGATTTTAGAAGGGTACAAACTCCATTGAAAGTTTATAAATTGAAAAAATACTATTTAGAAATATAATAAAATTATAAAAATTTATAAAGTAATTTAACGAATTTGTCTAATTTCTTTCAAAATACAACCTACATCTGTGTAAGTGTTAATAGAGGGTTGAGTAACTTTAAGAGTGAGACGTGAGAACTTAAGAAAACACAAAATTTATAATGTGTTGTATATCTAATATTCTCAACTACCAAACGCCAACTGCGGAACCTCCAGCTCAATACACCATTCTAACACTGGAGTTAAAATTTGCAACAGAAAATTGTCTATTTTCTGGAGTTATTTTTCTTAGTCTACTTTTCGACCCATTTTTTTTAATCATGAAGACATTACAAACAATCCTAAAGTTCAAAACTGAAAGGTCGTTGATAGTTTGCAGTTTCATGATGCCAAACCAAATCAGTTATTTTAGTTTTATACGTAAGAATTAATATTTCATCAGTTGACACGTTTCTTCGAGAAGCCAACTCTAGCGTAGCCAATTGTGAAATTGTTAAAATCTCACATTGAACAAAGATATAATCAATATACTCCTTACAGACTTAAAAGTTCTTAACTTATAAGCTAAATTTGATAAAATTAAGTTAAATTTTAAATTTTAAAATAATTTTAAAAAGTCGTCAAAGTTTATTCTGAATTTGTTAGAATCACTCATATTTATCTACATTCTAAATATTATTGAGCCACCCACATTTACTCACTATGTCTAACCTTGAATGTGAAGAGATTTGTTAAAATCTTACATTAACTACAATATAACCAAATGAATATAGTCCTTATAAGACTTAAATGATTCTTTGTGACAAACTAATTTTTTCAGGTTAAACTAGACAGCAAACCTAAATTATATTATATAATATAGCTTCCGAAAGGAGGGCCGGGGTAGGGAACCCTTAGATTCAATAATTTGGAAACGTTCTTTTATTATAACCGACTCTGAACTGTCTCAAGCTTGTCTCTGGCCCCACTATTTTTTCTACAAGATCATCCTTTATGAGAAAGCAGTAGGAAAATTTGATAAGGGTCCAAGGAGACATTAAGTCAAGTCCAATCGACAAAGCAATAAATGGAAATTAATACTAATAGTTGCTTCCGTAACAGCTAAGAATCCCGTGTTATGTACATACATAATCTCACTACAAAGACAAAACACATCCCATTACTGTTAGAACAAGAGAAAAGCGAGCAAGAACCACTTGGATTAAATTCTAGTTTAATTGAACCAATTGCTAGCTTTTCACACAGTGCAGCTTCATTCCACCGGTGGAGTTGCTTTGTTTACTCAATGGACTGCTCATGTAAAAGCTTTACACTTGTAAGTATGATGCTTCAACAAAGATAAGGAAGCTTTTTCTGCCAAAAGTCGCAGTGCAGAAACCAATAGCAAATCCTAGATACCATTACAGATCATAAACCATAACAAATCCACACACGATTCATCTAACCTGCCATTTTTTAATCATAAATGGGAAACACTAGAGCAAACATTTTAATCGCTACTTACATACTATTATCTACCATACTCAGAACTTTTAATTACTTTTCTTTCTTCTTTTTGTCGCTATGACCAAGTGGATTAGCCTAAAAAGAAAAGGCTTTAATTATCTCGGTACTTTTTAGGACCGAAATTTTAATCTTCACTTTAGAGGTGAATCACTGCATACATATTATTCATTTGATCCTTCGTGGATGAGAATAGTGCTGTCTACTTAAGATGTGACCCCAACAAAATAATATATTACGCAATGAAAGCATGCAAAATCGGTTAGTGTCTATATTAGGACAATTCCTGTCTCGGAATAGGTTTGAACTTTGTCTCACAAGAGTTAACCAACTACAGAAAGAGGTCCCAGGGGAATATCTGAAAGAAAATTCAAAGGGTAATTCTGATTAAGAGTGGATAGCTGTGACCTTTCTCATAACTGGGCCAAGAGTCCCTATCTTCATTCAAGAATCCCTCATGACGTTTCCAGACTTCTTTGTCATAGTTCTCCGTTACACTGAAATGCAAGCCATTTTCCTTAGCCACCTCCAAGAACAGGTCCAATGAGTTCCCTCTTTTTGGACTTAAAAATATGGCCTCAGAAGATCCTGCTTTTGATAATAAATGTTTGACAATACGAGCAAGGTCTCTGTGGAAATCCTTAAAGAAAGTGCTGTCAAAATGACACAATCGATGTCGTAATTATAAAGATAAGAGTAGCATAAAGACCAAAACAAAAGGCAAGTCAAGCTGCATGCATGTGAATCTGCTGATGCATTTTGTACAAGATATAACTGCCTTTTGCCCACTTGAAAATAAATATGCATATCTGAACATATATCCAACTTTAAAAATTGAAACTGAAAAAGTTAACAAAAGAAAACAAAGAAAAGTAACACCATTTGCCAACCGACATCAATGTTCATTATAAAACAAAAACAAAAACTTCAACCATTTAAATAAGAGCACTATACACCTCATGCTGAATCCTTTGTCTGACTCTGATCTTTATCCAAATTATATAGGGGAAAAAATGCTATTGACATGAAATGATATTTTCCATTAAGCAGCTATATCACTAGAACTGCAAATAATATTATCATCTAAGAATGGAAAAAGGCATACAACCCAGGTAAGAAACAGTTGCAAAATCTTACCAATCACTTGCAATAATGATATCAAATGTGTCTGCAACATCAGAAGTATTATCCTGATTCCAGTGAAGTGTCATAGACTTCACAACTGTATCCCCAAATGCTCCAGAGTTGGCTTCAATGTTACGCTGAGTATCTGATGGTCATGGAAGAGCAATCTCATCCAACTAGAAAATATTTAATAGTACATTCTAAAAATGGATATTGCTGCAAGCATTCTTTTTTTAAAAGAAAGAGCTTTAGTTATTGTATTGATTACAACGGCAAAAGAAACTTCATTAAGTACAAACTACAAAGTAAGTACTTTAAATAAGTTCAGGAGTGTTCAAACCAAAAGCAGTGTAAAGGACTCTGAAACACACAAGGAGGGAGTAATACCAACAGACTACATTAGTTCTTTGAAAAAAATAATATCTGTAAGTTGATAGTTGTCGATACTTAAATGTGTCAGTACTTCCACCTATAAATGATTTTACTGATGCATCTATATACCAATGTACCAAAATAACACATCTTTGAATAACCATTTTAATCACTTGTTAACAACCTCCCCCCCTCTCCAGTGCCCCAGCTTCCATAGGGGAATGATCATGTTGATCAAGTAAACTATAGGACTATGCCTAACTCTTCCAGAAGTATAATCCTAGATTGTTTATCAAGCTTTCCCCTGCAAGCATAATCCTAGACTGTAATCAAGCTTCTTCCTGCATGCATCTCTCAATAGAACAAGATAATGAAAAATCCTTAAATGCAACAATACAATCCCACAAGTAGTTTTCAATTTTATCTTGATGCATGATGAAACCAGTATAACACGCATGATGGAACAGATCTTAACATCCAATTTGAAGTCACTGAAAATGGAAAACAGTTTCATAAGATATATTATGTGGTAATTTTCCTTCATGTTTGGATTTCCTAAACACAGTATGATTATAAATATCAGAGCCATGCATAAGACAGTGCATCAGTTCTAAATTTAATAAATACCAGAAGATTGTACATCAGTTTTGGATTTAAGGTTTTTATCAGTGTTACATGGTCCATGGTATGGTTAGGTATGTGGCAAGGAACTTTTCCAGGTACACAATACAAGATGATATGATTAGTCAGTTCATTGTTTCAGCTCAAAATTCATTTAGGGTTTGATTACTATGCATAAACTTCAAATTATAGTATTAAGTAGAAAAAATATGCATCATAAGTCAGAAAATAACAAAAGTAATTGAACAGGCACAAATCTAGCCAATGATACAAAATATGCATCATTAGTGATGCTGTGCAATTTGCACCTTCCATTCCTAATGTTCTATTGTGGTCCCAACCCTTCTCTCCCTCTTGCAGCCTTTCCTCTATGTACAGCTGCTGCCCTGGGAAGCTCCTTGACTTCCTTCTTCCTTGGCTCATCTTTCTTCTTATTCTCTATCTTTTCTTCCACTTCTATTCTTCCATCTCTTGAGTAACCCTGGAATGCTCATGGACGCATAGATTCAAATGAACCATTTTATACCAATTATTATACTAGTAAGTTATTGTTATTACTGAAAATCCAGAATTGCAAAACATTAGTTTGTTCCCTTTCTAGAAAATGTTCCTCTTCCCCAATCAAAAGGCAAAGACAAGCTGGTCACAACTCCTAGAAATAACAAAAACTTTTTCTGCTTTAAAAAAATTAAGCTAGCAATTTACTGCACAGGAATGAGAAAACTCTTGCCAAGTTTTCTATCACTTCCCAACATGTTTGTGCAGGTTGTGACATACTAGCTTTGCTTTTACAATATCTAATTAAGTGATCTTTCTCCTTTACATAAAAAAGCAAACACAACTGATAATTAAGATTTACAATAAGTGTCCATACCCTTGGACAATTACATCCATTGTCAAGAGAAGGACATATACATCTATAGAGGAGCACAACAAAATATCACAAAATTGCCACTGAAGTCATCTGACTGGTCAACTTCCACCCTCTGGTAGAACATTGAAAGCCTCTTACCAAGTTCATTTCTCACTAACCATTCTATCTGCTATGTTGACAGCAGACATCACACTGCAGTGAATAAACACTTGGCAAAATGAGTTTAAACAAGGTCTAGGAAAGAAACATATCAACTAATGATTGCATCACACATATTACCAAATTAGATTTTACATATATAAGACACTTGGCCTTTATGAAGAGAAGTTTAAAAGGAAAGAAGAAATTTGATTAAATTTATATACCCAGAACAGAAGGCACAAGAATAGAAATGGAAAAGAAAAGAAAGATTTGATTGGATAGAATGAAAAGAACAAGGAATAGGAGGGAAATCTCTCTTCCAAGGGTTTCCCCTTCACAAAGAGCTAATGCTCAATTTACAAATGACAACTTCTATCCCTCCATCCTACTACCCTTTCCTACTTATATCCAATAAACTCCTCTAACTAACTAACTAATATTCTAAATTCCCCTTCTCCCTATATCCTAACACTGTAGTACCCTTCTTCACATCCATTTTTGACAAAGATATTGAACTCCTTAAAATACAATTAATTCTCTCTTTTAAAAACATAAGTTAAGAACTATTATCATACATACGATATAACTATTCCAAAAGGATACAATCAACTACTTGTGGATTTCCATCTGAGATTACAACCTCTGATGCCTCTGTAGCAGCTGCAATAGCAAATCCAGCCAAGCCATAACCAGAACCAAGCTCAATAACTTTTTTAGACCTAGAAGAATTTAGATGCATACCAAAAGAAAAAAAAAATAATTATACCAGCAAAAAGGTTACAGAAAAATAACAGTGAAAAAGATGCTAGAAATACACAGAATAAAATCTTCAAGAAAGAAACAAAGTACAGTTTTTTCAAACCTGAACATATCTGCATGTGACAAGCAATAGTGAGCAAGAACATCTTCTGAAGGCCAATTACCTGTAGAAGACATCATGAACTTATAAACATAAACTGTGAAAAGAAAATGTCCAGAATCAAAATTAGAAGATAATGAAAATTGCAAGGCCTAGAAATGATCAACTTTAGTGTTTCATCCAAAATGTAGGAGTAGCTAACATCCAATTCATTTTCTTTTAAATAAAGGCGACTCAATGCACAAGGCTCCCACCTAGTAGGGTTTAGGGAGGGTAAATGTATGCAGTCTTACCCCAGCAAGTAGAGAGGCTGTTTCTAGGATTTGAACCTGTGATACTGCCAGGTCACAAGGTTGCAACCTTTCCATTGCACCAAGGATGTACTTAAAAAATGCACTATTTCTACATCAAGACATTTGAGAAAATTATAATGCCTCTTTTAGTGAATGAAATGAAAAATTAGCTCAACAGCAGATAAAATCTTAATTCATTTTGGCATAGAATATGGCTTAAAATAATGTATGTTTAAAAAGCACCTTATCTACATCACTACATCCAAAGTTTTGTTTGACAAGGGAAAACCAAAAAAAGATCATGTGCTAACCAAATACAAGCCAATCACCTAATCTTATCCCAAATCAGCTACTAAGACAAAGGGACCTCCTTAAAATTACAGGAGTTATGCTCCAATCAAATGCACACCAAATTGTAGCTTATATTGCACATGAAATGAAAGCGGTTCATGTCCTAAAAGTAATACTTCCCTTCAATATAGATTATATAAAACTTTGACAAAACTTGTAGCTCATGTTTCACTTTATTCTGAAATGTGTTATTCAACCTTATACTTTCAATCAAGGTTTTAAAAATCATTTGCTGACTACAATTTTTGCCACAACATCAAGGTTTTGGGCCTCTACGACCACAATTGTGGCCACTACCATAATTTTCCACAATATCAAAGATTGTGACAAAATCAAAACTGTGACCGCAATTTAAAACCTTGCTCTCAATAGGCTGACAATAGAAGAGTACAAATCATTCACAAAATCTTAGTCAACATTGACGAGAATATTTTATGCAAATGTTGTCGGTCCCTGTAACCTTAGAATGAAAAAAAAATTGTACTTGTAGTTGTGACTTGTGAGAATAACAATAGAAACTTACAGACAAGCCCAGTGTTGTCAATGTTATATCTGTTACATATCTCAAAATCACTGAGGTCAGGACAGTTGTCCACTCTTTGTCTGCATAAACAAAATACACCAATAGATAACCATTCAAAAGAAAACAAACTGTCGAACCAGAAACTTTCATGAAATGGGATTGCCATTTTACTAGTTAGAAACTAAATGTAAGGTATGATGCTAAGAAAACCAGAACCAATTTAGTTAAAAGCATGTCTGTTTTAATATAATTTACTTTCTGAAAATTATTTCCCTAATTTCTAACACAAGAAATCTGCTCAGTGGACATTGCAGAAGGTTTAGCAAACATACAATTAAAACACCAGAGCAACTTCAATTTCTTTTGCTAAAACTCATAGTTCTTTTTTTAAAAAATAAACACATAAAATTTCCACGTCATGCAGCAAGCAATGAGAAGTAACAACGAACCTAACCAGAACATAAAAACAGAGTGAACAGAAAAGGAAAATAGAAAACTGACGTCAAAAAGAGTTGAGGAGCGGCAAGGATGGGTAAAGTGTAACAAACGCGAGCATCTCTGGAGGAAGAACCGTCGCGTTTATTCGAGTCATGTTCATCGTGGATTACATGAGAAGGTATCAAGTTGAATCCATGACCGTTCCTTCTTGAAATGTGCTTAATAATGGTTTGAGATTGCTCGTCTGCGAAAAGTAGAGAAGGTGTCAGTAAGCATTTTGGAGACAAAATCGTGGAAATTCGATGCGTGTGAAAATGAGATTGCCTGAGTCTGGTAAAGACGAGCGTGAGAGAAGCGCGCGACGAAGGATTTTCCATCTCAGAGAGGAAGCTTTCTCCTTCGTTCTGTTGTCCATGGCACCTTTTGTTTTCCTCAGAAGTGGCGATTTTTTCGGTTTTTATTTTCACTTACTGGCCGATCAATATTTATTTATGAGATCTCATTATAGATATTAAATTCAGTAAATAGTCTACTCTCTGAAAGATTTTTATATTATTTTTTAATTAATATCATTAGTTTATTATTTGATTAATAATATAAATTTTTTATATTAACCATGTATAGAAATTAATTTTTTAAATTTTGAAAAAAAAAACACACACACGCATTTAGTATCTTTCAATTTTCTAAAAAAAAACACACAATTAGTATGTAAAAGACATTGACCTCTTTTTAAACAAAATGATTTTAGTATATATTAAATTAAAAACTCAAAATTTAAAATTTATTTCTATTTTATATATATCAAAGAAAAAAAATGGAGATCAACTTGTTTATTTATACTCAATTTATTCATTTTTCTTCCAATGCAAAATGAATATGGTCTTTTCTAGTAGTCTCTTCTCGTGTTTGTGGAACTTCAATTATTGATTGTCTAATACTAGTTTGAACTTGAGGGATGTGAATGACTATCAATTTGTCACTCCACCCAAAGAGTTGAGCATCATAATGATTATTTTTAAAAGTAATATTTTGAAATTGATCACTCGAACTATGAAGTTATTTTCAAGAAATTTTGCATTTCTTGATTTCAATATTAGAGTTATTAGATAGATAATAGAACCTATACCCTTTAAACTTTTCACCATATCTAATGAAAATACCTACTAATAATCTTAGGTTCTAGTTTTTTTTCTTGTGAGTTATAAATTCTTACTTTAAACAAACATTTATTCACAAATGTGGTACGTTGCAAACTTGGTTTTCAACTTTTAAATAACTTAAAAGGAGTCTTGGAGATAGTCTTAGTTGAAACTTAGTTTCATATATAAACAATTGTTTTTAGTGTTTCAAACCATAAGAATTGAGGAAGTTTTGTATTACTCCTCATACTTTTCATCATGTCAAAGTTCAACTTCTTCTCTTTGTCACTCCATTTTGATATGGAAAACCAAGCATGGTGTACTAGGCAACAATCTCATATTCTTGGAAATTTTTTGTAAGTGGATCAGGTGTCTACCATAATACTCTTGACCTTTATCTGATCTCACAATCTTAATTTGTTTTTCACTTTATTTCTCCACTTCAAACTTTAAAAGCATTCCAAGTTTCACTCTTACAACAAAATAAGTAAAGAAACATATACTATGAATAATCATCTATAAAGGTGATAAAGTATTTTGCACTACTCGCATCCATATCTAGACAACAAACATTTGTGTATGTGATTTTCAACACATTTGAGCTTCTCTTTACACCTTTTTTAGACTTATTAGTTTGGTTATCCTTGATGCAATCCACACAAATATCAAAATCAACACAAAATCCAAAGTATTAAGTACCTATTCATTTACTAATCATATAATTTTCTCAATGAAGATGTGTCACAATTTTTTATGTCACAACACAAAGGATTTCTCATTCGTGACAAATTATTTTTAACCCAATAGTAACATGCATATAATTATAGACAATGTCATTTTGTAAATTAATAGAGTAAAGATTATCATATTTATTTGACAAAGTAAAACCATAATATAAAAAATTAAAAGAAAAAATCCAAAGACACGAGTCTTGAAATAGAAATCAAATTTTAGAAAAACTAAGAACATAAAATGTCTTTTCTAAATAGAAAATGAAACCATTACTTAAAACTAAACTACACATCCCAATGGTCTTTATATCTGAACTCATCTTGTTTCTTGAGTAGACACATTATTAACTTTCCACTAGCCTCCTTAAGTTTCTATACACTACAAAGTATTGGAAACATGGATTGTAGAATTAGAATCAATATACCATATGTGTTATGATTAACACTAACCATAAAGCAAAGAAGTACCTTTCTTGTTTAGCTAATTCTTAAACTTTAGGTGGTATTTCTTCACGTGTCTTTTCTTTTTGCAAAAGAAACACTTTGACTTTTTTCTTTATAACTGACTATGCAAGAATTTTTCCTTTGTGATTGACATAATTCCTTCTGCTCTTTCCAAAAGTAGTAAGTTCACCCTCTCAACCCCTCTTCCATTGTCAACCTTTTCCCTTCTTAGACACATATGGTCAATAGCTTATTAATAGACCACTGATGCTTATGTTTGTTATAAGAGATCTTAAAAGGGGCATATTGCATATGTATGATGCCCAACATGTAGTGTACCAAGAAGACTCTAACATGATAACCTCTAAGGCTTTTAGTTAAGCCATTATTTCCGTTATGCACATGATGTGATCCTACACACCTCTTATCTTAATGAGCTTCATGGATGAGAATTGCATTATAAGAGTACTAGTAAGAGATTTGTTAGATATAGTGAATTGCTTATCAATAAAATTTAAAAGATCTTGACCTTATTATGCTAGTTGACAAAATCATGAATGTCAACATATATTTTAGTCTTTATGAACATTACAAAGAGATGATTAGACCTCTCCCATTTTTCATAAAGATCAACAACATCTAAAGTGATAGATTGTTAATACTTAGTGGTTCATCCTTCCCAATGACATAATCATATTTAACAACCCCAAATGAAGAAGAATTTGTTCCTTCCAAACCTTATCAATCATCCCTAAATTCAAGAATATCACACTTAACATTAAAAATATTTACAAGTTGAAAAATTGTAAGGTTCAAATACACAACTTCACTATTTATAATTTGAGACTAAAATAAATGGCATTTTTAACCAACATAAATCACGACTTAATCTATGAATCTAGTGATATAAAACTTGTTTATGGGAGAAAGTCCTACTTAATTAGACTCATCATGTAACATTATAACAAAACTATCAAACTATGTTCCCTATCTTAATTCTTGTGAGTAGATTAAGAAATATAATATGATATTTCATCCTAATTACACATACAAATATAATAAAATTCTTGTAGGTAAATTTTATTGCATTACATATTATTAATTACAGTTAATTTTTTTAATGTGATTCTAAAATTTAATATATAATCCTAATTAATTAAAGATATCATAGCTACTCTATAATTTATTAACATTATATTAATCACTTAACATTAATTAGTTTCTAATGAAAAGCTAAATATTTGCATAACATTCTCAATAAAGTAAACAAATTAAATAATAATGCATAAATATCATTTAACAAAATTTTTCATGTATAATTACAACAAAATTCATAATAAAAAATGATAGATGCATATAATTATTTAATAGATTATAAGCACTAAACCATTAATTCTAATGTATATAAAATATTTAACTTAGTATTTCATGCTTAAAGAAATAAAACAAAAAAGAAATACAATTTTAACATAATTAATAATTCATACACATTAAGTTGTATATGTGCACTTCAATACACTCAATGTCTTTTAACTTTAACACCTTAGTGAACACTTAGTTGATTATAGTATTATGGTTGTGTTATTTGTTACTCTTAAGATCGTGGGTTTAAATTTCTCCTACACCTATACACAACTTGCACCACAACATTATATATATAAATTAGATAACTCCATAATTTCCAAAGCATTTTTAACACCAAAATCAATGTTTTTGGTATATACCATATTATCCTTCACTAGTATACCAAAATCAACATTTTAAATCATGGATAACTTAGTCAAACAATTTACATTTAATTTTTTATTTTGATTTGAATTATAAACCTCTAAAACAAAAATAATTTAAAATTTCAAACATAACAAACACCAAGCAAGGCAAAGGTAAAAACAATGTTTTGATACCAAATGATAAATATTAATAGTGATATAAACATGCTAATGACTAAAAACTCATATAAAATCCAAGAGGAAGTGTAATTGAATTGGAGCACTTACCTTTAGTCATGGCAAAAATGACTTTGTACACACATAGATCTATCTGATTTTAGCTTTCTAAGCTCTTATTCACTTAAACATGGTGTTTTATTTATGAAAAGAGGAGCAAATTGACTGACTCAGAACTAATAACAATATGTTGAATTTATAAAATTCTACCCATCATAGAATTCAACCAACGCGAGCAAAGTGTGAGAGCATGATAATCAAAATTTTCACATACAATCAAGTTGTAATAAATAATGGTTTGAATAAAGATTGAAAATGGACCACTTTCAATAATCAGCATCCTAATATGTTCTTAAAATGTCAAAATTGAAAATAAAAATCAGAAACTTTCAACACCAAGTTCATTATTATCCAACATTTCATTACATTTATGTGAAAGATTACTACAAATTTTACTCTCAACTTCTACACATATTGAAGAATCAAGATTTATATAGATGTAGATGAATAACATTTTTTTTATTATATATAAATAATTGAGTTTAATTTCTATACATTGTTAATATAAAAAAATTTTATACATACATCCAATAAAATTTTATCTTATTGTCATATCATACTAATAAATACGATGAAGCAAAATAATAGATAAATTTATCAACAAAGATTTGTTCAATTGGTAAGGGACAAATTTATATCCACAAAGATGTAAAACTAGTAAAAACAAGCTCTAAATATAACTGAGCCAATTTGATATAGTCAAACCTAAGAAAAGCTAGTCTTAAAACAATTGGGCTTATTTGGCTTCGCCAAACCCAAAAAAAGCTAGCTTGAAAATAATTGGAGTTATTTGGGTTAGTTAATAAAAAATAATTGGGTCTATTTTGTTCGATATTAACTTTTTTATTATTTTTTAAATTTTTATACATTTTTAAACAAATAAGTAGGTTCAAATTGACTTAGTCTATTAGGCCACTAGGTCGGGCTAGGCCAGTAAAAAGCTAGCTCACATGAAATTTGGGTCGAATTAAGCGACCTATTTTGCCACCTTTACAAGGATGTACGATAGAATCTCCCTACCAATGTGAGAACCAATGAGTAATCTTAAGTACTTTGGTAAGTACCTTGACCTTGATAAACTTGAGATTCAATTCACCTAAACTTTCTTTTTATAAAAAAAATCTTTTCTAATTTTTTATGTAAAATTAGTAAAGTTTAATTTCTATCATTTATGTACAGTTAATATAAACTTTTTTACATTATATCAACTAATAAAAAATTATTATTAGTATAATTTTTAAGATAATTATTATAAAGTTAATAAATTTAACATATATAGACAGTTTTTTTATTAGATAACATAAAAATTACTTACATTATGAGTGCATACATTATTTACAAAATCCTATATAATTCCAGAGTATATAAATAAAGCTCAACATAATTTTGCTACTGCTGCAACTTTATAATTAAGTCACTTGTAACTCAGGAAAGAGGGCACCCTTCAATTCTGATCCCATGAGCAGTTGGACATGAAGCTAATGGGCATCCATCCGGGTCACTGCCCCACCATTTTAGGTTGATCTGTTCCATCCCCAAACAAATGTAAAGCAAGACTCCCATGAAGGCTAATCCAGCATCAAGTCCCCCAGATAACACATAGTTGTGTCGACTCCACCACCCACGATTATAGCGGTAAGCAATAAACCCTGAGGCAAATCCAACAAGAACCCAACTAGTGTAGTTCACTGGTGTACCTGGAGGCATTTGAGCCACTCCTGTCAAAATCACAGGAATATTGACTAGTCTAATCCATTGTTTATTTGGAAAGGCCTTGTGTGTTAGCCAAACTAGGATAGGAACAATAACCCCTGCCAAAAAGAACCAATTGATGGCCAAGTAATGTCCAAGATCTCCAAAAATCCTACGAGGCCCTATCAAGCCCATTATCACGGATGCATCATAGAATACGTGATCACTCGGGCAAGTCCATGGGCTACCTGCTGGAAGCAACTCTCTATCGCATATATTTGGAATAGTGTTCATGAGCCACCAAGCTGTTACTGAATGCACCAATGCAGATATAGTGGTGCCAAGTATCTGAATAAAAGGGAATAACGCAAGCAAGGGAATGATATTACGTACTTCACCAATCAGAAGCTAAATAGAAATAAAAAGGAAAAAAGATACTTTCAACCATGTGAAGAGAAATGTGTCCACGGTCCTCGCATCAATCTTTATATGATATGTAATCAAACTTTTCAACTTACAACAAAAAATTAAAAATGTAATCAAACTTTTCAACTTACAACAAAAAATTAAAAGTACTTAGACTACATCTCATGTAGAAATTAGTCGAGACCATAATAATTTTGGACCATGTAAATGATATCTCCTATGTGAGATATATGCATAAAGTGGACCATTTAGCAAAGATGTTACAGTGGGACCACAATGACTTGCATGAGAGTATATAGAAACATGTAATTATAAATTTGTATAAGTATCATTAGTCAACATAAACATTCACTTTGGTCTGACTTGTTACTTCTAGGGAGATTGGGAGTGCAAACCTGTGCCATGAACATTGCTCTAGGAGGAATCTTCATGTAATGACCAAGCTTGAAGTCTTCCAAAAAGGAAATTCCTTGTTTCACACTCCCATTCCCATACACTTTAAACAAGATGTTAGCAATAGGGTATCCCGGATAGATGTATCCAATTATATACTCTGTTATCACATTCAAAGCCGGTGCCTTCCCGGGAATAGAAAAAAATGTTAGCGTTACCAATTTGATAATACAAGAGATAATATCAAATACTTCCAGTCATATTCAGTTCAGGCACGAGAGGTAACATAGCACCTATACTTTTGAAAGCTTTCAAATTAAGTTTAGCCAAGTCTGTGATGCAATGACAAATTTAGTTATAGCAGTAGAACTGCTAGTGTGGCAGTTTAAAAACCCCTAGATTAAATTTGAGTTGAGTATAGCTCTAAGGCAGAGAATCCAACAACCCATAAATTTTGTCCTACTTGTTGCATCTGTAAAATGTTGTATCTCAAAAGTTCTATCAATTTTATAAGAGGAGTGAGATTATGCTAGTAACATACTTCTCTTAACACACTCTTTATTATTGGTTGAAATTTATTAAAAACTATAAAATCATAATTGTAGCTCATAAATTTTGTAATTTTTAATTTCCATAAATTTCAACTAATAATAAAGTGTGCTTTCAACCTTTTTCATTTTATACAGGAAATTGCCACTAAATAACCAAGAGTACAATATGTATTTTATTGCATAAACCTGTACCTGATTTGTTGTGGCTTTGATTACTCCAATAGGAAGTGTGTACAATATGGCAACTCCACAGGCCAATACCACACCCCACCATGGCAGCTGGAGTTGGTTGTCATAATACTCACACATAAAAATAATTGTCATGATGTTGAACAGAAGAATGCAAACAAACCACCATTCAGGAACTTGCTTATAATATTTCCTCATAAGCTTTGTGTGTATGTCTATCTTCTTCTCTTGGAAAGCAGACTTGCTTAGTTGCAATATTTCACTGCACCATTGAAACTCTTATTTCAACCACATCAACACAGTATATTTACCGAATTTTCAAAGATATAAAAGCGTGAAACTTGCACCTCCCATGAAAGAGCAATACATGTACAAGGGTTGCAGTAAGACAAGCAAAAGCAAAGCCATATGCCATAGCAAAGTTGATGCTAAAGTAAAGAGGGCCCTCACGCTCATAAGCCTCCAAATCAAGGTGAAAGTTGGAGTCTAGAATGTTTGAGATGTTGTACTTTTTGCCACTGGACATGAATAGATCATCTGAAAATATGGGAAATCTTCTTGCCTTGTAAATATTAAGCCAATAAGAAATGGGTGTAAGGACGTATATGAAAATGACAAAACCAGCAGCAATATTAACCGTGGCAAACCATGGACTAGCCAGAGGGCTGCCAAGGTAAGCACATACACTGGACCAGTCAAAACCAACAACCCCTACTCCGAGTCCACGCAGCCCTGAACCTAACTGTTGTGCTATAACAGAAGTGGGAAACATCCAGCATATCCAAGAAAGTGATGTTAACATAGGGAACAAGTGGCCTGGTAAGACATAATAAGCAAAACTACAAACAAATGTTATCAGGAAGAACTGATTCCGGGTTAAACCACCCTTTGGCCTCTCCTCTTTCTCGTGCAGCACCCTGACATCCATTATTTTGTTCAAGAATTATCAAATTGATTGCATAACATGGAATTAGAAATGAAGACAGTAAAAAATCCCATCATTTATATTACAAGTGACAAATTGCTCAATAGAAAAGTGCTAACATGATGTTCTTTATTATAGAGAGAAATCTATGCAAGTCCCACTACATGAGTGAGCTTAGTGTGCTTCATATACATTTATTCCAGTAAGAGTATGTTTCTAGCTCCAAAAACAGAACAAAATTTGGTGTTATCACATCACTGATTGACAATTGGTTAGTTATTCTCACATAGTTGTGTGACAACATTGCTCTTGCTACTGGAGTGGCATGATAGCCTAAACCCAACTACAGTGAACAACATTTTAACAAGCGTGGAAAATTTTTAATTTGCAATAAATGCAATAATGCCACACTACATCAATTTATATATTTTTGAACGAAAAAAAAAATTCATGCAAAATAGTATTATTCTTTTCAGAGTTTAATGGGTATACATTGTTAATATAATTTTTTTTTTTACATTGATCAACTAATTAAAAATCATATTTTGTATGATTTTTAAAATAGTTATTATCAAAATCAACAAATTTACTAAACATGGTAATTTATAATTGGATGAATGTGTAAAATATTTGATAGCGTCCATACCTATTTTATTTTCTTTTTTTTTTTGTACTCCTATTTTTATTCTTTTAAAGGGGTAAGTTTTTCCTTTTAATTTATGTAAACAGTTCAAAACCATATGATAAGCGAGTAATGAAACAACTGATGTGATAATGCAATTAAATTACGTGATGGTTTATTAAACAAACTCATAATAGAAGAGATCAAGAAACCAAAAAATCTAGGAAGCAGACAATAATATTACAACATAGTTGGTATATATTATAAAGTAGAATACTTAATTTGAAACTAATTTTTTACTCTCTCAATTAAATATTTTTAATTTTCTTATATTTATTTGTAAATTATATTTCAATAATTTAAAAAAAATTGTCGAAGGTTAAAAATAATTCAATATCATAATTTAAATTTATTGAAAATCTAAAATATAATTTATATATTTAAAAATATTTATTTATTAAAATTTCAAATTTTAATATATTATATATATACTCAAAAAACACTTATTATATATTTTAGTTATAAAAATAAACATTTATTCGATGAAATGTTCATGTTCGCCAGTCAACATTCATGCCATGGCATGGGTAATAAAACAATAATGTGGTTGTCTATATACCTGAAAAGCGAGACCTGAACGAGATTTTGGGGCCACCACATGGCAGCGGGCTCAACCAAGTAGCGACGAAAAAGCCCGGCCCAAGAAAAGCCCAACAAGTGGGTAGACAAAACCACGAGCCAGCCCACAAACATGGATATCTCTCTGCCATAGAACACTTTGACTATGCTGACGAAGTGGATGGCGTAAACGCTAGCTGCCCCCGAATTGGCGAAGATGGTGATGAGCACGTGTTCCTTCACGTTGAACTTTCCCGGATTCAGTGTGAACTCCCACCTCGTCCCCTTCATGAACACGCGCTCCGTCACAGTCGCTGCCATCAGATGCCCCACCGGCACCACCGCGATCTGCGCCGAGATCGCCGTCACCGAGAGTGGCTCCCGCCGGTACCAGAAAAACTGGTTCAGGAACGAGAGAAGGGCGCAGGCTAGGGTTCCGAGGAACCATGTCCGGAAAGTGAGGACCGGCAGCGACGGATCGTCGTTGACCGGAACCGTGAGTGCTACCTGCTCGATCGGAGAATCCTCGCAGCCGTGCTCGTTTTGAACTGGAAATGAATGCAAAAACGCAGCGTTTTAGTGATATGGAAAAGAGAGAAAAAGTTGGATGGTCGCGAATCACAATGAAGGTGCATACGCAGAGGTTCGCTGATTATTTCTTGATCACTGGCCATTTTCTAGCTTAACCTGCTATCTGCCTCCAATATTTTGAGAAAGATTTGGATGGACATTATATTCACCTAAGCATTATAAAATAATAATAAATTAAAAAATATTATATATTCCATCACGTTTTGTCTTTCATGCGACCTCCTTCTCTCATGCCTTTGTCACTCTGCAATTCATGGATCTGCATTCACAACAATGATTGGACAAAAGTGGAGCTGTGGAGGGATCAGGTTTATGACTAAATTTTCTAACGATTATGATGTGGTTTATGTTGAAAGTAGTTGTTCCCTTCTAGTCAGTTATAAAAGCCATAAGAGATATCCAACAAACCTCTTATGATTATGCTTATCAATATGAAAATGGATTTTCACCTGGGAAACTAAATCAAAATATTTCTCCAGAAAATTTTTAATTAAAAATTAAGATTGATTGCTGTCAATTAGCAGGAGATATCTGGAATATATTGTTAAATATAATTGTTCTCGATCTTTCAATATAAAGAATTTATTACTTCCATAAACTATAGGTAGTAGCATGACAAGGAACACAGACATTGATGGAAAAAAACAATAAGACTTATCCAATGATATCAAAAACAATAAGACTTATCCAATGATATCACAACGTAGTATATATAAATTTTTGTCTAACTTGTAAGAATTTCTAAGGAGTAACCACGAATAAGAATGATGGTAACAATAAAAAGAATCACACAAGAGACACCAATATTTTTAACGTAGAAAAATTTCTCAACGTGAGAGGTAAAACCCACGGATTATCCAGACCAAAGAAATCAATCCACTATGATCAAATACGAGTACAAGACTGTTCAATCAAGAGCACAAATTTGTGCATATAATCAACCAACTCAATCAAGTAACAAAGCTTGCAAATGGAGAGCAAGAAACGAGAAACAAGAAAATGGAGAACTCACAAAATCGTGCTATTGTACAAGCACTATGTCTCACACCATAGACCTCCAAATCAAGATCTGAATGATCAAGAAGATATCGTGATTTTGACGTCGTGCTGATCTGTGCAGAAATGAAAGTAGAACTCTTTCTCTCTTTCTCTTTCTCTTCTCTCTTTTGGCTGTGAAAATCCACTTTCTCTCAATCTCCCAATCTAACTTTTTCTCCTCTTATAAAAAAAACCTAGCGGGCTTAAGAGTATTAGGTTTTTGTCTGCATAGTTGGGAGCCCAAAAATAACCCAACATATCTCCCCCATCACAACTATGTGGAGGTAATCGCCAGTCCGACGATCTCATAACAAGCTTCAAACTTCCCTCTTGGAATCGCCTTGGTTAACATGACTGTCACAGAATAATCAATGTTCGTCTTGAACAAAACCAAGTTCTGTCTTGGTAGTGGACAAAACAACACACTTATGCAATTTAGATTGCCAAGCCTTTTGTCTTTCTTCACTCTCCATGGACTCTTGGTAAATTCAAGTTCTTCTCCATCTGTCAAGGTCACGTACTCATTAGAAGTATACCTTGTAAATGATTATCTCTTCCTATTAGACTTCTTGAGTTGGACTGGAGGTGGTTCAGGAGCATCACCGGATTCTCAT
Organism: Mucuna pruriens; assembly: GCA_025330945.1. Taxonomy (NCBI): domain Eukaryota; kingdom Viridiplantae; phylum Streptophyta; class Magnoliopsida; order Fabales; family Fabaceae; genus Mucuna; species Mucuna pruriens. The sequence goes on along the minus strand of JAENHJ010000528.1, from coordinate 1,048,790 downwards.
CTTGTGACATCTCTTGCTCCTCTTCAGCATCATCGTCAAGAGGAACATCAAAGTCATCTCCAAGTTGTTGATCACCATGATTATGATGCTCACCATTTGAGTTAGTGTCCTTCCAGGTCTTTTCTAGAATTTTTGTCTTTTTATTATTTAAATATATTTTATTTCTGGAATAAGAGGAATGCTAAAGGCAAAATAGTCATTTCACACTTAAAAACTTTAAAAAAACTAGAAAATCACATAATCCACAATCATATTTTAGAATTTTTGTGAAATATTCAAGTGAAAGCACTTTATTAATCTTAGAAGTTGAGAAAATGATATAAGAAAATAAGATGTTTTAAATATTTTAATATTAAATTATAAAATTATTACAGAAAATACACTTTAAAAAACTAATTATATAATTTATATTTAATTAAAGATTTTCAAGTATAATTGTACTAGTTAGTCTCTCGCATTTGGGACTCAAAGTCGAGGAGTCGGCCGACCGATTTAGGAAACTAACAAAAGTACACTGAAGTAACTAATGCTTGTAGAGAACGCCACCTAACCAAAGCATGGGATGAAGTGCATTGCTCAAGACTTGAAAACTATGCTACATCCCTCCCTATTGATAGGTACTCAAGAGCTAGAAATAGGGAGGGGGACAAGATCTGATAAGTCTCATCAAGGGAAACCAGCATCAAGGAGAGGAATGAAGGGTATAAAGGACAAGGCCACATAAGGAAAATGGATGAACAAACAAAAGGAGAGAGAAAAATCATAGCGGTGAACATGGTGCCCACCGTGAGATCTCGAGAAAACTTTTCCTAATACCCACAAGTTTGAGAGAGCAAGAGCGAAAGAAGTGAAGAAGGAGTGAAGGTGATCTCGCTTGTAACCAAGAACCAAACATGTTCTACTAACAAGGGTGTGGAAGATACCTTGTAGAGGCTACTCCGTATAGTAGCCTCTCTATAAGAAAGGAGTGATGAGCAATCACGGCTTAGTGCGAAGGCAGTAAGACATCAAATGAAGGTAGAGGAACAACATCGCCAAACTGAAGAGCGACATCTCAAAGCTATGAAGATGGTCGAGTAGAGGGAAGAGGAGCTTCGTCAGTAGTTGATTGTCACAAAAGCACCTGTAGAAAGGGCTGGGGGACCAACGCGAGAGGTGGTGGACATCTATGCATTTTAGGGACAACCTTTTAGCGAGGAGATCGACAAGACCCCCATTCCAACCAACTTTCAAGAGTTGGTGTTGGACCTGTTTGACGATACTCAAGATCCACATGCTCATCTGTAAGTCTTCCAAACTTAGATGTATATCAATGGAGGGAACGATGCCCTTAGTTGTAAGCTGTTCCCAAGTACTCTGAAAGGAGTGGCCATGCAATGGCTGTCGGCCCTCCTTGCTCAAACCATTTGATTATTCAAGGACTTAGCCGTCTTGTTCGTTTTGTAGTTCGCGACTAACAAGGAAAAATGACTAGAGGTGGCCGACCAACTCGGTTGGAAGACTTGCAGATGAGCATGTGGATCTTAAGTGTCGTCAAACGGGTCCACCACCAACTCTCGAAAGTTGGTTAGGATGAGGGTCTTGTCGATCTCCTCGCTGAAAGGTTGTCCCCAAAATGCATAGATGTCCACCACCTCTTGCATTGGTCCCCTACCCCTTTCTACAGCTGCTTTCGTGACAACCAACTACTGACAAAGCTCCTCTTCCCTCTGCTCGACCATTTTCATAACTTCGAGATGTCGCTCTTCAATTTGGCAATGTCGTTCCTCTACTTTCATTTGATGTCTTACTGCCTTTGCACTGAGCCATGATTGCTCATCACTCCTTTCTTGTAGAGAGGCTACTATACGGAGTAGCCTCTACAAGGTATCTTCCACACCCTCCTTAGTAGAACATGTTTGGTTCTTGGTTACAAGAGTGATTACCTTCGCTCCTCCTTCACTGCTTTCGCTCTTGCTCTCTCAAACTTGTGGACGTCAGGAAAAGTTTTCTCGAGACCTCACGGTGGACACCATGTTCACGTCGGGAATATTATGTCCTGGATCCCTCTATGATTTTTCTCTCTCCTTTTTTTTGTTCATCCCTTTTCTTTATGTGGCATTGTCCTTTATACCCTTCATTCCCCTTCTTGACGCTGGTGTTCCTTGATGAGACTTATCAGATCTTGTCCCCCTCCCTATTTCTAGCTCTTGAATACCTATCAATAGGGAGGAGTGTAACATAGTTTCATCTAAGCCTTGAGCAATATAGTTCATCTCATGCTTCTATCAGGTGACATTTTATGCAAACATTAATTACTTTAATATACTTTTATTAGTTTTCTAAACCAACCGACCAACTCCTCAACTTATTGAATCCCAAATACACGAGGTCAATCGATACAAATAATATAGAATCGGTCCAACCAAAAGTCAATTACACATGTCCCACAAATAATATAGGTTTAATGTTGTTTTTATCTTTTGATGGACGATTTTAGTCTTCTAAGTTATTATACAAATTGGCCATTAAATATCATATAATTTCCAATCAAATTATACCGTGACAATCATTTGTCAACCGAAAAGTCTTAAAATATCGATATCAGGATGACGTGGTAAATAAAAAATAACAAAATATTAAAAATTGCACAATTGAAACTTGTACCGAAATCCAAAAATGTATATTTATATTATTTAATAATTATAAATATAAAATATATATAATATATGATTCATAAGTTGTATTGATTCCATATGTTATTTAGTGGTTTAAAAATAAGTTTTAGAGTTTTTCGATTTGAATTTAAGGTTCGTCACTTTGTTAATATTTTCTCTTTTTTTTAGTTTGCCATGTTTCTGCTTTTTATTTTTTTTATTTGCCACGTTATTATACTACTATCAGCATTTCGAGAGTTCCCATTAACGGGTTTAACAAATTACAAGAGTCATATTTTTTTTTACTATTCTCCGTCAGAACATTTAAAACTACTCAATGCTACATATATAGTATAAACAACAAAGTATTTCCTTTTCACTTCTGCCTTTTCAATTTCATTTCACTCTTTATTATTTCTTTTTATTTTCACTTTATCTTACATCTTTCTCTCTAAGTTGCTTTCTCTTTTTCCTTTTTTTTTTTTCATTCTTTCTTCTTCTATATGTACACGGGCGGAGCAAGTTTCTATTTCAAGAGAGAAAGATATAAAAATATAAGAAATAAATTTTATTTAATGAACATATAAACATTAAATTTTATATAAAATATTTATAATTATTTTTTTAAAATGATACAAAAATATATTTAAAAAATATATTTATGTAGTGGATAAATTAAATATATTTTTTGAAGATTCAAATTTATAACCATCAAGTCATCCAATTGTTATAATTATAAACTATAAATTTTTTCTGAAAAAATTCTATTGTATTATAAAAATCTATTAAATTAGAATGAATTGGATACTAATTGTTATTATTTTTTTGGCAATAGTAATTAATATCTATTAAAGAAAAATTTTCTCACAAATTGTTAAATATAAGATGAATGTTACGTGGTGATAGAATAAGAAAATATTTGTTAGTATATTTTAAAGTTCTGAATGTCAATTTTTTCCTCTAATTTTTCCTTCTCTTTTCTTTTCCATTCCCTTATTTAAACACTCATGCTCTCCCTCCCTTTTCTAACTTTGACTCACTCCCTCCTTTCCTCCCTCCACCGTCACCGCCACTACCACACTGTGCCGCCTCCTTTCCCTTCCTCCATCTTTTCCTCTCTTCCCACCACCTCCACCTCCACCACCACCACCCTCCTTTCACTCCTTTCTCTTCTCCCTTCCCTTTCTCTTCTTGCCTCCCTCTCTTCTCCCTTCTCTCTCTTTTTCCTTCTCCATCACTCCTTCCTCCCTCCCCAACCACCAACCAACTTCCACCGTCACCCATCTATTTAAAAAAAAATAAAAAATAGTGACTGATTTAGCGACTGAATTATTAAAAAAATAAAAATAACGACCGATTTAGTGACCGAATTATTTAATATAAAAATAAAAAATAACAACTGAATTAACGATCGATTTTTTAATATATAAATAATTGAAAATAAAAAAGTCATCGTATTTAAAAAATAAAATGACGACTGACTTAGCGACCGAATTTTTTTAAAATGATACAAAAATATATTTAAAAAATATATTTATGTAGTGGATAAATTAAATATATTTTTTGAAGATTCAAATTTATAACCATCAAGTCATCCAATTGTTATAATTATAAACTATAAATTTTTTCTGAAAAAATTCTATTGTATTATAAAAATCTATTAAATTAGAATGAATTGGATACTAATTGTTATTATTTTTTTGGCAATAGTAATTACTATCTATTAAAGAAAAATTTTCTCACAAATTGTTAAATATAAGATGAATGTTACGTGGTGATAGAATAAGAAAATATTTGTTAGTATATTTTAAAGTTCTGAATGTCAATTTTTTTCTTAAAAAATATCCATTTCTTATATACTGTTCACCCTATTAGTAAGCGTAAATAAATAATTTTTAATTTTAAAATTAATTTGTTATCAAATTAATATAAAAGAAGGTTAATATAGCCATTTGATTGAAAATACAATCATTTGAAATAATAAATTGTAAAAAAATTATTAAATAAAAAATCAATGATACTCAAATATTTTGTCTAAGAAATATATAATTATCTTTACAATAAAAATTATAAAAAAATAAAAATAAAATATTTGTCTAAAAAAAGTCATTCATTATCTTTACAATAAAAATATAAAAAAAACAAAATATTTTAAAAAAATATAAATAGTGCTTAAGTATTATAATTTTTATAATAAAAGTTATAATTCAATATATATATATATATATATATATATATTCAAATTTAATTTAAAAAAATCAGGGAGCAAGACCCCTGTGCATATGAATAGCTCCGTCGAGCTGTGAAAGTTGGTATAAAACAAAAGTCATACCACATCCTCTTGCATCATTCCTGCCCCATTCTTCTTCTTCTTTTTATTTCATCTGATCCAATGGTATTGATAGAGAAATAAAAGATACTCACTCTCAACAATAGATTTTCCCATTAGATATCTTCCACACAAAATGCTCTGATTTTTAAATTCGGTGCTCATCTACAAAAATAAAAAATAAAAACTTCTCAGTCTCATTCTTAAAGTTTTTTTTTGGATAAGTACACATGTTTCTCTTCAGGGGTTTCTTAATTACCTTTTCTTCATCCATAATTTCCTAGTAAATAAGATTTTTATAATTATTTCTTTAAATTACTATATATAATATTTTTTATATTTATCTCTTACAAATTTTTTCATCAGCGGAACATATACAAATTATCAAATATATACGAGTTATTCAACCTATATATACAGGTAATAATAACTATTATTTCACTATTTTTAAAAATTTTGTTTTTGTAATACCTTAAATATGAGTTGTTCATACTTTTCACTAAAAAAAAATATTATTTAGCGACCGATTCTAGGCGTTGCTAAATAACGATGTTAAAAAATGAATTTTTTTTAAAAAAAATTAGTAATTGATTTAGCAACTGAGAAAAAGTAAAAAATAAATAAAAAAATAGATTAGCGACTGAAATAACGACAAAACCAAAATGACACTTTTGCGATCGAATTAATCATTGAAATTTAGAAAATAAAAAAATAAAAAATATATTAGCAACCGATTTAGCAACTGAGAATAAAAAGTAAAGAAAATAAAACAAAAAATATAAATTAGCGAATAGGGGAAGGACAAAAAGGATTATCTTTTGCGACTGAATTAGCGACCAAATTTAGAAAATTAAAAAATATAAAAATAAATTAGCAACCGATTTAGCGACCGAAAATAAAAACAAAAAATAAAAATATATATTAGCGACAGAATTAGCGACGGAATAGAAATTCAGAACTAAAAAATAAAAAAATAATTTAGCGACTGACTTAGCGACCGATTTTCAAATTTTCGAAACCCTTTTCCCTCTGATTTTTCCTTCTCTTTTCTTTTCCATTCCCTTATTTAAACACTCTTCCTCTCTCTCCCTCTTCTAACTTTCACTCACTCCCTCCTCTCCTCCCTCCACCGCCACCTCCGCTACTACCACTCTGCCGCCTCTTATCCCTTCCTCCATCTTCTCTCTATTCTCTACCCTCCTCTCTTCCCACCACCATCACCACCACCACCCTCCTTCCACTCCTTTCTCTCCTCCTTTCCTTCCACTCCTTGCCTCCCTCTCTTCTCTCTTCTCTCTCTCTTTTTCCTTCTCTCTCACTCCCTCCCCAACCACCAACCAACTGTCATCGCCACCCATCTATTTAAAAAATAAAATAAAAAATAGTGACTAATTTAGCGACTAAATTTTTAAAAAAATAAAAATAACGACCAAATTAACGACCGAATTATTTAATATAAAAATAAAAAATAACGACTAAATTAGCGATCGATTTTTTAATATATAAATAATTGAAAACAGCCACCTAAAGGAATTCAGTCGCTAAATTGCTTAACCACTAGGTTTTCGCAACGGAAAATATTCGATCGCTAATTCCATCGCTAAGTCTTTTAATGACTCAAATCTAATTTTAGTGATATTTTTTAGCTTTAGAGACCGATTTCTTTGGTCGCTAAATATGAAATTTTTTGTAGTGTTTATATCTGGTAGATTTTTTCATTAGCTTTGTAAAATATATACAAGTTTAACCTATACATGCATATAATAATAATAATAATTGCAGTATTTTTTTAAAGTTTTCTTTGATAATATCTTGCATTTTATCAAATTTACACCTTTATAAACAAGAAAATAAATAATGTATTAATAATTTAAAATAGTTGAAGGTAAAATGGTTTTACACTGTCATCCAATCATAATTTATTTAAGATATTATATAAATGTAAGTTTGTTGACTTTTATAATATATATTAAAATTTATATTAATAATAATTTATGATTGAATCATGATGTAAATTGTGTGGTGATTGTCAAATTTTTTTATAAAAAGAAGTTGAACATTTTGAATGACAAATATATCATCTAAGACTTTATTCAATAATCATTTTTTTTTTAAAACAGGTACTTTACGAGTTAAAATAAAACTTTATATTTGTTATTATATTAATGAGATTTATAAGACTAATCATTTTCTTTTAACACGTTGGACATACAGGATTATCGTGAACTTGATGTTTCCAGTTTCAATGATCATAACCTACCTTAAAACAAATTCAAAACTAATACCTGATTGTTTTCCGAATTTCTTGCAACTTATTATCTAAATTTAAAAGTCCATAGCTCAGATGAAGTCATTAGAATTAGCAACATGTTAATTCCCATAACTTTCCTCTCCAAAGCCATTGATTCGAGGCAAAATTGAGAAACAAGATTGAATGTGTACTAAACAAAACTTGTGCTCCTTTACAAAATTCAATAGCTAAAATCACTTATTAATCATATCCTTTATCATCTATATGTTTGAAACTTATTTAGATATATCTTTTGGTGTTGTATTTTGAGTGATATGGTCCTAACTTAATTATACTCATCATTAAAATGGATGAATAATTGATTGTTGTTCTCAGCATGTAATTGACATAATGTTTAATTAGACTTAATCTCATGCTATAGGTAATGATTGTTTTAATTTAGACTTAGTATTTATCTTCATATGTGGATTTATTTTCGTTTTTATTTTAATAAACATTGATCTACTTATTTTAAAAAAGTGCACCTTTAAAATTATTTATATTATTTTTTATTTTCACATAATTATTAATATTTAGGTTTAAATGTATTTTTTGTCACATCTTTTACGTTTTTGCCAATTTTGTTATCAATTATAAATCTGTATATTTTGTCACTCAACTTATAACATTTCATACATTTTATCCTATCGTTAAATATCTGTCCAAATCTTAATTGTTTGTTGACGTAGCAACAATGGAACAATGACGTGTTATGTAATTTAAATATATTGAGGTGGAAAATAGATTAAAAAAACAAAACAAAAATGTTTCTAAAGACGTGTCGTAACATTTCTAGACTTAAGTTGTTGACGTCATAATGAAAGGTTGCCGTTGTGGTAGGGTTTCAAACACTATTGTTGTCCCTTCTGTAGGTTAGTGAGAATTTGTTGTGTGAATGCTGCGAGATTTATTGTTTTACTAAGCTCACAATGAAAGATAAAAGTGAAATTTCAGAAGTTTCTTTCTTTTATTCTATACTTTAAAGTAGGAGGAAATGATATTGTTGTAGTGTTGAAATTCCATTTGACTCTTGTGTTTCTTCATTTTCACTTTTGACTTAGAGATAAATGAGACCCAACTAAAATAAGAGATACAACTCATCTATCAAACAAAAGAGATAGAAATAACCCTAATGATACATTTTGAAGAAAAAAAAATTAATTACATAACATGTCATTACTCCATCATTGCCAAGTCAGCAAACCATTAAAATTTGTTCAGAGATAGTAAAATGTATAAATTTTATAGTTGGGTGACAAAATTTGTAAAAACTGAAAAATAGATAAAAATAAATAAATTTAAATCTAATATTTATAATTTATTTTAATCATATACATAATTTCAGACCTATAGAGCATGGGTCGCTTTACTAGTTGTAATAAAATTACAGATGTGATTGTTCTAATGTATTCTTCATTTGACGAAGGTTAGGGTGGTGAATTTACCTTAGATGGTGTAGGTCGGGGGACGCTACAGCTATTAGCTAGTTTTTGGCATGCTGTATTTTCCTTTACTGTACCCCAAAAAATGAAGGTTAAGGTATGGAACCAAATTCGCATCGATGGCGACTATGGATCGCGATCTATGTCATCTTCCTCCTCTCACAAAATCACCTCGTCGTCTAGCCAAATCCTCGCCAAACATCGCCCAATTTCAACTGCAAATCAAACCAACCAACAATCAGACATAACCCCATACCTAATAAAAAAGATTTCTCGATATTTCAAAAAAAAAAAAATTGTTTTGAGGTTTCGACTTCGAGTCTCCATTTTGTGTTGTTTGTATTTTGATCTTTTTGCAGTTCTGATTGTGGATGCCATTGAGTATGATTTTAAGAGCTTCCACACATCAAACAATAATCGGATCCCCAACTGTCTTGAATACATTGGTTGGGAAAAACCTATGTTTTCACCATTGAAATTAGCTCGATTTAATTTTGAAAGGAAGTTGAATAATTACACTATTTTAAACATTTTCATTGACACTTATATCATCCAAGATTTTAGAGTCATTTTTTCTTAGAGTTATTTTACGAGTTAAAACTTTATATCCATTATTATATTTATGAGATTTAAGACGAGTAATCTTCTTTTAACATGTTGACATATACAGGATTATCATGAACTTGATGTTTCCAGTTTTAATGATCATAATCTACTTCAAAACAATTTAAAAACTAATACCTTATTGTTTTCTCGATTTCTTGCATCTTTTTATCTAAATTGTAAAGTCCATAGCTTAGTTGTTTTGAATTTAAATTTTATATTTACAGGGAGAAGCTTTAAAATTATGGGATAATAAAATTGAAAGTTTCCTCAACCCCTATGTTTACACTTATACTACTAGAAAATTTAAAATTTGCTACAAAATAATTTTGTGGCTAATTTTAAAATTAATAGTTATTTTATAATTAATTTTTAGCAAATATAATTAGGTACAAAATTACTATAATATTGGTGGTAGCATGAAATAAGTAGTAAAGTAGTTAAGAAAATAATCTTAGTTAATTTGTAGTAAAATTTTAAAATTTGTAATTATTTTCTAGGTAATTTATAGTAATAAGAAGTATAAATGAATATAACTTAAATTTAGTTAGAAAAAATAATTTTCTAATTAATTAATAGTTAATTAGCTAAGACTTATCTACTAATTCAAATAGTAGTTAAAATTAGTAATAAAATAAAAAAAATCTTGTAATGATTGTAATAAACAAAATGTGTATTCCTTTGAAAAAAAAAAAAAACTAAGTAGCTAAAACCACTTATTAATCATATAGCCTTTATCGCCTATATATTTAAAAGTTATTTGTATATATCTTTTGATGTTGTATTTTGAGTGGTATAGTATTGGGTTAATATACTCATCATTAAAATCGTTGATTGGTTGAAGTTCTCATAATGTAATTGACATAATACTTAGACTTAATATCATGCTATAAATAATGATTATTTTAATTTAGACTTAATATTTGTCTTATAATATGTAGACAGGCTTATTTATGTTTTCTATTTTGACAAATACTGCTCTTCTTATTTACAAAATTTTTTACCTCTATAAATTATTTATATTTTTTCCTTATTTTTACAATACCTATTAATATTTATTATATATTTTAATCATATTTTTCACCATATATATAATTTGAGAATCGTGTAACAACGGTCACTTTAGTAGTTGTAATAAAATTACAGATGTTATTGTTGCCATGCATTCTTCATTTACAAATGTCTGTCAATCCCGAAGTTAAGACAATTGAGTAACATCAATTAGAGGTTTGGGTCCTTTTGAACAATTCATTGTGTGTTTGTCAATGTTGTTAAAATAAATTTTAAATGATATTAATCTTATAAAGTTAATTTTAATTAAAATTAAATTTAAAGTAAAACAACTTATATTTAAAAATTCTTACCTCAACTTAGGTCATTATAACTTTTACAAGATAGTGTCGTCGGTCTATGTCACCTTTGACATTGACGCAAAATAGCGTTAATTATTTACTAACACTATTTTAATCAATATTGATCTTGATATTCATTAATAATTTTTTTTTTTTCTATTTCAACTTGCATTGGTTATGTTTGATATTGCTTATCAATTTTAACTTGCAATGATTAAATCGATGCTACCTAATTTTTTTAAAAAAATTAATCTAAGCATCAAATTAATTGTTGCTATTTCTATAAAAATTTCGACACTAAACCTTTTGGATCCCAAAATTTTAAACCCTTTCAACCTTCCTCTTATTCTCTATATACCAAACCCATCCCAAAATTCTAAGTGTTGAAGGTGTGGAGCGGATTAGTGATAAGTGATGCTTCCATGGTGATTCCAATGCAAGATGATGATGATTCGCGATTTAAGGTAATGGGTATGTGCAGCGATGGAGATTCGTAGATGATGATGATGTGCTCTATAGTAAAGTAGGCAATGATTATTCAAAGAGTCAATGGTAGCACGCTTACTCTAGTTGAGTGGCGTAATTAGCTTGTTTTGCTTGAGTTTTTTTTGTTTACACACTTTTTTTATATATTTTTTATTATTTGAAATTTATTGAAATAATAAATTTTAGTAAAACCCACTGCCAATAAAAAAGAAGTTTATTATACGAGTGAATGCTTTTTATATTTATAATTTTCAATAAATTTTAATTAATAATAAAAAGAGTATTAAAAAAATGTCAATGACATTCTTTCTTTTTTATTTCATCCATATAAGTTTTAAACATTATTTTTTTTAGTCTTAGTGTTAGATTGCCACGTAGTATAAAAGTGCCATGTCAAAACTTCATTATGCATCATATAGGTAGCTTACAAGTGTGGAACCATTCCCAATGTCCAAGTTAATAGACACAGGAAACTCATTAAATCTTAACGTTGCCATCTTCACGGATAGAATGTAAATTTACACCATCACTGATAAATAAATCCAATAAAGTTTTATATACAACCTTTAAGCAGGATTGTATATCTTTGCTATTGCTAGCTAGTAGCTTAAGTCCACGGCTTTAAATTGTAGTCCACAACAACAATTGCAGCAACATCATTTCACTTTGGAAGTTATCTACATATCGCATCGCAGCACACAACTTCAACTACAATTTTTTAAAACCATGGCTAAAACAGCAGCATTATATCAAGTACAAACTTAGTAAAGAGGACAGCCCTTAGATTCAAGACCAGGAGCAGTTGGACATGAAGCTAATGTGCATCCATCGGGGTCACTGCCCCACCAGTTTAGGCTGATTTTCTCCATCCCCAAACACAAGTAGAGCAAAACACCCATGAAGGCTAATCCAGCATCAAGTGCCCCAGATAAGACATAGTTGTGTCGGCTCCACAAACTACGATAGTAACGGTAGACAATAAACCCTGAAACAAACCCAACAAGAACCCAACTGGTGTAGTTTACTGATGTAGCTGGAGGCATGTCAGATAATGCTCCCAAGAGCACAGGCATAGTGATAAGTCTAATCCATTGTTTGTGAGGAAAGGCCTTGTGTGCTAACCAAACTAAGAAAGGAGCAATAGCCCCAGCCAAGAAAAACCAGTTGATGGCCGAGTAGTGTCCTAGATCTCCGAAAATTCTACGAGGCCCTACTAAACCCCATATCACAGACGCGTCATAGAATACATGATCATTAGGACATGTCCATGGACTACCTGGTGGAAGCAACGCTCTATCGCATATATTTGGAATAGAGCTCATGAGCCACCACGCTGTTAGTAAATGCACCAATGCAGATATTAAGCTGCCAAGTACCTACACAGGAAGGAAGAAGCGCAAGTATGAAAATGACAAGTGTCAACAATTTTTACAATATTATTTTCTGTATTTATCATAATATACCACATAACCATTTTTATAACAAATTATACAATATTACTTTTTTATCTTTTAAAATATAATTTATTATCTTACATTTCTTTCACCTCTTTATTTTTTCTTTTTTTTATTGTATAATATACAAGTAATATTTTATAAATATGATAATTGATAATGACTTAAGAAACTATTTAACGCATGTTTGGATTAAAGGTTGCAAACTTAAATTTGAATGACGTTCATTTTTGTAAACAAAGTTTACAAAATCTTCCATTTTGAACTGAGTTTCAAGACAAAATTGTGGCAAAACTTTTATAATCAGATCCAACTAAATATCAAACAAGGGCCTTTCAACTACAAACCAAACATGCCCTTAGACACAGAAAGGTAATATAACGTAAAAATAAATAAAAACACTTCTCTTTGTTTTTTCTCTGCTTTGATAAGGGAGATAGGTGTGCAAACCTGTGCTAAGAACATTTCTCTAGGAGGAATCTTCATGTAATGACCAAGCTTAAAATCTTGTAAAAAGAAAATCGCCTGCTTCATGCTCACATTCCCATACACTTTAAACAACATGCTGGCAACAGGATATCCCGGATAGATGTATCCAATTATGTACTCTGTTATTACATTCAAAGCTGGTGCCTTCACAAGAAAAATTGTTGTTAAGCCAAGTGATTGATAATGAAGGGATTATCAAGAATTTTATAATATGGGACTATACCTGATTTGTTGTGGCTCTAATTACTCCAACTGGAAGAGTAAATAATATGGCAACAACACAAGCTAACACCACACCCCACCATGGTAGTTGGAGTTGATCGTTAAAATATTCACATATAAATATAGTTGCCGTGATGTTGAGCAAAAGAATGCAAAGAAACCACCATTCAGGAACTTGTTTATAATACTTTCTCATAATCTTCGTGTGTATATCTATCTTATTCTCTTGAAAAGCAGTCTTACTTAGCCGCAATATTTCACTGCACCATTAAAACACCAATTAGTTCACACAATTATATTAAAACGAAAATTTTAACTTCACTCAATCCTATTAAACCAATTGGTAAGGTAAAAATAGTCTCTCATTTATATATATCTCTCACGTTTGTAGGACTAATCACTATTGGATCATATCTCTCACGTTTGTAGGACTAATCATCCATAGATAGTTTAATAACGATCCAATAGTGATGATCGATAAGTTTAAAAATAATCGTTAAAATAGACTCTGAAACTATGTTATTAAATATGGGTTTTAGTCTAACTAAATTTTACAAAATTTACTTATAAAGTAAAAATTGTCTCTCATTTTTATACACACTATTTAAATCATCTCATGGGTCAACAGTAAAATTTCCAACAATTAAAAGTTTTAACTAAAAAAAGAAAATTACAACTATTAACCAGGCAACTTACCTCCCATGGAAGAGCAATACGTGAACAAAGGTTGCAGAGAGGCAAGCAAAGCCAATGCCATACGACATAGCAAAGATGGTGCTAAGATAAATAGGGCCCTCACGCTCATAAGCCTCCATGTCAAGGTGAAAGTTGGAGTCTATTATAGCAGAGATGTTGTACTTTTGACCATTGGACATAAATAGATCATCTGAAAACATGGGAAACCTTCTAGCCTTGTAAAGGTTGGTCCAATAAGCAATGGGCGTAATGACATACATGAAAATGGCAAAACCGGCAGCAACATTAGCCGTGGCAAACCACGGACTCGCCAAAGGGCTACCAAGATAAGAACATATACTTGACCAGTCAAAGCCAATAGCACCAACTCCAAGACCGTGCAACCCTGAACCTAATTGTTGTGCTATGACAGAAGTGGGATACATCCAGCAAATCCATGAAATTGATGTTAACATTGAGAACAAGTAGCCAGGAAATACGTAGTAAGCAAAACTGCAAAGAAATGCTATGAGGAAAAACTGATTCCGAGTTAACCCTCCCTTTGTTCTCTCCTCTTTCTCATGCAGTGCCCTGAAATCGATTATGAAGCATCAATTGTAACTACAATCATTACGCAATGTGGAATTAATAATCATATAACTGTTGTTGTTCATACACTTTATATGATTGAGTGGACCGAGATTACATTAGTTATTAGAAACAATCACATCAACAATGCAAGGTGACTCCAAGCCTATTTAAATCAACAATGTTATATCCTCCCAAAAAAACATACTTTATAAAGAAAGTATTAAAAAAGTAGAGTATTTAATGTTTTAAAAATCTAAAATATATTTATTTCTTACCGTACAACGAAAAGAGGAAGATTAGTAGGAGGATGCGTACCCTACAAAGGAAGTAGAAAAATTAGTTCGAGGATGTTGGAGAATTTAAAGTTATTCTTTATATTTACAAAACCTTTACGTTAGTGGAAACGAGATTTTAGTACCTTATAAAACCTATTTTAAGGTGTATTTAATAAATAATTTAATTAATTAATTATTTAATAAATTATTATTAAGTGAATTACTAATTTAGTCTCTGAAACTTTAATAATTAGTTAACTTGTTCTTCAAATTTAATAAAATAACAAACTAATTTTTAAAATAATCTCTAAAATTATAAATTATCATTCAATTTAGTCATTAAATTATAATGCTCGGTTAAATTAGTCCTTAACATTAAAAAAAAATTACTTATATATTTTTTTCCTTATAACTTTAAATTTTTACAAATTTTGTAATAACTTTTTCTACACATTTTAACTCCAAACTTATATAATTTCGTAAATGTGTTCTCTAATTTTCAATTTTCATAAATTTTTCACTCAAATGCAATCAAGCCTTTAAAAATAGTAAAAAAAAATGTTAGAAATGGGGTTTGAATCCTTAACTCATTTTTTTTTGCACAACAATTACACAGTAATCCATTTGACTTGTTTAATTTATATATAAAAATATATTATACAATTATTGCATTTGTTAATGGCATTTTATCTTCCTCAAGTATATGTTTATATTTATTATATAAAAATATTAAAAATTGAGTTGATAAATTTATTTTTAAATATTTTTTAATTATATAAATTTATAAATTATATAGATTTATTTATTAAATCATATAAAATTATTTATTAGTTAAATTATATACTTTCGTATAAATTTATTTATTAAAAAATATGTTTCTGACTAACTACTTTAAAAATAAAAGAGTGAAAAATGTATAAATAATAAATAATTTTATAAAATTGAATAAATAAATTTGTATAATTAAAATAAAAATGTTTAATAAATAATGTCCTTGGTGGTTCTCAAAATTTAAAAAGAAAAGACAAATTTTACAAAATTAGATAAGTTTAGGGTCAAAATATATGAAAAAAAATTGAGGAACAAAATTCATGAAATTTAAAAGTTATGAGGTAAAAATTACAATTAAATTTTTAAAATTTTAGGGGCCAATTTAATCAATTATTATAATTTCAAGGACTAAATTGATTTTAGATACTAATTTGACTATTTATTACAATTTTAGGGATTAAATTGATTGATAATGTACATTTTTAAAAACTATTTTATCATATTATTAGTTTTAGGGACAAATTTGATCAACCATTACAATTTCAAAGATTAGATTAGTAATTCCCTCAATTATTATTATATAAAATTTTGTGCTATAAATTTAACTAGAAAACTTATTGTAATAAATTTAAAATTTTTATTTTAATAAATTTCACTAAAATATATATTAAAATATATAAAAGGTATTTTCATAAGTTGAAATAAATTTTGTCCAAGTTCTTTCAAATCTCTCAATAAATTTCTATTGCTAATATATTAAACACTCGTATCAATTTCATAAACGATAAAAATAAATTATGAAATGACTATCTATCATCTATCCATATAAGGTGATTTTAGTTTCTATTTTCAAAATTAATGAAACTTAGTCTAACACTTAATTTACCATCATAATGTGGGATATATATTGACATTATGTTCAAAATTTATTTTAAAAGTTAAAAAAGTGCTCAAGATTGGATTTGTACTTACTATCTAATATTTTAACAACATGGATAAAAACTAATAAATCACTTAACTTATTTACTATATTTTTGAAAAATATATTATATATAACTTAAATGTGTGGAAAATGAGAAATAAAAATTAATATTATTATTGATGTAATAATTTTCAATGAAATACAAAGAAAAATAAAAAAAGGAGTGAATAAGTTATAATTAATATATATATATATATATATATATATATATATATATATATATATTAAAAGTGTATAAGTTATTATTTGATTAGTTTTATAATATTATATTATTTATTTACTAGTAGTAGATATATATGTATTTTTTGTTCTCCACACATTTAAGTCATATATAATATATTTATACAGATATAAGTTTAGTGGTTTAATATCTTATGCAAGGTGTTAAAGTATCATGTTGTGGATTCAAATCCCATTTAGAACATTGTTTTTCAATTTTTAAATCTATTTTTTTTAGTGTCATGTGAATATATCAATGTCACATCATCTCTAATATCCATATCATCTAAAATTAAGTATTTGACTTAATTTCATCAATTTTAAAATATAAATATATTAATTTGAACAAATGAAACTATATAGACTAAAATTACACATTTGATTAAATTATAAAAACCAAAACATACAATTAAGCCTAGAATATAAGATGGTAGCATAATTTAAGGCTAGCCATAATATAATACAATTTTTTTTTTATATACCAAAAGTGATAGAATAGGAAGGCACCCCAATGCCATTGAATATGATACAAATGACATGTTGAGATTGTTAGCAAAGACTTACACATTATTGTATAGGTTTAAAGTGCAGATACTTTTACACAATTGCTACTGCTCAATTAGCCCATGAGCACCACGAGATCTCTCAAAATAGGATTGCTCATCAAGCTAGATTTTAATGGCTTAAAAAAAATTAAACCCACTTTCATAGGATAGGTAGATAAAAGTTAACTCCAAATTCTTAACTCGCATTTGCATAATATAGCTATTTTCCCTTGTTGAAGTTAAATGATACATTATTTATTTTATTTATGCAATTATATTAAAAAAATATTTTCTAGTCTTGCATAAAAAAAAATTTAAAGTAAGAGAAGTTCTATTTCAAAGCATACTTTAATTCTTAACAAATATTTATAATAATACTTACAAATAACCTATATTATAAAAATGTAATTTAATTAATTCAAAGTAAAAAAAAAAAAAAGTTAAATTACTCACACTACCTATTAATTACTTTTTATATAATTTGGTTGATATTAATTTTGAAAATTATTCTTAAGACTAGTTTCTGTAATCGTGTTTGTAATTTGTATGCAATTTAAGTATTTCATTTCAAATCCAAACAATCTTATATTTTGAATGGAGTAGTGAAATATTTTGAAAATATAAACTATACTTTCTCTATTTCAAATTTTTTAATCACATTAAAAGTTTTGGCTTATTTTAAAATATTTGTCACATTAAATATAATAGAAGTAAAAATAATGAAAATAATAGATTAAAAGATATAAAAGATTAAAATATTTCTAAAAATACTCTTACCAAAAAAATATAACTAAAAATGCTATGTTAAAGAATGTCCACTAATAATACTTACGTTCAATGTAACTATACATTATAATAACTATCTTCAACAAGAACGTTTTAACGAGAGTTTTGTAATTATTATTTTTAATGATAGCAATTATAGAAAATTTTTTCAACTTCTTATTTTTCAGTATCTCGCTTGAATATTTAATAAATTCATAATTATATTTTAATTTTTTTAATAAGGGTGTTTTAATAAAAGAAGACTCTTTTTCTCTTAGTAATTGGAGCAAACAATAATTATCTCAAAATGTATATTATCATGCACAATTATAAACATATAATTTAAAATAAAAGATAGTAATATATATTTAAACATGTTATTTATGATTAAGCTAAATTATGTAAAATCTTCTAAGATATAAAATTGATAACACTTGGTGAGCTTTATTTGAATTTCAAAAATTATTTTAAAGTGTCTTGTATTTTTTTAATGAAAATAATCATTTTACACCCTCTTATACTTAGTTTGGATTGAAGGATTCAGGCAAGAAAAAAAATGGAAAATTTATAGGGTAGAGATGAATTTTTGAACAGAGAATGATAAGAAAATTTTATCATACAGAAGGTCTTTTCTATTATAGGTAATCTTGCTTGAGCTGCTTGGGTGATATATTCTATGCATTTGGTGGTAGAAATTGATCTTTTATTATAGGAAAATTTGTATAAGATGCATAGAGAAGAAATTAGTAAATCATGTTTGCCCTTGACAGAAAGGACATTACGTGTGTGAGCATTTTTATTCTTCAAACTGCTTCACATGACATATTTTCTTCTCTCCAAATTCTATATAAAACTGTGAATACCTTTTTTTTTTCAAATATTATAATTGTTCATGGAAGCATTATTCACTCGATCCCACTGATGTTTCAATGATCCTAAACTCAAATATCTTAAATAAAAATTTAAATTCTTATTTTGTAAATAAAAAATATATAGTTAGAAATACAAATTATATGACAGATTTGTAGCCAATAGATGTTTTCTCTACACTTTGAGATTTAAAAGAAAAATATAAAAGAAATAGATAATAAATATATTATTCATACAAATATTTTTGCAACATTTTCTGAAATATTGCTTTTCCCTCCGCCTCTCTTTATCACATTAATCATTTTGTCTCACATTTTTTCTCTGTTTTTCTATTTTTTTTTATTGTATAATAATATTGTACAAACATAATTTTTGAATAACTTCAAAAGAACGACGTATTTTAGATTGAATGACGACGTTTTGACACTTTATTAGGTGTATCTACTCATTAAAAAATGAGAAATAATTACATGATGAAAAGTAAATAGATATCTTTTAAGCAAATGTGGGAAAGAAAAAGTAAAAGAAACAGGGTATAGTGAAATGTGTAGTAATACCAATATGTTAAGTGTTGGAGTAGAAAACAGTAGAATAAATTCAACAACAGTGGAACACAAACGTACCTGAAGAGCGAGACCTGGACAAGATTTTGGGGCCACCACATGGAAGCGGGCTCCACGAGGTACCGTCTGAAAATCCCGGCCCAACCGAAGCCCAAAACCTGCGTCGTTATAACGACGAATAACGCCGCCAAAACCGTTAACTCCTTTCGGTAGAACATTTTGACGGTGCTAACGAAATGGATAGCGTATACACTAGCGGCTCCGGAACTGGCGAAGATGGTGATGAGCACGTGCTCCTTCACGTTGAACTTCCCCGGATTCAGCGTGAACTCCCACCTCGTCCCCTTCATGAACACGCGCTCCGTCACCGTCGCCGCCATCAGGTGCCCCACCGGCACCACCGCAATCTGCGCCGAGATCGCCGTCACCGAGAGCGGCTCCCGTCGGTACCCGAAGAACTGGTTCAGGAACGACAGAAGCACGCACGC
Organism: Mucuna pruriens; assembly: GCA_025330945.1. Taxonomy (NCBI): domain Eukaryota; kingdom Viridiplantae; phylum Streptophyta; class Magnoliopsida; order Fabales; family Fabaceae; genus Mucuna; species Mucuna pruriens. The sequence continues at coordinate 1,028,743 of JAENHJ010000528.1, read as the reverse complement.
TAGGGTTCCCAAAATCCATGTTCGGAAAGTGAACGATGGCAGTGATGGATCGTCGGTCACCGGAACCGTCAGCGCCACCTGCTCGATCGGAGAATTCTCGCCGTCCGGCCAGTTCTCCGGCTGCGAGGTAAAGTCTTCGTTGCGGTGCCTTTTAACTGAAGATCAATACAATGGAAATCGTTAATTAATTAATGTTTGGATCTCACAATGAAATTAAAAAAAAAAAAAAGAAAAGAAAAGTGCGTTTGGAAAATTAGAGAAAGCAAAGGTGCAAACTTAGAGGTGCGCTGATTTCGTGATCATCTTCCATGTTCTCTTGGACTTGGGAGCTGGAAGGCCTGGAATTAAACACCGAAGCGCTTTTTTAGTTGGTGTGTTTTTTCTTTTTAAAAAATCATATGTCAAACGTGCGTCAAACTGCATATGTAGACAAATTTGCATGAATAAGTTGCGTTGTTTTAATGGCATTTATATAACAAAATATATATTTTAATGGTAATATTACTAATCTATTGAATAATGTCTTGATAAGGTTATTCCCTTTTTTTTTTGTATTTTAGGATTTGAATTTTGTTAAAGATCATGGACATATTCATTTCAGAATTGCTCTGAATTTTCATATGCTACGTTATTACCGATCGGCGTTCAAAAGACTGACAAGAGAAATAAGAAAGAAAAAGAAAAGTAATATTATATCCTTCAATAAATCTTCTTATTATGTTATAAAAAATAAATATATTTGATGTCAAAAATATAAAAATATATATATGATAAGATGATTTATAATTATTTTTGAAAAAGCATACCTGATGTTGAGTTATATTACATGTATAATACTACCAATATCAATTGACATATATAATAATTACTTGAATTCTGGTATTAAATATGGAAAAATCATATTGTCCGGTGAGTTTATTATCTTCAAACGAAATTAATCTACTTCGGTGAATAGTTATACTAAAAAATTATATATATAATAATTTAGCATAATATTTCTATAATATTTTTTTATCACACTAACCATCTTATAATATATTTTTCTTTCTTTATATGTTATCTCTTCTTTCTTTCTTTTTTTTTTGTTAAAAGGTATCATTATTTAACATTACATATTTATCCACCCAAAAATTTAGTTAGTAAGTAATTTTTATTATTTGTGAAATGCATAAATGGCATATAGTTAATATGGTTCACCTGTCATTTATTTTTGGTTATAAAAAAAACTATCATTTATTTTTTGTTACAAGTTGAATGACAACTGTCATAGGATGAATGATTGCTGAGGTTTTGTCCCAAACAAAACCAGTCAACTTTCGTATTTGGACTTGTTTCTCGGCAAGATACATTGGATGAGATCCCCTCTTTTTTTTCTCAAAAAATGGGAAAATAAAAAGGCAAAAAATCAGATCCAAAAAACTATTTTTCGAAAATGGAAAAAAAATAATTTATTTTGCAGAAATTTGACCAAACAAAGTTAGCAAAGAACAAGAGAATCATACTGTTTGCCAGAAATATAAGGATAGTTGCACCACACTTGCACTCTCACAATATTTTCTTTACGATGATTTTTATAACTGAGAGAGATAGAAAAAAAGTGTGACATAAAAATGTAATATAAAAAATAGAAAAATTAAATTGTAGAAAATATTTTAAGAATATAATACCATTCTAAATATAATACTTTGGGATACTACGTTGCATTGAAATATCTTTTCCTAGCCAGTGTTTTGATCCGAATATTCTTATATGATCAAAATTAAATTCATAACAAAACATATAATTTTTTGTTGCATGAAAAATACTTCGGTCGATAAAAATTATTAAAATAAACTGTCTCTTCTAACAAATTATTTTTTACTAACATATCTTGTCATTGAACCCTAACAAATAAAACATATAATTTCAATAATAATAAAAGAATTGTATAAACTTAATCAAATTTGGAACTGTCATAAAAAAATCAATGTTCATTGATAAATGCCATTTGTTGCAGGATTTTCAATTATATTTATTAAACTTACCTGCTGTGCAAAAACTATTGGTCTTATGTTATAACTATTATTTAAAGTAATTATTTTTGTTTTATTTTTTTAATTTTTAAATATGACGAATATAAAATAATAAGTATAACATAATATAACCACAAAATTTAAAATACTTATACTAATAATATAAATACAATAAAAATAATTGTTCTAAATATTTTACTATATTTAATAATATAATAATAAAAAAATTGAATTTATAATATAATATAATATTACATTATTATAAAAATTTAATTTTATATGATATTACGATAAATAATAGTTATAAGACAATATTATAAAATTTTTATTAATATATGTGACATGATAAATATTATATAATTGAAAACTATTAAATTATTATAGTGTCATATATTTCAATAAAATAAAATTTAAATTATAATTTTTTATAATTTTTAAATTTTAAAATAAAATATTTATATAAGTAAAAAATTAAATTATTAATTTTTAAAATTTTAATTAAATTATAATTTTCATTTAAATTTTAAATTTAAATTTTTTATAATTTTAAATTTTAAATTAATTATAATGGCAATTAAAAACTGCCACAATTTTAAAATGATAATACTTTAATATTTTGTTATTTTTAATTTCAAAAATAAAATTATTAGAGTGATTATTAAAAATGGTCACTACCCAATGCATCACTTTAATCACTTGAACAATGTTAGTTGTAATTGGATAAAAGGGATAATATTGAAGTAATTTTAAAATTTTAGGAATTAAATTAAACTTTTAATAAATAGACCAAATTAAACAAAAAAAAATATAGGAACTAAATTAGTAATTTAGCTATCAAATTAGTTTAAGCTTTTATTTTACTGATTATATCATAATGTGATTGACCAAAAATAGAACACTTTTATAAATTAATTATCAAAATGAGATTCTTTTGAAATTATTTATTGACACGAGACTCTTTTGCCACATAAGAGGGGCAAAAGTTACTAGTACACATGACAAAATTTCCTATTACGTAGCTTTTTTTTTACTTTTTTAAAATTAGTTTGCACTCCACATGGCATGCCACATAGGACTTGTCATACCACATGACAAGTTTTAACTTGTCACCTAGTTTAACAAGTCTCATATAATATGTTGTGTGAGATCTATTTCTAATTTTTTTAGGAAAAAAACTAATCTTATAAAAATCATTAATACACATGGTAACTTCCTAAAAAATAAAAACAAAAATTGTTTCACAATCGAGATAGGTCAAAGCATGTGGTGTTTTAAGAAGAAAAAAAATAGATGAACTCTTGTATGGTGCCTTGGATTGTGTTTCATTTGTACCCATTAAAAAAAATCTCAATAAGGGTGTTTTGGATTGTTTCATTCATTATTGAGATGGTGATAGCTTTAGTTTGAATTGGAAACAACACCCTACCTTTTATATATGCAAGCTTAGGTGGTCAAGTTCTTCATATGATTTATGGTGAACAACTGTGAAAATAACTAGTAGATTTATTAATAAAATATTAATGATGTTGATGAGTTCTTGGAAATTTTTTGTATCATTTATGAGTTTAGGATATTTTTTCACATTGTCCATTTGCACAAAAGTCCATAAGACAATACAAAGTGTTTGTCAACATCATATGAGGGAGAGAGAAAAAGAGCAAGTGCATAGAATGGTGACAACAAGTTCATATAATTAAAATGGAGAGAGAGAAAAGAGTGCAAGAAGGAGATGAAAGGGAGAAGAAAAGAGGGAATGTGGGGGGTAGTGGAGGCAATCGTGACAAGGCCACCACAAGTTGTGAGAAAAAGGGAAAGAGTGCTAGAAAGACAGACAAAGAAGGGGGAGGAAAGAAAGAAAAGGTAGTTGTAAGTAATTGCTCAAGGCAAAGCATAGTAGAGCGATGCTATCCTATTTCTTCTTTTTTTGTTTTGATTTTCCCTTTTGATCCTCTAGTGCAAATGATGGTTTGGTCTTGGAGAAAGAAAGGGTGAGGTGTTGATTTCTAGTTTAACTATGATCTCTAACAATGGTAGTTGCACATATTTGTGGAACTTGAATTTGATTTGCCTTTGATCTTCTCTATATTTTTATTATTTTTTATTTTTGAGTTTAATTGTGATGCTTGCTTTAAAATTTTGGTTGAATTTCAAAACTAGGTTTTCTTAAGCTAATGCTCAAGAATTGAATTTTTGCTTGATAAATACAATACATAAAGCATAAAAAAAATAAGATAATCTAATAATCTTTATAACCCTCATAAAAAAAATTATGTGTTGATGCTTCCTCCTCCCTAATGTGTTGGTGAGGTTCTGCTAGGATAGTGTCAAACTCTACATGAGCTTCGTCATCCCTTATATGAGCTCCATGATTTCCTCATGTCATGTTAGTATTTACCTTAGCTCACAATCTCAGCAACAAACTCTTGAAAGTGATGACTCTGATTAACAAACCCTTGATTAAATTGAAAAGAAGAATGTTTGACGTCCCTCGTTGATAGTTGGTGGTGAGGGCTCCAACACCTCTAGGCAACCCTTCTTCTTGTTGCTTACAACCTCCACCTACAAAACCAACTTTAGATGTTCCTCTACCTTAGGATCAGTTGGAATGGATATGAAAGAGGAAGAGACTACTTGAGTCCTATGTTGAGACAACCTCACTTCGTACTCCTCTTATTATGGATAAAAACACAAAACAGGACATAATATAATAAAACAATACAAAATATAAAAATAAACACAAAATAAAATAGAAATACTTGAGTGCACCTCATGCACTCATCTACAAACTTGTGAATACTCTTCCTAACATGGATCTCACAATGGAGCTCATTAAATCTTTATGTTATGGCCAAACTCTCTAACCTACAAATATTCATGTGTTGACATAATAAACAATAACTACATAATATTAAAAAATTAATATACAAAGTTAAAAATAGTTTTTGAATATAGCATCCGAAGAACGTGCTAGCTAATGGATCCTCCCATGTGCAATCTTTCACAAGTTTCAGATGCCTTGTTTTTCTTTGTCTAAACTATTTTTTTCTTCTAGAAATTAGTTAAAGCTCAATGAGCACAAAGGGCATCTCGAACTCTCTCTCCTATGTAATCTATAGGGGTTAGCAAGGGATAGAATGAGATGAATTTATCTTTGTCTTTACCCTGGCTTGAAACTTTGACCAAATCATTTATTTAAACTTAAATTCGACTCTATCAAAACCCAAAATTTATGGGACAAGATCGGATCAATTAACTTTTTAATGTTATACATCAATTTTAACATTATGTATAGTAAAATTGTAGAATGAAAGAAGTATAAATTTTAAATTAAATATAATTTTTACAATAAATATTTTAAAATAAATAATATTATTATAAATATAATATGTATTAATACACAATTGTTAATAAGAACAACAACAACTCTCGTTAACCTTGGGTTGGGTCGAGTTAGCAAGTCGGGTTGGGTCATACTCATCACTAGTTGTTAGGACGTTGTCCCAATATGCATGCATCCTAGTCATATCAAAGAGGTGGTGGAAGGCTTTGTGATGAAAGTTCTAGTCCACCAACGTATCATCCCCAATCCTCTACATGACTTTCTCTTATGTAAGGAGAACATAAATAACATTATTTTAATTTAAGTTAATGAAATAATAAACTAAAATGACATTAATTAAATTTAAATTTTTAACTTACCCTAAAAACATCTACATCGAAAGGTCAATGTTTATGACAACTTTCATTCTATTGGCACTAACCTAATGGTAGTCTTCTTCCTTTGATGACTTCATTCATCTATAAATATTTGGTATTGCACCTTAATCCAACTTAAAAGTAGCCTTTTTTGTTACTCACCTCTCAATGAAAAACCAATTGATAGGACTTGAGTACAAAAGAAAAACACAACCCCAACAAACTAGTCGATTAAGTGTGAGAATTTTATGATTTAAGTATCACATCAAGCTTTTTTTTCTACTCAATGTGAAACTCCTAACATTGTCACCCTTTAAAAGTCAACATCCACAACGACTTTTACTTTATTGACACTAAACCAAAACCCATGGTAGCTCTTTTCTCTTTGAGAGCTTTACTCATTTATCAATATTGCATACTATACCTTAATCCACCTTATAGGTAGCTCTTTTTTGTAACCCAACTCTCAATAAAAGTACTAATTCATTAGGTGGGAGAGTTTCATGACTTGAGTACCACATCAAGTTTATTTTTTACTCAATGTAAGACTCTTAACATTATCACCTCTTTTAAGGGTTGATGTTCATGACACTAACCTGAAAGTAACTCTTTTTTGACAATTTTCCTTTTTTGTAACCTAACTCTTAACAAAAACACTCATTTTTCTTTGATGGAGATATTGCACCTTAATTTAGCTTATAAGTAGCCTTTTTTCATAGTTCAACTCTCCATAACAATAAAAACACCAATTATTAAAATTTAAGCACAAAATAAGAATTCAACTAAAAGAAACTAATCTATTAAATGGGAGAGTTTCTGGGCTTAAATACCATATCTGTTTCTCATCATTGTGGGATTCCTAACCCATATTATACAATAACTGCAGAGTAAAACACTGACTTTCTTTGATCTCTACTTCAACTACAACAGAAGCAAGTACTATGCTGATATGCAATTGTTTTCATCCATACAAATTACAAATAAGGACCCCACCATACGAACCCTTCAAAATGACATTCATCGTTACCCAGAAATGGCCTACACAGCTACACTTACTAACAAACCCTTTCTTCATAGCTTCTAGGCATAAGAAGAATCGTTTAAACATTGAAGCGCTTTGTTGCGTTAATCCTTTGTACTTGTAACTTAGCCATTAAACCTGGGTTAGCTTACCTGAAAAGCTCTTTCTAAAATATTTACATCAAGTTTTTTGAGAATGTCAAAATAAGTTAATTTACAAATGTACTAAATAACTCCACCTATTATATCATAGCCAGTTCAAAGCCCAGGTAAAAGAGGATTTGGGTTTGGTCCTCGACAGCCAACATAAAATTTGTCGAAATCACAAATATAGATCATTTACAATAGATTATGTGTGTTAATGCTACGTATCTACTAAATATTTCAAATTAAAAACTCAACTGTGGCAGTGCTATATGAAGTTGAAAACAGCCAATGCAAAATTACATGTATCTGCAATTCTATGCAGACAAGCATCTTCATATATCTCGATAATTTAAGTGAGTTAATTGACTACATCATAATAATGATAATAATAAAAGAATTATCTATCGTATGAAGCTTTACAATGTATTAGGAGTACATCTAACACTATCTAGTATTTAAAATGAATATTTTGAGGACAGAGAAAGATCATCAAATGACTATTTTTGTGAACTTCGCTACAAAGAGTCCACTAGTTTGTGATGTCAAAGGGTCAAATCGCCATGTTTTTGGTATGCAACCACCCTTGCAAGGCCAATTTCTGGAAGCATCTATCTCCGTCAATTCTGTAGATTGAAATAAGAATGTAAAAACATAAGGCGAACAAAAATCTCAAGGACATGTAAGTTATGAAAACTCAATTGCAGAATATATATATATATATATATATATATATATATATAAAGAATCCACTTATTCCAAGAGTCTTTCTAATAAGTTATTTTTCATTCTTACTGATATTTTTTCTTAATCTAATGGTTCGAACAAGTAATTCATCTTCAACCATTAAATTGAGAGAAAATGAATAGTAAAAATAGAAAATGACTCTTAAAATAACTTAACTTCTCATATATATATATATATATATATATATATATACACACACGATCCAAGGAGTAACACTACTAAAAAGTAAAACTACGTGCACTTAACCCATTACACAAGTTAAGAGTGACTTTGGCTAGTAAATATGTTTTTTGCGTCCATTTTCAAGTTTCACTAATAACTAAAAAAATGCCTATATATTTTTTTTATTTCATGGGTTTGTATAAGAAATAATAAAAACAATATTTCACTGTTTCACTATTTCTTGTACAAATCTTCAAAAGCAAGAAATATAGTATAAATAATGCAACATTCTTGTAAAAATTAATATAAAAAATGAAAATATAAAATATTTCCACAATCCAAAAATAAGTTAGCCTGTTACTATCCTACATAAACTTTTGCAAGTTAACGGTGTCCACCAAAATAAGAAAGAGCAAGATGTTGTGAAAGGTCAACCTGATAAAGTTGAAAATTTTGTAAATCTGACAATTTTCCATTCAACCAGAACTTCTTTTTCTCCACAAAAGAAGCAGGTTGGGGGGAAAGAGAATTAAAAGATTTTAGGATAGAGGCAATAAGCATCTAAGATGGAGAATTTCTACAAGAGAAACACAATAACACATAACAAGAAACAGGCATAGTGGAAATGCTAATCATATTACTGATATGGATAACACGAAATAATAAATATGGACCAGCAGAAATAGTTGACGATACAGACATAATTTTCACACTGGAAATAAATTGAAGCATGAAGATCCTACCAGCATTTCTGTTTCCCTTCAAGAATTGTTCCACCACCTTTTCATTTTGAGCAACAGTTAAGCTAATCAACAAGGCATTTGTCAGAATAAAGTGACATGACAAATGATAGTGGTTGTGTGCTGACTGCATTTATAAGAGCCAAGAAGTTACGAAGTAAAAGGTACCTGCAAGTGCTGTAGACGAGGGACCCTCCAACTTTTAGCAGTCTGAAACCGTTGGTGAGAAGATTCAGCTGCAGCCAGACATAAAAGGTATGTGAGTTAAACTAAGGTGATATGTAAGACAACTGACATCCATGTCATGAATTATGCTGAAAATGGTAACAGGAACAATCACCACTATCTTGTTTAGAAATCTCATGCTTTATTTTCCTTTTGGGTTTAAATATAAATACAGCCTAAACATTTAACTATGTGAACATGAAGCTGAAAGCACAGTACACTACCACATTGCAGAAAGTGAGATTTGTCATATTTATAAGTACAGACTTAAAATCCATACACTATTGTTATAATGCTTTGATGGACTGATGCTCATATAGTCCTGGCCATAGTAGCCAACAGAGCACTATAGCCTATAGCAGAGTGGCCCTGGGCCACAATAGCAGCCAAAATAGCAAGTTTTCACATGCTATTCCGGCACAACCATGAAAGGCTTCGAAACCCACTTTTACCCCTGAAAGTTTAGGGTGTTTTTGGATAAAATAGTGATTTCTCCCCCATCATCTAATGCATTTTTTGCTTCAGAAACATAATAGGATCTTAAACCCTTCTTCCTTGACCATTCCACAAAAAGTTAGCCTTGTTTTGACATCTGTTCCTGCACACTTTACCAGACTATTTTTTTTTCTTGTGTCTCCAATGCACATTGTGCTAATTTTTATCTAATTTGTTTTGTTCATTTTCCATTGATTTCACCGTTCAACTTTCATATTATTTTTTTTACTTCATTACTATGTTTTTATTGCTCCTAGATTGAAAGTGATTGTGGGTGTAAACTGTGACTTATTGGTTATCACTTATCATGAATTTCTTTAATTTTGGTTTTGGTTTTTGTTTTTGTTTGAGTATTTATTTGTGTAGTATAAATTTAGTTTGTATTATAATATTAAATAGCAGTGATCCCACTTTCCCGCTATAGTGTTTTCAGTGTTGACTGCTAGGTGCTGCCATCGGAGATTGATAACTATGGTCCTGCCCATGCAAAGCTTCTAGAGTAACATAATAAAATCATAACGGGTAGCTTTGAAATGAAGCGCTCCTATTCTATTAGTGCAACGAGTAAATATTCCATGTTAACTCTACTTTTCAATTATTTTTGGAGGTCTAAAGGTAATGCTGCAGGGAGTTAGCTTGTTTCGTCATCTTAATCACCCAAACATATATTCATCCAATTAGTTATGCACCCACAATTAATCACTTAACCACACAGATTGTCAAACAATGTTCTAGGCATTACACTTTATGCAAATTCTAAAGGATGCCTCAGTTCATCATTGGTATGTCATTACCCTGTAGAAGACTTTCTATCCAAAAGGAAAACATACAAAGTTCAGTGTTCGACACCAACACAATCAATAATCCTGCACTATCTCATCAATAGCCAATCTGTGCTAATTCTTTGATGGGATTTAGTCAGAATCCGTGTGTGAGAGGAAAGAAATGAAGATGATAATTCCAGTTAACTGATCAATGGTAGAGAATATGTATTAATTGATCAAGAGAATAATGAGTCACTTGCCTGAAGTGTATGCAAGTCATCAGTCCTCTCAGCATCTAGTACACGGTGTTGAAGAGTTCTCCAGCCCCAATGTTCAAACTTCTGAATATGTTTAATTGAACCATCATGAGTGCACTCTGCATCCACAAGGACCTGCAGCAAATCCCAACAGATAATCAAATTTCAGGGTAGAAGAAAGCAAAGAACTATGCAAGATAAATTAAAAGAAAAAAAGGTATAAGTTACCTTGTCATAGCCATGGTTAGCAATCTCATTGTCAGATAAAGTCTTAAATAATTCTTCTTTAGTAAGACCAACAACTCCAGAATGTTGTCCATAATATATTAGTTCAGGAGGGTGAGACCTAGACACCAATTGAGCAGTACCACTTTTATTTGCCCTTTTCCTCTCTTTCCATGGTCTTCTAGATGTCCACTCCTTGAACACATCCACTCTTTCTTCCAATCCAGACTTACCTGTTTGATACTTGATAGAAAGAAATCATTTCAAAAACAAGCAATACCGGTCAACAAATAAACAGCATTAAATTTGCAGTATCACATTCCAGACCAGACCATCTCTATAACAACTTAAACTTCAATTACATGATTCAAAGTCAGAATGAAATCTGCTAGGAATAACTGAAAATGCAGTTCCATCAGCAACAAAAAGCCGGCATCGATCACCAAGCATATATTTCTGCAGCATCGTTCTACACGCTGCCAAACGATGCCTTGCAACATCTACGCCAGTCACAGAGCCGGAATCACCAAGAAGGTCCAGTATCATACAAAGCTTAGCACCTGAAAATAAAACTATTAGGAACAAACACTATCATAATCAACATTCAATCGTTACTCTAGGAAACTGATAAATTATATTCAAAGCTGCTCTTTCAACAAAAATCAACATTTCCTTCCTGAAATAAAGCAATCTTAAAATCTCAAATTCATTTAATTTTCAACAATAGGAGCATAGCGAATAACACAAGCATAAGCGAGTAAAGAAAGAAACATGTACCAGGAGCAGCACAAAGGTCGAGGACATGATCCCCAGGTGATAAATTTAAAGCCATAACAGCAGCTCCGGAAGCGGCATCAATTCCATATATCTGACACATAAAGAATCCAACAAATTTTGAATAAAATAGCATTCATACATTTTGGTTATCAAAATTTACAAATTGAAATTAATAATCCTCGATAAGTCACCTTCCCTTGGCGGTATGCCCTAGAGCCAGCAATTTGAACGTGAGGTGGAAGAGAGTAAAAGGCCGGTAACCATTCTAATTTGTCGAGTTTGCATTTAACCTCAGCTTCAACGTCTTCAATACACGCTTCGAAACCGGGTTTCAACCTTTGCAGGCACAATATAAATTAGAAGAAGAAAGGAGGGGAAGAGTGGAGAAAGAGTGAGAAGTGAAAATACCGAATGTATCGGGGAGTGGAATCAATTGCTGTATAAATGGAAGGGTCGAGGCCATTGGCCTCTAGGAACTGTAGGAAAGCGTCCGGCAGTGGCACCTTTGCAGCGTAGTCTTCCATCAAAACTAAACCGTTCCGCGGTAACAAGCCTTTTTAACTTCTATGCCTCGTCGTCAATAACTTAGTTTCGTTATTATATTCTTTCTTGGAAAATTATTAAATCGATCCGTTAGTTCAAGATTATTGAAAATTCATGATTAATTTTTTAATATAAAATACTAAATTTCTAAAATATTCTAATAATTTTAATTAAAATGTATTTGTCATTAACTTAAAGATAATTTTTAAGATAAAATTTATCCATTAATTATAAAAGGTGTAATTTACTAAAATTTCCTTATTTTTTCAAAAAGTGTTTAAGTTCTAAACTTTATACTCAAATATAATATGACTTAATAAATTCTAAAAATTTAAAATTAATATTTTAAAATCAGTTTTAAATGCTTATAAATTTTTTAGAAGTTTTAAAAAATTATTTTGATATAAAATTATTAAGTTTGGCTTGAAATCATTTAAAAAAGAAAAAAATATCTAATTGGAAATTTTTCCCGTTTTAACTTCAAATTCAAATATAAATTTGGATCCTTAAATTATTTTGGTAAAAATAAAATATATATCATTTTAAAGTCCTAAATGTTTATTTTTCGAAATAACCTACCTCCAAACCAAAAATCTATAGAAAATATGATTAATATTAAAGTCTATTTTTCAAAAAGACAAATCACATGTTTAAATAAGTTGGTAGATAGAGAAATGAGTATTTTACCAAACTATATTCAAAACATCAGTCAAATCAAGGACTTTGCACGTACTCTAGACTCACACCAACTTTTATTATATCCATTGGACAAATTAAAAGATGTATGACCCATAATTTTGAAGTTTATTAAGTATAGTTTTTAAACCATATATTTCATTTTCTCAAAAGATTTACACATAATCTAGAACAACCAAAACTAGTTTATGGGGTCAATAATATTTTTAGTGTGCTAAATCCAATTTTAGAAGTCATTTCTTAATGTTTTTTTAAGTGATTCTTGTGTCTGTTGTCTTAGCATAATATGTCTATTTTCCAAAAATGTAAATGAATTTGAAATATATCAACCACATAAAGACTTATCAAGAAAATATTAAGGTATGCCAACGCAAAAATCAAACTATCAACAAGCTCAAAATAACACAATTTTACAAGCATGCAACCAATACAATCTATACAATATAATCATCTTTTACCAAAACTAGGAAATCAATTGGTGATTAACCTCAATTGATGTGCTAATTGCATAGAGAAGTGCATCAATGACAGTGTTACTAACTCACATTGTTTCTTGACTCGGTCATTCACTCTCTTAAGGTAAGCAACTTCCTTGACAAACGTTCATCAAACCATTTCAATTTCACTCGAAAAAATACTATTCATTAAGTCTTTTTTGTTAAAATTAAATTTTATATTGTAACCATCTTAACCACTTAATTAATCACAGAAGAGAAGCACAATGTTACATTTAAGGTATTGAAATGAAGGAGAGTTTTCATTTCTTTGAAGTCCTTTTTGTTTTGTGATTCCAGAAAAGACAGTTTTATTTTCACATTTATTATTTTTTTTTTAGAAAATATTAGGATTATTAATCAAAAGATGTAAAAATATATAGAATTTTTATAACAAGATCACGAGTTATTAGTGATTATTAATTTATTTTTAAAAATTATTGGAAATCACTTTTGGCGACGGCAATATCTTTGTTTTCAAATTTCTTGCGGTTATTAAATTATTAAAAAAATTTCAATAAATTTATATTATCAATTTTGATTTTGTGGGACGCAAGTGCATCTAAAATTAATAATTACTTTACAACTAATGATAGAGACTAAAACATAAAAAAAAATAGTTTAAATATATTTTTCTTTAAATTTAGACCATTTTTTAATTTGATTCTCTAAATTAAAATTTTCATTTTTTAGTTTCTCAACTTTAGAAATTTCTTATTTAGTTCTTGACGACGCATATGCCTTTAAAAGCTTTTTTGACATGATGAATAATGCTTGGTTTCACAAATATCACTATGTTCACTTAATGACATTTGTTGAGTTTTCACATTGAAAAAACTTTTAACGACATATACATTAGAGAATTAAAATCAGCAATTTTTGAAATTGAGAAACTAAAATTCGAAAAAAAAATATTTGAATGATCAAATTAAAAAATAACGTAAATTTAAGAAACTAAAAATATATTTAAGCAAAAAAAATATATAAAATCTAAAATTTAAAGTTTGTAGGTGTGAAGACTAAAACATTAAATTTTGAAAAATTTATTGACAAAATATTTTCGACCTAACCACCTCAACAAGCCAACATGGCACACAACTAGACCACACAAAGGACCAAAAGATAAAAAAAAATTCCGTGTATCCAGACTAAAATATAGAACTTTAAGTATAGGAACTAAAACCTAAAGTGTGAACAAATATAGAGATCAAATGGATAATTAAATCTTAAATTAAAAAATATCTATGTGAAATACATACAAAACTTTATAACTAAAAGTGTTTAAAACAAAAGTATCTATGTTAATATAAAAAAATTATAAAATCAATTAATCAGAAATTTCTTTGATATAATTTTTAAAATAATTATTTTTAAAATAAATAAAATTATGGGTATATTGGATTGGGATTTTAAAAAAACTATTTTAGCCTAAAAAGTATTGTGGATTTTAAAAAACTATTTAGAAATATAATGACTTATAAGACCTTTTTTAGGATTTTAAAATTTTTTTTAGATTTATAAAATTTGTAGTTTGAATTTTAATGAATTTATATCATAAGAATTTATAAGATTTTGAAAGACTTTGTACATTTATAAGATTAATTCTCCTGACATTAAGTTTATCTAAGATTAGTATTCTTTCAGTGACATATTAAAAAACAAGTCATTTTTTACTATAATAATAAGCAAATCAACAACGATGAGTTTTGTCATTTAAATTTGAAATTTCTTTTATAGTATCCCAAACATTACTATTCTTCTCTCTATCTTTTTTTTTATTATTAAATTAGATTTTTTTTTTCAAAATTAGCAACAATAGTCTCATTGCCAACATAAATATTTTCTATATTTTTTTTTCTTATAGTTGGTTTAAACAGAGTCAGAACTCTCCCATTCTCATATCTACTTATTTTATGATGACTTGATTTTTCAATAGAAGCATTTAAACCCAAAGAAAAATGAGATGGTAGATTACATTAGTAAAGTGATAGAGCCTAGTAGGGTGGTTAATAGTGATTTGATACTATGAAAGCATCATTGTTAGAATCATTAATTCAACAATTGAACTATCATATATAATAACAATTATCCTAAATAGCATAATTAAATTTAAGTGGAACATGTGCAAAAAAAAATTATATAATACTTGATACACAATGAATTTGATCAAACAAATTGATAGAGGTAAAAAAACTGATTGTAGAGGAGGCTCGTAGGATTAGAAGAAAAAGATTGTCAAGATAGAAGAAATTATGCATTAAAGAAGAAAGAAAAGTCCAACATTAATAAAAAAAAAATCAAGATTTTGGGTAAGATTGTTAGATTGATATGATATTTATTCATCTTGCTGAAAAGTCATACAAAATTCATCCTACAAAATAATTCATAAAAATCTATATATTTTAATATCATAATATTTTTTTATAAATAATAAAAAATCTCAATTGAATAACACCATATTTTGTTACCATATTAAAAAAATTATAATAATTCTAATTAAATATTATCAGATTTTGTTATTCTATTTAAAAAATTCATAATAATCCTAATTAAATATCACAATACTTATTTCTCTTATTTAAAAATCTTGATGGAATACTAATGAATTTTTTATCTTAAAAAATCTTTTAAAATCTTAATTCAATTCAATTCTTATTATTCATACAATTAAATAATAAAAATAAATATTTAAATAATATATACAGAATACGATATTCTGACATTTTCTTCCTTCCTTTGCACAAAAATATATTATATGTAAAAATGCTATTTTTTGTTAAAATAATTATTTGAAAGAGATTGAGAACATTGTGCAATGGAATCCGACACACCCTCCGTTTAAAATAAGTTCAACTAAACCATCTGACGCGTCACGCAATTGAATCGCTTTAATTAAAGCAATCAACCAATCACCCGCACAACCTATCCACAACAAACACGAATAAAAATAAAAGAAAGAAGACAACGAATCATAATACACCTATCCCCCACAAATGTTGTGAGCTTTTACATCGCCAACCCAACAACTTGTACTATAAAACCATTACTGGTCCACATACACAAGCAGCACCATTTCTCTCCCACCTTTTTGCATTTCCCCTCCCCAGCCCATATATATTAAGCTCTTTAATCGTTTTATTTAGGACAACCAAACAAACCCCATATTACCAAACTCTACCTAGCCAAAGCCACTTCTCGCGATGGGTTCTATTGAGATTGAAAGGTTTGTGGATTACTTCTCTCTTAAAACATTTTTCCTTTTGTCTTAATTAATGCTTTGCTCATACTGTATAGTTTCAGAGTCATATATATACCCAGTACATGTTACATGTAGCATTACTAATAGTTATACAATAAATTTTTATATTATTATTTCTTCTTTTTATCTCCTTCCATTATATTACTTATTTCATAATTCTCCTTTTCTTTCTATCTTTCAGTGACAATGTTTATGTAAATTCTTATACAGATTTATTGTGCGAAAATGGTCTTGAGATGGATACATCTTAAGTTCAATTTGAGCATTTTTCATTATTAATTATTATTTTTACTTATTATGAAAAAATAACTTATCGTACCATCATGGGTGGTGTTTGTGTCGCTGTCAATTTTCTTGTGGATTAGAATATCTATTTCTTCTTGTTTTGGTGTTCTGTAGTTCGGGACCCGAGGTTGTCACCGTTGATGTACTTGCAGCCAAGGGTCTGATACAGACCAGTCATGTTTATCTAGATGTCAGGTAAGAATAATTTTGTTGGTTGAAAATTGATTTATCTATTTAATTTCTGGGTTTATGTTTAATGATATTATATTTTGGTAATTAATTAGGACGGTGGAAGAGTTCCAGAAGGGGCATGTGAAT
Source organism: Mucuna pruriens (assembly GCA_025330945.1). Classification (NCBI taxonomy): domain Eukaryota; kingdom Viridiplantae; phylum Streptophyta; class Magnoliopsida; order Fabales; family Fabaceae; genus Mucuna; species Mucuna pruriens. The sequence goes on along the minus strand of JAENHJ010000528.1, from coordinate 1,011,884 downwards.
GCGGAGAAGATCATTAACATTCCGTACATGTTCAATACACCAGAAGGTAAGGAATTTATATTATATTTTTATTTTTCTATTTTTTTTATTTTTTTTAATCTTTTAAAATATAAAAATTATTAATTTAAATTATTTTTGACGTGGCGTCCAAATAATCTTGCGTCCAAACCAACAGGTTAAGATTTGGTAAAAAAAAAAAACTAACAATATTTTAGAAGATAAAAAATTTAGATTAATAATTTTTATATTTAATTAAAAATAAAAAATTATAGAGAGATAAAAATCGATTTCACATATTTTATAAGGATTTTTTTTTTATTATTATCTTCTACGGCAATAACATATATAAAACTTCTTTATTTAGTACATATATATACATACTAGGCTTGCAATTACAAATTCTATTGTTAGAATGTAATATAATGTTGTGATTTTGGACAACAGGCAGGGTGAAGAACCCGGAGTTTCTGAAGGAAGTTTCATCTGCTTGCAAGAAAGAAGATCACATCATCGTGGTAGCTTTCTTCTCTTGGTTAATAAAATTTTCATTTTGTAATACAAAACTATGCCTTCTACCTGTTCTTGGATGCTAGTTATTTAGGCTAAAGTTTCTTACTATTTTTTTTTTTTTTGCATGAAATGAATCTGTATTATAGGGTTGTCAAAGTGGAGTGAGATCTCTGTATGCAACTGCTGAGCTTCTGGCCGAAGTAAGTATTAACTCTATCTACTCAACTTTAGTATATTCCTGCAAGTTCTAGAAATGCATGCGTTTTGTTTGTGCCAACAGATAAATAGCATAAATGTTATTAGTGTTATTATTCTATCATAATTAGAGTTTCATAATAGTAATTTGCGTAATAATTTTTTTATTAAATATTAACATATATTACCAAAGTATTTTTTTTTTTAATTTTAATTGGATTATGATACTTAATTTTATCAGAAGATTAACTTGTAGTAATTTAATTAATATGAATTGACAGGGCTTTGAGGATGTGAGCAACATGGGAGGAGGTTATCTGGACTGGGTTAAAAATGAATTTCCAGTTAAAGCACCTTTGGAATTGGTTAAAGACGAATTGCCACCAAAAGCACCTTTGGACTTGGTTAAAAACGAGTTTCCAGTTAAAACACCTTTAGTTGGTTAAAAACTAATTTCCAGTGAAAGCACCTTAATTTAGCCAAATTAAAAAAAGGAGCTCTGAAATCACTCCTCTTAATGATTTCCATGGATACGTATTACCACCTTAATTAATTATCTTTCGAATTTACTACTTTCAGCTTGTTCCTTAAGGAGGCAAGGAAAACAATGCGTGTAATATCTACTTAATTGAAATAATGCACAGGGGTTGGTTACTTGGTTACCTGGGTAAAGTAAAGCCATTCAGAATATATATTTGTTAATTATCTTGCTCTTTGTTAATTATCTTGTTCCTGCGCATGCAACGCACTTTATCTGATTATATTATCTTTGATTATCTTTCACAATAAAAACAAAATAGGGATCGTAGATTCAAACGAGACCCGTTTCATGTGTTGTCTGTATGATAAACTGAACATAAAACATTTAAAAGAAAAAAGAAAACACTAATCAGACGAATAACAACAGGTTTGTGAGAAACATAGGTATGGAGACGTTGGCCCCTACATGAATTTTTTTCTGTGCGGCAACCGTAATTAGTGACTATTTATTCCTGTTATATTATCAAAATTTCGACAAGTGTTAGAATTTTTTTTTTACGTGTCATTGTTACGTATAATATATTATTAAAAAAATTAAAGTTTTATTTTTATCTTGTAATAAACAATTTAAAATTTCAATCTTCATTTTTATTTCTTGTTTAAAAAGAAGGTTTAATTATATTTTTCCTCTAATTTAAATTTTGTTTAATTTTAATTAATTCTCCAAAAATATTTGTGCCTACTAAATTCATCTATTTTTAAAGGTAAGTAGTATTTTAACATTTTTATTTTTTACATAAAATTCTCAAATTTTTACTTTATTAATTTTTTTTACAAATTAAATTGATTAAGTTTTTCTATTCTCAAAATTCATCAACAATGTTGACTTAATATTAATTTTTAATATTTTGGTTTAATTACGATATTGATCCCTCAAGTATTGTAATTATCCAATTTTTGTTTCTTAAATTCTAATTGTGCTAATTAGGTACAATTTTGCCTTTCAAGTTCTACTGGTGCAAATTAGATCTCAACTATTCTAATTGTACAATTTTAATTTTTTTATTATTCTTTCATTATATATTTAACGTAATACTAACATCTAACATCATAAATGATGTGATAATGATTATTGATATGATAGACGACACAAGTGTTATTAATAGTCATACTTAATGTTAACATCTATATCATCTACTATACAAGTGGTCAATGCAATATTATTTATGATGTCATACGATCAATGCAACATCAATAAAAAAATACTTTAAATATTTAACAAAAAAACTAATAGGAAGATTAATATGGCACAATTGATATACTTGAGGATCCAATTTGTGTAATTAGAACTTGAAAAACTAAAATCACACGATTGTAATACTTGGAAACCTAATTTGAGTAATTAGAACATGAGGAATCAAAATCACATAATTGCAATACTTATGGAACCACAAATGCAATTAAGCTTATTTTTTAATACAAATATAAATATATATTTAAAAATATCAAATGTGTAATTAACAATGCAATAATGGTATATATAATTGCACTTGTGGGACAAATTACGTGAAAATTTAAAAGTATTAGACAAATTTCATATAATTATATAAGTTTAGTATTAAAATATGTAAAAGAAATCAAGGATGAAAATTCATGAAGTTTTAAAAGTTAGAAAATAAAATTTATAATCAATTTTTTTTTTATTATTTGAAAATCGAATTTCACTAGCTATTCCAATTTGAATGATTAAATTGATTTTAAAAATTAATTTAACCGTACATTATAATTTTATAAACTATATTGATAGATAATGTATATTTTTAATGATTATTTTATTATTTTATTAATTTTAGAGATCAATTTAATCAATAATTATAATTTAAAGACTAATTTGATAATTCACTCAAAAGAATGCATTAAAAAATACAATTTTCTTTGTACTAAAAAAAATATTAATTACATTTTTAATACGTAGTATTTTATTTGTAACTTTAAATGACAGATAAAAAGCTTTATGACAAAATCAAACCATTGAAATACTAATGAAAAAAAATAAAACTATTTATTAAAAGAAAAGGAATTTTTATATTAAGAATAAAAAAATTTAATACTCATTTAAATGATTAGAAGGTTAATTAAATGTTTCTAAATGGTTGTTTTTTAAAAGAGAAATTATTAAATAATTCAATAATACACATGTCTACGATTTTCACTAATTTCTACATAATATGTAAATTAAAAACACCTAAGAATAAATTAAAAACACCTAATTATATATTATATATATCATGTGAGGATTATGATTATTCCAAACCACTTAATAATTTACCTATAATGACTTTTAGTTCCTTACTACGATCGTAGGGTATTTTCACTAGTTTCACTTCTTATAGCTTCACTTCTTTAGATAATTCCCTCACAAATTTCACTTCTCTAGCCTTGAAAAAGTGTTTTTTACTTCTATATTTTGATATTTTAATTTTACTCTTTAGTTGCGTAGCAAGAAAAGAAGATGGTGCAGTGGTGTTATGCCGATAAAATTAGAGGGGATAAATGAGGATCCCACCCTCCTTTCGATGTTTAAAATAACAAAGGTAATGAAATGGAGGGTTTAGTAATAACCATTTTTATATATTCTTTCGTTAATACGTGGTGCTAAACTATAACTCTTTGTCTGGATGAGAGAGAAAACGATGAAATTAAGGAGAAAAAAAATGAAATTTAAAATTTTGAATTAGAGAGAAAAAAAATTGATTTCCTTTTCTTAAACTGACTTCATTTTTTTCTTTAATCAAACAAGAAAAATTTTCAAATTTCATCACTTTTTTTTCCTCCTTATCTTTTATATCCATCCAGCATTGGGTAAATGTGACTAATTGACTATACAATTATATTTCTTAAGAATTGAATATACCGTAGCTAATACTCCTAATTAAGAAAGTTCCATGCCTCACATACAGAGATATGGATTGATTGGTGTGGAAAGATTTAATGGTCCTATAGACAAGAAAATAAGGTTCAGAGGAATATTCACTTTTCACGTACAACTGCGTCTTATATATATTACTACTTCACATAACTTATCTAAATTCCTTACACTAGAAGGGGATTAGGGAAAAACAACAAATCATTTTGCTTTGTAGAATCTATATCATAAGCGGTTCATTTCATAGTTTGTTTAAATTGCATCATGGTTTATTTACATATTTTAAAGATAATGATAATATAATAAAAAATAAGTTTAATGTTGTTAAATTTGAGACTCTAGCTACATGTATTGTAATGTATCATATGGAAAGTCTAAACTATAAACCCTTAACCTTAAATATCCTGGATGATAAATAGACATGTTTGAACGGGAAACTTTTTAATAGAAAAATGACTTATGCCCCGACCCAGACAATTTACCTTTCTTTTATATAATAGATAAAAAATAATAAGTAATAAATTTGTTGTTTTTGTAGTGGTAAATTAAAGGTTTTTTTTGTTTGAATGAAAATAATGTACCGTCTCTCTTTAGCATTTTTGTTAATGATTATAGAGTATTTTGCTATTCCCCAAAAATAATGTGAATGTAAGTATAACTCTCATTATTTGGCTCTGGTCAAAATGTTTGATTCTATCTCATATTTTATCGATTATATACTTAAGTTATTTTGAAATTAACATATATTAAGATAAATGTGACCGGGCGAATGTAGGGATAACCGACTAGTTTTATGACAAAATCTAACAATAGCAATATTAAGAAAACAAAAATAAAAGTATTTAGTAAAAAAAAATACATTTTTTATATTAAGAACAAAAGATATTTAATATTCATTTAAAATTTAAATGATTAAAAGGTTAATTAAATGAATAAGAGAAATTATTATGTAGTTTAACTATGTAAGAGAAATTATTTAAGACTACCACTTGTTGATGATTTTAAAAATCTCTCCGTACTCAAATTTTTTATTTTACAAGAGAAAATCAATAACATTCAACTATGTGTTACGTGGACATTCTAATGATTTTGGAGTAATTTCTCTATAATTATGACCAGTAGTTTTTTTTAGTATATATTTTCTTAAGTTCCACTTTTTTATATTGGTTATAAAGTTAATTATCACACTTAAAACTCTTCATTCCTCCCCAAATTAAGATGAGATTTGACTCATTTAAAATCAGAAGAAGATGCATCTTTAAGAATAAAGTGTAATAATAATCGTTGATTAAAAATCAACGGTTGAAAATTGTAATAAAAATTAAAATTATATATAACAAAATATAGTTACAATCTTAACCGTTGATATTTTAATAAATAATTATTATAACACTTTATTTTTTAAAATGCAATCTTTCACTTTAGATAATTCATTAAGATGAGTTTTGCTATCATTTCTTATACAAAAGTAAATCACTAATCTTAATTTTTTTATTTTTTTTATTTTTTTTATGCGTTTACAGGTTAAGAAATACAAAATATAAGGTTTTATTAAAAAAAAATTATTATATAAAAAAGCAAAAAGCTATTTAGTGTTTTCTTTGTCTACGTAATTGAAAGGACTTACGAGGGCATAATTATTCTATATGAATTTCGTGCATAAGATAGAAAAAATATTTTACTAAATATTATATTAATATAAAATCTATACGATGTAAGTTGATCCTTTCTTTCAAGCTTATTTCTTCTTAATTATTGTAGATGTTTATAGGTCGTCAGGGTCAATTCAGATTGGTTCCTAGTGAAAATAGATTTTGAACTAATCATTTTTGTTCATTTCGATTTGATACATACCAAACCAATCTAAAGAAAAATGAATTTAAATCATGGGATAAACTAAGGAATACGGTTCAGAATTCTTTTGGTTAATTCAATTGTATACATTATGTATTAAAATTACCTTGATTATCTCATTGATCATTTCATTCATGCATTTCTTACATATTATTTGTTCAAAGGTCTTTGCATTTAGAAAAGAAAAAAAAGTCATCATTCATTGTTTTTGCATTAGAACAATCATCAGAGACTTAGAGCATATATTTTGGGTATCATTATCATAATTTCAAGGAAAATTATTTATCGATCCATTGAAAAAAAAAAAAAAGACAATCTTTTTAACATTTTTTAAAATGCATTGAAAATCATTTTAAGATCTTTCAATTCAAGCATAACAATACTAGAATTAGGTTTTTATAAATTAGAGGGGTAACATAGTGTTTCCCGCGTGATTAATTTAGTAGTTAAGAAATAATTACAAGATAGAACTAAATATAAATTTAGTAGGAAAATATTGATATCTGTACCTGTCATTTGGTCCAAACCGTTTGTGCTTACCCCTAGCCCAATAAGGGTCAGAAAGGAGAATGAGCATCCTGTTAAGTGCACAAACTCACTATTGGGCTGACCCAATAGGTCAATCCGTCTCTGAAGGCCCATCGCTTAGGAAGTAATGACTGACAAGGTGGTTATCAGTTAGTTACTAGTCGGTTATCTGATAACTTGACCAACAAGCAACCTCCTAGAGACACCTTACACATGTATAAGTACCAGCCCCTTCTCTATGGAGGGTTGATTCAGAAAACTTACCAACAACACTCAACTACCTATACTCTTTGACGAGAACAATATAAACTAGAGTTTGTGTATTTCTCGAGAAAATCTCGAATAAGGCTAGAATGGTTTAATACATGTTCTTCGAGGTAATGATCTTTCCTTGATGGAATGAACATTCCATATTCCAAGATACTTAGAGTCAATAACACAATGTCACCTACACGATTTCTAAGGCATTTAGCATGTACTTCGAGGTAAATCACTAGTTGACCTTCCATTTTTTACAAAAGATGATGATACCATTTATAATTAATTACCTTACCACTTTTAGTATAAAATCCTAAAGCTAAACTTATCATTTTTAGCATTTTTCCATCAGCCTACTTCATTTCCATTTTGGCTAAAATCACTTTAGCCATATCGTCCTTTAACTCTTGGACAATGGAACCCCCTTAACCTTTGGACATTGAGTTACCATGAACTCCTCTATATGAGGCCCCATTAGCTAGAATCAAAGCTATCCTTCCACCTCTAGAAGCTCTAATTTTCGTCTCCTCACTCATACCTCCATTGTTAAAAGCTTAGCCCCTTCACTAAATACTTCCCTTCCAATCTTTACTCCAGATAAGGGAAGTTTTCCTTTCTATGATTTTGTGATTGAGATGTATAATATGTTAGCCAAGAATGTGTTTAAGTGAATCATAACATGTTATACTAATTTGGGCTTAGATTTTTTAAAAAAAATCTTGAATGTAGGAATATATGTAGGAAAATCTGCAAATCTAATATATGTTGTATTATTTGTGTCTTTGATGAATGAAATGTGTTTATTATGTTATATAATGAAGTTTTGGGTATTGTTTATGAAATTTCATGTCATTTCGAGTGTTTTCATGGTGAAGTCATGTTGGGTTTTGTATTTGTCTTATGCTCTTGTTGGGCAAATGGTTCCACTCACCCAATGAGACTCGTTTTTTTGGAAAATTGTAGGACTATTAGTTGAGCAAGACTTGGTTCTTGTTGAGTGACTCGAGATTAACACCTAAAATCTAGAAAAGTTTCCTATGTCGTTGAGCGAACCCCTATGCTCGCTAAGTGAGTGTTCATTAGCTGATGAACACGATGAATAAAAATTCATAGAAACCTAGAAATTCATATTTTCGTTGAGTGAGAGTTATGTCTTGCTACGCGAGAATTTGAGAAACCTAAAAACACTAAATCGCTAAGCGAGACATCCACTCGCTCAGCAAAGGTCGAGAGCTTTGAAAATTTAGTTTTCCCGCGAGTATTTGCTAAGCAACCCCTAATCTTACTAAGCGACTAAAATGAAGCTTGAGAGTGAAAAATGTTTATGGCTCAATTCATTGAGCGAACCCATTGGTTTACTAGGAATGTAATTATTTTGCTAAGAGAATAAAATGAACAACTTGTTGAGCGAGATGAGAGACTCGTTGAGCAAATCAACTTGAGGAAGTTAGCACTTTCTATGTGAAGACTCACTAGGCAAGGCAATATGCTTGCTAAGTAAGAGAGATACTAGTAATGAACTTCACTAGGCGAACCCATTGGTTCGCTGAGCGAAAATAACATAACTTATAAACCTTGGGAAATTCTTTTCTCCAAATCAAATAGGTTAGTACCAATTAAGATGCCCTAATGAAAATAGGAAGTAAATCACTCTAAAAATTTCAAGTGAAACCTTAAAGACCAATGACTCATAAGACTTAATGGACTTGTTATTTTCCACACAACAAATACTAAAAAAGTGAGGTTGGTTTTGTGAATGATGTATATGCTTTTATTGTTGAGGCATATTGATTGTCCAGATCTAGAGTTTTATAGTGTTAGATAAGAGGTGTACGATAATCATGTCTCAAGGATAGGGAGACGAGCGACTTGACAAGGATCCAATAAGTAAGGTTGTCCAACAAGTATATAAGCTACATCCTGAGAATTGAAGTAGGCGATGTGAGACTTCCCAACAAAAGGAAAGTGTCTGATTAATTACTCAGAAGTTAGAGTTTCCATGAAGTAAGACTAGTTTATATATTGATTTATTTGAATGCTTATACCTTATGAAACTTGGATGTTGTTGTACTTTTTATGTTTCATTTATACATGTTTGTTTTCATGAGTTTACCCTTATACTTCTTATCGTGTATGTGTGACTATAATGATCTCAAACAACATTTCATTGAGAGTAGATATCGAGGCCGCCAAGGAATTGGTCTCGATCCTGCATGTCATTCAATAGAATACATTTTGGAACTTTCTCCTTACACTTCATGGAGACCATGGTGGGCCTAAGAGGGGCTTGGACAACTAATCTAGACTTGGAATGTGTAATGTACTGCAATGACATCACCATCAACTTCAGGCCATGTATCATTATGCTGATTTCAGTTATGTTCTACATCATGTTGGACTTCTACCTACCTATACGAGATATGTGGACCTAGCCTACGTATCTTGCCCTAGTTGAACTGACTTGAAATTGTTGTCGGGACCCCACTCATCCGAACCTCATCTCGTCGTCGTAGAGTAAATCATGAAGGTGTTCAACTGGAACCACCATCTCATCCTCCCCCTTCTTAGTAGATTAATGTATGACCAGTCTAGGGTGTGCAAGTTTTGTATCCCCTTCCCCTTATGATGATGTATTAAGCACCATCTTTTGTAAGACTTATGTGATGTATCTTTTATTAATTTTGGGTTGTAAGTGCCATAAGGCACAAACTATTATACGAGATACTTGGATATGTATATCTTATGTATGCTATGAAAATGTAATTTTAGTGAATTTGAGCATGCATGTATGATTATAGCCATGATTGATCACGAAAAAATTTACATGTATTTTTCTCTATAAATTAAATAGGACCTTTTCAAATTAATTGAACTTTTACGTTTTGAAGGCAGGTTTAATTTTTATTGTAGTGGTCATGGGTTGTTACGGGGGAATGGAAGAATAAAAAATAATTGCTCAATTCACCTATAGAGTATAAATATTACCTATTTTCACCTATATGGTGAACCCTAACTTCTTCGACTAGAGAACTTGATATGTCTTCTCTTAGGATCTTTCAATTCAAGCATATGAACACTAGAATTAGTTTTTCACAAATTAGACTGCGGGGTGATAAAAGCGTTTTTTGTCGTGGTGGCTTATCAAATAAAACTAGAGCTAACTATAACATAGTGCAACCCTAGGTCGATTCTCTCAAGGACATAGTGTATTCATTTGTGGCTTAGTATGGAAATAAGAATTTATGCTAAAGTAAAAGAATCATGTAGAATGCCGACTTTGACTCGGATAGAGCCGGTTTCGGATGGAGGCGGCTCAAACTCGGTCTCGGACGAAGATATTGGACTCGAACGGACTCGGACTAGGCTGAAAGCGAAAATAGGGCGATTTTGTTGCAGAGATACAAAGTAAGACAAAAAGTAGACTAAGCACTGAAAGTAATTGCAATTAGGCTACATTACAATATTCTATGATAGTTATGGTACCAACACAAAAGTTTAAACAATGAAATGGTTTCAGTTCTTTAATGGCTGACTGTGACTCTAAACCAACCCAAAGACCTACGACGACCGTCGCACATTCGTCCCTTGCCTTCGGAGGACTTACACAACCGCAGCCTCGAGGGGACAGGGATTATGCACCCAGTTGATTTCAGGTTTTCTTAGCGATTACCTAACTAGTTGTTAGATCGGTTCCGACCGGCCTAATCTAACATTATCGACTTACTATTCCTCTTGCAAACATGGAGTACTAAGCAGCAAAATATGCAAGAATCACAAGCAGAAAAAGGTATAGAAACATGAAACCAATTTTATTGACAAACAAGATATTGATATAGAATTACGTAGAATGATGATGGAATCCACTTCCCATGGCAACCGCCATGGACGAACGATGGTGGTTCACTAGAGATGACTAGAGTACTAAGGGTTCAGTCCACCAGTAGTGTGTTAGCTAAACTAACAATCCTCTTTGGCAAACTCCGGCAACTCAGTCTCTAGCTCTACATCCATCGACCGTGATAGACACCATACTGAAGCATCATGCACCATCGTAGATGGAAGAACTTGGAGCTAAGTGCATGCGTATGCAATGGATCATGTATGTGTAGTTGCGTGTCTTAGCTCGCTAACCTAAGAATGATCTACGCAGCCTCTTATATACACGTTTTGGATGAAAGTAACGAACTAACTACCAACTCACAGGTTCCACATTAATTACCTGTTAAACATTTGTCCCGTGGTGATTATCCTAACTAACTTGCCTAATGGAAATAACCGTCTATCTTCCTTTTGAATCACGTGCTTCATTTCCTTAAGTCACGTGCTAGATTTGCTTCTTTGACTACGTGCTGGATTGCCAGGCTAATCTAATGCTGGATTGCCAGGCTAATCTAATGCTGGATTGCCAGGCTAATCTAATGCTAGCTTGCCACGCTAAACACGTGCCCTTTTGTGCCCTGAAGTTGGTCTCTACATGCCGAAACAGATTCGGATGGATGAGATTCGGCACATGGAGTCGGCTTCGCAGGAGTCGACATCCAGTTGGAACTTGGCATTGGTTAGGAATTGGCATTTGGTTTATGCGTGGACATGGAGTCGGTCCTACGGAAGGCTCTTCAGGAGTCGGTCCTATGGAAGGCTCTACAAGAGTCGGCTTGGTTTGGCTGGGACGCTGGTTGGGTTAGAGTCAGTAGTATGGAGTCGGCATCTCTTTGGCCGGGATGACTTTAGCTAGCTAAGACGATTTCGCTCTCGACTGGGCTTTCGAGACTCCAACTTGACCTGCAAAATGAGACTAATCTATTTGTTAGCTAAAATCAACAAATTAGCATGAATTTGTATTTTTTCTATTTTAACTGAGGAAATCTGAATCTTAGCTAATTTGTGTCTCTTAGTTACAAGATAGCCTAAATTGTACCCATTTTAAGACCTTGTAAGGTGGCTAAAATATGACTCATAGGGGGGAGGGAATGTATGAAAAATAACGAAAATGGAATAAGAAGATAAGGTGTATAAATGCCAATTGATGAGTTGAGATTAAAATTTGCCATAAGAATTAACAACTATTGATAAGAATCAATATTATATGCAAGAACTAGAGAGGGATATCTCTTACACTTAGTATAAGTCAATATCAAAAAATGAAATAAAATCATTAGCCTAATTATAAATTAAAAATGACCTTTTATGCTTCCTACTAATCTAAGTGCTACCATAGCTTAACCCTCATTAACATAATTGCAAGGGATTAGCCCAAGCCCAAGATAAGTGTCTAAGCTTAAACAAAATTGAAAAAGTCAACTCTCTCCTTAAAGGTGTAGGTGTCATCTATCAAGGCCCATCAAGGAATCTAAAAAAGCAAACATAACAAAATTCCTAAGTAATTACGTGTAGAAACTATGAGACCTTTGGGCCAAGTTCTCAACAATACTCAAATAAAAATAAACTTAAGCCTTCCTCCATTCTTTGACTCACAAGGTTGGTCATCTTCCCTCCAAGTTCTTCTTGTAAGCTCCTTAACCTTACTCATGTCAAAGGCCCAATTGAGCTCAAATTCTTCTTAGCTTTCTTAGCTCCTGTATCTTCATTTTCTTTTATCCTCATAAGGTAGGCTCACATTAGAACTCCACATTTTCTACCTTCACCAAATTCTTTATGGCTCTTGTTTTCACTTTTCCTCCACTCCAATGATATTATAAGATATTATTATTGTTCAACATCGATACTCCTTCCTGAACCGCATCTTATTCAAGTAATTCAATGTCCAACTACGTCTTAGATTGATAGGTGGCTTATATTTTGTAGGTTATCTACGAGTGCCTTTTAGATTTGGTATGATGGGAGCTAATGTGTGTTGGAAGTCACCTAATAATGACACATTATCACGTTATTATTAATTTGACAAAATTAATAGTTGATCAAAATTTACAAAATTAAATTAGTAAGAAAATTAAATTCGTGAAATAAAAAATTTAAAGATAAAATTTGAAATCATGAAAAGAAAGAAAACTTTTTAAACCTTTAAATTAAGTACAAGTAACAAACTTTTTTTTAACACTTTTTCTAGCACACTTTATTTTATTAATTGAAATTCATATAGGTTTTATTAGTTTCAAACATAAAACCTACCGAATAAGAAATGGAACCCATTTATTTAATAAGATATATATGAATTTCAATTAATAAAAAATAAAATAAATGTTAAAAAATATATTTTTAACATTTTTCTATAAAATATAACCTAGGTACTATTGTAAAGTTTTTCACAAATATCACAAAATACCAAAATCTAGATTAGTAAGTTAATGGGACAAGGAATCCAAACATCATCCGAATAAACTAACTAACATATAAATAAAAAGTATTTTATTATTTTCTAAGAAAAATTTAAAAATTAAATGAAAATAAGATGAAATTTACTTTTATAATTATCAATAAAAGAATATGCAAATCAATTATAAACAAAAGTGAATTATTAACTTTATATTTTTATTAAATTATTTTTATTTAAAAATAATTTATAACTAATATTTTAATCTATGCATTACATAAAAAATATTTATTTTATATAACTAAAATTTATAATAAATAAATAATTTTGAGTATATAAATTATATTATAATTAAAATTCTCAATACATAAATATTTATAACATATAAATTATATTTTAAATTTATAATAAATAATTTATATTACAATATAATGTTATATTTAAGGCTTAAATATTTTCTGTTACTTCCAATTTGAAACAATTTTTTTCTAATTTTCCAAATAAAAAGTGATTTTTTGTCCTGAAATATGAAAATAATTGTTTTTAGTATCTTTTCACTGTCGAATTTACACTTGACGTGTTTAGCATATCATATGTCATGTAAAGTATAAAAACATCTTAAATTTGTTCTCTTAAATTTTGGGTCAAGTTTCCTTTTGATTATCTAAATTTAAAAATAATTTTTTAACCCAAATTTTAAGTGATTTTTTAGTCCTTTAACTTGGAAATAAATTATTTTAGTTCTTAAAGTAACCTTGTTAAAAAAAAATCAATTGACATATATGTTTTCTCATAATTTTACAAGTATAATCTATGATAATTTTAAATTTCCAAGATTTATATTAACAAATAATTTTTTTAAATATATTTTGTGATGATTTTAAATTCTAAAATTAAGGGTAAAAATAAGAAAAAAAATGCTATTATAGTGGTGGTGATAACCGTCACCGAAGGGAAGAACGAGAAAGAAAAAGGGAAGTATGATGGCGCGAGGAAAAAAAGAAGGAGAATGGAAAAGAAATTAAGAAGAAAAAAAAGAATTAAGGGATGGAGATTTAAATTATCACAAGTAATATTTTAAAATATAATTTATTAATATAAATTTTGGAGATTTAAAATTATCATAAATTATATTTTAAAATTGCAAACAAATATATCATTATTCATATTAATAAAAATTTAATAATGTGATATTTGATTATTAAAAAATGAGTTAATTCTAAATAAGAAAACTAAAAAAGTATTTTTAAATTTGAGGGAAAAATCATTTCTAAATTTATAGGATTAAAAGAAAATCTGAACCAAATTTAAGAGACAAAAAAAATTTAAGCCTATTTTTAATTATTTAAATTTTTTAACATATTAAAATAAATAAATTAAGAATGGTATTGGATTAATATTTTAAAAGATTTTTTTTGTGATTAAAAGTATTGTAGTATTCAATAAAGATTTTTAAATAATATAAATAACTCTATGATATTTTTTAAAGAGTGTAAAAAATATGATGATATTTAATAGAGATATTTTATAATATACAAAAAGTTTTTTTATAAAAAAAATTACAAATTTTGATAAATTACTTTGTAGGATGAATTTTATATTATATCTCAAGACAATCCCATCCAAATAAGGTTTTTATAAGGATGATTTAGTGTAGTATTCAATCAAGACCTTTAAATAATATAAATAACTCTTTTGATATTTAATTAGGACTGTTAGAATTTTTTTTTAAAAGAGTATCAAAATATGACAGTATTTAATTGATATATTTTATAACATACAAAAGTCTTTTTTAAAAAAAAAATACAAATTTCAATGAATTATTTTGTATGATGAATTTTATTTTATATCCGTCGAACAATTCCATCCAAATAATTATTATACAAATATTTTTAAAAAATATTTGAATAATAATTACAATTTTAGAAATACTATATATATATGTTTTATAATTTTAAAAACTATATAAATAAACAATAATTTTGTATAGTTTAGTTAACATATTTTTTTTATAATTTTATAATGTAAAATAAACAATTAAATTAAAATTTACTTTTTATAAAATTATATGTAATTTAAATGAAATAATAATTTTATCATTTAAACATAACTTATATCTTATTATATCATTATCTATTTTATATCTATTACAATTAAAGTTTTATCCTGCTCTTGTTTTATCATTAAAAGACAATTTATTTTATTTCTATGTTATGTAAAAATGTATAAAGACATTTTATTTTTTTATATGTGATGTATTTTGAATTAATTATATTATAAAATATTTATCTTATTATATTTTTTTTAACCAATGTTACTTACAAAATTTTTAATCATATTAATTGATTAGTGTAAAAATATTTTTGTGAAATTAATTTTTTATTAATAATAATTACTTTTTACATATGTTGTATCAGTCATTACAATTCAAATTTATAAAATTTTTACATCAAATAGTATTTTAAAATTTCAATTTAATACCTGTAAAAAAAAAATTCTAAAAACAATATAAATATTAAAGAAATCTGTTTAGCATAAAAAAAAAAAAAAAAAAAAGAATTGACGGATACCTAGCATAAAAAGAAAAAGAAAAAGAAAAAGAATTGATGCATACCTTTGAGCAACCCTGTCTAGCAAGTAAACCCGAGTTCCCTTTTCTCTGTTTACGATACATTGCTCTCTTTCTCTCTCTCTCTCTTTCTGTTCGCGTTCGATCTTTCGTTTCTGAATCTCCAACGATGGTGCTCGAGGTAAATCCCGTTTCTCCTTCGTCTTAATTTAAGCCATACCACCACAATCCCTTTAATCCAATCGATTAGGGTTTGTTCATCATATATTTCTTTATACCTAATTATCATTTTGTGTGTGTAATAATAGGCAACGATGATCTGTATTGACAATTCGGAATGGATGCGTAACGGGGATTACGCTCCTTCTCGATTTCAAGCCCAAGCAGACGCCGTCAATCTTATTTGCGGTGCTAAAACTCAGGTCTGAAGTGAACCCTATCTATCGTTGCTTAACACCCCTATAATATCTGTGACTGCCTCTTTGAGTATAAAAATTGGTTTCAAAAAATATTGTTGTGTTTATAGAGTAGGATTTTAAATTTAATTTGAGGTTTAGGAAATTGTGGTTGGGTTCGATTGTGCTGATTTTCTTTTCTTTTTTATAATTTAGTCTAATCCAGAAAATACGGTGGGAGTTCTCACGATGGCAGGGAAGGGCGTTCGGGTTTTGGTGACCCCTACCAGTGACTTGGGCAAGATCTTAGCTTGTATGCATGGTTAGTTTTTGCTTCTTGAAGTATTTGGAACAAGTGGCAATTGAATTTGACGTGTTGTGGGATGCTGTGTGTAATTTCTGTGTTATAGGGGTTCCTGTTGTTGCAACCGAATTTTCATGAAACTTATTTCTGTAAATGTTGAACTAGAATGCAACAAGTTTGTAGTGTATTATTCTGACATGTTATTTTATGGTTGGATTCTTCTATTCATGTAAGATTTGATTTATTTTTCTTGTTTTTCGTTTTCTACCTTAGGACTAGAAATAGGAGGTGAAATGAACCTAGCTGCTGGCATTCAGGTGGCACAATTGGCTCTTAAGCATAGGCAGAATAAGAAGCAGCAGCAAAGGATTATTGTCTTTGCTGGAAGGTGTGGATAACTGTTTCTTGTGTGTTATTGATTTTGTTTTGTTTGTTGGGACTATTTTCCCTCTAAATATCTCATTTGATGCTTTTTAGTCCTGTTAAGCACGAGAAGAAAATGTTGGAGATGATTGGGAGAAAATTGAAAAAGAATAGTGTAGCACTTGACATTGTCAATTTTGGTGAAGAAGATGAGGGGAAGACAGAGAAGTTGGAGGCACTCCTTTCAGCTGTTAACAATAATGATTCCAGCCACATCGTTCATGTTCCATCTGGTCCAAATGCTCTTTCTGATGTACTAATAAGGTTGGTGGGTTTATTTCTTTATCTTCCTTTGTATTCAGCATTCCCATTTGAACTGAATTCCCATTTGAGAAATAGAGAAGTTGTTGATTAACTATCCCTATTTCCTACTGCTTCTACTCAATTCTGCCCACTTTTCTTCTAACTCTGATAGGAGAGTTTGGGCTTTTAACTCAAGTATTTTCTTTTAAATTCTTTGGACTTTGGACTCTTGTGGCAGTACTCCTATTTTTACTGGTGATGGGGAAGGTGGAAGTGGTTTTGCTGCAGCTGCTGCTGCTGCAGCAGCAGGTGGTGTATCGGGCTTTGAGTTTGGTGTTGATCCGAACTTGGATCCTGAACTGGCTCTTGCTCTAAGAGTTTCAATGGAAGAGGAGAGAGCCAGACAGGAAGCAGCTGCAAAAAAGGCTGCAGAGGATTCTTCCAAACAGGAGAAAGGTGGTGAGCAGCAAGCTAGCCCACAGGACACAACAATGACTGAGCGTACCAATGCAGCAGCTTCTGAAGTTGAGACTAAGAGAACTGATTTAACGGTTGGTGTTATTTAGATTATAAAAACAAATATCTAAATTCATATAAGTAGTTTGTACGACTATTTGCTATAGTTATTTTGTACAATATTTTAATTTTAATTACAAGTGTGTACCTGGTTTGAAACTTCTGAAGTTTGATATTAGAGCTAGGGTAACTTTAATGTTCTTCAGATCAGAGATCATTTTCATTCTTGTTAGTTGCTTCCTGAGAGTCTAAAGCACACCTTTGCATCATTTGTCCTTTTCCCATTTGCCTTTGTCCAAATTAATCCAGTGCTAGCAACTTCATTATGACTGTTGCTGGGACCTACAGGACCACTCGGGTTATATAATATCAGAGAACATCTACTTCATAGCATCATTGGTTTTCAGTTGACCATTCTAGTATTTTGTTTTGGTATCTTACAATGTATTACAATTATGACCACTGTTACCTTCATAAATTAGCACTAATAATTCACCTTGCTCCTTGTTTTTCCTTTTACCATGTTTGTGTTATGTAATTGACTGACATTCCTACACTCACCACTATCATGACTTGTGCACTGATTATGGTGACCTTCTAGTTATGGTCTCAACAGAGTTGTTACATCTGATAACTAACCTTGGAATAGTTGTGTTTTGCTCTGGCTCACTAGCAACATATTTTTTTTTATGTACTGTCCCCTTTCTGTGTAGTTTAAAATAATGCAGATAAAATGGCTTGCTGGTGGATTCTATCATTATATTCTAAATATTATGAGTACACAGACAGTTTGGATAACTTACTTCTGGTAACATGATGCTTTTCTGACTGCAATTCAACTTGAATGGCCACAAATGTTTGTTTCATGAGCTGGTGTGATGTATATATTCCCCCCTCCTAAAACAAATTGCTTCTACCTGCTTTACTTTTGATAAGTTCGCTTGTTATAACTTCATTCTTCCAGTCTTCCCATAAACTGGTATCAGGCAATAGTATTTGATCTGTGTGAACTGACTTTCAATTGAAAACAGGATGATGAGAATGCTCTACTACAGCAGGCCCTTGCTATGTCAATGGACGATCCTGCTACTAACCATGATGTGAGAGATACAGATATGTCTGAAGCAGCTGCTGATGATCCTGAGTTGGCTCTAGGTGAGTTTTTTATTTTATGTTTAATCAGTTTGTATTTAAACATTGGTGGGTGCTTTCTCATTATGTTGGTTGAGGATTGATCTGCTTCTGGATTTGAGACAGATGCTTTCAATTTTGGTTTTAGTTTAGAAGGTGGGTATTTACTATCTTTAATTTCTCCTTTTTTTTGGGTATCAATGGTTTGGTTTTGTTTAACCATGTATAATTATGTTCTCTTCTATGACAAGTTGATCTGGTTATGAAGTCAATTTGCATCTTATATAATTTACAGAGGAAAGCTTTAGTAGTTGTCCTGATTTTACTGAATTCTTGTCTTTTCTTGCTTGTAGCTCTCCAATTGTCTGTAGAAGACAGCACAAAGGACTCAGCAAGCCAGTCTGACGTGAGTAAATTGTTGGCAGATCAGTCCTTTGTATCTTCTATCCTTGCATCGGTATGGCTTATGTATCCTGTAAATTTCCATTTTTTTTTCTTGGAATGTATTAATAGAACGATCTGCAAAATGTTATGCACTGAATAATATTTAATTGCTTCTGCAGCTTCCCGGGGTTGACCCAAATGACCCCTCTGTCAAAGATTTACTGGCTTCAATGCAAAATCAGTCTGAGGTAAGTCTTCTATTATGGAAAATAATTATTGGGTTTGAAAAGAATTTTTTAGAAGATTTTACTGGAGGCATACTTGAATTTGGTTTCACCTAGACTAGCCTTGAACTCCTTTTCATCTCTCCCCTCTTCTTTTAATTTATATGTTCTTTTTTTGCTTTTTTTTTATTCAGTAATAGTTGGATTTTGCAGTGTCATAGTATGCAAATCTTGTTTTCTTTATATTGTTTACATATTTAATAATCTTTAGGATCATAGCTGTAGGAGGATATGGTTGTGACCGCATAATCTGAGTATTCTCCTTGCTAATTTATAACATGCTCAAGGGGAAACTTTGGTCATTGTCACACTAAATCAATATTTTTGTTTGATATTGTATCTTTTTTTTTTTTTTCCCGGAATCGTTTAGGTGAATAGGGGAGGGTCAATACGGTGCTTAGCGGACAACAGTTTCCACTAAATGGCAAATTTATATGTGAATGTGTAAATTTATTCTTTTTAATTGGCCATTCGAATTTTATGAGTGATTTTCACGTACATGTGAGGAGAGTAGATCACGTGGTTTTTAGTCTTATGAAAAGGGGGAGAGGGAGACTAAGGAGTTCTCATGGTAAATAATATTGGAGGAAGTTATTAAGAGAGATCTCATGGGAAATAATATTTCTAAAGATTTGGTCATTAGCTGGGCTGAATGGCATTGTGTTATTCATGTAGTCAACTTCAGTTAGTGGGATAAGACTTTTGTTATTGTTGGTTGTTTGTTTAATGTACGAACACATCTATGCTGAGTACTTCACTTGGCTAGCATTTTAGAATACAAAACACTCAGGTATTTTGGTACAATCCTGCACAATTAACAGTGTTCTTATTGTGATGTCAATCAGCCTCAGCAGAAGAATGAAGACAAACCACCAAATGAAGAGGAGAAGAAATAATCTCGAGTCTCTTTGCTGTTTTATTTCTGTTCTTTTGGTAGGCATATTGGTAGCATGTTGGAAGGTGGTTTTACTCGGGTCGTTATTTCACGTGTAGTCCAATTGTTGAGTTTCCCCTACCGATTGAAAGGATGCATGTCTCTCGATTAAGTACGGATGATTGAGTAGAGCAGGTCAATGAAGGCATCAAATAAATGTCTTTATGGTTAAGAATACTCCATCCTAAAAATATTGATCAATCTCATTACAAATATTAACATGAATCCTTTCCTTTTTTTTTTTTTAATTTCTTGCATTTATTTTTAGTTTAAAAGGTATATGCTTAAGGCTGGCACGTGGCCTTCTCCAAGTGCAAAACGTTACCCATCCATCTTATGAAATTTGTACACACCATATCTCTGCCAATGTTGTCCAAGTTTCGATAACTGAGAGGATTGGAAAAGTGAATTTTATATTAAGTGATGTGACTTCCCAGCAGAAAGAATAATATAGTCCGAAAGATTCCATTTTATGTATGTGTCAGTTTTGCACTAATTTTAGTTAGATTAAATAATCACTCAAGCAATTGGTGTTTACTGTTTAGTCCTTAAATATATTTGAATATGCATAGGCATTGTATTCGAACACCAACAAAGTATATATGAGTTGGGGCCAGTGGTGCAAGGTTTTATAATCCAATTCGACCAACTGTTGAATCAGATATGCGCGTAAACTCAGTGGATTTAGCATGATTTGTTTGCTCATTTTCGTAGAAATAATAGTAAAACTAACATTAGAAAGAAACTGGACAAAATCGTTAAATAATTGTCTTGTTTTTTGTGAAAAAAGAATTAAAAGAAAATGGAGAAGAATAAAATGAAAATGGAATGATTTTATATTTGTTTAGATGGAGAAAAATGAGAAGAAATAAATTGTACATGTAAAAATGTCTAATATGTATATCTTCAGACTTCTTATTTTATATAAGAGAGGAGATAAAGATAGAAGGCACATTTATACACTTATTATTTAAGAAGGTTTGCTTTTTACGGTTGATTTTGTACCCCTATTAATTTTTTCTCATATTTTTTTAATAAAAAAATATTTTATGTTATAAATATAAGTTTATTTTTTATATTATCATTAAATAATAAATTATCATTGACTTTTAAAATATTTATTAAAAAATAATATATGATAGGTTGACACGGTTAGAATTTTCTCTTATTTTTATATTTTTTATAATTAATAAATAGAGTTTAATAATTATATATTAATATTTATTTAATCAGTGGCGTAGTTTTTTTTTTTTTACTTAAAAGTTACTTTTGACTTAAAACCAAAAATAAGAGCTTAAATATAAAAATAAAAGCCGTTTGTTAACTTTAATTTATTTTTTATTTTTTAAATTAAAAATGTTTAATAATTAAAAAAAAAAAACAATTTAAAACCCGCAACCGTACTTGAGCAATCTTTAACGAACCAAGGTTCAAAGAATGTGGCAAAACCATATATACAAAAAAGAAGTGGCATCTAATCAAAGCAAAAAACAAAACAAAAAGGGGCAAAACCCATGGTCTATGGTGGGAAGAAAGGTCCACCCATCGTGGCCTGCCACGACTACTCGACACCCTTGCAAAAGCTTTTTCATCTTCGAAGGCCAGTGCTCAGGCAAACTCCCGCCGACCAGCATCTCCGGTGGCGCCGTGACTCAGCATTGCACGACGGTGCCACAACGGAGCAGATCAGGTGAAAGACGATGGAGCAAAGGGGTGCTGGCTGGAACTCGGTAAATTTTTTATCTCACTGACCAAACTTTTAAGAAAAAAAGAAAAAGAAAAAAGTGTAAGACTCAAGATTCGAAGACTGTCTTTGCATACAAAAGCTAGCGAAAAGCTACTTTAATAAGTTACTTTTTTTTTTTTTCTTCATAATAAAAAAGCTCTGTATTTTTTTAAGAGAAAAAGTAGTGTTTGAACGAGCTTGAAAAAAAAAACTAGTGCAAACACACTACTTAAGTTTATCTTTACTGAAAATAAATTGTGGCATAGTTATAGATATAATAATTTTCTATTATTAAATTATAACATAAAAAACTAATGTATATTTTAAAAAATAAAATCTTATTTATATTAACAATATAGTGTATGTTAATTAACCTGTGTATTACACTTACATGGGTAAAATAACATTAGTTTTAACTGCATTAAAAAAATGTATACGTACAAACCTCATTTCTCCGTTTTTCTTTTCCAATGGTGGGATGGAAAAATTTGACATTTGGTTCTATTTTCTGTTCATACTCTTTTCTTTCCTCCTTCATTCAACTCAACCAAATGGACCAATATTATTAAGGAATCTTTTTCTAGCGAGACGAATTTTAAACACTTTAAAATTAAATTGTTTTCAAAAATGTTTGTGTTACTAATGTATTTTTTATTAATTTAATATTATGGGATTCGAACCGTGCTAGTTAAGTTAGTGACCCTATTTTTTTCTCGGTTGATTGTTAGTTTTAGTTGTTTTAGTCTTTGACTAAGTATCACTATAAGTATAATTATGAGATTAGTCCTCAAGTGAGAGATAATGGTTAAGTAAGAGTGAACATTCTAGAAATTGAATTTCTAACAGGTGAAGGTATGAGTAGTGTCACCGAATGCCGCCAATAAGGCCCCAATAATTTGTCCTAATTAATGCCTAAGGGTAAGACAAAATCTTATAAAAACCTCAAAACCTAACCACATGATTGTAGGTATTAACTTTGTTCAACTTCAGGTCCCTGACCGATTGATGCCGATTGAAATTGAAGGTACAATTCATTCTCCTCAAATTGCAAGGTACGTGTTTGCTTTTATTCTTTGGTGCTGACTGAACAGTTACATATTATTTTTACCGTGACTAACCGTTGATAGGTTATTAATCTTGGTTTTACAACACTAATGTGGTGCTCTGATGTCTGTTTTTAGCGCTGAACAATTTGAAATGTATTTTAAATACAATTT
Source organism: Mucuna pruriens (assembly GCA_025330945.1). Taxonomy (NCBI): domain Eukaryota; kingdom Viridiplantae; phylum Streptophyta; class Magnoliopsida; order Fabales; family Fabaceae; genus Mucuna; species Mucuna pruriens. The sequence goes on along the minus strand of JAENHJ010000528.1, from coordinate 988,736 downwards.
TAAATATCCCAAGTATAAGACCATTTTTATTGGAGTTTCTTAATCTTTATGTGGTAATGTACAATCGATTTTGATGTAAATTCTGGTTGTGATCAAATGTGTTAATAATTAAAGAAGAATGTCTGGAACCGTGGACCTCAAAGTCTGGAACCGTGGACCCCAAAGTCTGGAACCGTGGAGAGGAAACGCCGCCCAAAATTTATGTACGAATAGATAGAGTACAATAGCCGATGCCAAGCCCGTGACAAACTTTAGAATAATGCTACACAATATAAAACAACTAAATAAAATTCATAAAAAATTGTCAAAATTCAAATACTTTTGTTAGATAAGTTAAAGTGGTGGGAATTGCTGTGCACCTCGTGGTAATCTTCGGGCCGGCACGCCTAGGCATGTACCAACCAATGCCTGCTTTATATAGACAAAATCTAATGTTGTTGGTAAATAGCTAAGTTACTTAAGCATAACATTGTTTAAGATATTATTAGGGGTTTGATTTCAAATTATTTGTATGAAAAACAAAATTTTGTTGGGAGAGCCAAACTTTAAAGATTTTTATGTCTTGAAATGAATTAGTTTCAACCTATTCAGTTAAAGATATCTTCGGCGCAAACAAAAAGAAAAAACCAATGGCCACTTTATTATTTTATATGTTGGGTTGGGTCTATTCTCAGCTTTGGTTATATCCTTTTCTACAGTATTAATCGAATGATATAATTATATAATCTTCAAGGACCCAGCATAGTTTGGGGGTTGGAAATGGGAAACACGAGGGCCTTAGATGCAGTGTCTCTCTCTGCTTTTCTATTGCTTTGTTTCTGTGGCACACTAGTTTGTGCTAAATACATAAAGTATGATACTGGGGCTCGTGTTGTGCCAGGAAAATTGAACGTTCACCTGGTTCCACACACCCATGACGATGTTGGTTGGCTGAAGACCGTTGATCAGTACTATGTTGGGTCAAACAATAGTATTCAGGTTAGGAGCACGAGATTCTGCGTTTTCAAATTCATCTGTGTTTGAGCATATAGTAATTGTTGACTTGGTAGGCTTCATACTTGGTAGTTTCAAATTCAACTTTCATTTTTGTAGGGGGCATGTGTTGAGAATGTGCTGGACTCGGTGGTTGTGTCTCTTCAGAAAGATCCAAATAGGAAGTTTGTGTATGTCGAAATGGTAAGATCTGTGGAAATCTAGTACCGTTTAACTATGTTTCAACGATGTCAAAATCATAGTCCATATATGGCACCCCTTGATTATGTTTTGGTACATTTGTTTCAATAGCATAATTTATTAATTTCAGATATGGGTTTCATTTAATTTCTTAAATAAATGGCAGGCATTTTTCCATCGATGGTGGGTAGAACAAAGTCCAGAAACACAAGAACAAGTGAAGAAGCTTGTGAACGCGGGGCAGCTAGAATTTATGTACGAAGAGCATTTCCATAAATTTCTTTATAAGCATATATATATATATATATATAGAATAAAATAACATAAAATAAAAATTAAATAAATTTCTTCGTAATATATAAGTTAATTTTAACTTTATTATTAAAATCGGCATAGTGTCAGAGATTTAAGTAATATATACAAAATTTAAGATTTTAATCTGGTCGATATTATTATATTTTTTTATTTATAAAAATAATTAATTTTAATTTATAAAAGAATTATTTTATTTTTTTTCTTATTTTATTCTTTAATAAAAATTTATGACATGATAGCTACCTTTTGTCCTTCCAAGAGATTACGAAATCTTTATAATCATTGTTTGTTGCACATGTGACTTTGATGTGCTTTTGCTATCTGGCAGAAATGGTGGTTGGTGCATGCACGATGAAGCTACGACACACTACATAGACATGATTGATCAAACCACTTTGGGCCATCGCTTTATTAAGGACCAGTTTAACAAGACACCTACTGTTGGATGGCAGATTGATCCATTTGGTCACTCTGCAGTGCAGGCTTACCTACTTGGTGCTGAGGTAGGCCCATTACATATGGCCCAATTTGGACATAAAATTTTGATATTTTGTATACTTTTTTAAAATAAAAAATACACTTAATTTGTTTTTTTTTTAAATTGTTTTAACTCTTGCGCACAGAAGACTCATCTTTTGAAATAATCTTTTTAGATATTTTGTATACTTTTTTTTTTAAAAGAAACATTTCCCTTATTTTATTTTTTAAAAATTGTTTTAATTCCTCCACGCAGAAGAATAATCTTTTACGTGAAAACTATGTTGTTTAAAATATGAAGCCAAATGCATGGTAAGAGAAATTAGTACAACTGAATCATTTTAGAATTTGTTTACTAATAATTATGTAATGACAATTGTTATTTTCAAAATTTTAATTTATTTATTATTTAAAATATAAAAAGATATTAATTATTTTTAATTTAATTTTGGTGTTTTTATTAAACAAAATAAAATAATATTATTATAATTATTCGATGAATTTATACTTTTGAAAATTAAAAATATTTGATGATTTTGTTAATATACATATTAGAATATTTATCAATGTCTGAGACACTTTTATAAATTAATTGCATAATTGTGATTGTTAGTAAAACAAAAATGAATAATATGTTTCGATTTGCCATTGCAGCTTGGGTTTGATTCTGTTCATTTCGCAAGGATTGATTATCAGGACAGAGCAAAGCGCAAAGCTGATAAGTCTCTTGAAGTTATTTGGCGTGGGTCCAAAACATTTGGTTCTTCGGCTCAGGTTTGGATTGCAACTTATGTACTATGATTATGACTCACTCCTTCCTTTATCTAAAATGACTAATTGTGTTTTTTACCATTTTGGGTCAATTGCAGATTTTTGCCAATACTTTTCCCGCTCATTATAGTGCTCCAAATGGTTTTAATTTTGAAGTTGATAATGACTTTGACCCGTTACAGGTTTCAACACTAAACAATTGAAATGCTGGCTCTATTTTGCATACATTGTTAATAACATGGCTCATTACATGGCACCGTTTATATATGCAGGATGATCCTCTTCTTTTTGATTACAATGTTGAACAGCGCGTCAAAGACTTCATTGCTGCTGCTATTACCCAAGTATGCTCATCCTATCCAAGAATTTTGTCAATTGAGTAGCAACTTCCTTATGTCCAATGACTAATTAGTGTAAAGAAAAATAATTTTACACCGTTATCTAATAATAAATTACTTTTGGTATGACTTTAAGTAATTATGGTAAAAATCAAAAAACTTATTATACATGATAATTTGTATTTGGATGACTATAAAATAGGATTTTATATTATCAGTAAATAGTTTGTTTTCTCAGTTAGTCTATAGCTATGCCTGAACAGGTGCACAGTGATGCACTATAGATCATATTTAAAAATTTGACCCGAATCCTCTCCGGCGGCTGTACTGCACAGCGAGAAGAGAGAAAGACGTATGGTCTAAGTGGGACCTACCTGACAAATGAGTTCCATCTGGATTTGTGTCTTTCTCTTCTCTCGTTGCACGTGCATCTATCAAAGAGAGACCATAACATTATATATATACCCTACCTATTTATTTAATGTTTATGAAACAGACAGTTTTTGAATATGAGATGATCTCATTCCTTGTACCAACTAGCTTTCCTCTGACTCAAATAGACAAGAATGTGCAAATTTAATTTGCCTGTGCTTAATATAGGAAAACATAACGAGGACAAACCATATAATGTGGACAATGGGTGATGATTTCCAGTACCAATATGCAGAGTCTTGGTTCAAGCAAATGGATAAATTAATTCACTATGTTAATAAGGTAAGGGATTATAATGCATATCCTAGCAATTCATTTGTACGCATGTATTGATTGATTGTACCATGGTGAGTTCAAATACATGTTTCCGTGTTTTTAATCTTCAGGATGGTAGAGTGAATGCTTTGTATTCCACTCCATCTATTTACACCAATGCCAAAAATGCTGCTAATCAAACCTGGCCACTGAAAACAGATGATTACTTCCCGTAAGGATCTATTATTGTTTTGTTTGCTAAGCATCTTGCGACCTTAACCACTTATGCACATTTCTGATTATTTCTTATAGGTATGCCGATGCACCAAATGCTTATTGGACTGGCTATTTCACGAGTCGCCCAGCCTTAAAGCGCTATGTTAGGATGCTAAGTGGATACTATTTGGTATAGTATTGATGTCCTAATCAAAATAAAATTGGATGGATTTTTCTTGTTTGCTCCTAAGCATTCTAATTAAATACAAGACATTGCTAACATTTTGATGTAGGCAGCACGTCAACTTGAATTTTTGGTTGAAAAGAAATCAACTAAATACCACACTTTTGGCCTTGGAGCTGCTCTAGGAATTGCACAACACCATGATGCTGTCAGTGGCACTGCCAAGCAGCATACAACCAATGACTATGCCAAACGATTGGCTATTGGAGTCTCTGAGGTCGGAATAAGAACTTCTCCAAATTTAGAATTTGACAATATATTTTGTGCCTTGCATTTGTTTATCTGGTTAATTTTCTAAAATCCATGATTTCTTATAGGCCGAAGCAGTTGTTAGTTCTTCTTTGGCTTGTCTTACTAGTAAGCAATCAAGTGATCAATGTTCAGCACCTGCATCGGCATTTGCCCAGGTAAAGTTTCAAATGAAAAGAGAAAAAATTGTTTCTCCATTCATGATGAGTATTTATTACTCTTGTTCAAGTGTCATGTCAAAAAAATGTTGAAGTTAGTTCTGTAATTGTTTCAGGTTTCCAGCTACAGATGTATCTATAAGACTTGTTTACCATCATGTTTATTGATTTTGTGTGGATTATATAGTTAGTCTCATATTCTTGACTCTTCAATTGCTTCTCTTTTTTTTTTTTTTTCATTATTGTTGGATTTTGGCAGTGTCAATTGTTAAATATCAGTTACTGCCCTCCGACAGAAGACAACATTCCAGAGGCTAAGAGTTTGGTAACATTTTCTTAATTTTTGGTAAGGAATTCTGGTTAAATTTTATGTATCATATGTTAATAAATAATAATTTCCAGGTAGTAGTGGTGTATAACCCACTCGGATGGAATCGTACTGATATTGTCAAAATACCAGTGAGTACATATCATTTACTTATGGCATCATAAAACAAATCAATTGATTCAATTCCAATATCGTGCTGAAGGTGACAATTTGCATTAGGTTAATGATGCTAATCTTGTTGTCAAAGATTCATCGGGCAATAACCTTGAAGTACAATATGTGGATGTGGATGATGTTACAACAAATTTAAGAAAATTCTACGTGAAGGCCTATTTGGGGTTGTCACCAAAACAAGCCCCAAAGTATTGGCTTCTGTTTCAGGTGTCAGTGCCTCCACTTGGTTGGAGTTCGTACTTCATTTCTAAAGCAGCTGGAAAAGGTATAGTTCCATTTCCCCCGTTTTCTACGTTTAGAAACTGTCTTTTTCATTTTGGACTAGACCATTACTAGACCATTTTCCTTCCTGAGATGTGGTACATTCTTAAGGTTGCCTGGTGACCTCCATGTAAGATTGTGTGAATTTACTCTCCAAATTCCACTAGATGGGTGCTTTGTGCATTGGATTGCCCTTTAAAACCATTTGGCCCTGATGATCTGTTCAAATGCATTTTGGGCAAACATAGGCTGTGTTTGGCTATCCTTTGGGAAAGTCATTGCATGTGTTAGGAGAGAGAAAACGTGAAGGGGAAATGTTTTTTGTGTTGGACAAAGTGTTCGTTAGGCTTAATTTTAACTGAGAACCAAGTGCAGATATGATTGGTCTTTACCAATACGAGGCTTTATTGAGAAGACTGTGTCTGTCCAAGATCCATTTGGACACGTACATCACAAGCTCTGCGTTCAAGTTTAATTGTTATGTATTGTCAATGTAAATTACACTATCAACTAATAAAAAAATAATTTTTGTATGACTTTTAAGATAGTTAACATATAAGTCAACAATCATACTATACATAGTGATTCGATTCGTGATTGAAGTCAGTGTAAAAAACCTTTACACAGTCAGTGCAATCTAATTAAATTTATTAATTTTTAGTATTAAATATGCCTTGTTTCAACTTGATAGGGCATAGGAGAAAAGATCTATCTCACCTCAGCAGTCAGAAAGATGAGACCATTAACATTGGGCCAGGATATTTAAAAATGTCCTTTTCCTCAACCTCTGGACAACTCAAAAGGATGTTTAATTCCAGAACTGGTGTAAGTATTTGCAAGTTCATACAGCACAAAAGAATGTTCTTAATTTGTGTTAACTAAGCTGTCATTCTTGATAAATTGTCAAACTACCGACTGCATTATAATGGACTAAATGTGCTCTTCAATAAATATAAGCAATCAATTAAATTTCTATTTTATGTAGATCAGAAAGTATATGAAGCATAGTAGTCAATAGCGGCCGCTCCGGCCGCTATAGCGGTGGAGCGGTAGCAGGGCACGACAAAACTTGCGTAGCGGTGCAGTTCAATGTTGCGGCTGTAGCGGCCGCTATAGCGGGAAATCACGGCGGAGAGGCCGCTATTGTCCACATGAAGGGGAAAAGTCAAAAATGCCCTCCTGTTTAAAACGTTAGTGAGGGCATTTTTGACTTTTTGCGTTTTAGGGCTTTAGTTTAAATAATATTTCAACCTGTTTCTCCTCTACCTTCTCTGGTATGCTTTTTTCTTTACGTTTTAGTGTCTTGCCTTCTCCGACGACCTTCTTCGACGACGCACGTTCTTCTTCTTCGGTGATCAGCAGCTTTGAAGTTAATTTTTTTTTTGTTTTTTTTCTGCCTATACCAGAATCCTTTTTCCTTCTCTTTCCAACAACTCATGCTCTGTTTCAGTTCTTGTTTTTGCTGTTTCTGTTTTTTTTTTTTTTTAGATGTTATTGTATTTGACATTTTGACTATTTGTTTTTACTATTTGAATTTTAATCCTTTAATGAATTTTTATTATTACTGATACTTGTTAGTTTATAAATTGAGTAATATTTATGTTTTTGAGCTTATATATATATTATATATATATATATAATATTAGAATAGCGGTTATCCCGCTATCCGCTATCCCGCTATCCCAGTTCGGGGGTCGGCCGCTCCGCTCCTGGGATTAACTACTATGATATGAAGTAGTGAAGACTATTTTCAGCTTTTAACACAGTTCCCACAATCATCAAGCTTCAAATTATCATATTCCATGACCATTTATTGTTAACCATTATTTTGTGTATTGTTGAGTATATATTTTGTTGAATTAACATGCATAAAATCATCTTAATTATACTAGTAGATTTCAGTGCACAGTGAGTATGTTGAAGACATATTTTGTCGCTTAGGTTTAGCTTTATTGATTTCATATCAAGACATTTCTAAGGATGTGATAGAGACTATTTCATGATGTTTAAATTTTCCCAGGTTGATATACCAATTCAGCAAAGCTACCTCTGGTATGAATCGAGTGAGGGTGATAGTGATCCTCAGGTGTGTGATTTCTTTGCATATACAACACATTCCAATAACAAATTAAATTAGCACAGCTAATGCTTCAATGGTGTGATTTCTCCCATAGGCTTCTGGTGCATATATATTCCGACCTTATGATTCCCCTCCAAATATCGCTTCAAGATCAGTAAGTTTCTTCTCTAAATCTGTTAACATGTGACATTAGTTTTGCATAAGAAAATAGAAGTGTGATTATCTAACCTCTAAGTCTAAATGGACAATAAGACATTCATAAAAAATCATTCAATTATCTTGGGTTTGCTATTCTTCTAGCTCTCTTACTATTTGTCTTTCCATTTCCTTTTAAGCTTTTCATATTTCTTATACTACATCTGTTATCTGTATAGATGCATTTCGATTTATTTGATATGTAGGTGTCCACCAAGGTAATCCGTGGACCACTAGTTGATGAAGTTCACCAGAAATTTAGCTCTTGGATTTACCAGGTCAGTAACTTTGCAAATTTAGGTGCTAGGATGCAATAAGTATTTTGCATTTACAGTTTTTAAAGATTTTTATGTATGTTATTACTTATATTGGCAAGTCCCATATATTCTATGTTGTAATAAATGTATGGATTTTGAGGAGGTATCTCAGCATCCTTTTCTTGAGGTAAGATGAGTTACACATAATCTAATACCGAAATGGATTGGCCTGTTTAGGTAAACTTCTTTATAAATACTTGTAGGAAGGATCAAATAGGAAAGAAAAATGAAATAAGCTTCTCCATAAGTTAAAATGAACTTAAGCATAAGTTAAAATTAGTTTTTGGAGAAGCTAATATACAAATTAGCTTATGGAAATTTTTTTTTTATTTTACTTTTTCCTTATTTTTCTCTTTTATAAGTGCTTATGGAAAAATTTACTCAAATAGACCCTGAATGCATAGTAGACAAGAAAGCAGGAAATAATATCACATTATCTTGGATCTTACTTGATGGCATTTAGTGCTAATGTTTAAACTGTAATTGTTAGTGATTTAATTGAAAATCTGCACTTTCTGGGTAAAAAATACGAGTCATTCTAGTGGAAAAAGTTGCTACTCATTTCTTCAATTAAAGTTCATTTTAAGTTAATAATTATAGTGTTATCCGACTCATTGTAAATGATACTCTGATTTAATATATAAATGCCTTTGCTCTGTCATGAATAACTTTTTCTTACTATTTATTTAATTTTTAGGTTACTAGGCTTTACAAAGACAAAGACCATGCTGAAATCGAATTCACTGTGAGTTGCATTGTCTGATCTTGTGAAAGACGTTTTATGATTTGTTGTACCAGCCAAATAGAATATTGTGACTGTTAATTGGCCAAATATGGATTCTGAACTCTGGAGTTATAAAAATAACAAATAAGGTTCTGACTTGAGTTTTGTTAATGAAGATTGGTCCAATTCCTACTGATGATGGAGTTGGAAAGGAGGTGATCACACGAATGACAGCAAATATGGTCACAAACAAGGAGTTTTATACCGATTCTAATGGAAGAGATTTTCTAAAACGAGTAATCTCATGCAATTTTTTTCTCTCTTTATAATGAAATCCTGAGGAGAAAAGATTGCAACATTGACTTATATGACCCTTAAAAATGTTAATGCAGGTTCGAGATCATAGGGAAGATTGGCCCCTTCAAGTTACTCAACCAGTAGCAGGAAACTATTACCCAGTAAACTTCTTTTACTGTCAATTTCATTAGGATTTCAGGTTTTAATTGCAGATAGGGGGATGGAAAGGCAAAAAAAACACAATTATATTGCAATATCCAACACTGGAAAATTAATTAGAAGAACTTGAGAGAGATAGACTAGCATTTTAGTTTTGTTGCTTCATAATAGTCGATGAGCTTCTACAATCTTGCTTAAATTTATGTGAAACTATGCTAATTATTTTTCTTTTCTCTTTCCAGCTTAATCTTGGAATTTATACTAAGGATAAGAAATCTGAGTTCTCAGTCTTAGTTGATCGTGCCACTGGTGGGGCCAGCATCAAAGATGGTGAGGTGGAATTGATGCTTCATAGGTATGCAAGCTATCTTAAAATGTCTAATTGAAGATTATTTTATTGCATACAAATTATTAACACCCAATGTTTACTACTCAAGGCGTATTCTCCATGACGACGGTCGTGGAGTCGGGGAAGCACTTGATGAACAAGTTTGCGTGAACAATAATAGAACATGTGAAGGACTAACAGTATGGCAATGTCATCAATTAATTTATATCTCTTTGCATAGTATTTACTATTGACTGAGTGACAAATTTAGTTTGTTTTTTTGAAAGATGTGGATTGAAACACTCCCTTTCACCAGCTTGGTAGAAAAACTAGAAAGTAGAAAGTAGAGATAAACTCTGTTTTCCTTTTATCTTTATATAGCATATCTATCCCTCTTTTTTTTCTGTAATATCAGGTTAGAGGAAATTATTATATCAGCATCCACAAGCTTGGAGCTGGTTCACGCTGGCGTCGCACAACTGGTCAGGAAATTTATTCACCATTCTTATTGGCTTTTACACATGAGGTATGATTCAGTTGCAGGTACTTCATGGATTAATAATATCACACTATATTATATCTTATGAGATATTTATTGATCAGAACTCGGAAAATTGGAAGCACTCTCATTTGGCCAAAGGAACTATCATGGATCCAAATTACAGCTTGCCTCCCAATGTTGCTCTGATAACTCTTGAGGTAGAACAAATGCTGCATAGAGATCTATAGCACTCTTGACTCTCTCTAAATAAAATGTTTTGCAGAAGTTGGATGGTGGAATTGTGCTTCTCCGTTTGGCACATCTATATGAGGTAAGCCTATAAAAATATTTATCATCCTGTTCGTATTTAACTTCTGACGAACTAGGCCAAAGTGAGATAGTAAAACTCAACAGGATCATATACCAACTTTTGCGTAAATATAGTTTTAGTGTAATTCCGTTGTATGAAGTAATAATCTTTTTCCGTTTGCAATATTAGTTCTAACCTCATATATTTCTCTTATTTTTTCAACGTGATTAGCCAAGTGAAGATGCTGAGTATTCAACTCTTACCAAAGTTGAACTGAAGAAGTTGTTTGCCATGAAAACGGTATATAGAGCTTCTTCTCACCCTAAAAGAAAACAAAGGATTTACCCATTTTGGCATGTCTTTGTGATGCACATACTTTCTTAGATTAGCATAATTTGAATTAAGTTCACTTTTGTCCTATAAAACTGTCAGCTTGGTCTGTATCTGTAATGGGTGATTTGGTGTTTTATTCTTCAGATAAAGGAATTGAAGGAGGTAAGTTTATCAGCTAACCAAGATAAGTCCCAAATGAAGAAGATGACATGGAAGGTTGAAGGGGACAAAGGACAAGAACCTCAAGCAGTTAGGGGTGGCCCTGCCAGCAATCCTGATTTGGTTGTTGAGCTCGGTCCCATGGAAATAAGAACTTTCCTATTGAAATTTTAAAATATCTATAATCATCATTGATGATTTTATCTGAAGAATAAACATGTTTGATCGCATGACTTCTATTCTTGTGAAAAATGGCAGAGGAAGACCAAGAAGGATTTTGAAGAAATCTCATGATGAATAATATCTCTGAGAATTTGGTTTTTAACCAAACCTAAAATAATGTAGCTGATTTCTCATAATGAAATAAGATTCTTGTTGTTATAGTTGTTATTGTGGTAAATACATGTTTGATGTTTCTCTGTTAATTGTTGTTTTCCATTTCTAATTGTGAAATCCTAACTACTCTGTGGTTTCTGCAAGTGAAGTGCCCCATATACACATTGAATTGTATATGATGAGGTTTAGGTAACTTTGAAGTTGGTTGCGGTGCACCTGTATATGTAAGACCCAAGCTTCCTTAAGTGCGTGTGTGAATGGTATTTACCTTATATTTCTCCTTAATATAATATTGTCCATCTTATATATTAATAAACGAACCATCATAACTTTCTTCACAATCTAATAAAAATCTTTATTATTATTCTATATATATAGATAGATATTCTATAGAATTCTATTTATATTAAAAATATTAAATTCTATTAAAAATAAAAAAATAAAAGAAAAATAATGAATATTAAAACAAAATCAAAGAATAAAAACTTTGTTGTTTAAATTTATTTAACTTTGAATTAATATAGAAATATAGAAGAAAATAGAAAATATATCTATTTTATTTTTATTTTGACCCCTCTTTTTTTTATTGTATCTAATTTGTTCTGTTTTCATTTTTTTATTTTTGAAAAAAAAGAGAGAAGAGAATGACCTTATAATGCCTTTTACTTTTTGACTTTTCTTTTAACTCATTAGATTTAGTAATGAGTTCCATTCTTCTAATATCTCTAATTGGAAGAAGTGTTATTAAACCATGATAGTCACCATATTAATATATTTAATGACAGATCAAATATGAATGTCAATGTTAAACTTATATGCAATGTGATCTCATACATATGTATTTTCAATTGGTCATTCTTTAGTCTTTAGTGAGATTAATCAAAAGTCCTTAAATATAACAAAACTATTACATATAGAGATATAAAAAAGTTCAAAATAAAATTATAAACCATCAACTTTATTCTATAGAAAAATAAAGAATATAAAAATGTCTAAAGTAAAACATAAAATATATTGATTCTCATTAAGCTAAGGTATCTTATAGAACAACACTTGTACGAACAGTAAGCTTATGAAAAATCTTAGGTATCACCTCCTTAGTCAACAAATTAGCTAGCATAAAATTTGACTCTATGTTTATGAAAATTTATTTATTTTTGAACTCTTTCTTTAACAACAAAAAACTTGATGTTAATGAATTTTGACTTTGTAGAATTCTTATTGTTGTTCGAGTAAAGGATTGCCAAGTTATTGTTACAATAAATTTTCAATGGCCTTTCAATGTTATCAACCACATGCAAATTAGTGACAAAGTTTCGTAGCTATATCCCGTGGTTAGATGCCTCAAAACAAGTTATGAATTCCACAACTAGTCAAAGAAGCAATAAAAGTTTGTTTAATAAACTTCTAAGAGATGACTCCTATATGCAACATATAGATGTATCTAGACATAGAACATTTGCTATCTTGACATCTAACAAAATTGGAGTTAGAGCAGCTGATGATATCTAAATTATCAAACTTTTTATAAGTAATCATGTATCCTTTTGCTTTTTTTTTAAGTAATGTATCGTGCATTTAATTGCCTTCCAATATCTCTCAATTATTTATCCAAAACTCCTACTACAAATCCTATGTCAAGACAAGTACACATTTGAGCATATATTAGACTCCCTACTTCTAATGCTTAGGGAATCTTTTACATTTCATTTCTTTCAAGGTCATTCTTGAGGAATTATTTGAGACTAAACTTGTCTCCCTTAGCTATGAGAATATCTCCTGGTTTATTGTCTTCCATGTTGAATCTATATAGGACTTGATTGATATAGCTCTCTTGTTACAATCTTAGGATACCTTGAGATAGATTTCTTAGTATTTGAACAACCAACACAAAATAAGCTTTCCTAAGATCTTTGATCTTGAGATTTATCGTTATTAATCTCTTGGTCTCATGTAATAAGCATATATCAGTGCTAACAACCAGTATGTCATTGACATATAATACCAAAAATATATATTTACTCATACTAAACTTATGATATATATACATAATCATTAACAATATTTGTCTCGAAACCATATTAGGTAATGACTTAATGGAACTTAAGATACCATTGTCAGGAAGCATGTTTGAGACCATAAATGAATTACTTTAGTTTGCTTATCATAGACTTTGAGTTACTTGACATAGTTTTTTGGTTGTATTATATAAATCGTTTCATTAATGTCACCATTTAGAAATCTAGTCTTGACATCTATTTGATGGAACTCTAAATCAAAATGAGCTACCAATGCTATTGTTCTAAAAGGATCCTTTGAAAATATCAGAGAAAAAATTTCTTTATAGTTAATGTCTTTCTTTTGAGTAAAGTCTTTAACAACTAAACGAGCCTTATATTTCTTGACATGACATTTAGAATCCTTCATGATTTTAAATATCCATTTACAACCAATAGATTTTACACCTCCAAGTAATTCAATGAAATTTCAAATGATATTATCTTGCATAGACTTCATGACATTGATTCATTTTTTAAAGTTGAAACTACATCTAACTTGCTAGAAGTTAATTGAATCATCTTTTGTTAAACCAATGTCATCCTCATGTTCTTAGAGAAATGTAATATAATCTAGAATTGCCCTTCTCTCCATTGGGATCTTTAGTAACACTTTTTGATGTTGTTAAGATTGCTCTATAAGTATTTGAGGGAGAACCTCATTGTTGTTTATCACAACTAGGGTCACCACATAATGACAAAAATATATTAAAAACAAGAGTTGTCACCAAAGTTTATTAGAACAAAAATTGAAAAGTCCTTTAAAAGAAATGGTCCTTCAAACCAAATGAGTTTGAAAGTTGATTATGCATAAAATAGGTGTTAGCACTCGTTCATCCTAAGACGATTGATTACTTTTAATTAAATATGCACAAATTTTAAAATATTTATTTTACCCTTCAAAAGAAAATAGTATATTTTTAGATGTTTTGTATGTTTATTTATTTATAAACATGAAGATTTTATATTTTTATTATTGTAAATTTTATTATTTCTAGAAAAGGACTATTATTTTTTTATCTTTTCAACACGACAAAAGTGCATCCTTACATCTTTGCAGTAATGTATCTTCCAATGCAATCGATAATCAAAATTACGTAATTTTTTTGATAAAAAATATTCATGTGTCGATATTTTTTTAATTTTTTATTTAATTTAATTTTTTAATAATAAAAGAAGAATGTTATAGATCCCTTAATCTGAAACAGTTATCATTAATAATTCATATTATTATTTATTTTAAAGTATTTTTAGAAATTAGTTTAGCAAGATTTTCACAATAATTAAACAAGAAGAAGATTCAAAATAATTATCATTAATAACCTTATGTCTTCGTAAAGATGCAATATCACGTTTAGGAAATAGAAAGGAGATCCAAAATATATTTATCACTAACAATCTTAAATTTTCATAATAATCAAATAAAAAAATCCAAAATAAGATAATAATTCATGTTAATTTATTAATATTTAAAGATATATAAAATAAATATTGAATTGATACATCTAAAATTAAAGCATAAAGCATGTATATACAAGAGTTTATAAATACAAGACAAATATTTATAAACTTTACCCATTATAATAATTCTAATAATTGCATTTGCATTTTATAAATTATTGGAACCAAATAAAAGCTTCCCTTTCTATTCGATGATCAAAATCTCACATGTGCAGTCCTTTTAAATATGAGATTTAGTACTATTGTACCATTCCATTTATACCGCAAGCAAGAAATCTAAAATTTCGTAAAAAAAAAGGAACGTGTATATGAAACAAATATATTTCGCTACTTTAAAGAGAAAAAAATAAAGTACAACAAAAATTATTAATTAAAAAATCAATTATTAAAATTAAAATTAACTTTAAATTTTATCATACATAAACTTGATTTTCTCGTAATTTTTAACATTGATTTTCTTATCAATGATTATGAGCACACTTTATGCTAGGTTATGGGATCATCTTGTGGCATATAGTAGATGGTGTTGTTGCTATGGTTGGATGCTTACGGGAAGATGCGAGAATAATTCGCAGATTCATGCTTATGGTTGATGATTTTGGTTAGGGTGATGTGGTTGTGTGCTATGCTGTTTTTATGACTAAATTTGAGTGAGTATTTTTATGGAGGTTTGAAAGGTTTGTTAAATTTGATGAAATACCTAAATTTACAGAGGTTGATTAAAAATGCATCGGAATCATTAACCGTCATGAGTAATTAGTATTGTAATTTTTCTCAACTAAATTACCTTAATTCTTTAAGGGATTTTTGATTTTCTTCTTGATGGGAATAGTAGAAATTGTGTTTTTTATTTAGTGTTTTAGAGACCATAATTGTTCCTAATGTGTCATCCTATATAGGATTCTCATAATTCCCTTATAAGCCAATAGGGGTATCTACTTATTAAACCCATACCACATTTTTAAGAAGTTTATTTGATTACATAAATTAAACCATTTTATATTATAATCATTAAATAAATAAATAATCAATATAATTATATTACAATATGATGTCCAAATAATTAATAGAAATTATAAATTTCTAATAATTTTTCACTTGGAATTCATATTCTCTTGAAACAATTATACTACAAAATTTCATAGGCACACATCTATATGCTGTTTATCTTTAGACTTTTCCTTAATATAATTCAGTCCATCTTATACATTAATAATTGAACTGTTGCAACTCTAATCACAAATAAGCGTGACTAGATTACGATGATCACCATATTAATACATTTAATGACATAGATCAAATATGAATGAGTGACATGGAAATTACATGCAATGTGATATCAAACATGTCTATTTTCAATCTGTCCTTCTTCAATCTTTAGTGAGATCAATCCAAACTCTTTGAATGTAACACAATTGTTACATACAAGGAAACATTATCAAGTTCAAAATGTAAACATAAACCATCAACTTTATTTTGTAGAAAATCAAAAAACAATGAAACGTCCAAAGTAAAACATAAAACATATAAACTTCCATTAAACTAAGGTATCATAAGGAACAACATCCATATGAACAGTGTACTCATGAAAGACCTTAGGTATTAGCCTCTTAGTCAATGAATTAGTTAGGATAAAACTTGTCCTTATATGTTCTATGAAAATTTATTTATTTTGAACTCTTTATTTAACAACTAGTAACTTGATGTTGATAAACTTTGACTTTGTAGAACTCCTATTGTTGTTGGAGTAAATGATTGCTGAAGTATTGTCACAACAAAATTTCAATGGCCTTTCAAATAATGACAAAGTTGGCAGCCATATCACGTGGTTGGATACCTCAAAGCAAGCTACAAACTCCATAACCATGGTCGAATAGGCTATAAGAGTATGTTTAACAAGCTTCCAAGAGATAGTTCATCTAGCCAACATATAAACATATCCAAACATAGAGCGTTTGCTATCTTGACATCCAACAAAATCAGAGTCAGTACTCTCGATGATCTCCAATCCCTCAAAGTTTTGATAAGTGAGCACATACTCTTTTGTTCTCATTAAGTAACACATCACGCATTAATTGCCGTCCAATGCAACATTACAAGATTACTCAAATACCTACCAAAAACTCCCACCATAAAATCAATGTTGGGACAATTACAAACTTGAGCGTACATTAGACTCCCCACTACTGATGCATAGGGAATCTTTTGCATCTCGTTTCTTTCAAAGTCATTGTTGGGACATTGCTTGAGACTAAATTTGTCTTCCTTAACTATCAGGGTGTCTCTTGATTTACTATATTTCATGTTGAATCTAAGACTTTATTGATATAGTTTTCTTGTGACAACCTTAGGATACCTTAAGAATGATTTCTCAATATCTAAATTTCCAATACATAAGAAGTTTTCCCAAGATCTTTCATCTTGAAATTCTTCATTAGAAATATCTTTGTTTCATGCAACAAGCTTATGTCACTACTAGCAAGCAGTATGTCATTGACATATAATACCATGAATATGTATTTACTCCCACTAAACTTATGATACACACAATCATCAACTATATTTGCCTTGAAATCATATGAGGTAATGACTTGATGGAATTTGTGATACCATTAACGAGAAGCATGTTCTCAAACATAGATGGAACCTTATATCTCTTGAGATTACCCTTAGAATCCTTCTTGGTGTTAAATATCCATTTAAGAGCAATAGGTTTCACACCTTCAGGTAATTCGACGAGATCCTAAACGTCATTGTCTTGCATAAACTTCATCTAACCCTTCATGACATCAATCCATTTTTAAGAGTTAGAACTGCACATAGCTTGACAGAAGTTGATTGGATCATCTTGTGTTAAACCAATGTAATCATATGAAATTGCATGTCTCATTTCTCTAATGGATCTCCTTAATGACACTTCTTGAGGTTGTTTAGGTTACTCCGTAGGTGTTTGAGGGAGAACCTCATCATAGTCTTTCTAGAACAATATCAAGAACAATAGTTTGAACATTGTCTTCTATTACTATAGTTGTTTGTTGAACATAATAGGTACAAGGACTTGACCAATGTCATTAATGGATTCTTCCTCAAAGACAACATTCCTTATGCTTTCTTCCTTCTCAAACTCAACTTCCTCAAGAAATCTCATATTTCTCGTTTCAAAAAAGGATCTTGATGTGAGAATATAAAACTTTTAGCCCTAAGAGTGTTTAGCATAACCAACAAAATAATAGCTAACTACTCTTGAATCTAGTTTTCTTTATGCGGCCTATAAGGTTGTGCTTTAGCTAGACAACCCTAAATGTGCAAGTGTTTGATGCTTGACCTTTTGCAAGTCAAAAGTTCATAAGTAGTATTGTTAACTGCTTTACTTGACACCCTATTAAGGATGTAAACTATGGTATTTAAGGCTTCACCCTAGAGTGATTTTGGCAATGAAGAATGACTAGTCATACTTCTCACCATATCCTTAAGAGTACAATTTTTTTCATTTTGCTACATTATTCATGCTAGCTTTACCTAATATGGTATATTGCAGAACAATTCCACACTCTGAGAAAAAAGTGCAAAAGGCCTTGGACATCTAGGGATTGACAAATCTGTCATATTGCGGAACAATTCCACACATGCTAAGAATGATTCGTCATATCTACCATAGTATTCACTATCATGATAAAATTTGACGGTTTCAATTTTCTTTCTAAGTTGAAGTTCAACTTCAATCTTGAAAGACTTGAAAACGTCTAAGGATTGAGACTTCTCATGTATCAAATAAACTACCTAGAGTAATAATTTATGAACATAATAAAATATTGTTGTCCATTTCAAGAAGTTGTAGGGAAAGGGCCATAAATATTTGTATGTATTAGTTCTAACACATCCTTAACTTTTTTGGTAGCTAATTTTCTTATATTTGTTTGTTTTCCCTTGATGTATTCAACATAGACTTCAATGTTTGATAAATCCAAGGGTTCAAGTATTTCACTCGACACAAGTCTTTGAATTCTTTGTTTAGAGATATGTTGTAAGCACTTGTGTCATAAGGTGGCTGAATTCTCATTTAATTTTCACTTTGTACCTCGTGAACTTGTCTGCAGTATTTGGTTATGGGAACTAACAATATCAAACATTTATAGATTCTCAAATAAACAACCAAAACAAATAACATTTGAATTTTGATAGAGACTATCTTTATTATTTCCAAAAGAATTAGAAAATCTAAATTTGTCCAAGTTAGAAATAGAAATTATGTTTTGCCTAGAAGATGACACAACAAAAGTTTCAAATAAATTCAAATGAAATCCATTTTTTAACTGTAATTTAAAAGTTCCAATAGCCTCTACTACAACTTTATTGCCATCGCCCACAAAAATGAATCTTTCATCATCACTTGGTGGTCAGCTCTACAGGCAACCCTACATAGTCACATTTATGAGAGTAGTAGCACCAGAATCCACCCATCAGGTACCCTTAGGTACAAAAGTTAAATTAACTTCAAAACAAACTAGAATAAGAAATTTACCTTTCTTTACATGCTATGCAACGTACTTAGGACACTATTTCTTCATGTGTCTTGACTTCTTATAGAAGTAGTGGGTAAATTTCTCACCCTTCTTTGAGTTTATTTTTTTTGTTGAGAAGACCCTTCTGCAACACTTTTAATATTCTTTTTTTTTTCTTATTCTGAGAGGTCGAAGTAAAGTGAATATTTTTTGTCTTATCTCTCTGCAACTTATCTTCCTCTTGCACACAGTGAGATATAAGCTCATTAAGGGACCATTATGAGTATTATAGTTCATTTTGAATTGTTGCAAGAAGTAAGATCAAAACCAAGTGTATGAGAAAGTTTTCCCAAACTCTAACTTGAGTGACTTAAGTTTTGATGTGAGATTAGACATCTTTGTTACATACTCCCTTATATTTCCTTTACTTTATACTTCATGGAGATGAGTTTAGCCAAAAGGTTACTCATCTCTACCTTTTCATTTTTGGCAAAAATTGCTCAATTTCTTCAAGAAACTTCCCTGCACTTTGACTCTCAGAAATAAAGCCATAAAACACTTCTAGAATTAAACGCTTTATGATCATGAGATACATTTGGTTAGAACATTCATATTTCTTAATTTTAACCTCATACAATCGAGAACTATCTTTATATGACTTCCTTCCAAACCCTAAATTTTGTCCCATTACTATTTATTTGAGCAGAAACATTGACTACACTAGCAATAGCAACTAAATAGAGAACAAAAGTTAATAATGTGTAAAGAAGAAGACATATAAAATATACAAGTCATGTGTAGATAAATTACATAATAAACCCTATACAAGATATCCAACACAACATTAATTCTTTGCCTTTGGCCAAAAAATTAATTTGTAAGTGGTACCGTCAATGTAATAATCAAATATTGACAATTAGTTCTATCAAATAATAGTTTTTTTTGGACTGACTATTATTCATATAAAAAAATAAAGGTTTATAATTGTCACATATTTTTTTTATCACATGTATGTTATTATTTGGCCAAATTATGCTTTCCTTTGAGTCAAACATAATTTACATAAATAATTTCATACTAATATACATCTATGTAATTTAAATTAAATTAATTTACACAAAAAAAATTATTTTAATAATTTGCTTCAATTAATTTAATTTAAAAAATTATCAGACAAATACAAATAAAAAGAGTATAAAATTACTCAAATAATATACACATGATCATTAACATAAGTGCATTTTTAAAAAAGGAACACAAAAGCAGAGTGCTCAACGTTATGCTTATTTCATAACAGAATTTATTTATTTATTATTATTATTTTAAATGCATGATAATAATAGAGAAAAAAGCTGCACTAACGCATATTTAGATAACTGAACAATTGGCATTTTGTAAATATTGAACGCTGCACTAGGTACTTATCTCCGCAAAAACTGGCATTACAAAATACGAACTACGCATGATGATGCATAAATGTCGACAGTAACTTCGAATGCATATGCTTTGGTCCCGCAATAGAACATATCCGTAAAAAAATTAAAACAAAACACAAACTCACGCACGACATTTTGTAGTTACAACAGCAGCATATCGAAACCTTTCCACATGTATAATATAAATGACTATGGAAGTTATTGACTTGGACAACATATATTTTCCACAATTTTCGTAAATTATATTAGGGTTCATATGAATTAGGAAAAAAATCACATCAACCAAGAAATTTTATTCAAACATTGTAGGAATTAACAATATGAAGTCTAATAATCTAATAGTAATTGTGACTTTTATATCACTAATTGAGAATTTTTCTACCCATATAAATCCCACTCATCTCCATCATATCATGTTAGATTATCAAAATTTTTTAAATTCGATGAAATAATTGGATTCATTAAATTCGATGAAATAATTGGATTCATAGGAGTTGATTGAAAACACAATGAAATCTTCAACTATCACAAGCAATTGATACTATAATCTTCTTCAATCAAATTGTCTTAATTCCTACTTAATGGGAATAATAGTAATTGTGTTTTTTATTTGATGTCTTGTGAACCATAACCGTTCATAATGTATCAACATATATAGGGTTCATGTTATTCCCTAGTGGGCTAACATGGATATTCATTTATTAAGTTCATATTACATTTTTAAGAAGTCTACCTAACCAGTTAAACTAAACCACTTAATATTATAATTATTAAATAAATAAATAGTTGATATAATTGTTTGTCCAAATAATTAATTGAAATTATAAATTTCTAACCCTAATTCTCACGTAGGCTTAAAAGGTGGATTGTTGCATTCGTAGAGATTGGTGAAATATGGTGGTTGGATTGGCAACTTGGATTCTCATGACAGTTCAAAGATGACCATAGTTTTTGTGTAGGAGAGAAAGCGAGAGAATGTCAAAGGGTCACGGGTGACTAGATATTTTTTATGGCTTTGAGGGGCCTCCCTCGATAAGAGATCTTGTTTCTCTTTTTGAAGAGCATGGGGAACCAAGATCCCAAATTCTTGTTGAAAAATTGTTGAAATTGTGGCTTATAATTGTAGGTGGAGATGCTATGGTGGCTTAAAAAAAGAAGCAAACTTGAAGCTATGTTGTTGTGACTGCATAATTAAGCTATGAATCTTACGAACTAAGGGCAAAATTACCTATGTAAAATATCATAAATTATGTTTACAAATTTGAGTGTAAAATTCATTATAAGATTTTTTTTTATTTTTCTACTAATTTTAGCTACCATTTAAATTAATAGCTAAAAATCCTAGTTAATTAAGTATTAATTAACTATAATTTTATTTTTTCTAATTAAATTTAAGTTATATTCATTTATACTTCATATTCCTACAAATTAGGTAGAAAATAATTACAAATTTTAAAAATTTACAACAAATTAACTAAAGATTATTTTCTTAGCTAATTTACTACTTATTTCATGTTATCATTAATATTATAGTAATTTTGTAGTTAATTATTTTTACTAGAAATTAGCTACAAAATAACTGTTAACTTTAAAATAGCCACAAAATTATTTGATAGCAAATTTTAAATTTTCTTTCGTAGTAAAGGATGACACAGATTTATTTTGCATTTTTAGTTATTTTATTTTATCTTCATTTTTATATCTATATATATATATAATAATGATCGTAAATCTCATTTTTTTTTGTGTATTTTGCTTCTTTATTTTTAATTGTTTTTTTAATTTTAGTATTTCTTCTAAACAAATTTAGTTCTTTACACTTTCCCTCTTTACTTTATTTTCACTAGATAATATAAATAACTGATGTATTCATATTATCATAGTAAAGATTAAAGATACAAACTCTAATTTCGTTGAAGTATGGAGACGAAAACATAAATGCAATGATCGTGGAGACCTAAAACATAAAAGCAATTAGCGTAGAGACTCAAAAACATAAAGAGCAATGAGAAGGACTTGAAACATAAAAAAGAGCAGGCTTAAGGACCCAAGATGTTAAACACGGTGGGCAATGAAGATCTAAAATGTAGAAAAAATATGTGCAAGAGCCTTGAAATGTAAAAATAGTAAGTGAAGCCTTGAAATGTAAAAGCAACAAGTATAGGGCTTGAAATATAAAATAATAGGCATAAAGGCCTTGAAATGCAAAAGTAGCATATGCAAGAGCCCTAAAATGTGTAAAGCAAGCGCAAACACCTTTTCAAACATTAAAACAAGAGGAATAAGGGCATTGGAACATAAACCAATAGGTGTAGGGGCCTTGGAATATAAAACCAACAGGCATGGAGGCCTAAAAAATGTAAAAGCAACACGAGCAGAAGCCTTGAAATGTAAAAGCAGCAAGCGCAAAGGTGTTGAAATGTGAAAGCAGTAGGCGTAGAGGCCTTGAAGTGTAAAAACAACCGACATGAGGTCTTGAAATAAAAAATCAACAAGCTCGGGGCCTTGAAATGTAAAAAATCATGTGCGAGAGCCTTAAATGTAAAAGCAGTGGGTATATGGATTAAAATTGTAAAAGCAATAAGCCTAAAGACTCAAAATATGAAAGCCATGAAGACTCAAAATTGTAAAAGAAAAAGTGAGTATGAAACCCGGGATTGTAAATGTAATAAGTACAAATACTTGAAATTGTAAAAATATTGGTACATGGATCCAAGATTGAAAATGCAATGAGCACGAGAATTCAAATTGTAAAAGTGACGAGTATAGGGATCCAAAGTATAAAAGTAGTGGGTATAGGGACCTGAGATTGTAGATGTAAAGACTCGAATTGTAAAAACAATGGGTATGAGGAACCAAAATTGTAAATACAACAAGCATGATGACTCAATTAAAAGCAGTGGGTACGAAAGACTTAAGTGCAATGAGTACAATGACTCAAAATATAAAAGTAGTGAGTATGGGGACTAAAAATATGAAAGCAGAGACCCAAAATTGTAAATACAATGAGCATGATGACTCTAAATCTTAAAAAACCTAGAAGGAAAACATGAAATGTAAAAAATGTCTAGATAGACAATCATAAAATGTACAGAGATGTTAGACAAATTATAGGCTTTAATGCATAACTCTATCGAACAAGTATTGAGCTTTCATGCATAAATGATGTAGGGGCCAGGAAAGTTCCAAGATTTGGAAGTAGGTGCCAGAAAAATATTAAGCTTTGATGCATGATGCAAAGGTTCGGGCAAGTATCGAACTATGATGTGGGTGATGCAAGTGCCAAACTTAGATGTAGGTGCTAGGGAGGTACTTGGATGTAGGTGTCCAACAAGTACCAGGCTTGTTGTGGTTGTACATGATGGTAACACTACTTTTTGCATGAGATGACTTTTTGGTTTGAGAGAAATACTAGGCTATAAGATGGTCCCATGGTATAGTAGGTGGTGTTGCTGCCATGGTTGCATGCTTACAAGAAGGTGTGATGAGCCATAAAATGTACATCTTAAGTGGACCTAAGAAGGGTACCATTGAACAACTAACGAGCTTAAAAGATGACTGTTAGCTAAGATCCAGATTAATGGCCTAAACTTGAGTAAAACACAATCTGTGCTTAATCAAGGTTTTTAGCTAACTATCTCTTCATTGCAGGTCCAGCCAAGCTCAGCCCGTCATCAGAAGCCCAGGCCGAGACTCGGCCCATGCAGGGAGCCCAGTTAGGAAGATCCAGGTGGAACGCCTCGTCAGCAATCAAAGCCACCTTGGGTCCAGCTCAACTCCACGTCACTACCTGGAGTAGCTTGCAACGCAAGTCACAGCAAGGGCAGAATAGGAATTGTACATGTAATTCTGTTAGCATCGTTAGCTGTGTCCACTCTTGTATAAATAGATAGAACTTTGAACGAATAGGGGCTTTTTGGCATTCAAACTTTCTCGCGTCCATAATTTCCAAATTCTCTTTCGTTTTCTTCTCCTCCGCCCACGGTGGTACACGACGCTGTTAATGGCGTTTCTCTTGATTGAGGAAATGCAGGCTAGGAACCGAGAAGCCAAAGGTTATCAGAGGAGACCGATTGGAGCACCAACGCACTCTAGTGGATCTGAACCTCAGCATTCTAGCTAACAGAGGTGAATCATCACCGTCGTCCATGGCGATTGTCGTGGAGGATGGAATCATCGAATCCAGGCCCTGTGTTTGTATTTTGCTCTCAATGATATAAGTGTTTTTTGAACTCTGAACTCCATTGCATTCCTGAAGTTAAGTTCCATTACTGTATTGCGATTGCACCTGGTAACGGAACAATGTTAAACTAAGCCGATTGGAACTGGTTTAGCTAATTCAGTAGGAAATCACTTAACGATTGTTAATTAAGAATCTAAGATCAGCTTGAATTTAATCTCTACCAACTGATGAGGTGGCGATTGTGTAAATCCTCGGTATGGTAAGGGACGAATCTTTGGTGATTGCCATAAGAACACTGGAGGCTGACGCGGACTGTAATTGGAGTGATTAAATCAGAAAGAACTTGATTATTGGAACTAAACATGAATGCAGTAATAGCAATAGCATTAGAGTAAGCGTAGTTGCATTTGCATTGTAGTCAATTTCAGTTTTGATTGTAGTTAACCTCTGTTTTGATTCCAACCCCCTTGTTTACTGCCTTTAAGTCTGAGACAAAGGTAGTCCACCTCTGTAGCGTTTGTCTGCACTTAACTGAGATCAAGCCGGATCATCTCTGTTGAGGTCGACTTGGCTCAGTCTCTATTGAGGGCAACTCGGCCAATGCCGAGACGAGTCGGTATTTTACACTCAGATTTTACTTTTGTTTACTACATCGAAGTACACTTAGAACGCACTGTGTCCTTGAGAAGAATGACCTAGGGTTGGCTATACTACAGTTAGCTTTAGTTATTTGATAAGCGTTCAAAACGACTAGAAAACACACATCATCAAGGTGCAAGGACATTTTGTAGATTCATGCTTATGTTTGATGATTTTGATTAAGAGTGATATGTTGTGTTCTCACGGAGGCTTGAAAGGTGGGTTGTTCATTCATGGTGTTTGGTGAAATATTGTGGTTGTGTTAGCAAATTGGATGTTTATGGTGGTTCAAAGATGGCCATAGTTTTTGTGTAGGAGAGAAGGCAAGAGAATGCTACAGGATTAAAGGTGGATAGATATTTTTTATGGCTATGATAGGACTCCCTCAATTAGTGATATCTTTTCTCCTTTTGAAGAGCATGGGAACCAAGATCCCAAATTCTTCCTGAAAAGTTGTTGAACTTGTGGTTTGTAGTTCCAGATGTAGGTGCTATGGTGCCTTATAGAAAGAAGCAAGCCTCACGCTATGTTTTTGTGACCACATAACTATGCTTTAAATCTTAAGGAAAAAGGCAAACTTGCCTATGTAAAATATCAGAAATTACATTGTTTAGAGAATCGAGAATCGAGAATCGAGTGTGAAAGGATAACATAATAAATATTGAATCTATTTTATCTTTATTTTTATATCTAAAAAAATAAATAATGCAGAATTTTATAAATCTTTATTTTTTGTACTTTTCTTATTTATTTTTAATTATTTTTTAATTTTAGTAATTTTTGGATGAAATTAGGTATTTACATTGTTTTGGTCTGGAACAATAGTTTAAATATTCTTTTCTATTATTAGAGTTGTTTCTTGAATAGTAATGGACATATGGACTCAATCAACATCATTAACATATTCTTCATCATAGACAACATTTCTTATGTTTTCTTCCTTCCCAAACTCAATTTCCTCAAGAAATCTTGCATTTATCATTTCAAAAAAGGATCTTGATGTGAAATCATAAAACTTATAGCCTTGAGAGTATTCAATATAGCCAACAAAATAACAACTAATTGTTCTTGAATCCAATTTTCTTTCATATGATTTAGAAGGTCGTGCCTCAATTGAACAACCTTAGATGTGCAAGTGTTTAATGTTGGACTTCTTGTTATTCCAAAATTCATAAATGGTCTTGTTAATTGATTTACTTGGTGCTCTATTAAAAATGTAAACAACAATCTTTAAGGTTCATCCCCAAAGTAACTATGACAAAAAAATGATTGACCATATTTCTCTCTATATCCTTAAAAGTTTAGTTTCTTCTTTTTGTTACACCATTTATGTTAGGTTTGCCTAATGTGGTATATTGCAAAACAATTCACAATCTTTGAGAAAAAATGCAAAAGGTCATGTGTGTTGTTCTCCTGATCTGTCATATCTACTATAGTATTCAGCATCACAATCAAATTTGATATCCTTGAAAGACTTGAAAATGTCTAAGGAATGTGACTTCTCATGCATCAAATATAGGTAGTTGTATCTAAAGTAATCATTTGTAAACGTAATAAAATATAATTGTCCATTTCGATACATTGTTGGAAAATGACCATAAATATTTTTATGTATTAGTTTTAAGAGATCCTTAACTCTTTGACACCTAATTTTCATATATTTGATTGTTTTCTCTTGATTTATTTAACGCAAACTTCAAAGTCTAATAATTAATCCAAGAGTTCAAGAATTTCATCGGACATAAGTCTTTGAATTCTTTATTTAGAGAAATGGTCTAAATGCTCATGCCATGAGGTGGTTGAATTCTCATTTAATTTTCACTTTGTATCATGTGAACTTGTTTATAGTATTACATTATAAGAATTAACAACATAAATCATATGTAGATTATCGATTAAAGAACTAGAACCAAAACATTTGAATTTTGGTAAAAACTAACTTTATTATTTCCAAATGAAAAAGATAATCAAAATTTGTCCAAGTTAAAAATAGAAATTAAATTTTACCTAAAAGACAACACAACAAAAGACAAACAAATATAAATAAAACCTAATTTTCAATTTTAATCTAAAAGTTCCAATATATTTTATTGCAACTTTGTTGTAATCACCCACAAAAATGAATCTTTCATCATCACTTGGTAGTTGACTCCATAAAAAACCTTGCATGATCATACTTATGTACAATGTTTTAAAATTTGGACCAATTGTCACAACCTGGATTGCAACGGTCTGGTGTATAAAGTAAAATGGTTTGTTTTCATCCTTATTTTCGAAAAGACCAAAACAAAAGGAGTTGCCATTGGCATTTTATGGGAAACACCAGGAAACCAAAAAATCGGATAAGGCAAATCTAAAAACCAAAGTTCAAGTCCGAGAGTCGGTTATGTACATGAAGTTAAACCTTCAGTACGTCCATTCCAAAAATGGTTACCCCATTAGGTGCATGGCATAAATAGACCTTCATATCATACATGCTTCACATTTATTCAAAAGAACGCTTATATAAGGACAAAGATCATTTAAAGAATACATGGACAAGTAACTTGACAAGAGTTGATTCTTCCTCCTACGTATCTCCTCGAGTCATGGAGAATTTAAAGTTTACGTAGTTCTACATGCAAAGAATTAAACAATTCAAATTGAAAGCTAACCTACTCTAGCTGAGACACTGGCTAAGGGTCATCTAGACTTTGAGCAAGGACTAATGATGGGAGGATCTCGTACAATCCACCATTATTGAGTATCAATGGGACAACTACTACTAGACTAATGACACCCTATGTTTTAATGTTTATGATCATGATCACAACATAATCCCTGAACCTGGTATCCAGGAATGAAGCTGTTTAGTCCTTCAGATTAGGTTTGGAAGATGCCAATCTTCGTTGGTGGAGCCGGACTCACAGATCCATTTCTGAATGTTGTGCTCTCTTGATCTCACACTCCCTTCCTCTTCTCCTTTCAATTCTCCCAATTCTTGCCAACCGTCCCCTTCTCCAATTTTCTTGACTCCTTTTAAGGCAACTCTGCTTTAAGACCATCATTACAAAATCTCAGCGGGGATCTTCTCACCCTTCAGCGAAGACTCTTTTCTTCATGTATTAAATGACGCGGTGTTCCCAAGAGTTTACTTCTCTTGTTTGCATTAAAGGTGATAGTGACCACTCACCCCTATCTTGAGTTGACTTTGCAATGACATCTCCTACCATGCGGTGGGATGACAGACCTGGGCGCATCGAGGTGTCCACATTCATTTTCTTTATCACGGCCCATCGATGTGCAGGTGCTGACTTGTTTTTGTTCTGTGCTCACCTGTCTCACTTTTTCATTTTTAGCAAGGATAATTGGCCATGACTTCATGGTTGCATTCCTTCTGCTTTTCCCGTTAGAGCTAAAGCATCCTATGGTGCGTGCTGTTGAGTCTGGGCGATTCGAAAAGGTCTTAGGCACTTCACGGGACAATGAGCATTGTCTCTTTTCGTCAGATATCGTTCCTGAGCTTTACCCAGTTCCACTACTGTTGTCATTTGCAGGAGTTTGAGGGAAGTGAGGTACATGCCCCTTTTTTAGCTTTTTTTCATGTTTTGACACCACTCTTTTCTATTTTAGCCAAAATTGTGGGTTTGACTAGTCCTTCCTCCATCCTTCTGTTTTTTTTTTCTAGCTAGGTCATCTTTGACCAACCTTTGTCGAGTTGGCTCAGTGGGGAATGACCTTTTTATTGTTCGGATAAAGTAGGGCGTCCACCAGTCATCGACTCGGTCAAGGCAATGGGTGACTGAGTCATTGGTCGAACTTGTGGGTCACTAATTGAACTGCATGAATTAGTCTAAATAAATAAAATTAATATATATACACATATATATATATATATAATGTATACTATTTGTGTTATATATACAAAATAATGATTTAATGTAGCGATTGACTGCTTAGTCCTTATTTCTTCTATAATCCTTAGTAGCATAAGCGTGCAACAATAGAAGAGACCTAAGCATTAGTAACAACTTGAGCAATGTGCAATAGTTTGAAATCGAAAACCATTTGATTCAATACGTCGCATGAACCATTGGTAGGTTTAGTTCTTGGTTGGTTCGCTCCAACTGGCCAATTTGAGTCAGTTTTTAAAACATTACTTATGTGAGTTATAACACCAGATTACACCTACCAAATATCCTTAGATACAAAAGTTAAATTAACTTTTAAACAAACTAGAATAAAAAATTCTTTCTTTATACGTGATGAAACATAATTATAATACTATTTTTTCATGAGTAATGACTTCTTTCAAAAGTACTAGATAAATTACCTATTCTTTTTTTACTTCATTTGCTAAGAAGACCTTTTACATTATTAATTAATTAAAATTATCTTAAATATGAGTATTAAAATAATTATTATAAAATTAAAAATTTATAACAATTTACAATTAAAAAAAAGTGTAATATTTTTAAACAATTAGCAAACTCTAATCAAATTCTAAATTTTATAGACTTGCTTTTATAAACTTGACATTTTTATTCACTTTTAAGAGTTGGTAAAATGGAATAAAATAGAGTTGCTTTTATCTTGTTCTGATTGAGACGTCGTTTCTCTTTCCAAAATTTTTAGTTACCTAAAAACTTAGAGATAGTTAATGAAACAATTTCTTGTGTGTATAAATATATATATATATATATATATTTAGAGACAGTATTTTTAAACTATAATTTTTTAATAAAAATATTTTTAACTATTTTTTCTACAAGTATTTGTATTAATTTTTATCTTTTTTAATATATTATTTTTAATAATTTTAAATTTAAATTAAATTTGAATATTTTATAAAATAAAACATCGATAATTATTGATATATTGTAACGTATTTCTAATCATAATTTTATTAAAAATATTATCAACTACTTATTTAAAAAAACAAAAAAACTCTGATGTCCCACCCGTTCCGTACCGATATCTACGCGGGAAATTTCAGCGGCAGTTAATATGTCCTTTCTCCCATACGCCACGTATGGTTTCTTCGTTTGTCAGTTTTCTGTCTGTTTCTCTCTGAATCTCCAAATCCACACAACGGTAAGGAAGTTGGAAGTTGGAAACTCCGTTCATCAATGGCGTCTGAAAACCCTAACCAGAGAACCTCCCTGTACCCGCAGGTAATCGATTCAAACCCCGAAATATCCTTCTCGTCCTCTTCGAGCCCTTCCACCTCTCTCTACCCCAAAATCGAACACGTGGGTGACCTCGTCGAGAACCTCTTCCCGAACATCACCAGGCCCACCGCGCCGCCGCTCGCCGCCGAGGAGGTCCTCATCAAGGTCCCCGGCGCCATCCTCCACCTCATCGACAAGGACTACAGCGTGGAGCTCGCCTGCGGCGACCTCACTATCATCTGCCTCCGCCAGGGGCTGAACATGGTTGCCGTCTACGCGCGAGTCGACAACGACATTCAATGGCCCCTGGCGAAGGACGAAGCCGCCGTCAAGGTCGACGACTCGCACTACTTCTTTTCTCTCTGCGTCCCAAAAGAGGAATCCTCAGATTCCTCTTCCAGCGACGAAGAGAGAAAAGGAAAAAAGCGTCGTGACCGCGGCCGGAACCGGAAGAAGAAAAAGGATGATTCCGATTCCGATTCCGGTTCCGGCGTGCTGAGTTACGGCCTAACGATAGCGTCGAAAGGGCAGGAGGATTTGCTGAAGGAGCTGGACAAGGTGTTGGACGAATACAGTGCTTTCTCGGTGCAGGAGGTGTCGGAGAAGGCGAAGAAGGAGGGGGAGGCGTTGGACGGGTCGGTGGCGAAGGAGATATCGCCGGCGGATCTGTCGACGGAGGAGAAGAGGGAAATGCTGGAGGAGAAGTGTACGGCTTATTGGACTACGTTGGCCCCTAATGTAGAGGATTATAGTGGAACCGCTGCTAAGCTCATTGCTGCTGGTTCTGGACAATTGATTAAGGGGATTTTGTGGTGTGGGGATGTGACGGTGGAGCGGTTGCGGTGGGGGAATGAGATCATGAAGCAGAGGATTACTTCGCAATCCCAAAGTGAGATTAGTCCCGAAGCCCTCAAGCGGATCCAAAGGTTACTCTGCTCTTTATTTTTATTTGTCCTCTTCTGCTTCGTTACTTAACTATCAACACCTCATCATCCTTAATTACTTCTTATTTAGGTTCAATTTAAATAAATTTATCACCAAACATTTATCACTGAAAGAGACAACGAGGTTAAATAAATTAAATTTCTCTCTTTTAAGTAAAAGATTATTATCTTGCACTTAATCATTTTAGAAGCGCTCCTAATATATGGAGGATAAATTAAATTTCTCTCTTTTAAGTTAAAGATTATTATCTTGCACTTAATCATTTTAGAAGCTCTCCTAATATAGAACTTGAACTTTAGTAATTTTATTTTTGAGTCGGCTGTGAGTATATTTGGTATATTTAGTGATAATTTGCGGAAATCAAGTGGTTCAAATGCATTCAGTTAACTCTTATCTTGTACTCATTTGTCAATAGTATAATTGGGCTAACACCCTCGGGACTAAAAAAAAAAATTAGATAACTTTTTTTTTTATACTGTTAGTGGAAACTAAAATGGTTCTCGTTCTGTATTTCATTTGTTCATGTTACAGTAGATAATTAATGACTTTGGGACTTTTCAGCATCTTGCTGTGTTCTGTTGTCTTTCCAATGTTTATAAGACAAAAAAGTTATAGTATGCGATTTAGGTAGCTATGGTTATTTGTCCTTGTTTTTTTGTCTGTTACTCTGTTTGAACATGAATATTTAAATAACTGATATTGTATTTTGGCTTGATTTTTATGTAGGGTTAAGAAAATGACCAGAATGACAGAGAGTGTAGCAAATGGTGTCCTGACTGGGGTTGTGAAGGTCTCTGGATTTTTCGCTAGTTCAATGGCAAATTCAAAAGCGGGAAAGAAATTTTTCAGCTATCTACCCGGCGAAGTTGTGCTTGCATCATTGGATGGATTCGGTATGCCAGTTATCTTAAATTAACCCCTGACTTTTAAGGGGGCTTATCATATACAGCCATCACTATAATGTTGTTTTGTTTTAGTTCTAAGCACTAGCTAAATATCCCCAAGCAAAGGAAGAAACAGAAAGACGTCTATCTTCTTTACAGAGCAAAGAAAATTAGGGAAAAAGAAAAAGGAAAAGACTTTAAACAAAACCTGTCATCCAAAACTAATTGTGACACATCCTTTCATTAACTTGGAATCCTTTATCATCCAAGTTTACATTGCAATTCATGATTTGGTCAAATGCTAAAAGTTAGACTTAGATTGTGTTTCCATAATTTCATGTACATCAACCTTGCATAATTGTTGACTATTTCAGATTGTTAGATTTTTGAAATTAGAAATGGAATTGACAAAGGATTACGGAAACCCAGCCAATTCATGTGTTTGTATTTCCTTTATTTTTGGACAAAGTGATCTTCTGCAAAAGTAGGGGGTTATAAACTGTCTTTGGGGACATGTAAACTTCATCAACTGTTTGTTGAGTTTGAGAACACTGATGTTCTTGTATGGGATAGTGAATTGTTAATTAGAGTCACTAAGATGATGTGCCTTCACATGTGATTGCTATTACCTTTCATCCATTCTAATCACCTTGACCACTTCGTATAAATTTGTTTGGTGTCTCTTCCAAAATCAGTCTTTAAACATTATTATATTGTTCATTTACCCGACAATTTTAACATGTTTGGGCTTTAAGATCAAGCAGCCATGATCTTGCTAGTTTAGTAGGTACTATAAAGTTTATTGAGTTAGTTATTACACGGTTTTGTTTTTTTTTTTTTGTAAATAGGCAAAATGTGTGATGCTGTTGAAGTAGCAGGAAAAAGTGTCATGTCAACATCATCCACTGTGACAACTGAGCTTGTCAATCACAGGTAAAGCCAATAGATCAACTAAAATACCTATAGAAGAAAGGAATTACGAAATTAGGTATTTAATTAGATGATACTATGATCTATGGTAAATTCTCTGATGCTATTACGGGGCTGATAAGAATATTTTATGAGAAATATTACAATTTGTAGAGTAAATAAGAGATTAAAATTAAAGAGGAAAAATTAATATTGAAATTTATTAAAGAAAATATTTATAAATAAACTTGTCAATCAATTTAAAATTTTTTACTATGTCTCATTTTCTATCATATTTATTGGGATTTTAACTATCTAAAAATAAAACAAAAAAGATAAAATTTGCAACAATAATAAAATTTAAATTAAAACTTATTTAAATTTTAAATTAGAAAAATCTCATAATTCTAAAATTTCTCCTTGAGATTTGTCATTTACATGTCAAATTTTAGCTTTAGGAACTCCAAACTTGATTTCAAATGCACTTTATTTATTATGTTAACAAATTACACATCAATTTTTTTTGACCTAAATCATTGTCATCATTGTCAATTAAATTGACTCCTATATTTAAATTCCAATTGTCAAAATTTGTCATCTCAAATACATCGTGCATGAGCTTTAATGATTTCAAATTCATGTGACAAAATCTTCTATGCCAAACATCACTTATCAATTTTAGCAATAAAATGATGAATTAAATCAAACTTCAAATGAAAATTGTTTTTAATCATTTTGATCTTTGTAATCTCTATTCTATGTCCATACATGATAAAGTAATAATTTTATTTTTGAAAGTCTTCATATCCATTTCTTAGCATTTGTGTAACACTAAAGATTTCAATCTAGTTCTAGAATGTATAAAACAATGGTGATAATTATCATACCTTTCTTGGTTGAAATAGCAATTGTCCTTTTTCCTTTAGCTTGTACAATTTCACCATTTCCCAACTTAACTTTCGGTTGAATGAATCTGTCAATAGAGGTAAAAAATGAAAGAAATTTGGTCATGTGACTGCTACAACCACTATCAATGAGCTAAGTATTCAATTCATGTGAGTTGAGATTTTGTGAGGCCATAAACAAATACTCTTCTTCATTGTTATTTTCTTCAATCACATTTGTCAGTTTTCTAGTTGTTACTCAGATTGTTTCTTCTTGACTCTGCAATA
Organism: Mucuna pruriens; assembly: GCA_025330945.1. Taxonomy (NCBI): domain Eukaryota; kingdom Viridiplantae; phylum Streptophyta; class Magnoliopsida; order Fabales; family Fabaceae; genus Mucuna; species Mucuna pruriens. Next base: position 954,288 of record JAENHJ010000528.1, on the reverse strand, counting down.
TTTTCCCCTATGATCATGTTTATTGCAAAAATTACAATAAAAAAGAAGTTTATCTTTGTACCAACAATCTTCTTCAGTATCAGCATGATTAGTTCTTTGACAATGAGAACAAGGTGAAAATTTTCTTTTTCTTGAAGAACCTTCGACTTTCCATTTGTTTGAAAATTGTAGATTTTCAAAACGTCTTTCATTGTGCTTTACTCGAAAGACACCTTCTTCATTACTTCTCATTGAAACTCTTTACTTTTGTGCATGAAGCTTGCTAGTTAACTCTATGTAATTGTGAGAGTTTGCAAATCACAAGATTCTTTAATTGTAGATATATTGGCTTCAAATTTTTTAGGCACCAAGACCATGATTTTTTTTTACTTTTTTATTTGTAAATGCATCACCAAAAAGCTACGTTTGATTTACCATATTCATTAGTCTCTTACTTTTTTATTTGAAATGCATCACCAAAAAGTTACGTTTGATTTACCATATTCATTAGTCTGTTAGAATAATTTCTGGCATATTCATTGTCATTCATCTTCGTCAACTCAAATTCTTTCCAAATTGAGCCTAACAGATTTGACCTTTTTGCTGCCCTCAAATTCATCTTATATCTTGTCCCATACTTGTTTAGGTGTTTCCAAGTCCATGATTTTTGGTGAAAATGTGATATGCAAGTCTTGAATGTAGAAAAGTGATGACTTTGTCTTTTTTCAACCTCTCATTCTCATAAGCTTTCGTGATTTTTTCTCAATTGTGATAAATTAGCTTCAAAGATCACTACATTCCATAAACCTTGAGACCTTAAGAAAAATTTGATTTTGACTGTTCAAATAAGATAGTTTTCATCATTAAACATTGTAATCATAGATGAAACATTATTGAAAATAGACATTTTTGAACTAGTTGCTTGAAAAATAAATTGTTCAATTTTAATAGTGTTTAGTAAAATTTTGCCTCATAGTCCGTAAGAAGCAAACTCTTGATACTACTTGTTAGAAATACTTTATGAAAAATATTGAAACTTGTAGAATAAATGAGAGATTAAAATTAAAAAAAAAATTGATATTGAAATTCATAAAAAAGAATGGTTATAAATAATCTTACAACTAATTTAAAATTCTTAAAATATCTCATCTACCACTATATTCATTAGGATTTTATTAACTACCTAAAAACAAAACATAAAAATAATCTTATAACTCTAATACGTAAATATGAAAGCTGTGAATGTGGACATTTTGAATTCCCTAGTGTTGCAATCGCCTGTAAACTCCATGTTCCTTTATTTAGGTATCTTTCAATAATTTTTTTTATAAACATTTATAAAAAATAAAATAATAATTTTTTTAATTAAAGTTAATGTATGAATAAACTAATTTATGAAAGTTCTTTTATTTAACTTCTTAAAAAAATATTATAATTTATGCGTAAATTAATTTAATATAATTTTATTTTTTATAAGTATTTAGGAAAATAGAACTATGTTGTTTTCCATTTTTAATGACCTGCTTTGAGAATTTAAGCATACAACATGGGGGGAATGCCGATGATCTTCTCTAACTACTGTGAGCAATTTGGCAATGTGTGCACTGCAGATATGGAGAAGAAGCTGCTAAGGCAACAAGTGAAGGAATGGATGCTGCTGGTCATGCTGTGGGGACTGCATGGGCTGCATTTAAGATTCGGCAGGCTTTAAATCCTAAGAGTATTATAAGACCTACCTCACTGGCTGCAGCTAAAACTGCAGCTGCTGAACTTAAGGATAAAATGTCCAAGTGATTTATGGCAGGAGTTCTTCAATTAAGGTTTTGACCATCCTAAACAGCCACTGCTAGCTATTCATTACCACAGTTTCTTTTAGGACAGGTGGGAACATTGTATATATTTTATAGTTGGAATCATTGATGTATGATTTTTTTTTCTTTACTATGGTAACTGTATTTATTGTTCTGATGGAAAGGACTTCACTCATTTTTAGTGATCAACGTTGTAAATTAATGAATTCTACTTCCGATTCTCATTTTCATGATCTGGCTGAATTAAAGTTAAAATAAATAAAAGTTCAAGTTTTAAGCTTATCAATAAAAAAAAATATTTACTCTTAATTTTTATAAAATAAAAATATTACATATGTTAAAAAAAATTTTAATATATAATATTTTCATTTAAAATATAAAAAAAAATCTTTCAAAATTTACTTTAAGCTCTACTGACTGGTCCTGTTCATGATGTTTGATCTTTGGTCATCATTGGATTTTTCCCAAGTGGTGTATAAATACAGGATAATTCTACTTCCACACAACATTTTTATAACAATTTTTACAATTTAGTAGAGGAGAGAGATAGAAAGAAAAGAGAGAGCCGTCTAAGATAAAATGGTTGGTTCAGATAAAGAGAAAAAATGAGTTATAAATAAGTGTTTTAAGAATTGATTGTATGGTATTACTCATAAATACATTTCACTTTCAGTATGTGAGGAAAGAGGAACTTTAGTAATGTGCTTGTACAGGCACAACCAAAATTTGCATGAGCTTAGAAGATTGGAAATTTTTGTAAAATCATGTTCGAAATCAACCCTGATAAGATTTTTTTTTTGTTACAATCAGCCCTGATAAGTTTGTACATTCACCGTCATTTTTAGTTAGTTAAACATAATTTTCCTCGGAGTTTACCTTTCAATCCTTTGGCCAACGCTGACTTATAATAAATTATAGGATAAGCGTTGAATTTTATTTTGTTTTAACCTAATCTTAATTTTGAATTCTGATATTTAGCCATGTGATACCGAATTTATGACTTTTCTGTTCATTGTATCCTTCCTAGTATTATGTGACTATTGACTTTTTTTTTTTCCCTTTAAACTATGAATTCTGTTGTCTCCGATTGTGACACCAACCCAACCTTGGACGTCATACTTTAATGTACCATCAACTAATGAAAGTGTAAATTACTAGAATTGAATTAGTAGTGCGGAACTTGAGATGAATAGCTTGCAACGTGTCATAATTGCAAACTTTATTATCTTCATTATATTTAAAAAAGTAACATGTCATAAATGCAAACTTTGTTATCTTCATTTTACTTAAAGCAAGAGAAAGTAAGTGAAAAATAAATAAAGTGAAAAAGAAATGGGTTTTCTTTTTCTTGGTCCTTGCTAGAGGGCATGAAAGTTAACTTTGTTCACATCACAAGCAGCAGAATAAGATAGATCTAATTTTGGGCTTAAAATTGCAACAAATATTCCCCTGTCCTTTAGGAGGGAAATTTTTAATCTGCTTATTTTCCTTTCTATTTTTTTTTCTAAAACAAACAATAAAAATTTGATATTTTATCTCACTCTTTTTCCATTTTCTTCCGCTCTATATATTTACACTCAAACATAAGGTAAATGAAAAATTCCAATAGCTTACTTTAACAAGAAGCATAGCAATGTAAAATACAAGTGGCCATGGACCACGTACACATGACAAAGAATTTTATTCTATTACGTGTGCTTGAAGAATTGGGAGCATTACCTAGTCAGCAATCGACAAAGAGTTTACTTTGTACTTAGATAGTGATGCCTTCAATTATCTGAGTAGCCAAAAGGGAATCAATAAAAACATGCATGCCATGTGGTCCCAATTGCAATAGAAGTTTTTCTTGATTTAATTTGGTGCACAATGTAAGCGTGTAAATTTGATAGGTACTGAAAAGAGGTTTGGGGTTATAAGGATGATTTATATGATGCAAGGATGCAGTGTGTGACCACATGGATGCAATCATAAGTCATCATAAGGGAGATGTTGATCATAGGTTTACATGGCCGAAGTCTCATCGATCACCTAGGTCAAGACAAAATTATTGCTATTGTTTGTTTGTGAGAGAATTTGCTGTCATATTGAGGAAATTGTAACTAGGTTTGTGCAAGGTTGTTATGTTCATTAGACTACTAAAGGGCAATCAAAGAACACTATAGTTTATATATGCAGAAAATATTTGAAAGAATTTGCCTATGGATTTTGTATTTGACCTACTTGAATACCTAAAAGGTGGGTTATGTTTTTGTTATTATTGACAAATTATCAAGTCAGCAAGATGGAACGCTTTATTTCTAACTATAGAATACATTAGATGCAAATGAGATAGCCAAGCCATTTTTCGAAGTTGTTCGTTTGCATAGCATGCCCTAAATTCATTACTTCAAACCAGGACAATATATTATTTGGTCACTTCTAGAGGACTTTTGTGGAAGATTTACAAGTTGGATTAATCTTTGAATTACAGCATAGTAGCTTATACTTAGCGACATATAGTCAGGCCAAATTATAGTTATAAATAGATAAGACCTTTAGCAACCTAATTTGCAACCTTTATGGAGGTAGGCCAAAGCATATGGATCTTACAATAGTTCGAGCTAAGTTTTCTTATAATAAATTTTTCAGTGCCAGAAGAAAAACCTCTATGCTTTGTTCGCGCACACAAAGTCATCGTTGCCCACAAAATTAATTTAATTAAGCTACTTAATGTAGTTAGGACTCGTTAAGTAGTTATGAAAATTGTTGAAATTCGTTGTGTTTTGTCAATAGGGTAGGATAGTCTTGTTTTACCTTTTATTCTATCATTGTAGTTGAGTGTATTTTTTATATATTCTGGAGAATAGGATATAAGTCTCTCCTTCTCTATATAATATATATATATATATATATATATATATATATATATATATATATATATATATATATATATATATATATATATATATATATATATATATATATATATATATATATATATATTATAAAATTTGTATTTATCATATTATTTTTTATATATTTATAATAATAATTATTATAGAAATATTTTTAAAAAATATTTGAATAATAATTATAATTTTAAAAATTTTATATAATTTTAAGAAAAGTAACTACATATATAAAATAAATAATTAAACTAAAATGTTACCTTTTAAAAAATTATATATAATTTTAACAAAACAGTAAATTTTATCATTTAAATATAATTTATATTCTATCATATATTTATTTATTTATTTATTATTTAGTATGTACCAAATATTAGATATAATTAAAATATATCCTTATCTTATCTTACTCTTATATTTTTCAATCATGCTCTTAAGTAGTGTTTTACCGACTTATTTCTAATTTTTTTCTAACTTAAAAAGAAGAAAATGAGTCAAACACTCCTTTATAAAAGCTCTTAAGATCTTTAGGACCTTATTTTTGTGGAGTAGCTTCTCGTTAGCTTATGCGGAACTTATTTTTGAACGTTAAATTTGATTCTTATTTCTTTTTTTTTTTAATTTCTTTTATCAAAACTTTTCAACAATTAATGTACATGTCTTGCAGAGCATGACCTAGGTGTAATATTATATATATATATATATATTACAAATTATTTATTAAATATTTTTAATGTAATATGATATAGTTGAATTAATTACATCTAAATAAATAAATTTATTGATTTATTTAAAATATTATTGAACAATATATAATAACTTAAATATTTTATTATTTGTCATTAATATTTAAATATTTTTAATTAGTATTATATATTATTTTCAAAACATCATTAAAATAAAATTTTATTAATTAAATTAAAATTTTGAATTTTTTAATTATTATTTTATTTTATTAGTATTAAAATAATTTTATGTAAATTAAATTAATTTTACATAATATTTTTTAATTATAAATATACTTTTGAGGTAATTAATTTTAAATATGACTAAAAAGATTAATATTTTTTTACTAAACAACTTTTAACTTAAAATGAAAATTTTAAAGTAAAAGAAATGAAAATAGACAAAAAAAAAACTTTTACCTATTTTTTAGTCATTATTTTTAGTTTTAATTTAAAAATAATTTTTAAATTAAAAAATTTGAATCTAACTAATTGAACCAATGACAGTTCAAGTTATGAAGTAGAAATTGGAGAAGACTATAATGCTAAATACTAGGTAATAATAGACTTAAGACTAGAACCACATAAAACAAGTTGTTAGAGTAGGAGATCTAGTCACGGTGTTTCTACAAAAAGAACAATGCCTGATCTACTGATATAATTCAATTGCAAGCTATAACTTAAGAAACCAGATTTTGCAATAGATTAATGATAATGCAGGATTTCCAAATGTTAATTATAGGAATATCGAAATGTGTATAGTGACATTTCACTTATCAATTCAGCTCTTCAAGTCAATATTTTCCTAAATGCAAGGAAGTAAAATGAAATGCAGAGTGACAAAATGTTTGGATCAAGTTGATCAACAAAAAGCTCACATCATTTCACACTTTAATTAATTGGCTATAAGTTTTTTTTTGAGTTGCTATCAATTTGGTTAACATTATATACATTAGATAAATTGTAATTTACTATCTTATAATTTCATTCTCTCTCCGGCTCCATTCTAACATTTTATGTGTTGAAGGGCAAAACGATAAAAGAAAATATTTTTTTATATATATAATTAGTTAAAGTAAACATATTTTATATTAAAGAAATTATGTATTATTAAATATATATTTTTTATTATATTAAAATAAATAACATAATTTTAAAATTTTTCAAAAAAGATATATTATATTTTTTATTCAATTTACTTTTATATTATTGTCTTTTACCGATAAAACATTATGGTCTCAAATTAAATCTTACATGTATATTCTTTATTAATATATTAACTTTTAGTTTTAACTAGTATTTTAGCATGTGTATTATACAATATAAATATTTATTTTTATATAATTATAATTATTTCATAATAAATAAATATTTCAGTATATCAAATATATAATATATTTTAAATTTATAAAATAATTAAAATTATGATATAAAATCTATTTTTAAATTAAACCAAATAGGTGATTAAAAAATTATATATATATATATATATTGAGAGTAGTTTGAAATGATCAAAATACATTTTTTTACTAATTGTAAAGATATGTGAAATGCACTTCCCAAAGAAAAGAGAAAGAATGTTAAAATTCTAGAAAAATGAGAATTTCACTGTCATATTAAGAATTTTAATTAAGAATATGAAAATAGATTTATTTATAATTCCATTTTTAGTTTGTGTTTCTTATCTAATCGAAAAAAATAATAATAGAAAGTCTAGACAATATTACATATTTTATTCTATTTTTTATGTTACACTAGACTAAAAATTTATTTAACATAAATTTATGAACATGACGTATTAAAAAAATAATAACAAAAATATTTTATAATCACATTTCACATTTTAATTTAAATAAAGAAAAGAAAACATGATATTAAAAATAATAATTTTAACTATTTATAAAACTAACCTAAAGTATAAAAAATTATCATATAATAATATATTATTTTTAATTTTTTTGACCTATACCAAATTTAGACCCTAGGCGATCGTCCTCCTCTCTCCACTTAGGGTTGAACTTGCTTTAGGTTCCAAAAAAAACAGTTCTATCAATTAACTATAATTTTTTTTTTGAAAAAAAAACAATTAATTTACAAATAATATTAACATATTAAGAGTAATTAAATATTTTTCTCCAAAACATCTCCTTATCCTACCTATTATATATGACCTTCTTTCTTCCCATAAAAATGTTTCATTTGTCCCTTCATTCTCTCTATTGATTAATGTAAATATTTCTTCTCTTCACATTGTATATGATTATTTTTTTTTTTTGTGTCTTTTCTTCTATTGGCTAGATAGCTTTCACTATTTTGGATTGAAAAAAAATATATTAAACTGAATTGATTACGATAATTTGATAAGTAAATTTGCATCTTAATAAGTTTGAAATATAAATTTTAAATAAAATTATAATAACTTTAATAAATTATTTATATTAATTTAAAAGGTCACATCTTAAAATTCGTTATAGGCGTAAATTAATATTCGACACTGGCCTGCTTACCTTGGATACTTCTCTTTTATAAATTGTTATAACCATAATTAAAATTGTGGTTATAAGCATAAAAATGTAGCTAAATCAAACAAATTAAAAGTAAGCCATGGGGTGGGTAATCAGTTTGATCTGAAATTTTTGGTGACGTGGCTAATTAAAAAAAATGATTTCATAATCATTTAAATATTTTTTAAATTTTTTATAAAATTAATTATAATTTATTTATAATAAAGATTCTTTAAATATTTTCTATCAATAAAAGTTAAAGAAAATTTAATTACTTTGTGACATAATACATCACAAATAAGATTAATTTGAATTTTAAAATTTTTTTTCAATAGATGCAATAATAATTGAAATAATTAATATTATTTTATAAAATTAAAAATTACTAAAATAAGTAGTTTATTTGTGTTACTTAATTAAGGTCTAATTCAATTTTTGACTTAAACCTGAAGTTGTAACTGGATGTATCGATATAGCTCCTAATTAACTTACCATATTATTATTTATATCAGTAATGAGGAAGACTGACAACATCACCATGAGTAATGAAATTAAAACAATAAAGGAATTTTTGAAAAATTATAAAAGAGATAAATTAATTAAGAAAGTATGAAATTATCCTTATATATAAACATCTCGCCTAAAATAAATCCCTATATATCAACAAAAAGGCCCAAATGAACTTTGTGGCAATCATTGTGAAATTTGGTTAATGTCATTTTTTTTATTTGTTTATAAACGCAATCCAACGTGTGTTTGGAAGAAGATTGTTTAAAAAAGTACCAATTGTTTTTAAAATGTAAAAATAATTATTAAACTCTAGAGTACATGTGCTTCGAAATTAGTCACTTTATACTTTCATCTATTAGAAAAATTGTTATTTTCATTTAAATAAAAACTACAATTATAAAAATTTCTTCAATATTATCTTTATCTAGAGTCGCTAATATATAAATGTCATATTGAGCGTCCAACTAATTTGAATTGAGCCAGGCAAAATTATAAACACCAATACCCTCTCTGATTTTTTTAGTGTCATTGCATTTTCGTTAACTCGAACTTAATCAAGTTAGAAATGTACAGTTATATAGTTACAAAAACTTCAACTTGAAATAATTAATTAAGTTAGAATAGTCTTCCACTTCCAAAGCTAATTTGGTAAATTTCTTAAATTATTCATTTTAATGCATAGTTGCTGCGTGCGTCAATGACACCACCCATTCTCAAGCATAACATAAATTACTATTACGAGAAACAGGTTACGTCGATCTGTGACCTTATCGCGTTTGGCATCTTTAGGTGACGATGACGCTTAATAGTATTTTTGGTTGGTGGTGGCCATTATTGGAGTATCAATTTATCTGACGATGGTGATGTTTTCCTTTATGTATATGTCAAGCTAGCTCTCCATTTTCAATGCCTATCCACTTTTGAGGTCATTGTAGCCAATCAAATGCTTCATCCGGGTCGAAACCCAGTTTCACCATTATTATTATTATTATATACCATGTGCATCTTTACCTAAACATTGTACATAACGAATTAACAAGCTATGACAAGACACACTTAGCTTTATATATATATAACCCATTTCAAATCAAATCCCTATTACTTTCCTCATGTCTTAGCTAGAAAATGTAGCCATAGACAATTTGTGGCAATAAAAATAATTATAGCATTATTTTGAGTTGGTCAGATTTCAATTTTTCGAAAAAGCATGTCACTGATATCTTATAAATGGTTGGAGGAGAGGTTAGTTGAAGTTTAGAGTGAGATGTTCAATACTAATGAAAAGAGAAGTCACTATTATAGAAATTTGTTTAGCAGATTTAGGAGAGTGAGTTATTGAGGATAAGTGGTGTTGAAAATATTCATATTGATCTTAATATTTTTATTATTACATATCTTTTTATTTATTTTTATTTGTTTAATTTGAGATTTATTATTTTTCTGCAACATTCTTTTTCAAGTTCAACTGTATTAATTCTATTTTGGCTATGTATTATCATATGTAATACTCTCTTTCAAGTTCAACTATATTAGTTTAATTTTGACTACGTATCATCATCTAGTGTGTGAATTACATCTTCTTCTTTTAGGATTTTATTCAAGTCAATCTTAAAGATTTTATATTTATATTTTTTTTATCTCACATTTTATCAGTGTAGACTATTACGTCATTTAAACTCTAATATCATGTAGAAGTTTGTAGAGTAGACACAATAGAAGAATATGAGTTGATTTAAAGAAATAATGTTATTCAAAAGATTCTAACCGATTGAACTTAACATTTTTATCTTTATATACTTTTCTATTTATATTTTATTTGTCTAAGATGAAACTTGTTTTTCAATAACTAAATGTTTAAGAATGAAGATTTCAAAAGAAAGAGATTCGAAAATACCAAGTTATTAAAATTCTTCAAACCGAGTCAAATATTAAAATCTTAAATAATTGATCTTAAACACTTACACACGTGTGTTTGTATCATATTTCTTGATTATAGTCAGGAATTTATAATAGAAATATTGGTATATGTCATTTTCATCGTTGAAACACTACACAAAATATTTTGTAATATTCACATATTTCATACACAGAAAGTGATTACTTGTTCAAGGGTCAGGTTTCCTACCAAATTTATATACAAATTTATATACAAATCTTCACATTTATGTTATTTCTTTTTTACTCCTTTAATTTATTTTTCAGTTCTTTACATTTTCAGCATTTAGTTTCTTAAATTTTTTTATTCTTCTTCATTTTCTTTATTATTTACATTTCTAGTTCTTACCGTTCCAGTCATTTAAATTTCTTCCATTTCTTCTTGTTTTAGTTACTTTGTTCATTTTTCTTCGAGTTTCTATTTCGTTTCTACATTTTTGTTAAATTTAAGTTATAATCATTTTTTCTTTGCAAATCTACGTTTTTATTGTACTTTTATATTTCCAAGCACTTTGAAATTCTATATTTCTTTAGGTTCTAAGTATTTTATCATTTGAAATTGCTGTTACTTTTCTTGCACATTTACAATTTGAATTTAAATACTTTATTTCCCATACTTTTTAAATTTCTTTTAATTTTGTTGTCTTTACACTTGAAGATTACATTTTGGATTTTCTACAAAATATAATTGAATTTGTTTTATACTTAATCTAAGAATCAAATGCTTCAAGTAAAAGTTCAAATATTTGTCTAAAATCACAAAATTAAAGTCATTGCCAAAGATCGATTTTAACAAATTGAATATTGAATCTTACTCGTTAATCAAAATCTTAATCAAATGTGTTGAATTAAGCCTTTGACTTAATTTGTGCCTTTAAGTTGAAAGTTAAAAGTTAAATATTACTAGTTTAACAAAAAAAAAAAAAACAAACTCATAACTAGTTCTTTCATTCTGAAAGTTTCACATAAAAATGTATTTAAAATAAAAAAATAAAAATTATTCTTCAAAATTTAACTTAAAAAACCGAAACACATAAAGTTCAAAACAAATTTTCATCATCAACCAATATAATATAACAATCGATATCATATAAAACAAAAAAAAAAAAAAACTAGTTTTCTAACATAGGGTGTCTATTTCTATCCGCTAATTGATTGGTTTTACATAGAAATACTAGTTTATTAGGGAAAAGGTGAGTGGAATTCAACCTAGCTTCGGATAGAGAGTGATTCATGTTAATTCTTTTTTTAGTTAAGATTACGGATATACTACATTAAACGTCGTGTAAATAAGATTACTGATGTACTACATTTTTAATGTAATTACATTATTCAAATATAATAATATTATCCTCCCTTTTATTTTATCTTGTGAGTTTAGTATATTTATATTATAAGAAAAGAGTTGGGTTAGAAAACGTCGATAAATTTTTTTTTTCTCTATATAATACGATATAAAATATATAATATGTACTATATTATAAAATATATATACCATTATTATGTATAATATGTAATATAACAAAATATATAAAGAAAATATAGTCATATATATTAATTTATATAATATATAACAATATATATTATATATAATTTATATTCAAAATATTATCTTATATATATTTATAATAATTTTTACATGCAAATTTAAAGTATATTATTGATTAAAATATTAGAAATTAAATAATTATCATACAAATATTTTTTAAAAGAAATATTTGAATAATAATTATAATTTAAAATTTATACAATTTTTTATAAATGTAAAAAACAGTAATTACATAAATAAAATAATATTTTTATATAATTTAGTTAAAATTATAAAAAAAATATTTTTTATAATTTGAAAGATTAAACAATTAAATTAAATGTTATTTTTAAGAAAATTACATGTAACTCGTTGAAACAATAATTTTATTATTTGAATATAATTTATATTTTATCTTATTATTACCTATTTTAATATGATTAAAATTTCTCATATTCTTGTCATATTTTATTATTATCCTATAATATCTTACTCTCATATTTTATCTTATCCTTGTTACCATACACGTCCCAAACAAGTGGTTGGATCAAACAGTGCATATGCAAAAAAAATAATATAAAAAGTACACTTATGAATAATAACAAATTCTTAAAAAAAAAATTAAAAATCTCAGTAATCAATTGAGATATTCTTTCACAATTATGTACTCCACACAAAAATTAAAACAACTCTTGTCAATTCATCTATGTATCACGGTGGTGATCAATCTTAATTAGAATACAAATATATGTTACGTGAATGTGATTATTCTGAATGGATGAAAAGCAAGACAAGTTAACTATTTTATTAAAAACCATAGCCCCTAGTCCTATGGATATGATGAATTATTTTTGCAATTCTAAATTTCTAATATACCAACGCCCTTATATGACAGGCCCCCTCGGATACTTCTGCTTTATAAACTCCATCCACAATAATTAATTGAAAAATAAACACCATCCACTTAATAAGCAGAATGAATTGCTTGTAATTTTTTTAATATCGGATATAGGTCCCAGGTTGTACTTAATTCTCCTCTTCGATCATAATTCATAACTTAAGAATTGACTCATATAGCTGATACTATTGGAATTTCTTCTGATGACGAGACTTTTTTTTTTATATAGACAACAGGTATCTCCACAGGAGAAACTCATGTTTAAGTCAGATAGAATCACTGTCACAAAATTCTTCTAAATATTTAACATAAGAATATTTCTCAAACTTAAGATTAAAACTATTGATTAAAATAGAAGAATTTCATGTCAATTAGTCCAAATGTTTGGAGGCACAAAGAGACTCCGTTAGTTGTCATTAAAATTGTCTAAGAGTAAAAATAAATATTTTTTTACTGTTAATTCAGAAAAAAAAAAATCAATTCCCTTAAAGCGATTCCTTAAAACCTCACAATCACCTAAAAATTTCCACCTCCCACTGGACCTGAGGAATGTAATTCCTTCATGGCCCAAACAATTAAAGGAATAGAACTTCAAAATTTGATTTGAATATGACGGACACCTTTGCCACTCCCTTAGTGACCAAAGATTTTGCATATCTAGCAATTGCTTGCTGCCTTACTCCCAATATGTTTGTGTATCCATGGTAAATTTAAGTCTATCACCGGACCACAATATGCAGCTATGAAATTTAAGTGGTGGACTCAGTCAACTTGTGAAAATGCCTTCATATGTATGTCACATTCTCCTAACTTCCAAGTGTTCTAATAATTGACCAGAACTTTTCCTTGTCTCTTTTGTAAAATCCAGAAGAAGGACCCAAGTTGAGAACCACACTATCACAATCAGGGTACTCTTTGCGGGAACAAAGAATTGCAAGTGGTAGAGTACTTTTGGGCATGTAAAAAATTAAAAAGTGCACTACTTGTTTGTAATTTAATAATAGAATTCGTGTATGATCTTGATGATGATATGTTCTCTTTTAGGTATGCAATGGAAATGGAATAGCATGGAGGCTGTCATCAAGCAGGTTCAATGTTTTTCCCACTATAAAGCATTAAGTAGAGATCAACACTAATCTTAATTAGTGCTTCAATTCATATTCTAATATAATTTGTGTACGAGGGAACACCAAGAAAGAGGTTTGTATGGATTGGTGAGTTGGAGCACGAAGGTGTGTTGTAGAGGACTTTAAATTTCTGGTTGCTGTTAAGTCTGTATTACGGCGTTAGGCCCCACATTCCATCAGCTAAAATTTCTTGTTATAGTCATCTTCACGTGGTTTTATATTTCTGATAAGAACTATATCATGTTTTGCTTACCAGCTACCACTCATTAACACAAAATATAATCCGGATTTTTCTCTTTTGTGCTTGACATTTTTCACATGACCGTTTTAAAACTTTTGTTCTAGCTACTTTTTTTTTTTATGAGACTTTTGTTATACTTTATTTTGGGTTTATCCTTTGCAATAGGAATAAATGGTGGATACACAGACTACAATGTCAACTAGGAAGGTAAACAATTTGAGTTACTTGTCAACTATTCGAGTTCCACTAATTAAAGGTTGGATAAACTTATTTATTTAATTAAATAAATAAATAAAAATTTAATATTAAATTTAATTATTTAAATAAGTCAAATCTAAACTTTAAAAATTTGACATTAATAAGTTGTAAATAACTTTTATATATATCATAGAAATATTAAAATTAGATTAATCTCATTGTATAATATCATATGTTGAACACATTTTTATTTGTAGATTTATCTAGTATTAAAATGTTTTATTAAATACTGAATTGATAAATATAAAACTAATTTAAGAAAAAATTTCAACATAACAAAAATACTTAAAGTTTTAGTGCTTCACTTGTTTACATGCTATTTTTAACCAATAAAAAATATCTTATATAATAAATTTGTTAATTTTTATTATAACTATCTTAAAAGTCAATCTTAGCATAATTTCTTATTAATAGTGTAAAATTATTTATAGTATATAGGACTTAAATTCATGTAACAAAGGCATTTATGAGTCATTGTGTTTGAATTTTAAAAATTAGACCCAACATGTTTTGTATTTTTTAAAATTTATATTTTTAATAATTATATATTAATAATAAAAATTCTTAACTTAAAAGAAAATAAACATTTCTCATGACAAACTATTATATTTAAAGTATAATTTTCATACAATGTTAATGTAAAAAATATGCATCATCAATTAATTAAAAATTATTTTAAATATAATTTATAAAATAATTATTATAAAAATCAACAAATTTATTGTAGATAAGATTTTGTTATTGAATGATAATATAAATTTTTTTTTACAATCCTATCCATATATTCTAAATTAATTCTTATAGTTACATTTGTTTGAGGAGAAATTGTAGAGAATTTTAGAACCTAGTTGGTACAGTAGAGATGATGATGGCTGACAAGCCTTCATGATAATCGCCTAAAAAGACTTCATCGTTCAAGTAAACAAAAGTCTTTAACGTTAAAGTAAACAAGAGAGAGTGAGTAGAATAGCATTAGTTGCTTATGTATGTTTATATTAGGCAATTATAGAATACATGGTTAATGGCAGGATTGCCGATAGGTACTCCATCATAGTGATGTGAGGGATGTATCCAAATACATCCAAAAACAATATTAGTATTATTTAGTTTGAAATTTATACCATAAAATAAATATTAATTTTAGTTTTATATTTTTTAATTCTATAAAGTAGTTATATATATAATGTTCAAATTATATATTATGACGTATTTTATCCGTATATTATTAGGTATTAATTGGGTCGAGTTGTAGACTAAATGCACCTAATAAAATTTTGAATCCGACAAACTCGTCTCACCCATCCCATGAAGCCATCTTATTTATTTATTTATTTATTACAGCCATCTTTGTTGTGTATACGTAGTTTAGGTATCTCAACTCTCAAGCAACTCTGTTTAGGTACCACAAAAAGTATTAAAAAATTCGTTGTACAGAAGCCATGCATGAAGCCGTATAACTTGGCTTCAAAAACGTAAAGTCCGAACAAGGATTGAAATATAAGCAATTTTGCTTATTATAAATTCCAGAAGATTTTGGTGATGATCCGAAATTTTGAAGACTATTCTTTCAGCTAAGCAGCAAATGCAGATAAAGAAAATTCTCTATGATACTTTGAGTGAGTTTGATAATTTTGAAAAATACTTTACCGATTAAAATTAGCCATTTTTTAAAGTTTTTATTTTGTTTTTACCAAACTAATTAAGAATCGTTATTCTTTCCTTAAATATGGCTGAAATGGATGTGTACAGAGCTTTTTATAGGTAGGATAATACAATAACTATTGTAATTAGTTATTTGTTGTGCTAGTAAAAGATTATGGTGTTATCATACTTTATGAAGACTTAAGTTAGGAAGTGTGGAATAATGTACTTCTCTCTATATATAATATAATAATATATATAATATAATATATAACATACAATAAATTATAAAAATATATAATATTATTATATATAATATATATAATAATAATATATTATTTATAGTAATTAGTATATTATATATTAATATAATTTATATACAAAATAACAAATATAGTTATATATATCAATTTATAATTTAAAAATAATTTATACATAATAATATATTATATAATATTATAATATATATAATAAAAATATATAATAAATATAATATATATAGTAATATATATATATATATATTATATAAAATTTATATTTAGAATATTATCTTATAAATATTTATAATAATTTTTTACATGTAAATTTAAAGCATATTATTAATTATCATATTAAAATTTAAATAATTATATAGAAATATTTTTCAAAAAATATTATATATAACAATAATATATATTATATATAATAATTTATATAATATACATAATAATATAATTTATATACAAAATAATAAAAACAATTATATATATATATATATATATTAATTTATATTATAGTATTCTGAATATTATCTTATATATATTTATAATAATTTTGACATTTAAATTTAAAATATATTATTAATTAAAATATTAAAATTAGGACTTGAAATTGGGCATGAATAGGACTTGAAATTAAAATTAGATCTTGCAATAATTATAACATTTGAAGTATCTAATTTTTAGAATTGGAATCTCAATTTTAAGATCTATATATCCATGAAATTTTAATATAACTAAAATTAACATTTCTCAATTTTTAATTCCTACTTTTTGAATTATATTTCTTAACCTTATCTCTGATAATACAACTATTATCCTTACTTTTATCATTATTTTCATTATTAAGAGTATTAGTATTTCCTTTGACTAGGATACATTTACTAACAACATTGTGGGATATATATATATACCCCTCCCCTATCCTAAGAATATGGAAGTTTTTGTGTACAAATTGTTATATCTATTTTATCTTTATTAATATTTCTCTATAAGTAATTTTTTTCTTCTACTGTTTTATTTTTTACTCATATAACTACTCCGCAAACCATCCTCTATTTCTCTTTATTTTATTTTTTATTTAAAAAAATAAGGAGGCATACGATGTCTCTTTTCAACTAGTCCTCTATATTATATATTTATAATATTAAATAAAAAAAAATCTATGATACTCTTATAAATTTTAAGAGTTTAAAAATAATTTATTTTTGGACCAATAAACATTAAATTGTTGTCATGTCATCATTTTACTATTTAGTAAGAAAATTGTAATTTAAATTTAAAATTTAAAATTAGTCCTTAACTGATTAAAAAAAATTATTTTAAAATTTAAATTATTGCACATTTTATTTTAATCCCTAATTAATTTTTAAAATTTAACAATTATAATTATTTAATTAAACAAATATGATTATTTTTCTAAAAATGTCATGTCGTTAGAAAAGGATTAAAATACTTTTGAAATAGTAATCATATTTTTTAATTAAAATAATTATACTTTAAATTTTAAAATAAAATTTTTTAATTACTTAAAGACTAAATTAAAATAAATAGAATTTTTTTTACTAACAAAATAGATTATATGACAATCATTTATATTTTTATTTATTTAAAAAATCAATTGTTTCAAAACAACTCTATTTATCCGTAGTAACTTCCTATTAAATATTATTCTGTACAATAGAAATTATATATAATATAATATTTATAATATTATAAAATAAATAAATTAATATCTTGAAACATACCAGTATGTTTTCATTTATAATATTATAATATAACGCTATATTGTTATGCACGTTTTACTTTAAAAATTATTACGCTGTATTTTTTATGTTATAAATTTACGTATTAATATTGTTGTCGTTAAAAAAAAAATTGAATATATCACTTCTATCACTACTATTATTATTGGCCAATATTGTCACATATACCCCTTCACCTCACTTCCATCCTTGTTATTTGTTAAAGATGATAAATTTGACTCTTCAATCCAAAATGCTAAGAAAAAAAAGCTGGCCCAAATTTTATACAGGCTGCTATTTTGTTGGCAAATTTGGATTTTTTTTTCTTAAAAATGTTTAAATTTTCATAAAAAAATATTAAATATAATAAATCTACTTGTATTCAAGCTAGCTTTTTAAACCCAGCCTAGCCTGTTGTCCTAGGTAATTTTTTTTAAACTCAATCTGACCTAGACCGTCGACTTAAGTTCATTTTACTACCTTTATTATCACTACTACTAATGATTCCATTGTCACACCTATAACAACTCACTACCATCATAATTGTTAAACACTGTAAACTACATGTGTTGAAGTTGATTTTAAATAAAATCTTGTATTAATTTGATTACAAGAAGAATGTATAAATTTTTCTTTTTCATGTAAGGACATCGTCAAAGCATAACATACATTTATGCACAAGGGTACACCAACTGAAAATATAAACATCATGTGTCATTCATTTAAATTCAAATACACTATTCGAATTACGAAAGCTTGTGCCCTTATGCACATCATCATCAATAACATCATTTTAGCATCATAAGAAAACATAAGAAAATTGAAGTTAAGGGCTTAAAATAGCTACCTAAGACAAATATATTAAAAAAGGATGAGGATACAAAACTCACACTCAAGCTGCTGATATAAATAGAACACAAAAAAACATAATTATGATTACGGCGGAAGTGTAGAGAAATAAGCTCCATCATTCCCACGAGCTCCTGTAGCGATGGTCTTAAAACAATGAGGATTAGAACCGGGACAAGAAGGGGCGTGATGATTATCCCATGTGAACTCATATTGTGTAAGATGCATCAGCCTACTCCACATGACTTGGATCGATAGTCATATACCTAGATGTTATAAAACGAAATTGTGAACCATGCTATGCTCGGAGGTACATACTCCACGATCAACTCCCCTTGGCACCAAACTTGTTGCAGGACTAGGTCAATTCTCTAAGTCTCGCTTGGACCTATTATGGTCTCGTTGAAGCTTAGGCTGAAATGCTATATACACCTGATTCCTTAACATGCAAGTAAATCTTCGTTTGGGGCCTCAACATCTACTCCCACAAACACACCATTCGAGGTCATTGAAATTATGCATATACAAAATAGACAAAAAGGTAAGCTTATTCTATAACACACCTTTATATTTTAAAGCAAGCATTCACCACATAAGAGAACATAACTTATATATATATATATATATATACACATCACTTTTGGTGTGGGAGACCTTTCATTCATTCAACAATGAGTCTTAGCTCTTAACAAATACAACCATTTACATCCACAACAACATATTTGTATAATTTCATACAACACTACATATGTTTTGTCTTTGTCTCTATCTCTCTCTTACACACACACATATACATATATTCTTCTCCATGGAGATGTTTATAAGCCAGGCATTCATCCCTGGTAATTTTCTTAACATAACTTTCATCAGCAAAGCCCTTAGGACTTATGCTACTCGTCATTGGGGGAAAGTGAAACATGATCTTGTGGAAAGTTATTTTCAAGTGAAACTAATCAAGATGGATGTAAATAGGTATTGACTTTACCATAGCCTAAGGTTTATAATAACCTTGATCCTTTATGAAATTTGCTTGTTCGTACTATCCTTTAGGTCCCAAGGACCTCCATACCACTTCCAACATTGATTGAGAACCTCGATCTTATTACCAACTCTGGTGATCCTCAACTTACATGCCTACTCATTTTACTATTCGTACTCAAATTTCACAAAGCACACCATAACAATTATCTCTTATCATTTCTAAATTCTTTAACTTGGATAGTTACAACCTATATCCACCATCTCTCATGGTCATCTCAAGGCAAGTTGGATCATTACTATCACAAGAAATGGTTTTGCAACCCACTCTTTACAAATAGGGTCAACACCACACCATACGAGAGCAACAACATTCATCATCCATTTACCCATGTATAACAACATTCCAAATCTTGTGAATTTCATCTCATTAGAATTTCTCGTTTTACAACATTCTATCTCATCATAGTCATACATCACTTTTCTTAAAGCTTTTTAGAAGTGCGTTAAGTAGAAAGAAGACGAGCTATTTCTCAAAGAAGAGAAGTTTTCTCGCTACTACTTTATTTGCCCAATGAAGGTAGCCTCTCAAGTATACAAGTCTTTACCTAGCAAGGCATCCTCCTCACCTAACAAATGGACTAGAGCTCTTCCTTGGTTTAATCACCCAAGAAATACTTTATTAGCCTAGCAAATCAAGCCATTGTGGCTCAACTCTCTAGTTTCCTCATCATTCACTCAACGAGGTGTTCTCCTCACCTAGCTAAAGAAGCCACAAAGAATTCCTTAATCTCACCCTTAGTTATTTGCTTAGTGAAAAGCAAAACTTGCACAACAAGTCTATTCATTTATAGTTCTCAAGATCCTCACTCAATGAACACTTATATTGCTTAGCAGAGTTCATCATTTTCTAGTTTTTTTCATATTCGCCCAACAAGTTAGCCACTTGCTCAGTGAGTATTCATACAATTGATGTATTTATGAGCTTTTCACCCTATGAGTCTTCAAGTTGCTTAATAAAGACTTATAATTTTTAGAAATTTACCAAAAATATCAAGGCGCTTAGCAAGAGTCATCTCTCACTTAATGAGCTTTCATAAAAAACTCAAAATAGATTCATGCAAGCTCAAACAAATCCACCAAAATCCATCCAAATCATCATATGAACATACCAATAGCTCTAGAACAGCATATAACACCATCTAAATGTAAATTCATCAACAAAAATAACATACAAGCTTAGATAATCATCGTACTCAAAATTTTATACAAGTTAAAAAACTCAAGAAAATGGCTTCCAAATCTCAACTCAATCCTACTCATGCAACTTTGCTAAGATAACAACATATATAATAAACATTTTATCAAATATAAATGTAGAATTTAAGCTAGACAAGCTTTCCTTACTTGTTGAAGACAAAAAGATTGAAAACTTTAGCGAAGGCTTGGATTCTTGATCAATAACTTGGTGTTCTTCAAGCTTGACAATGGTGTGATGAAAATCAAAGTAAATGAGGTGAAGAGACGTTGAGTAAAGTCTAAAATTCAACCATAATTTGTCAGTATATAGTTTTTAGGGTGTGGCCTTTTGTTCTTTAGTTATTAAGGGTTCCATTAACCATTGGTTCAAGGAGTTTAGTTAACCATTGGATATTAGAGATTTGTTTGTCCATTGGGTAAAAGGGGTTTGAGTAACTTAGGTTTTCTAGAGTTTCAGCTGGTTAATGTTTTATTTCCAAAAATGTGTTACTAAAAAATGTGTTGATGACATTGGTTCAATAACGATGTTCAAAATGTATTAATGACAACAATAATCTAACTCAAGAAACTTTCTCAACTCAAATCATTCATCTTCCAAGTAAAATAATTTTCTTGATAAGCGTGTTTCAAGTCATTCTAACCTTTTTTGAGATTTTTCTTGAAAAACATACAAACAAAACTTCTTATTAAATCTTTTCTACTAAAATTAAAGTTAATTACTTTTGTAATATGTTCATTCACTTTAATTAATCAAACAAATAAAAATTCATTATTACAACCTTCATCACCTCGCTACCACCAACCTCTTGCCTTACTATTACTATTACTATTACTATTAACTATTGTCACCACCATCTTTGTCAATGTCACTTCCACATTGTCCCATTGTCCTCGCCATCATTTTTACAACTATAGGTGAGTTATTTTTTTTTTACTTAAATCAAGCTTAATCTTGTCGGATGATTATTTCTTATTAGAGGTGTTAAAATGAAAATAAAATTCAACATAAAATTATAATTCTACACTTCAATTTTTTACATGCCCAAACATAAGAATCATAAACAACATTATCATAACTGAACCCATCATCGACTTGGTCACAATACTAAGTCAATGGATTTCTAGTAGGACTAATAGATCACTAGTTACACTCCATTAACTGTTATTTATTAAATATATAAATTTTATTTAAAGATTGACTTTTGTTCAGTAGGTACTAATCCTTTACCACCTTTCCCAAGATACGTGGTTCTATCCTCAACAAAAACAAGTGACCAATTTTTCCCAATTTATAACCAAGTGGAAGTTGGTTGGGTCTAAGTTTAATAACATCATTCATAAATCAGAACCAATTCCTATTCTAATAGAGTTAGAATTGAATTTAATATTCTGAACTTCCATATGCTTAAGTTTTTCCAGAACATTTTTTTTTTTTGCATAAGCTTAAATTAAAATCTTGTTCAGACTGGCTCTTGGTCCACGTCTAATCTTATTTCCTCTTGCATCTTCCACCACGTATCAAACTTTTTTTTTTCTCATATAGTAACCAATTTGAAACTTTTTTCCCCTGCTACAAAAATTTCCAAAGAGAATGTTGTAGGTTGTTCAATATCAGGGAAACACCTCTTCATTTGGTCAAGCACTCTATTGTTGCCATCAATTCTATCAGTCATTCATAGCCCACTGATTATTGTATTGAGCGAAAACATCAAACTTCCATTTGTAAGTAAGCATAGTATTCAAAGGATCACTTTAGTATGACACATACTTTAAAGGTTACTCAGATGTTCGTTGGTCTGACTTTTCCTTGGAATCAGAATTTAATCCATCAACACGCAAAACTTTTTGATTTATGAAAGAACATTTTCTTGGATGTGAGTTTGTTGATATGCAACTAAGACTTTGTTATGTGATATTAATTTCACATTGAGTAATATAAGAAACTTATAATGTGTTTGGTTTCATAATAAAAATTTCAAGAATTCATTTTGACTTCCATGAAATTTAATTTTATAAAAATATAGATATTTGATTACTGTTGGATATTTGATTTTGCCTCAAAATTTTTATATGACTCAAAATGATAAAAAAAAATAATGTTTGCGTTAGGTTAAAAAATCTACACCAACTTTTATAATAAACTTATTTTCAGGACACAAATATTTAAACATAAATCATTTCATTAAAAAATTAATTTTAATCAAAATTAATTTTATACATATATTTTATTTAAAATCAATTTTACAAGAACTCATTCAAACACACACTTAACATTGTAATTAATCCATGGTACCCTCCTCTTGTACTTTACTCATAAAACCATGTCAATAATTTCTTCAACATCTGCCTCATCAACATTCTTCTCCAACCGACAGTAATTGGATATTTAAGTTTTTGTGCGAGTAAAATATGTATGTCAATTTGAAAAGAAAAAGAAAAGGTATTACATACACAATAATAGTGAGCCATATATTGACATACAACTCTCAATAATTTTTCTTAACTTTTTTGCTGAAGATATAGTCTCAATAAAATGTAAACTTTAATATTTTGGCTATTATGTGGTTTTGCCTTTTTGCTTTTATTTTTTTAGTCTTTTTTCTGCTATGAATAGCCAAGACATTGGGCTAGTAGAATTGTAGTTGTTCTTTAGGATTTGTGTTAGATTTGTCCACCCAATTAACATCATGTATTGTAAAAACACACACAGACACATACAATGGACCAACCAACCAGCTAAACGAATAAGACTGAAAATGACTTGATTAAAATTTTAAATGAGTCACTGTATGTAGACCAAAGAAAACTTGTTAGTCACTGTTTTTGCAATCGACCTAATTTTAATAGGTAAATGAGTTAATCCGATGAATTTAACCTGCTTTAACTCTTAAGGAATGAAAAAATAAAATTTCTACTTATTGGTTTTATTAAAAATAAAATACTACAAATAATTTTCAAATTACTATAATATCCTTTAAAACTATTGTGTTCCCCTTTCTTCGCATAAGAAACCCATGAAACTAAGTTGAACTCTGTTCATTTCGTTTGTTAAACTTATACCATACATTAAAGGAAGAAACCTAAATCTAGAGGCGTTTGTAGTCGTTCAAAAATATCATCTAAATCAAACATAAGAATAATACAGAATTTAATTTAATTCAGTTTGAATGTAATATTAGATCTGAAATAAATTAAACCAATCTTTTGCCATTTTATTTAGATTGGTTTGACAGTTTGTTAATTTTTTAATTTATTTTATATAATTTTAAAAATATTTTTAATTTAAAAACTAACCAAATAAATTGAAACAACCTAGAATTTAATAACTAATTGAACAAGAGAAATGTTAGGAAAAACTCTTATGCATTCTCTCCTATTAGTTGAACTCTTATCCTATCTCCTATTAGTTGAATCTCCTACAATTACTATTAAATAAGACTACTACAAAATATTTCTAACAATATAAAATTGTCAGAAATTTTTTGATATATTTTGTACTAGTGTACCAACAACCACATTAACCATGTTAGTAATAATGTTAACCACAATAACTAAAACTTAATTTATATGTATATAAGGACTAAAAACTTACTATTTAAGTGGAAAAAATATGGATCAAAATATTAAATCTTGAGTTTAATAAGTGATTTAGTTCAATTTGATTTGATTTTTACAATAAGAACCAAAAATTGAACTAAACTGTAATAAAATATGAAAAAATTTCAATTATTATTTTGTTTAGTTTTTAATTTTTTTACTAATTTAACTGTATTGTCCGGTCATGACGACTGTCACAATCTTCGGGTGACCAACCGGAGGAAAGATGCACATACTGATCGGCTAAGACGACCGAGGTAACCCTCGAGTAAACCACCGATCGTGATAAACAAAGAGTAAGAAGGAAACTAGAATTGATGGGACATAGTCCCCTTTTCGAAAAAGCCAGAGTAGAAGGAGGCGTCCCCTGACAGACTGAAAAGTAGTCTACCAAAAAAGTTTCGCTTCACTGACATCAACAGGTTAGGTTGGAATGCGTGCCACTAGGGATAAACTGAATAATAAATAATCCTTCCCTATTAGCAAGATAATTGGATGAGGCAGGCAAATCCGTGGAAAGATCATTAACATTTTAAAACAATTTGGTTCGATTTTAAACTCCTCTAAATCTCATCCTTAATTTTTCATACAAACTATGCTTAAGTGTAGAAAAAACAAATGACGTATTTGAGATAAATTCATTGACCCTTCGTAATTCTAATTTTATTATTTATATTAATTATCGCGCAAAAAATAATTTCGTATAAATGCATTCTTAGCTTTCCTTGAATAACAGAAAAAGTGGAGCACAAGAATAATAGTAAAAATTAGAAAAGTAATAATAATTGGGATTCGTTGACTCTTACTTGCTGGCGGAAGCATCATGATTAGAGACAAAAGATAGCAGTGTGGGCGCCACTGCACCCGATTCATAGTATCAAAACCCAAACACGACACGAGTAAGTTCCTTGGTCTTGATTCTTCCCTTTGTTCGCAGTAATGGCCATATTTGTGGTTCTAATTATGCCAACGGTCGAATTGGGCCAAGCCTAGAACTGGCAAATGTGGCATAATATGGATTAGGATTTAGTATCAAGGCATAAGGAATAACACACTACGACAGGGAAATGACATCCAAGTACAAGTAGCACCATTGAAAACACTTTAAGGTGTGGTGTAAGTAAGAAGAAATAACTAAGAAATAAGATGTATGGAAATAGAAAATAAAAAAATAGGATAAATGATAATAGATAAAAAAAATAAAGCAAAAATAAGTGTATTTAGTTTAAGAGAAATGTAAAGAAACTAAGAAAGAATGAAATAGAAAAAATAAAAAATATATATTTGAAATCAATTTTTTTTAACAAGTAATCGATTGATTTTTTTTCTTCAAATAATCTTTGTCCTGTGTAAAAGCAATCAATTAGCAACAATTCAAAATCAATTATTTTCAACTATATCCTTTTTTACTTATTATTTTCTTGTTATTTTTTCGGAGAAGTAAAAATATGTAAGATCTACAATTATTTATTTATTTTTTCATTATCTATTTTTATACTACTAAACACATCATTTTTATCTTTTCTCCTCTCTATTTCTATTCTATTTTTTGTGCATCAAACAAAGATAAGACAACTTATATTATACGTGTTACTTTGAGTGGAAAGAGTTTAGCATAGGGATGTTAAATGGGTTAAGTATAGGAATGTCAAATGGGTCAACTTGACCCAACCCAACCTAATCTAACTTAAACTCGATAAAAATGAGTTAGGTTGGGTTGGGTTTGACTCATTTAAAAATTGGATTGAAAATTTCAACTCAACTCAATCCATGATAGGTTGCATGTTGGATTGATCCACTAAAACTATTTTAGAAAAATTATAAAAAGATGAATGACTCATAGACCTACCAAATAAATAAATAAATAAAAATAATCTAAACATAAATCATAATTACAATAATATTATCTTGTTAAATTGTCTTAGCACAAATTCTTTTTTAAAAAAATTATCATGAGTTAAATAAATATAGAGTAAAACAACTAAGTAACATGAAAACTACAATACTTTATAAAATAATATTTAATTATATAATTTATAAAAAAAATTTACAAAAGAAAACCAATCTAGCGGATAAACCTAACCTAACTCGTTCTTTAACCTATTAGGTTGGAGGGTTATGTAGATTGGGTTATGCGAGTTGTAGAGCTAAATTTCTCAACCTACCTTAACTCGTTTTGGTGGGTTAAGTGAGTTGACTTACCGAGTTCAATCCACTTTGACACCCCTAGTTAAACATGATTCCATTTCGAGATTTATGTTCATCAGTAAAAATAATATATCCGTAGTAAAGTAAATTGTTAATTTTTGTACTTAACTTTTTAAATTTTTTACTTTTTGTCTAAACTTTTGTATTTCAGTCTAATTTTATTAAGTTGTTGTTTGATGATCTTTCTAATAAACATGCTAGTAGTGAAACACATGAATTTCATCTTCTTGTTAGACAGATTATTAAATAACTATATAGTAACCTAAAGAGGTAGATTGAAAAATGATACTTTGAGTTATTGTTATCAATATGGTACAATTCATGATATGATATGTATGTTTCAATTTGATTCCTGTAGTTGACGGTACGAATCGTTTTAGTATTTGTATTGCACCATGAATTGTAAGAATCCAACCTAAATGACTAGAATTGCACTATTCTTTTGCACATAGGTCGTATACCAAATTGGTTATGTAAAACTCAAAAAAAAAAAATTCCCAAAAATTAGTTTAAAAAAGAGGGAACTTGCCTATTTCTTGTCTTTGATCAGACTAAGGGTGACATGTTATCTAGTTTTCATGTTTCTAGTTTCCTTTTTTCTTCCCAAAAATATGAGTATTGATTTTGTTCTCTTCTACTTCCCTCCAATTGTGTTTATTAAGCTAATGCAAGTAGTTTTTATTTATTGAGCTATTGGTCGTGTGCCTTACATGTGTCACCGTTGCATGTACTTCTCTTAGTTATTTTCTTTTTTTGATTGAAAATGAGTTATATCTTGAACAAGTTTCAAAAAAGTATTTGTTATATTTTTTTAAAATTATATTAATTTTATATATTTATGAAATGTATTTTTTTAAAATTAACTAATTATCCTTAAAAATTTTAAGATATATTTTACATTCAAAATATATTAAATATTTAAATAAATGAGTCAAATATATTTTAATATTTTATTTTATTTAAAGTATGATTTGACTTCTAACATGATTTTTTTATGTTAAAATGCTTCTAGATTTATGTTTTTTTAGTAATTATTTATGAATTTATGTTTTTATATATCTTTATTAGTTGTATATGTTATGTTTTATTATAAGTCATAAATAATAATTTAAGATATGATTTAATTCACTTTCCCATTCACCATTTGAACCTCGATTCAGCTATAATGGTTTGGACATTTAAAGAAATATGTAAACATGAAAAGTAAAAATTTTAAGAGTGTGGCAAAAATTAAAAAAAAAAATTGCCGGCAGAAAAATACTATTAACCCAAAAAATATTATTGACAAGGGTCTTATTTTGACGTTGGATTTTATTATGAGAAATTAATTTCTTGCTTGTCCGATTGGAGGAAACTATGGAGGGGAAAAATTAATTAAAAGGCTTCAATCCAAAAAAATACAAAAAACTGAAAAGCTTATTACTGCGAACCACACAAATACATGAAATTTTGTATCTCCTTTATAATAGATATTAAACAAGAGTTAAAAGGGTGACAAGACTTCCACCTAGTAGAGATAGATGTACGCTATCTTAGCCTAGATAGGTTCAGGATTTTAATAGGCAAGTGTTATCCAATTAAAATTTGAGAAAAGCCATTCTAATCTCACGCACGCAAACAAAGTTGGCTTGCTACTTTATATGTTCATAGCTGCTTCAAGTAACATAACTAGTGAATCACATGTAACACAAGACAAAGACCAAACCTCTTGTGAAAGTTCTGTATGATCACGAGGTTCAAGGTAGCCAATGGGTACCAAGTGTAGACACGTTTTTGATAAATTACAGAGTTTTGCCACATGTTGGAAGAAAAGAAGCACTCCAACTGGCAGAAGAATTTTCCACAGGGATGTGGAAAAGGAAGACTTCCAGTATGCCAGCACTCAATGCCTCTCATCCTACTACAGTGTCTTTGTGGTTCGTCTAGCAATCATGGTTAGTTAATTTTTCCTTACATGATTAGAATTTTCAATTTTGGTCTCTAATTGAGTGTTAGCTGCAGTTACAATATGCTTGATGAGCACAGAGAGATTGTTTAAAATGCTATTAAAAAGGGCCAGTTGTAATTGAAAATTATGATGGGAAGTTATACATCATCTACCTCAATCTTTGATATGTATTTTATATACAGTTGGACAACTTTATTTTTTGTCAATTGATTTTAGTGAAATGCCTATTTTGGATCGCCTCTGGCCATCACAATTTGTTGGACTAAGCTATTATCTTGTTTGATGCAGGCCATGCTAGCCATCTTGATTGGTTTGCTCACTTTCCTGACATGGCATTTCACAAAGATTTATACAACAAAATCTCTTAATAGCTTGGCGTATGACCTGCGTTATGAACTTCTGCAACGCCCCATCTTGAGGATGTGGAACATTTTGAATTCCACTGCTGAAATTACAACTGCTCAGGTTAAGCTGTCTCAGTATGTGATCAGAAGCCACACCAACCTTGCCACTCAAGCAGACCAAGTTGAGGTTGAATTGTCTGTTAAATTTTTTCATTGTACTCCTGCTGTGCTGTTCTTATGTTTGATTCCATTTTCACTTTATAGAAGTTTTAAGTATTGTTCCAACTCTTGCCAGATGTATGACGCGATGAGGGCTGTAACGTGGGCGCTGTTTGTCAGTAAAAAAGCTCTAAATTCAATAACTGTCAAATACAAGAATGGATTTGTCCAAGCATTCCATAGAGACCTGAAGGATAACAACACCTTTTACATTTATTCTGATCTTACAAATTACTCCATGGCTGCCAGTGACAACAACGAGGTCAATTTGCTTTCAATGCAAGAAGCTTGGAATGATAAAGACATTCATGGTAACAAGTCTGCGATTTGGTATCGGGAGCCACTTGATCCGGTCAGCGGTGAGAAGATTGGAAAAGTAATGCCAATTGCTCCAGAAGACTCAATCAACATAGCTGGCCTCTCCCAAGTGCCTGATGGTGTAGCTTCGTGGCATGTTGCTGTGAGCAAGTTTACAGATTCACCATTGCTTTCTGCAGCATTGCCAGTTTGGGACTCTTCTAATAAAAGCATTGTGGCAGTTGTGGGGGTTACAACTGCACTTTATAGTGTGGGGCAGCTCATGAAAGAGCTAGTTGAGATGCACAGTGGTCACATGTATTTGACCTCCCAAGAGGGTTACTTACTTGCAACTTCTACAAATGCACCTCTTCTGTCAAATTCAACAAAGCCTCCTAAGCTTAAGATGGCTGTTGAGTGTGAAAATGAAGTAATAAGAGAGGGAGCTCAGTGGCTTCAAAAAACCTATGGGAATAATTTCCCTCAAAGTCACGAGGTTCATGTGGAGAATGTCAGGCTAGGCCGCCAACAATATTACATCGACTCATTCTTCCTAAACTTGAAGAGACTTCCTCTGGTACATTCAAAAACACTTACGTTTGTTCTTATGTTTAACATTGCTTTTAAAATTTACAATGATCTATAGATGATCCAGTAGTAGAATATTGTTGGTGGTCACTCCTATTTTCTTTCTAGGAAAAATTTCTGCTGCTATTCATTTTATTTCTGTTTTGACTAACCAACTAGCCTATTCTGATTTATACCTTTTGATTGTTTACAAGTTACTGGCTTAAACTTTGTGCAGGTGGGGGTAATCATCATACCTAGAAAGCATATCATGGGGCAGGCAGATGAAAGAGCCTTCAAAACGTTGGTTATTCTGATATCTGCCTCGTTGTGTATCATCGCTATTGGATGTGTTTGCATTTTGATACTGACAAATGGAGTATCAAAGGAAATGAAACTAAGAGCAGAACTGATCAGTCACCTGGAAGCAAGAAGGAAGGCCGAGGCATCAAGCAACTATAAAAGTCAATTTCTTGCAAATATGAGGTTGGTTTTTCAAGTTCAGTGTGAATTTAAAGAAAATTAATTAAGCTGAAATCATATATAAAAGAGAATGACTATCTCCAGTCTTGTTTTTATCAAACACGTATGTATCATATGCTTTATCCAATTTATGATTCAAATTATTTAATTTAGAGAATATGGAAAAATATGTCTCGGTTGATAAGGGGTTTGAAGGAGAAAGAGACAGCTACATTAAGCATCTTTTATGTATTCCTAAACCTCGTTGTTTGAAACTGTTCATTGGTCTCAATAAACAAGATAATATGAAGCTACTCTAAATTCAAGTACATATTCACTTCCTTCATTTGGTACACATGTATAAGAATTCCTGCCTTTGTGTTCATAAATGTGCTTAAATAGCTTTTTCTTGGGTGAATTACAGTCATGAATTGAGGACACCAATGGCAGCAGTAATTGGGTTACTTGACATTCTTATATCTGATGACCGTCTCACAAATGAGCAATGTGCAACAGTTACACAAATAAGAAAATGCTCTACTGCGCTGCTTCGGCTACTTAATAACATCTTGGACCTGAGCAAGGTGAGCTATGTATAATATAAGCTATGCCTTTTGTCCAAGAACTTTTAATCTCACATAGAAACTACTGAAATGAAGACCAATGTAACAATTCCCTTTACCATTGCCATAAAACTGCATTCATTCCAAAAAGACTTCTAATATTTTATATAATATAGGTGGAATCTGGAAAGCTGGTCCTAGAAGATGCGGAATTTGACTTGGGACGGGAACTTGAAGGGCTTGTAGATATGTTTTCTGTGCAGTGCATTAACCATAATGTAGAGACTGTTTTAGACTTGTCTGGTATGAATCTTATTGTCTGCATAAGAGAGTTTAATTTCATAGGTGATAAGAAATCATCACAACAAGTTTCTGATGCATCTAGTTTATTTGTTGCAGATGATATGCCAAAGCTAGTTCGGGGTGATTCTGCTAGGGTAGTTCAAATTTTTGCAAATTTGATCAACAACTCAATTAAGTTTACTCTATGTAAGTCAAACCTTTTTTATCTAAAGCTTTTAATATAGTAGTGGTGTTGGAAAAGAAAATTACTATGGTTCAAGAGAAACTATTATTATTATGTGAACTTTACATGTTTCAGCAAAAAATTCTTACAAAAATTCTTAATTGGTTCATTAAATATGACTTCCATATTCACCATTATAATTGTCTCAAATAATAAAATTCAGCTTAGAAGATGATAAAAGACTTCTTTTCAGGCATGTATTATGACATCTATTTAAGTTCATTTTTAACAAAATATTGAGCCATGTTCGTTTGAATTAATTTAAAAAATCTGATGTCATTTTATTCAAATAAATTGAATTAATGTGTGCTAGTTCATATTATTCAGTCATAGGAGGGAAAAAACTAGTCTGATCTATATTGTTCTTGAGGAAACTTGTGTTCAAATCAACAGTCATCAGCATGTTTTCAAGAATTTCAAAGATTTAATAAATGGTTCAATTACTACGGATCAATGAAGAACTGAAACTCAGAAGACTATTCTTAACTCTTTCAAATGGTTTACAGCGGGTCACATTATTCTGAGAGGATGGTGTGAAAACCCAAATTCTTGCAGTGATAATACAAATTTTCCTCTAGAGAAAAAGAAATCACGGTGTTCACAAAAGACCAGAGCAAAGCAACATGAAAACCATGCAAAGAGGACTCCTAATAGAGATAACAAAATGATACTATGGTTTGAAGTTGATGACACAGGCTGTGGTATGAACCAAAAACTTGAATAGAAAAACTGCATTGAAAAAGCATCCCTTTTGTGGCAAAAGAAAAATCAGTTTTCAGGCTATTGATTTGTTTCCCATGTTTTTGACATGTTTATGGCTATCTCATTTATATGAATCCCCTTCATAGGTATTGACCCAAGTAAATGGGAATCTGTGTTTGAAAGCTTTGAGCAAGCTGATCCATCAACTACTAGACTGTAAGTGAATTAAATTTTTAACAAAGACAAGATATAAATCTGCTGGAAATTACTCTTTAGCTAGCATATTTGCATGACCTTATTGTTTGAGTCAATGAGATTGTCATTGAACTTTCAAATTAATTTGAACCTATATCCAACAATAATTTAAAAAATCTTTTGAATGTTATGTGCTCAAGATTCAAGGAGTACTGAGACCTTTAATCGTTTCAGGCATGGAGGCACCGGTCTTGGTCTTTGCATCGTCAGAACCTTGGTAAGTAAGACCCTTAACATGAAAAGTTTCACTCAAGTCAAGAACAATTACCATCATTCATAAAAATCAAAAGGTGTCTGCCTGTGCCAGTACAAACATGTAATCACATCATGTAAATAAGTGAAACTTATATCAGTTGCATGTTCTAGACTTAACATGAACAAGAAAATCATGATCTTAGTTTATAAACTCACTTGCATCTGTACTTTCTCTTCTAACATGACAGGAATCTTCTGAGTTGTATGTATTTTCATTTTATATCTTTGTTACTCTGGTGGCAGGTTAATAAGATGGGTGGAGAAATCAAGGTTGTCAAAAAGGAGGGTCCAGGAACACTGATGCGATTATACTTGCGTCTCAGCGCACCTGTGGATGCCACAGAACAACATTGTCAAGTAGATTTTTCTAACAAAGGCTTAGTGGTGAGTAGAATCACCTAGGCACTGAGTGATTGCAAAGATAATAAGCAGACCTTGAAATAAGATGTGTCAATGCAGGTACTGCTTGCACTACACAGCATCATGGGTCGATCAGTTACATCTAAGTGGTTACAGAAAAATGGGGTGATCACTTTGGAGGCATCAGAATGGAATGGATTAACACAAATTCTTAGGGTACTCTTTCATGCAAGAAGTTCGTCTCATAATAATGGCTTTGATGCAAATTATTCAGTGCATGACAATTTAAAGTCAAAACTACTGGGCATACAGGAATTGAGGAACCCAGTTTTTGTCATTGTTGTTGACATTGGGCTACTTGACTTGAGCACAGATATATGGAAGGAACAGCTCAACTTCCTTCACAAATACTTTGGGAGAGCAAAATTCGTATGGATACTAAACCATGACTCCTCCAATACCATAAAGATGGAGCTTTGCAGGAAAGGACATACACTCACAGTGAACAAACCCCTTTATAAAACAAAAATGATTCATATTTTGGAAGTCATCATAAAGGAGCGAAACGATGAGCTACAAAAGAAAAACATGACTACTCCAAGAGCTACAATGAAAGAGGGTGATTTTCATGAGAGTCTTGAGATTGAGTATACTCAATGTGATGTTGCAAGCTCGGATGGTTCTGACATATCTGAAACGGTTGGTTCTAATCCAGTTAGTGTCGGTGTAGATAAACAAAGAGATAAGGTAGTAGTTAGATCCGATCTATCATCACAACACCAGATAAATTACTTAGTTGGATTAACAAATGAATACAGGGAAGATAATAATCATAGAAAGGAAGAGTTATGCCAGAGCAGCTGCAACTCTAACGATGTTACTGCAGATGCCACACCAAAATCATCCTCCACTAAACAAGCATCCTTTGCAACAGGAGCAAAAGGTGAAGATTCTGAATACGGTGATACACGGAGGGTCAGTAGCTCAAGTAGAGTAGTGAATGGAAAGAAATCTCTTGAAGGTCTGAGGATATTGCTTGCAGAAGATACTCCAGTAATTCAAAGGGTTGCTACCATAATGCTTGAAAAAATGGGAGCTGTTGTTGTAGCTGTAGGTGATGGACAACAGGCAGTGGATGCTCTGAATGGCATGCCTGCTGTTGAGGATTGTAGAAGGGAGTCTCTCCTGAAGGAAAGAAACACAAGATCATCTCAAACTGAGATTCTCAGTTTCCCTCCATATGATTTGATCCTAATGGATTGTCAGGTATGAACTAGGACAAAAAGTATATTGATATTAGTAATGCTTCAATTTAATTAAGTAAAACAATTTTATACTATCATCCAATCATAAATTTCCGTAAACTGGTTGACTTTTCCAATAAGTACCTTAAAAGTTAACTTAAAAGTTAACCAAAGAAGATTTATGATTGAATAATAATATCAAACAATTTAACACTGTCTATTAAATTCATTTAAATAATACACTTAGGATCAAAACCATAAGCAATTACCATCAAAAAATGTAATTCACTCAAAACAGTGCTAAAAGAATAGAACCCTAGCGCCTTGGGACTAGTTGAGTAGCACTGAAGAGGTAAAACTGTTTGCAATTGAAGTCTGTACAGTAATCTTCTGGACAGCCTTTGCTAGTAGCCTCAACATGCCATTGGCGCCTTGTCCGGTAGAATGGTAGTGTCGGGAGTATCTCCCATTTTACCATTTTTCGTGATCAAAGATCAGAAGTTATAATCATTTTTCATAATGTATTTTAGCTTTGGTGTTCTAATTCCTTCTGTTTCTATAAAATAAAACAGATGCCAATGATGGATGGCTACGAGGCAACAAAAGCAATCCGGAAATCAGAAGTGGGAACTGGCTTGCACATTCCAATTGTGGCTCTTACAGCTCATGCAATGTCATGTGATGAAGCAAAGTGCCTAGAGGTGGGCATGGATGCTTATTTAACAAAGCCAATTGACTTCAAACTGATGGAGTCCACCATTCTTTCACTCACGAGAAGGACATCCTGACTTCTGACGCTGTGATGAACCTAATAAAGGGTTGTCTTAGACAGCCTAGAAAATGTGTACAAGTTTACAAAATATTAACATCAAGAAACATGGCTTAACATACAAATTCCATAAATGTAATCCAATTTTCCTGAATTAACTCATTTGTATAGCAAATGATTGAAACTTGTTACCCTTTGTTTCTTCAACTATTCAGAGAAGGCCAAATTCTATGTGAACGTGACTGCATTTTGTACAAGAAAGAACTTTTTGTTTGTATTACCTATCTGTTTAGGATATATAAAAGCTGAAATGTGAGCTATAAAGTACCCAGTTAGCATAACTCTTGCCATGCCATCAATTTGTAATCTGTAACATTTTGATTGAATTCGTGATGTCTCTTTCTTTAGCACTCCAACCGGGTGCCCACTTGGATAATATTCTTTCTCCCTTACAAATTTAGCACCTCTCTCTTTTGCAAATAAGCAACGTGTCATTGAAATCACAAATGCTCTTCTTTAGGTGAAGCCTTGGTTGGATAAATTTCTTCATAAACATTTATATGAGAAAAAATGAAATAAGATTTTTCAAAAGTTAAAATTAGCATATTAACTTCTCCAAAAGCTAATATTAAATTTAGGCATAAACTAATTTTATTTTATAGAGAAATTTATTTCATTTTTCCTTCTTATGTTTTCCTCTTATAAATATTTATGGAGAAATTTATCCAAATATGCTTTTAATCTTCTCGCTGCTATATGAAACACCATGATTAGGTTAGGATCTTGTAAGTCATGACATTTAAATCAAAAAATGCTCATAACTATACAACTCCAAAGACTAGGGCCTCCCTCAACCATAGGATGTCATTATCTATCTAGTACTCATCCTATTCTCTAAAATGATTTACAAGAGAGCAGGCAAACAACTCTTAATTCCTTAGTTTCAAATTTACCTTCTTGTTGTTTCCTAAATGTGAACACCTAATTTTGTCCCACCTAAAGATAGTTCAAAAAAAATGTCAAAGCTAAAAGCAGGACGTCCAAACCCCTATGGATGTCCAAAACCAGGTCCACAGCCTTTGGACGAACAAGCTGCCTTACTGTGCATCCAAAGTAGGATGTCTAAATCCCTTTGGATGTCCAAGACCAAGCCTACAACCTTTGGATGAGCAATCTGTCTTGTTGTGTGTCCAAAGTAGGACGTCCATATCCCTTTAGACGTCCAAAACCAATTCTCTGTTGTGCGTCCAAAGGAAAAGGTTGAGTTCCTTGCTGAACGTCCAAAGCATGAGGCTCATTCCACCCTAAACCAGCTTCCTCCACTATGCCTCCAAGCAAGAAGCTTCATTCTCTCTCCTGCTAAGTAGCTGGTTTTAAGTCGAGCTTTGCAGCTCTTCCACACCTGCCATCACCAAAGAAATCAGCCAATCATGAAGAAAAAGCAAGCAAGTAGGCATGTACATCCAAAAGAGCAGTTTGGTTTTGCTTTACGACTCTGCTGCACCTACTCATCACCAAAGAAACCAACCAATCACAAAGAAGTAGCAAGCAATTGGCGACGTACGTCCAAAGGAGCCGTTTGGTTTTGCTTTGTGACTCTACTACACTTGAGCAAACCTCCAACACGACGGATGCAGGAAAAGGAATCTGGGCTACTTTGTGACACAACAGTGCATCCAAAGAGGATGTATCTTTCTCCTCCCATTGTCTCCGAACCACTCTGGTCTTCTACAAAATGCGTACCTGAAAATTACGGTCAGTTTTCTAAAAAGTTACTTGCAAATGGCCAACTTGCAAGGAAAAGCAGCCAAGCTGGATTAAAAAACTAATTTACGAATGCCTATAAATAGGACGTAAACCAGAACGAGAAAGGACCTTTGGTAGAATTTGGAGAGAATTGGAGAAAAAAATAGACCCAAGAGAGAGAAGAAAAGCAAAAGTTGAGAGAAGAGATTCTAAGATGAGACAAAGCATGAGTTCGCAAAGGACTTGGAAGAAAAGGAACTCATTTTGGTATTGCTAATCCTCAATTGCGTATAAACTCTTATTTTCATCTTGTAATGAAGCCACCCCTTGGGATGACCCTTTGGGGTGACTACTTCTTTCATTTCTGTCTTGCTGTCTACTACTATATACATTTCCATTTCACACACACTATTCATCCATGCCTTTGGATGCGAAAGGCAAAGGTTGGCCCTTTTCCCCTTTTCTTTATGTTGTCACACTTTTCCTGCTAGTCCATGCCTTTGGACAAGGTAACCTTGAGTATTTTCTTTTCCTTTTGCCATCATTTGTTTCTATGCTGTTCATCTATGACTATGGACATGAGCTCTTTGGACGATCCTAGACGATCCTCTCCATCACGTATTTTTTCTACACCCAACCTTGCGTTTGAACACACAAGCTCTTTGGACGACTCTTGGCTAGTCCATTGCATTTTGTCATTTCCTGCATTCCTCAACCTTGCATTTGAACGCAAAGGCTCTTTGGATGTCCCCGAGTAATCCCTTCCTTTTGCTATATGTTATTTTTTTTCTTTTCCTTTGGACATAGGAGCCACTATCCATTCTTGTCTTTTACTTTGGACATGGGAGTCGACGAGTGGCCCCTACTCCTTCTCTTTTCTATTCTTGTGTCAACTGCATCCATACCTTTGGACGCAGTGAGCCAATTTGTGGCTCATTTCTATTTTTTGTCAATTACGTCTAAGCTTTTGGACACAGTGAACCAAATAATGGCTCTCTCCTGTTATTTGTCAATTGTGTCTAGGCCTTTGGACATAATGAGCCAAATAATGGCTCTTATCTATTTTCTGTCAACTACATCCAGGCCTTTGGATGCAGCAAACCAAATAGTGGTTCTTCCCTATTTTGTCAACTACATCCAAGCCTTTAGACGCAATAAGCCAATTAGTGGCTCATTTCCTTTTCCTATCACTATGTCCATAACTTTGGACGTAGTGAGCCAATTAGTGGCTTTGTCTTAGCTCTCTATCATTTGTGTCCATGTCTTTGGATGTAATGAGCCAATTAGTGGCTCTATCCTTATTTTATGTCATCTATGTCCATGCATTTGGACGCAATAAGCTAGCTAGTGGCTCCTTTCTATTTTCTAACAAATGCATCCATACCTTTAGATGCAGTGAGCCAATTAGTGGCTCTGTCCTGATTTTCTATCATCAGCGTCCATGTCTTTGGACACAATGAACCAATTAATGGCTTTGTCAATATTTTCTGTCAACTACATCTATATGTTTAGACATAGTGAGCCAATTAGTGGCTCCTTTCTATTTTCTGTCAACTATGTCTATACCTTTGGATGCAGTAAGCCAATTAGTGGTTCCTTTCTATTTTTTGTCAACTGCGTCCATATCTTTGGATGTAAGGAACCAGTTAGTGTCTCATTTATGTTTTCTGTCAATTGCATTTAAGCCTTTGGACGTGTCACAACCAGATTTTGTGACGAAGCGAAAAGGGAAAATTAAAGGGGGTAGGCCGAAATCAATTCGACCTAGGGAGGAGTCGCCACCAGCGTTTTGTTTAGGAACGCTAGAAAACCGAGATGGGAGAATAAGGTTGGTCTAGAACCAAGCGGGTTCGGAAGTTGGTTACACACCAGGGGCACAGGGTGCCCCCAGCATGCCTGTTACTTAACAGTTACCTAAGACTAGCTTTTGGGTTTACTAAGGTTTTGGTGCATGCAAAGAGGGGAATGTCATACAGTAATTCATACTATAAAATCATGCCATAATTCAAAAGAGAACATCATACATCAACAGCTCATAAATGAAATTACAACTAAATGCATCCTGGAATCATTGCTTATTCTATGCATGGGGGGTGGTTTGGTTTGGGGAATAGACTTGAGAGGAGTGTGCCTCCTTTGCCTACGTACCTCGAACTCGAGGATTCAAAGTCTACGTAATTCTAGGCGGTTCCTAGTGTTGGGAGATTTGCTTAGCCAAGGGTCGAGATGAACTCGGCCCTGACCAATTTTGGTTAAGGGACAAGGTCAGGGAAGGCTCGCATGGGGAAGGCCGAGACGGGCTCGGCCTGGTTGAGTTTAGAAAATATGAGAAAGGGCGAGGCGGACTCGACTTGGGCAAATATTATATTATCTAGACTAGTAGACTTACTTGCTTATTCTAAGGAAAGTGTAGGTTCTAAGTGTGTGAAGTTAACTAGATTCTAAACTAGACTACAATGTTTATGATAAGAGAGGGGAGAGTACCACTAACCTGGAGTCCACCGTGACGCAGAGAGGTTGGAGGAATGCGGTCTCTTCTCTTCTCGTTCTATGGCTTGTTCTGACTATTCCTTCTTCCCTTTGTTTGGTACTTCCGACTCGTCCTGGTTTTCGTCTGGCTTGCGTCGTGCTGTCGTCTGCTTTTCTTCTCTCAGCGTTCTAGAGTTTCTGCTCTCCCTTTTCTAAAGTTTCTACTCTCAATTTTCTGGAGTTTCTGCTTTCCAATTTTTCCAGAGCTTCCACTCTCTAATTTTTTTCCCTCCTCTCTCTTCGTCTTGAGGCCTTTTATAGGCTTCGGTAGCCTCCATAATCCCATGATTTTCTCCTTGATATGGGGATCCACTATCCTATAATTCCCTCCTTGATATTAGGATCCACTATCCCATGATTCTCTCAACCTCCATAATCTCATGATTTTCTCAACCTCTTTGGCGCCGGTCAAGGTGGGTCCCGTGAAGACTTGGTCCCGGATAGTTTTAGGGTACTGGCTTTCTGGTGGAAAATTTATTCGACCCCCGCTTACTCGCGGTGAGGCCTTATATAGGTTTTCGTTGAGATGAGAGTGTATTTTATCCCATTTTCAGGAGATTTTATTGTTTTCGGTTGTTGTTGATAACGATAGAATCTTCCAGGATTTTATCGTTATCTGTTAAGGGAAAGCCAACTGTGGTTGTTTGTTGATAACATATAGAATCTTCAGGATTTTATCGTTATTGGTTAAGGGAAAGCCAACTGTGGTTGTTTGTTGATAACGTATAGAA
The DNA here is from genome assembly GCA_025330945.1 of Mucuna pruriens. Classification (NCBI taxonomy): domain Eukaryota; kingdom Viridiplantae; phylum Streptophyta; class Magnoliopsida; order Fabales; family Fabaceae; genus Mucuna; species Mucuna pruriens. The sequence goes on along the minus strand of JAENHJ010000528.1, from coordinate 913,832 downwards.
TCTTCAGGATTTTATCGTTATCGGTTAAGGGAAAACCAATTGTGGTTATTTGTTGATAACGTATAGAATCTTCAGGATTTTATCGTTATCGGTTAAGGAAAGCCAAACTGTGGTTATTTGTTGATAACGTATAGAATCTTCAGGATTTTATCGTTATCGGTTAAAGGAAAGTCAACTGTGGTTGTTTGGGCCGGACAGTTTTGGGGTGCTACAGGATGCAATGAGTCAAATAAGGACTCTCTCTTGTTATCTGTCAACTACGTCAAGGCCTTTAGATGTAATGAGCCAAATAATGGCTATTATCTGTTTTCTGTCAACTACATCCAAACCTTTGGACGTAATGAGCCAAATAGTGGCTCTTCCCTATTTTTGTCAACTGGTTCTAGGCCTTTGGACACAGTAAGCCAGTTGGTGGCTCCTTTCCTTTTCTTGTCAACTGCGTCCATACCTTTGGACATAGTGAGCCAATTAGTGACTCTATCCTGGTTTTCTATCATTTGTGTCCATATCTTTGGACATAGGGAGCAAATTAGTGGCTCTGTCCTTGATTTCTATCATCTACGTCCATTGGTCTGGACACAATGGGTCAATTAATGGCTCTTAAGTTGTTTTCTACTACCTGTGTCCATACGTTTGGACGTAGTAGCTCCCTTTTCATTTCTCTTTGTTTTTCTACTATTTGCGTTCATACGTTTGGACGCAGTAGCTCCTTTTCCAGTTTTTATAATGTTTTCTACCACTTGCATCCATGAGTTTGGACACAAATGCTCATTTCCTATTGTTGTTGTTCTATACTATTATCTATACCTATTGGACGACTCTTCTCTCCATACGTGTTACCATTTCCCTTTATTGTTTTGTACTTTTATCTATACCTATTGGACACAGAGCTGGGGATGGCTCTTTTGTCCCTTCCCATTACCATTTCCCATTTCTACTCGTACACTCATCCACACTCATTGGACGTAGAGCCTTGGACAACTCTTCTATCCATTCTCATTACCATTTTCCATTGTCATTTTGTACTGTTATCCATATCCATTGGACGCATAGCCTTGGACAACTCTTCTGTCCATACCTGTTACCATTTTCCATTACTGTTATGTACTATCACCCACATCCATTGGATGTAGAGCCTTGGACGACAATTTTGTCCATATTTGTTACCATTTCACACTGTTGTTCTATACTGTTATCCACCCATTGGACATAGAGATGTGGGCGACTCTTCTTTCCATACCTGTTACCATTGTTATTCTAAATTGTTAACCACCTATTGGACACAAAGCCTTGAACGACTCTTCTATCTATACGTGTTACCATTTCTCACTGTTGTTACCATTGCACATACACTTTTACAAATATGTAATAAATTATATCTTAATTTATAATTTTAACTATTATTTTAAATAAATTATTATGGATTAATTTAAATTTAAATACATATTAAAAATATTCTTATTTTTTAAATTATTATAGTTCATAAAACATTTTAAAGTAAAAAAATACAAATGCAAATTAATATAGTTTAAAATTCTTTAAAATATATGTTAACAATTTAATTTAAACATTATTTACTTGTTACACTTTATTTTATACATTTAGTTGTAATAAGTTGAATTTTATTTATTTCAAATATTTTAAAAAATAAAAATCAAACATATTATACAACTTAAAAGACCTTTATTTATTAAATAAATTAAATTGTATTATTTTGTATATATAATAAATAAAACAACAAGAAATGAAAAAAAGTAATTAACAATTATTACATGAATATTCATACACATGTAAAATGTATTATAGTTAATAAATATAATATTTACTAATAATATTTATATTAGTTATTTATTACATATAATAAATATAACATTTGATATTAATGTGTAACTAATTTTTAATTATATAATATGATTATAAATTTAACTTATTTTATATATATTTAAATATGTTTTTAGTCTCTTAAATTTAGGTAAGTTTTGTTTTTCGTCCCTCAAATTTAAAATTACTTTTTTAACCATCATATTTCAAAAATAGCTGATTTTAATCTCTCGTCTTACATGCCAAATGAAATACAAGTTATCATTTGTTGTGTATAGTCAAAAATCGAAGAACATTGGAAGATAAATTTTATAGTTAACAATGTTCTTCAATTTTCAACTGTATACATGCCAATCATGACTTGCACTATATTTTCATATAAGATGAGAGACTAAAATAAACTATTTTTCAAATATAAGGATTAAAAGAAAATAATTTCGAATTTAGGAGATGAAAAGCAAAATTTGTTAAAAGATCAAAAACATATTTAAGCATTCTAAATAATAGTATATAATAATAAAGTTTTTAAGTATATATATTTAGATATTAAATTGGTAATACTTACTTTTATAATAGTATTTTTAAAAATATATATTTATTATCATGAAAATTCATACATTTGAAAAATATGTTATATAATTTACCATTATAATATTTATAGTTCTACTTGAGTTAATTATATATTCAATTTAATAAACATAAAATTTAATAGAAATGAATAATCAATTTTACTTGTAGATATAGATACATAATAAAAATACATTTCTAAAAATGACTTAGCCACGAAAAGATGGAGATTTCGCTACAAGTGGCTCCCAATATTGGTGATTTCCCCTAAATTGTCATGTGGTGGTGGGGAAGGGAGTCATTCAAAGTATTAGGAAACTTCTTTAGGAATGAGTCATGTTACTAAACTATGAATGTGGAAATCGTTTGTTTCCAAAGTTTTGTATTCAACCACTGGATTTTGAACATTTATATCTTCTTTAGGGAAAATATCTATTGGTGAAGCTTTTAGAGAAAAACATAGGTTTTCTAATTATGCGTGTGATAAACTCCGCGCTTGTAATAAAAATTGGAAGGGTTTGATTTGACGAACATTGTGCATGGCTTCTTCTTGGTTAACTTTGATCTTAAAATGGATAAAGAAAAGGCTATCAATAGAGCCTCGCGAATGATCTTTGATCCCTACCTCACAGCCCGACCATATACCCCTGAATTTGTTGCCTCGGAAGTTAAGGTGGACAAGACCCTAGTTTAGGCTCGCTTCCCAAGCCTAGGTATGGTCTATTATGAGGAGAGTGTTTTATTAACTCTTGCTTCCACGATAAGTAGATCAATAAAGATATGCTTACATACTTTAAATATAACTAAAGCAATAGGTACACCAATTAAGGTAGAGCTATGTACTCTAAATATGACTTAGAGTCATTTTTTAAGAGTGTGCAAAAAGATTGTTTTTGGCATGCTAGAAATAGGAAAATTATGGTTGAATGGTTCATGGGAATATATAGAATATGAGGCTCTTCACTTACTTTGTGCCTTGTGTGGGTGTTATGGGCATATAGCAAGGGATTGCCCCACACCCACCATCATCACGATGGTGGATCAAGGGGATTGATGGTGGTGGAGGACAATATGGAACCCTTAATAAAAAAGGAAGGTGAGCCAATCAAGTAGGTAATGACTTAATCAAAGACCATCAACCCCTTGATTGCACATTGTTAATGGTTAATTGTTAAAAGAAATTAGTGACAATTTGAGAAAAAAAGAGTTTGTTGAATTGTCCAATGATAAGGAAGACACAATTCAAGAAATAAAAATTATCGTTCATAATAATGGCATATTGATAATTCATATTTTAGACATCCTATAAGGTCTTAAGAGTGGTAGAATAGACTCTAATTTGTAGTTAAGAATCTCATATTAGCTAAGATTCAGATGTCCAAGGTAAAAACAAGAAAAATACAAATTTATGCTAATTTGTAGGTTTTAGCTAACAAAAAGAGTAATCTCATTTTGCAAGTCAAATTGGAGTTCAGATGAAGTCAACTCAGTTGACATCGAAGTCATCCCAACTGAGGCCGGAAGCGTCCCGGCCAGATGAAGCTGACTTTGTCTCCATATGCTGACTCCATCTCCATATGCCGACACCGTCTCCAGGAATCAAGTCCAAAGCGTGTACCGACTCCGACTCTAGTAGCCAACTCCGTTTCCAGCAGTCGAGTCCACTTCGTGTGCCGTCTCCAGCAGTCGAGTCCACTTCGTGTGCCAACTCCAATTCTTGTAGCCAACTCTAGATGTTGAAGTCGTCCCATCCATCTAGATCTCTCCAGGCATCAAGACCGATTTCGCTCCAGCAATTTTGAGCACGTGTTCATTTAGGAATTAGTTAGTGATCGTAAAGTTCGTTATTTCTGTTATGTCAGATAGTTATTCCTATTAATTCTGTTAGAGAGTTAGTTAGTCTAAACGTGTATAAATAAGGAGGTGTAGTTCGTTCATTGATTAGCCTTAGTGAAGCTTATTCATAGCCAAGCAAAGTACACACACATGCTCCGTCATTCACCTCCATTCTCACTTCACTCCTCTTTGTCCCACGATGCTTCAATATGGTGTCTAGTCGATCGAGTGGATGTAGGACCAATGTCTAGGTAGCGGCCGGTTGCTAGAGAGGACTAACCAGGTATCTGGCACACTCTGGTGATTCAACCCCTTTGTACCTGGTCATCTTTAGTGGAACATTGCAGCTCCCATTGGCGATCGTTATGGGAAGCTGAGTCCACACTCCACGAATTATACACTTCATGTATCACTGTACTGGTTAATCAATGAATGGGATAGAGTTTCTTTACTTCTATGTTGTAATTCCTATTAGCTTAATCTGTTTTTGCTTGTGTCACGATTGTGCATGGTAGGAATAGAACACATTAGTTTAGGGGCCGATCGGAACTGCTCTAACAACACTATAGGTAATCGGTAAGAGAACCTACATCAGTCACAGGCGTAATCCCTGCCAAACTTGAGGTCGCGATTGTGTAAGCTCTTAGTAGGCAACGAACAATTGTCTTAAGATTTTGGGTTGGTGTGGAATTGCATGCATAATAGGAACCGAAACTAGAACCATCTAATTGATAACTTGGATAGTGATATGATAAACATTTGTACTTGTAGTAATCGTAGTTTGCTTTTATGTTCGTAGCAGTAGTTTACTTTCTGCATTTACTTTGCAAGCCATAAAAACCCCCTGTTTTACTTTCATTTACCGAGTCCGCATTTTGCACTCTCTATTCTGTAAATATTTTCAGCCTTTTACACTAAGTATCACTAGAATCATGTGTCGTTGAGAGATTCAACCTAATTGCCCCTATGCTACCCAAAACATAGGAAATCTAGTTATTTTGATAGTTGAAATAACGACTAAATTCAAACCCTATCACATATCCAATATGTAGGGGGACTTAAATGCTATAGCACATGATCACGGGCATGCAATTTGTGACCCAAAAAGGAATGATAAGAAATGTATATGCACAAAAAATCAAGCATGTGAAAAGGATTTGATCCATCTAACACTTAGTCTAAGGCAATAGCAATTGTGGGTCCCTTGAGGACAATCTGAAATCCTCAATGAACAAGGAAGATGAACCAATCAAACAAGTAACGACTCAATTAGAGACCAACAACCCTTTGTTGTGCACGGTGAATGGTTAACCATTAAGAAGAAAATTAGGAAAGTTTCCTCAAATTCCAATAGTCCATAACCTCATAATCATCTAAAGAAATGAGTGACAATTTAGGAAGGAAATAATTTTGTTGTGTTGTCTACAAATAACAATGACACAATTTGGGAAAGCAATATTATTGTTTTCAATAATACAAAGGGACATAAATGATTCACATGCAATCATGGGCATACATGAATATGGAGAAGCATGTAAATGACATTCAAGGGGGTGCCAAGTCTAAGGAGAGCACTACACTTCAAGGCCACATGACAAGGGGTAGGATGAAAAGAATACAAAAGGAAGTACACAACAAGTTGGGCCTCCTTCAAGGCCAAGGAGGGCCCAATACAGGCCTAACCTTGTATACTTTGTTTGGCTACCAAATTAGCCTTGTATAGAACCTTTTAGGATACCTTATACTTTGTATTTCATTATATAATACTAGTATTTTCTTTTATTTAGCTTTCAATTGGGCCTAAAGGCCTAATTTAGGGATTTCCTTTAAAGACTGAAATTCGATCACTATTTGCATGTAGTTAGTGATCAAATTGGGCTTGTAAGGCTTGGCTGCATTTGGGGCTAGCTTGAGCCATCTCTTAGCTTAGTCTTAAGATTAGCTTAGGCTAATTAGACATTAGTGAAGATTTATATAAATCCTAAATATAATTAAGCTAATCACTTTTGTCATTTTGAGTAAAGTTGTGTTTTGCACCTTTGAGAGAAAACCTTCTCTTCTCTTGTTCTTGAACAAGAATCTAATTCTCACCAAGTTTTCTAGAAGTTTATGGTGAATCTCTATTCGTTTTATCTAATTCATTAGGATTAGTGGCAAGTTCATTTCATTTCCCTTTCCATTTTCTACTTTTAATCTTCTTCAATTTTGGTTAACCTAGTTTCTAATGTTTCATGAATTTTCGTTGGAAGATATGCTAGTTATGGATTCAAGGTTATATTAGTGCAGTCTGTGGCCCAAAAAGAAAGATGAGAAATACATATGTACAAAAAACCAACATGTTAAAAAGGACCTGGTCAATTTGACACTCTATTTAAGGAAACACCATTGGTAGGGTCCCTTGACCACACTTATTTGTTTGACCCTTATGTTTTTGTCTTTGTTTGTTGACAAATTCACCAAGTTTAACCAAGATTTTAAAATAAACTTCAATATTATCTACATGGGTGGCCCTTGGTTCAAGTTCATTGACAACCCATGATGAAAGTAAGTGCTAACAAGGTAGTGGATAGCCCCATGGAGGCAGAAGTTGAATGCATATCGCCAAATCTAGGGATCCAAAAATTGAGTGAGAGGATAGCTCATACAAGAACACGTGGCGACGGTAATGGATCCTCATAGTGTTGAAGTGGCTATGGATTCATAGTTGGTGAGGACAATCTAAAACTCTTATAAACAAGGAAGTTGAGCCAATCAAACAGGTAACTACCCAATTAAATACCGACAACCCCTTGATTTTGCATGGTGAAAGGTTAACCATTAAGAAGAAAATCAATAAAGTTGCCTCAAATTCCAAAACCCTACCATCTATGGATCATCTTAAGAAAAGAATGATAATTCGAAAAGGAAATAAGTTGGTTGCGTTGTCTATAGATAAGGATGACACAATTCAGGAAAGCAATATTCTTGTTTTTAATAATGGCACATTTAATACATAGGGAGACTTAAATGTCATTGTGTGAAATCATGGACATACAGTTCATGGCTTAAAAAGGAATGATAAGAAATGCATACAAAAAATCAAGCACGTGAAAAGGACCTAGTCCATTCGATACTTCGTCTAAGGCAACACCATTGATGAATCCCTTGACTACCCCTATTTGTTTGACCCTTATGTTGGCATTTTCATTTGTTGACAAATCCACCAAGTCTGGCTAGGATTTCAGAACAAACTTGAATATTGTCAACATGGATGGTCCTCAGTTCAAGTTCGTTGATGATCCCATGATGTAAGGAGGTGCTAACAAGTTAGTGGACCTTGATTTTTTTTTAAATACTTCTCTTTAATTATTATTATTATTAAGTGATTGATTAATTTATACTTATTATTAATTGAATAAATATTATCTTGGAAAAATATATTACGAGTTTTAAATTAGGTTTTTACAAATTAAATTGAGAAAAAAGTCATTTTAGCTTGTTTTTTTGTCAAAAAAAAATTTAAATTAGCCTATTAAGGTGTAAAGCTAATGAGACCTTATGCATCAAAGTCAGTCTTCGTTAAGTGAGTTGTTTGCTCTATTGTTTATGTGGTTGATAGAAAAGGAGGATAACCTATGGAGGAAATGGGACTAAGTAATGGGACAAGTGGTAATTGTGACGAGTTGCCCAGGCCAAGAGGTGAGAAAGGAACTCAGGTGACACTTGTCAAATGAGCTACTTAGACTTGTGAGAGACGAGAATGATACTCATTGATTTAGTGATATGAGCTGCCTAGCCTGAGATAGGCAATAATGACCTTCATCAGCTCAATTTTCAAGCGTATTTAAAAAGAGAAATTATTTTATATGTATCACGTAATGCAACTGGTGAAGTAAAAAAGTATACATGAACCCAATTGATAAGGTCACTAGACTTCCTAGGGGCTACTCAATTATTAACCCACCAATGATTGTATTTGATCCCACATGTCGGTGCATATATACAAGACTGAATAGTTCTTGGCATGTTATTAGAGAGTATCATGCTAGTGTGGTATGGCTAATCGCGAAGAGGGATATTAATAGTGTTGCCCTTAATCTACTATTCTGATTTGATATGGTACTACATGCATATGGAGTAGTAATTAGGATGCATTACTATCATAACATGTGCATTGAAACAAATATTAATAGTGTTGCCCCTAGCCTACTATTCTAATTTGATATGGTACTACATGCATATGGAGTAGTAATTAGGACACATTACTATTATAGCATGTGCATTGAGAATTATTGATTGATTGTGTTATATATATATAAGGAAGGATCGAGTTACTTTGAGAGTAAGTTACTTTCTATTCTCACCATTCATTTTCTTGTAATTTAACAAATAAGATGTGTTACTTGTTAGAACCATTAGATTACAAGAAAATGAATGGTAGGAATGGAAAGTAACTATGTTAGAGTTACTCTTGGAGTAACTTGATCCCTCCCCCCCTCTCTCTCTATTTATATAATGTGTGTTTTACAAGCCTTGTCAAGGTATCTCTTTGTGGCCATGAGACATATTCTTACTCCTTGTTTGTTGTGTTTATGATAAGTGGGAGATTGAGGATTGAGTCTGACTCCTCATTTACTATTTTCATTTTATTTCTTTTGATTTTTATTTTTGCTTTAATGAGATATGTGACATTCAAGTGATTGTAATTGATTATTATGTTATGTTTAAGTCTTATGGACTTTGAATTTTGATAGTTTTAAATTGGCCTTTTGAGTGCCAGTAAGATTTTATGTTTTGATTTTCAATATGATGAGATGTTAAGTTTATGTGAAACCTTTACCTGATGTATGGTAAAGGGTGTTACAGTTAGCCCCATGGAGGTAGAGGTTGAACGTGCACTTTCAAATCCGAGGATCTAGAAACTCGGTGAGAGGGCAACCTATGCAAGGACACATGGTGATGATGGTGGGTCCTTATAATGTCGAGGTGGCTATGGATGCATGAGCCTTTATTTCCAATTTTATTTCTTATTAATCATTTCAATACTTAAATAGAAAATGATTTAAATAGTCTAATAAGTTGGGATTGTTATAATACATTTGACTTAATTATACTTTTTATCCCAAAGTTTCATAATCTCTCAAATTTTGTTCCTAAAGAATTTTCGTTTGTAAATTTTGTCCTGACATAAAAAAATTATCACAATCAAAACAATTTAGGGACAATTTTTCTTTTAAACAATCACAATTAAGATAACTTTGTAATGATTTTTTTAAACCCTATAGTTAAGACAAATTATGACTTTTGTAAATTAGGGAGGCAAAATTTGTGAAAAAATAAAAATAAAAATTGAGAACAAAATTTACAACATTGTAAAACTTTGGGGACAAAATGTGTAATTAAGCCTATATATATATATTTAAGATAAGTGATACTTATACTTATTATATATTTTTTAAGCTTATTCTTGAAATAACTTGTTCTAATAAAAAATGAAAAATAAAGAATAACTTTTAAAGTTATTCTAGATTAATATATATTTGTTTGGGACTTAAAAGATGGAATGATAGTTATATTTATATTTATTCAATTTTTATAAAAAAAAATTGAAGATATATATTATAAATTTATTCACAATTTTTTCATAAATAAATATATTTTTATTATTCATAATTTATTTATAAACTTGATATTAAAAAAATTCATGAACTTTTATTGAAATTAGTTAAACCATAACCGTTTTCAAAAATTTCATTGTCTAAAAATATAAAATAAAATTTAAACCAAATATAATTTTAAATTTTAAAATTTAAAATAAACCATTATCAGAAAATAAAAACAGAAAAAAATAAACATTTTCTAAAACCGAACATCATAGACCCAAACTTCTCATTTGAGAAAGGGAAGTCTATGCTGCGTAAACTACGGGCCAGATCTCAGAGTAGGTGATGTTCCACCGTGGTTAAGGCCCAAGCCCAGCCCAAGACGTTACTACTTGTTGCCTAAGCAGCTGCAGTTAATAAAGACACCAACACCTGCTTGTTTTCTTCGTCTTTACTCTTTCCCGAAGCGAAAAAGCTTGACTAGAGAGAGAGATTCGAATCAGAACTCAGAAGTAGAAGAAGAGAAAGCACAATGGCTAGATACGACAGAGCAATCACCGTGTTCTCCCCCGACGGCCATCTCTTTCAGGTCGAGTACGCCCTCGAAGCCGTCCGCAAAGGCAACGCCGCCGTGGGCGTCCGCGGCACCGACAACGTCGTCCTCGGCGTCGAGAAGAAATCCACCGCCAAGCTCCAAGACTCCAGGTTCTCCCTTCACTCATTTCATTTCACCGCTCTTGTTATTTTCAGATCCCCGTCTCTTCGATTACTCTCAAAACCCAACGCTAGGGAAAATAAAAATATGATACGAATTTCCCCTAAACGCTCTGTCGTTTCAAATTAGACACTCTTCGCTAACTCGGGCGCCGATTTTGTGTCGTTTCACAGGACGGTAAGGAAGATTGTGAATCTGGACGATCACATTGCCCTCGCTTGCGCGGGGCTGAAGGCCGACGCACGTGTGCTTATAAACAGGGCACGTGTGGAGTGTCAGAGTCACAGGCTGACCGTCGAGGATCCCGTTACCGTTGAATATATAACTCGCTACATTGCAGGGCTTCAGCAGAAGTACACGCAGAGCGGTGGCGTGCGGCCCTTTGGGCTTTCGACGCTCATTGTCGGGTTTGATCCCTATACCGGCGCGCCTTCCCTGTACCAGACGGATCCTTCAGGCACATTTTCGGCGTGGAAGGCGAACGCCACTGGGAGGAACTCGAATTCGATAAGGGAGTTCCTGGAGAAGAACTTTAAGGAGACTTCTGGCCAGGAGACTGTCAAATTGGCTATCCGTGCCTTGCTTGAAGTGAGTTTCCTTTGTTCTTGTTGCATTTGTGGATGTATGCCTGGTTTTGTTGTTTGTCTAGCCTCTTTATTGTGACCAAGGTTTTGAATTGTGGTTGATTGTAGAACAATGCAGTTACAGGGAACTGACAAATCTTGATGTTGGGGATGCATTTGCAGTTCTGGACTGTTATTTAAAATCTTGGTTGCAACTTTTTGCATGTGTATGTCTAAAGACCTATTTGGATAAACTTCCCCATTCTTATGAGAGAAGAAAATAAAAAGAAAAAATGAAATAAGCTTCTCTATGAGCTAACATTTGCTTATGCATAAGTTAAAAATAAGCTTTTAGTGAAGCTAAATTGAGAGAGCTTTTACAAATTAGCTTATGGAGAAGCTTATTCCGTTTTTTCTTTCTATTTTCCTCTTTCATAAGTACTTATAGAGAAATTGATCCAAACATACCTTTATCGTTCTTAATGATTTGGGAGAAATGTTAAGTTAGGTTTATGCATAGACAAAATGCAATGGAACAGTCTACCTTGATGTGTTCTCTTTGGTTCAAACCCTTTTAGTGGAACCAAAACATACCTGGCTTTTACCTTGTGTTCATTTCTGTTTTATTCTTAAAATGCGCCAAACATAGAACATAATCTATATGCTATGTTTTGTTTGGTCTTAACGTGTCTGTCAAATGCTACCTAAGTCTTGAGTTCTTTATGTTTGCAAAATTTATGAATTGGAAAAAACCTTTGCAGAAGTAGATGATTGCAAATTAGTAGAAACTTTTGGATAAATTACCTGCATATGACACAAATTCATATTTATATGCATAGTTTGGGCAGTCAAGCTGAAGTAACCTTTTCCACTAGTTTAAAATTGCCTAAACTACCCTACCCATGTTCATGCATTTTAGATCTTCTCTCTTTTTTATTCTTGATATGGTTTGTTTGGATAAACTTCTCTATAAATACTTATAGAAGTAGCAAATAAGAAAATATGAAGAAGTTTATTTCATTTTTTTATATTTACTTCTCTTATGAGTGCTTATGGAGAAGTTTATTCAAACAAGTTCAAACACAGCTTCTTGGTAATAAACAATAGTTAATATGAACATAAAAGTTGCTATGTTCTTTTGGAATATTTAGGGACTGTTTGCAATGAGAAATATTTTCTGTTTTTGCATTTAATTACAAAACATGTCATCTTATTTTCATTTTGTTTTCTGTTTTCAAAAGTTTATATTGGAAGTTTATATAGAAAACAGTGAAAACAACTTCATATTATTTCATTTTCTGTTTTTACTTTTCCTATGCAAACAGAAAATGTTTTGCCAAACCAAACAGCTCTTTATCTTTTCGTAAGATTCAAGCACAAATCTTATGCACTGATTTATGTGTTGTAGACATATACCTGTGTTTTAACGTATCACTCATTTGTAGGCAAGCTTTCAGTTGCATTTTATGATATTGCTAGCTTTCAAGTTCTTGTTCATTGATACATGTTTGTCAATTATTATCTCATACATTATCATACATTATGCAAACAAACATGTCATCTGGCCTAAATTTTAACCATTAAATCCATTTTCATCGATTAAATAATTGTGTAGAATGTCATGATAACTTCTTTGATGTCTAATAGTTCCCATCTTTCAGATTTTTTTTTTATCAATATATAATAGACTTCGAAGTCTTTGTGATCTTTTCTGTAATAGTTTGTAGGAGTGTACCCTAAACCAAAATGCATATCATGAAAAACAAGAAGACTATGCAATCATTTATGTGTTCGTTGTGGTTCACATGGCTGAAAATCTCTTTATTTGAAAATTTCAATAGAAAAATAAAAGATGTGAGTTGGGGCAGACAGGTGGAGTGGATGAGGATATTGCGGTTACTTAAGATGTACTTTTGCTTTTCTCTTATAAATTTCATTTGCATGGATGCAAGCTAACATCATCTTTACACATAACTAAAACTATAAGGACACTAATATGTCAGTATTAGATTATTTATGGATGATCGATCTATTATTGTCTGCAACTTTGTAAGTGAAGCTTGTATTGCTGTACTCCACAATTCCTGGAGCTTAATTCTCTCATTTTGTTTTGACAGAATTATAATTTAGGAATTTTTGGTAAAAATTTCTTGTTTGGGAACAATAAACCAAACAAATGGTTAACAATATTGTAAGATTGGTTAATGGGTCAGCCATATATTTGCTTGAATCAGCACCTGCCCGTTTAATTGTTAAATGGAAAAACATTTTTGCAAGAAATTCCTATGTTGTTATTATGCTTTCACTCCTTTGTATTTTTTATGTCTAGGGTCTAGAACTCTTAAGTCGTCCTATTTTTAGGTTGTGTTATACATACTTGGCTGAGGGAAATATCTTTGGGCAAATATTATCCCTTTGAAGACTGACATTTGCAGTCTTGCTGATTGGTCTTTTTTTATTTGAAGAACAAATTTATTATTGAAGCACATATACATCTATACATGACTTGTTTGCATTCAAAGCCTTTATGTCCGTGATGTTTCTTTCACATCTTATAGTACAACTTTTGGCTACATAATGATATCCTCACTAATACTTTAATTATGTGTTGAATTCCTCAAATATTGTCGGATAAACGAGTAATAAAGCATGATAAATATGATAGTTATACAATCAAACAGTGAAATAGATCAAGTAGTTCTGCCTATTCTAGCTGCATGATTACACAATTATTGATTGCTAATTAGCTTGTTATGCATTTAGAACATGATTTGATAAATATACTTCACTTTTGACTTTTATTTGTCATCAAATGTAATTAGGTTGTTGAGAGTGGTGGGAAGAACATAGAAGTTGCTGTGATGACTAAGGAGCATGGCCTGCGGCAACTGGAGGAAGCTGAAATTGATGCAATTGTTGCTGAGATCGAAGCGGAGAAAGCAGCTGCTGAGGCTGCTAAGAAAGCCCCTCCTAGGGAGACTTGATTTGTGTTTCCTTTGTTTAGCTCGGGGAACTGTTCTTGCTAGATGTTGCCCTAACTTAAAATGACTATTTATTGTTTTTGGGTACTGTCATATAGTATTTGTCAAATTAATTGCATGTCATTATTAAGAAATATATTTTCATATTAAGAATATTTAATGACATGAAACGGAGTATGTTCTCTTTAACAATGTTATCAAACTTGGATGAGTTATCTTTATCAATTTGATTACTTGATTGGTTGAGTATGTTCTGTTATTTTTAATAATATTTTATTTTTAATATCAAGTTTTAATTAAGAGTAATTCAGGAAAAGTTTATTTTTTAAATAAAAATAGTAAAATTAAATGATGTTAATTAATTTTTAATTAAAAGATTTTTTTTGTTTATATTCTAGACAAGGGAGTATGTATTAAAAACTTAAAAAAAATATTTGTAAATTTCATACTTTAAAAATTGTAAAAAAATTCATATATTTTAAATAAATTCATATATTTTAAATAAATTCATATAATTCACAATGTATCGGTTCATTCGAAAAACATGTTGGGTCATTCATCCACTAAAATTAATTGGATCATGGCTCATATTAGTTCCGTATCTTGTTAATATCATCATTTAAAAAATAATTAAAATTCATATTATGTTTTAAAATTTTCATAAACATGTTGGGGGTCATCGACCCACTCAAATTGGTTGGGTCACACGGTCATACCAGTTCCATCCATTTTTTTATTCAACAATTAACTTGGATCAGCTATATAACTGTCTCCCTATTTGCCAATTCAACCAACCCAGTTTTGATAATGCTACTTTTTATATTAAAAGGGTTGCATTTTTCTTATGCATAATTGCTCCAGATTCAATAGGTAAGTAATAAAAAAATATTTTGTAAGAACTGATGAAAGATCGTTTAGGTACAAACAATGATAAGTGGTGAGTGATTCTTAAAAGGGATCAGGATCCTGTGCAGTTTATTTTTAAACTGCACAAATCTTAGCCATTGATAGAAAAAGAAATATAAGGTGAAAGATTGAACTGCATGAGGTGGAAAAGCAATGAAAAAGAAACGATAAAAGGTAAAGAAAATAGAATAAACCTATTTGCAAAATGATAGCTGGCCCATGCAGGTCTCGAACCTGCGACCTTCGCGTTATTAGCACGACGCTCTAACCAACTGAGCTAATAGGCCAGTTGTTGAATGTCTTTTGTTCTATACATAATTATTTAATATTTGTTACATAGCTCAAAACTCCCCAGCGCTGAGGTGTTCAATCAAACTCGCGAGGAACGGAACTGAAGGAAGATTTTGCGGTACTTTCATTTCTTGAAAAATACTCGCTTTTTTATTTGTATGCTTTCAACTTTCTTTATCATCAGACCCCCAATTCATTTTTCCCATTTTCCTTAATCCCTTTGAATAATCTGAACTTTTTCATCTTTGAATCTTGAGAAGAAGGAAAAGAAATTGTTGGTAGCATCAAGCTTCGTTTTTTATTATTATTGTTTTTAGTTGTTTATTGTTCCTGCGTCGTCACACCATTAAGCGTTGGTTATATTTCTGATTGTTGAAATCTGCTTCGAATGTGTCTCTAAATACCTGGGCTCAGATTCTGTTGATTTATCGCCACAAGTTGTAATTTTTTTACACTTTCTCACATATAAAGGATAACTACGAGAGGATTTCACTATTTTGCTTTGTTAAATTAGGTTTATGCATTCACAAGTCCTGTTCTCGTTTGCCTTTGTAAAATCCTATTCACTAGAAAATCCAGAAACAGCTTAGAATATTCCAATGAGGGTTTTGATTGAAATTTATTGATATTAAGGTTTTGGGTTCAATTGAGGCACCGTTTTAGATTAAGCTACCCTTGAATGCTGATGTAGACCAACCTCACCAGTGAGTGTTCTATTCCAAGGTTTTACACTCAACTTGTGGGGCTCTCTGTTAAAAGATAAGATATGACCATTTCTTGTCTTTTTTTTTTTTTTCTGTTTGAGATTTGCATTGCTTTCACTTTTATATAAAGCTTTGGCTTTGATAATTCTATTGACATGTGAACAAAACCTTACACTCTTGTCTGAAACTACCATCTATGGTTACTCAATGACTTTGACTATGTAATTGATTCTTGTTGGTGTTTGCTGGATGGGTACTCCTATTGTCTTAACTGATTTTCTCAATATAAATGTATACAAAGGCAAGATAGCAAACTTATCTAGCCATTAACTGAGGATCTTTGATTGATCGCTTTTTGGAATTTCTTTGTGTGTATTGATTTTTGTTTCACATGCAAAGCTATCTTTTTTGGCACATTGGGGTTTTATGGTACTCCTACACTATTGTGGTAAATGCTGGAATTTAAAGGAGCAAGAGAAAAAAAGTGGAAGTAGCAGAAGTGAGTATGTTAAGATGAATTTGTAGTCACACAAGAAAGGACAGGATATGAAGTGATTATATATGAGGGGATATTCATGTGACACCTATCAAGGAAAAGATGACTGAAAATTAGGAAAGGGGGTTTGGATGCTTGCAAAGAAAACCACCCAAGGCAAGCGAGGAGAGTAGATTGCATGATTTTTTTAGTCCTATAAAATGGAGTAGAGAGGGGGAACCAAGAAGAATATTAAAGGAAATTATTAAAAGGAATATTATGGTGAATAATATTCTTGACAATTTGGTTTTTAACTATGTCAAATAGCGTTGTCTATTCCATTTAGCTGAAATCACCTGAGGAGACAAGGCTATTGTTATTGTTGTTTGTGTGGTTTTATGCTGTAAAAACTAGAAACATAAATATTAACAATATGTTCACCCAAAAGAATGTTAACAATATTGCCTTTAACAGTATTCATTAATGGCAAGCCATTAATTATAAGGCTTTGTTTGATTTCACATTTTATACAATATCCCTTGTTTGAACATTGGCAACAACTTCAACATCTGAAATTCTAAGTTGCCTGCGGTTTACTGGTTTTGAGAAAACAATATTTTGTTCCCTTCCCCTTGGGCTTTTGATCTGACTGGTTACTGTATATGGGGTTATGTGAAAGAAGTGAATTTGGTTTCAGATGGAAGATCAAAAGCAAACTTCTGCTGATGTGTTGTTTCATTACTCAAGATTTGCGATGGCATGCATTGGAAATCGGGCTCGACCATGCGATTTGAGGTTACATTTGATGAAGGTATGAGAACATCTTTTTGTTATTTTCTCATCAATTATAGTACCATATGTTTTGATATTTGTAATATGATGATTCTGTGTGGCATCTGAAGGGATTTTGTCTTGAGAACTAGCATGTCCATATTTTCATTGATCTATGCTTTCTATATAACCTTTCATGGCTATTGTAATATTTTTCAGGAGATTTCAGGTATGCCCACTTCTCTAAACAGAGAATCCCCTCAGAATGCAGCATCTCCTGATGCAATTGGCGAGTCATCAAGCTCAGGAACAGCAAGACTTGACAAAGCAGACAGTTTTCGTGCACTATAGTTGACAGTGGACTATGAGTCTATGTCTATGTTTCTTGGTTGGGTCAGTGGCTGTAGCATAATAGGGTCTTGTTTGGATATAAATTTTTCAATAAATATTCATAGAAGAAGAAAATAATAAAGGTAGAATAACGGGAGAAGTCGAATTCATTTTACCTTATTTTGTTCTTCTATGCGTGGTTTTTTGACAAATTTATCCAAACGGGACCTAGTTGTTTGTGTTTAGATAAAATCACTTTTCTCCAGCATATTGTGATGGTATACTTGTAAGCAGAATTATGTTTCCAATTACCATCTATACAATGGCTCCCAGATTGGTATTATACCAGTGAGTCAGTGTTTCATTTTAAATTTGCTGTAGTGTGGTTCAAATTTAGTTCATGTTAGTACATGCAGGTGTTGATTCAATTTAAGTTCACCTTGTTGAACTTTTGTCTTCATAAGGATCTTGCAAGTTTGAATTCAGATTGTGTGACCCACAGGAGGAATGAAATTAGTGTCAAATTTATCATCTGTTGTCCATAAATTTTGTGGAATGATCTTCCTGCAGTCAAAACATTATGTGCACAAAATCTCCACCCTTAAATTCTATCTTTCGTACATTAGAAAGATAATAGAATATAAGCAAGAAAATATTTAAACCATTGGTTCTTGAATGTAGGACTCTGCATACAGGAATCTCAAATATTTGGACAATGATATTTTATTGCATCGGGTGCATCTTGGCACCAATTTTCATTTTATTTTTTGTGAGATAATTTTTAAGAAAATATTGTTATCCTTTTTGGGCAGATATTTGATTGCATTGTGTGTATCTTGGCACTATATTTTATTTTATTTTTTGGTGAGATAGTTTTTAAGAAAATATTGTTATCCTTTTTGTTAAGTATACCATCGGATGTTAAGTTTTTATTCATGATGGCAAAAACACCAAGAAGTTCCCCTAAAGCATTTTTTAGAAAATGATTTTCAACAAAATACTGTTTTGGAAGAAATGCATTTGCGAAAGGTTATCTAAAACTATATCTTTTCTTGTGAGTTAGGATTAAATGAAATGTTTTTTTATTTTTTAATTGTGTGAAAGATCTAAGTCTCCCTGTCTGAGTGTTTGTTTTGATTTTTATTTTTAATTAAAATAAAGAGAAAATTAATAATTAATTTTAGAATTAAATATTTTTTAGTCTTTAAAAGTAGAATAATATTTTTTTATTCCTTCAAACATAAATGGTCTTCTTTTAATCCATTATTTATGAAAATATGATATACGGATCCTTATTTTCATAAATGATAGACAAAAGAGACAATTTTGTTTGTGAAAGGAATTATAAATGACAAATTAAAAGAAAATAGTTTTTTAGAGATTAAAAATTAATATTACTTTATTTACGATGACTAAAAATATATTTATATTTAAATGAGTAAGTAAAGAAATATGAATAATTTATAGTTAGGAAGAAAAGAGTAACTTTCCAAGTAAAATGAGAGTAAAAGTAATTAAGATTTGAGAATAAAAAGAAAATCTTAATATACAAATTAAAAGTATTAAAGTTAAAATTTCAAAGAAAAACCTAAGTATAAAAAAATAGTTTCAAATAATTAATAATTTGATCATTTTAAAAAATATTAAATAATTCTAAAGTCATATTTACAATATTAGAGATTATTTGATTAAAATTAAATTTTTTTTTTTGAATATCTTGATTTTGGTATTCAAACAACTGAAAATTTAAAACTTTGGTGTATACACCAAATTTATATGAAATGAAGGATTTAATGATTACTTCGCTTTACATCTACACATATCTATTTATCTATCTATGTATTTATCTATTTATTTATAAACAGAGTCTTTGTCCGTGCGTGCGTATGTATATATATGATGTTTGTAATATAAATATTTTTATTTTTTATGATTATGCTTCTTATAAATTTTTTTGAAAAATCTAAAACTTTCAGAAAATTAAAAAATTTAATTTTCAGACAGAGTAATTTTGTCTTAAAAATATAGAGGTCTGAAAAAAATATAAAAGGAAAGGGCCTTAGAAGACCTGAATAAAAAACGGGCCAATGTTAAACAAAAAGCCCAGTTTTCATTCCAACGGCTACTTCTTTCCAACGGCTAAGTTTTCGAAAATTTAAAAAGCTGCAGACACAGCATCGTCTTCGAACACAATCTCTTCTTCCATTCTTCTCTGCAACGCTCTGTCTCAGGATCGAAAACTCTTCTGCTTCAAACACTGTCCAATTTGGTCTCTGACAATGTTGCAACAAGACATGTGGAACGCTCCCCCAGGTTTCCGACCGTCGAAGTCGGCGCCTTCTTCTCCGGCGAAGCCTCTTGGGGCGGTTCACAGAACGCGCTCTGAGTCCTTCCACGTGGCGCACAAGGTCCCAGTTGGTGACTCTCCTTATGTCAGAGCCAAAAACGTTCAGGTCAATTGGCTTCTTCTTTGAATTCTTTTAATTTTTAATGTTTTTCTTTGTTTGTTTCAAAGTATTGAGTGTTGTTCTTTTGTGTATTCAGTTGGTGGATAAGGACCCCGAGAGAGCGATTCCGTTGTTTTGGGCAGCCATTAATGCGGGAGATAGAGTGGACAGTGCTTTGAAAGATATGGCCATTGTCATGAAGCAGCAAAATCGGGCTGACGAAGCCATTGAAGCCATTAAATCGCTTCGAAGTAGATGTTCAGATCAAGCTCAAGAATCTCTTGATAACATCCTCTTGGATCTTTACAAGGTATACCCATTTTCAATAACCATATTCTATTTCATTTTATTTCTAAAATTTTTAAATAGAGTCATGTAATTTTACTTTTTGTTACTGATTACCAAATTTTATTTCATTTTTTTATATAAAGTATTAAATTCGATTGGCAATACTGAAAAATTTCACTTGTTTTAACAGAGATGTGGGAGACTTGATGATCAAATTGCTCTGTTAAAGCACAAGCTGTTCTTGATTCAACAAGGGTTGGCTTTCAATGGCAAGCGAACAAAGACTGCTAGATCTCAAGGGAAGAAGTTTCAAGTGTCTGTGGAGCAAGAAGCCACTAGATTGCTGGTAAGAATAGAATAGCAACTGAATTTTATTTCATACTCCTTTTGTGGCCTAAGTGAAACTGAATTGGACTTGTTGATGAATGAAGGGAAACTTGGGATGGGCACTGATGCAGCAGAACAACTACATTGAAGCAGAAGAGGCGTATCGGCGTGCGCTTTCGATAGCTCCAGACAACAACAAGATGTGTAACCTTGGCATTTGCTTGATGAAGCAAGGGAGAATTGGTGAGGCTAAGGAAACACTGTACCGTGTGAAGCCTGCGGTTATAGATGGCCCTAGAGGCTCAGATTCTCATCTGAAGGCCTATGAAAGGGCACAGCAAATGCTCAAAGACCTTGAGTCTGAGATGATGAACAAAGGAGGGGATAGGATTGAACAAAGCAGGCTCTTTGAGGCCTTTTTGGGCTCTTCATCAATCTGGCAACCCCAGCCTTGCAAGGACCACCACCACAGCACAACAACAAATTCAGCCAAATCCCATGAAGAGTTTGCTGATGAGAACATTAATTCCAACATAGCGACGACAATGACATCAAATCACACAGCACTACCACCCTCCAAAGGTGGCAAACTAGTTGCCATGTTGGGGAACTCACTCAATGTTGCAGCTCCTCCATTCTATGCCTCAAAATCATTCAAGGAGCAGCAGCATGCTGCTATGCTGAGGGAACCAATTGAGACCCTTAAGAGGACAAGGTCTGGAAATGCTGCAGGGTCAATGAGAGTGAGTGATGTGGGGGAGATAAAAAACTTGCAAGTGGTGCCAGAGAACAACAACAAAACAAGAAGGCTCTCATCAGAGGGTGATGAGAAGAACAAGTTAACAGACTTGTTACCTGACGACGACGACTTCGAAGAGGCCATTCTTGCTGCAATTCTGGGACCCCCAAATGAATCAGACAAAGCTAATGACACAAGCATCAATACCTCCTCCAGGATTTTGCAGAGGAAAACTGATAAGAGGCTTAAGGTTTTCCAGGATATCACGTTATCTCTGAGTCCAAGGGCCTGAAGGGGAACCAATTTTTAATCTAATAAACGTAGTTTTAGGTTGGAGATGAACTTGCTCTCCACTTAATATTTTAACTTCATTTTCTGTGGAGAGGGGGAAGGAAGTATGATGCCACTTACGGGTAGGAATAGCTGCATAACTGTTGGCATTAGTTCCCCACTCAATTGTCTTATTTGTTACTATCTGTTTATTTATTATAATGCCTTGTAAACTAGGCGGCACATCATTGACTTAATAAAATAAATTAATGAGTTTATGTTGAATCAAATGTTATACTTATCCAGTGTTAGAATCACAAATTCATTTGATTCTTCTGTTTCTGAGAGTTTCTAGTTGAACAAAACAATAACTATTATTATTATATTGGATTTGACTCCTCTTTGTCATTCTGTAAAAACTTAATTTTGCCAGAATGGTCTTGAGTTGCGCACATGTCTAATTTTTTTTCTACAATTACTACATATATATCCAATGTTTTTTTTTTTTGTTAACTACATATGCAAATAAAACAATCATGTTTTAAAACTCAGTTGTGTGTAGATACTTTTTGGGCTTTTTGGGTGGCCAAATATTTTGTTACGAAAATTATATATAATCTCTTCACAAATAGAGAAACTAGATGGTATCTTCATAAATTTTGCATTCTTATTAAGATTTTTTCTCTCCATCTTTCTTCCTCAGTGTACATAAACTCTTCCTCAGTGCATTTCAAATTTTTTTGTTTGTTCTTGTAATGGGTTGCTGGCAGTCGAGAATAGAGAGGGAAGAAATGGTGTCGCGTTGCGAGGCCAGGAAGCGTTGCATGAAGCACTTCTCCGAAGCACGACGCGCTTTTTCATCAGCACACGCCATCTACATTCGTTCTCTTCACACCACAGCCTCGGCACTCCTTCACTTCGCAAACGCACATGAACAAATAGAAACCACCCTTCTCATGGATCTCACTTCAGACACGCCGGCGCCGCCGACTTCTTCTCCCTCTTGGGATTACTGGAACCCCTTTAACGTGTCTCTTTCTTCTTCCACTGTGGACTCCAGCAACAACGACAATCATTTCTTTCAAGTTATCAAACAGGTTCACCAGTACTTTCTCAAAGCTGCTGATGCTGGCACCAATGTTTCTTTGCTCCTTCAAGTTCCAAACTCTGCCTTTTCTACTCATAGTAAAGCATGTAAGCCTCTCAAACAGTGTTCCATGCCCTTTTATTTAGAGTTTTATATTCATGGATTGTAAGTGTAAAGATTTTTACGTTCAGAACCAATCAGAGAAATCTTCCTAGCTAGATATGATTTTTGTTCAACACTGTTCCAAGGGATGAAATATTCCAACAGAATCTTTGCAAGGCATTCTACTTAATTTCTTTTGTTTATTTTTATTTTAGTGTTGAAAATATGGTTCATGTTTTTTGTGAAGCTTGTGTTATATTTTGTACTTGTTGGTTGCATTGCAGGTAAAGTGAAGAGCTATGGATGGAGTTTGAGTCCATCGTTGTGGTCACGGTGTTCCAGTTCAAAGCAGCGTGAGAAAAATTCTGGGGCTATTGTTGGTGTAAATGGTAGCCACTGTTCCACTGTAGAGAGACTGTATACATGGGAGAAGAAGTTGTGCCAAGAGGTCAAGGTAGTAGATACATAAATAGCTTTTCATGTGTTTCTTTGAATAAAATAATAATAATAAAAGGAAAAAAGAAAAGGTTAAAGAAGAGGTTTCTCTTTTGTGGGTTCAGTGAAGATGTCTCCTCTTTATGACTAATATTCTGTCTGTGCTGTGTTGTGCTATTCTTTTTGGTAGTTTTTTGGTTCAATTTTGCATTTCATCGTTGTTTGGAAACTAATATCTTTAATGTTATTGGGTTGATTTAAGAATGTTGAGACGATAAAGATGGAGCAGGAGAAGAAGGTGGCACGGCTAAGGATGCTAGAGATGAAGAGGGGTGATAATATGAAGATTGGGAAGACAAAGAAAGAGGTGGAGAAATTAGAATCACAGATAACAGTTGCTTCCCATGCTATCGAGACTACAAATGCTGAAATCATCAAATTAAGGGAAACAGAGCTCTACCCTCAACTCATTGAGCTTGTCAAGGGGTTAGTCTTCTCTTTTCTTGTAGTACTATATTATATATTTGAAAGTTCACTTGATTTTTTTTTTCATTATTCATACACTTGTAACTTCGTGAGTTTCTTGAGTCACAAATAGTCGTTGTATGGTCATGAGGTGAATTTATCTAGCAACCAAATGATAACACTGCAGTAGCAATTGATGTTAATCACTGTGTTTGTATTCGTGGAATGAGAATAGGAAAAGTTCTCGACTATGCAGTGGAACTAGAAGTTCTGCTGCTTTTATTTTGGTAAGAGTACCTGCGTGGTATAATATTGCTTTTGACTGCTTTTTGTTGATCTTACTTTGTTTTCTAGCTTGCTTTCCTGTAGACAGTACTGACCACCCTTGAGTGTAACATGTACAATCCGTACGACAAGAATCTCATTTTAATCAAGTTCTTCTAAACAGGGACTGAATTTGGTTTGTTTGCTTTTCCAAGCATTCACAAAGTAAGTGAGTTATAATAGTTGGAAGAAGATCAGACATCTCAGATCTCGAATGAAAGTGTTTTAAGTTTGATTTATCGAGATAAAATATTAGTTGTCCGATCTTTATCAACGGTTCCAAGTTGTTGACTGTGAGTGCATAACAAAACAACAACAATGTTACACAGTTAAACACAATGTTCCACTCAAACATATGTCACCTTCTAATTACAATTGGACCTACATCATTTTCTGTACATTTACACTCTAATTTTCTCTACTTAGTAACTCTTACTATGTAGTTCAAGGACATGATAAAGGTAGTACTAGTAGTGCTCTCTGTTTGAGCTAGCAACAACCAGTGCTGTAATTTGTTATTCTTGTCAAACGGTTTTAATTAAATTCCTTTTTTTTTAAGGATCATTTTCCTTTACTTAATCAAAGCATAAGGGGTAAGTTAAAAATCTATTTCTCCCTCTGCTGGCAGATTGAGGAGCATGTGGAGAAGCATGTATGAGTGCCATCAAGTCCAAAAGCACATAGTTCAGCAGGTGGAAGACCTCAACACTATCCCATCAACAAACCCCTCATCTGAGATCCATAGGCAATCAACTCTTGAGCTAGAGGTTGGAATACAGCAATGGCACCAATCCTTCTGCAGCCTCTTCGAGGCCCACAGGGGTTATATCCAATCTCTCACAGCTTGGCTTAGGCTCAGCCTTTTCCAGTTTAGCAGCAACCCACTAAACAAAACTGCTGAGGAGTCAAAGATCTACACCCTCTGTGAAGAATGGAACCTTGCTGTTGATTGTATTCCGGACAAGGCTGAATCCGAAGGAATTGAGAGCTTGTTGACAGCTATTCATGCCATTGTAGTTCAACAAAGGGAAGAGTATAAGCAGAAGAATAAGTTGGATGCTGCATTGAAAGAGCTTGAGAAGAAGGTGGTTCAGCTTCAATCAATTGAGTGTAAACATGATTCATATTCCATGTTGGAATCCTCTGATACCATGGGAACCAAGGACAGTGTCACAAAGAAGCGTGCTAAGGTGGAACATCTGAGACAAAAGGTAGAGAAAGAGAAGACCAAACATGAAAACTCAATTAGAGTAACACGGACATTGACACGGAACAACCTGCAGATGAGTTTCCCACAAGTTTTTCAGGGGATTGTGGAGTTCTCAAGTGTGTGTGTGAAGGTTTTTGAGTCAGTATACAATAAAGCCGACATTGCTGCAGTGGAGTATGATGTGAAGAGAATATAAACTTGGGAGAATTGGCATGGATCTGTATAGATGATCATTCAGTAATAGCTTGTATTTACACCTAGTGATACCTAATAGGCGTGCAAATCGATGAGGAAGAGGAAATGAAAGAATACAATTGAATTCAATTGTCTTCTTTCCTTTTTTCGTAGAAGTTTGGTGTAGGATGGGGATTTTCATTCCACTGTGGAAGTAGCCATTAGCCAACTTCGTTAGGTTTAGGGAAAGGAGCTAGAAGTGATTGGCTTGAAGTTCCACTTGGTTTCATTATATAGTTCTGCTAATATGAGTACATATAATTGAGAAATTTTGAAAATAAAAGAGGAAGTGTGTAACCAGGTTTTGCTTTGTTTTGGAATAGTTGAATGCTTGCCTGCTGATTTTCTTTCCATAAATATCCATAATTAGGATACTTCAAGGGATGTTATTGGAGTGGAAATAAGTCATGCAGCAAAGGTCTATGACCTAGTCTACATTAAGTTCAACTTGAATTAGGTTTTGTTAAAAAATAAATTAGATCAAAATTTTTATAAAAGTTTTGGTTAAAAGATGTCGAGTTTTAAACAATTTAAAAAGTCTTATAAACCAAACTGACAGACCTATTTAAATAAATATAAACCAAACTGACAGACCTATTTAAATAAATATAAATAATATTTTTTTATTAATATTATTATATTAAATTTGTTATAAAAATTAAAATCATATGTTTATTTAAAATTTTAAATATTAAACATGTTGATCTATCTAAAGAGTAAATCTATGAGATTAGTGAATAATAAGTTTATATCCTATTTAGAAACTTTATTGCAAGATAAGTTTTTAAATAAGTTATCATCAAAGTTATATTACACCTTAAAAACATACTAATATCATATAAACAAATTATATTTGATTCCTATAAAGTTTGTCCTAAATATTTTTACATTTGATTCATGCTTTAAGATGTAGTAATTTTAATTTTCATAATTTATACTTTGTTTTACCGAAAAAAAATTCCCCATTGACCTTTAGCCGGTAACCCTATCTAAAGAAATGTCATACATATATAAAAGTTTAAATTGATCTTTTGATAATTTGTCAGACTTAAAAAAAAAAGTTCAAGTTAAACTTAAAACCTCGTTGACCCTACTCGTTTTCCATCCCTATACTTAGTTACTCGTTTTGGGGTGAGTTTTAAGCCTACAACCCCTGACTTCCGTTGAGCATATAGAATAAGAATAATGCATTTCCTGGAAAACTTTCCCCTTTGTTCAACTCAGTTTGAACCTAGCTAGATTTGGGAACCGGGATAGATCAATGACCAAACCTAATTTGGACAAATAATTAAGCTAGTCTTTTTTATTATGAAATATTTTCGCAAAATGCTTAAAATATACTAAATTCACAGGCACTCATGAAGTTTTTACAGCACATCAAGAAATTGTAGCTTCACAATTATGGCCCCAAAATTTGGAAGGCTTCAAAAATACTTTAATACATTAAAAATTTAAAAATATTGGTGATTTAAATAATTAAATTATAAGTTTTATTATAATAATCTTAAGTATTATATTTTATTAAAAAAATTTCTAAATGCATATATTATTTTTAGAAAATTATTGACAAGATTTGCAATTGTTATTATCGTTGAAAGAAGTTTTTCAAATTTAGATAACTTTAATCTCATTTGAAACCAATTAAGATAAAATCATATTTATGTGAAGGACATGTTGAGTATCTATTTCACTAGTTTTGGGATTACAATGCAATCAAAGCAGTTTGGGAATTTTTCTTGCAAGGCACTATTACAGATACATTCTTCCTATCTATGGAGTGTCGAGATTGGTTTTTCACTAACTTAGCCAATCAAGATTTTATGCGGGATGTGATGTGGAGTACTGCATTTGGAGTGACTCTTCACTTTACATGGTAGAGACATAATGATTTCATTTTTAAACATAAATAATGGTCAATTGCAGAAGTGGTTCATAAGACAGCTAATATGTTTCATTCTGTTAGTGCTAGCTGGAAATGCATACTTTTTGTGAGGTGTCAAGTCAAGTTAGTGAGCAGATTATTAGGTGAAATCCTCCCAATCATGAGGAGGTTACTTTGAATTCGGACGAAATCACGCAGCAAGTCAACTTGTGGGGTTCTAAGGGATGAGTACATTGTTTTCATTTGTGGTATCTCAACTAATCTTAGAGCTTACTCTATTTTATTTGCTAAGTTGCAGGGCATTCTATATGGGATTAAGTTGGCTTGGGATTTCGTAAAATTAAAGTATATTCAGATTCACAAGTTGCAGTTAATCTCTTATATAAAGGGTGTTGTTTGACGCATTCTTTCTACAATTTGGTTAAGAATATTCACAATATCCATATGTACAAGGGACAAGTCACCAGGGTTTATGTACTTCACGAGGCTAATCAAGTTGTAGCTACATTGGCAAAGCATGACTTGCAGATTCCGTTGATGTTGTGCCTGATTTCATTTGTAATGCTCTACAAGCTGATTTAGCTTGTACCACTTTTCCTAGAGAATTTTAACTAGATATATTATTTGTTAAAAATGAGGTATTAAAATTACTATATTATAAAAACTGTATAAAATGTAATTTAACAGCTTAAAAAGTTAGAAGAATAAAATAAGGATTAATAATTTATATTAGACTAGATTCCATATAAATTTTGCTTAAGATCTTAGAATTCTTAGACACGTCCTACCTCTGACGCAATGGGAACCGTACAAGTTCACCATCTTTGCCCAGTTCGATTATGATTATGACGCAAGACCTCGCAACCTTGGAGTTTTCACCCACTTCTTCTGGAGATCGATTCCTTGCTTCAGCAACTTACAGAGTATCTACTCAAGCTTTTTCGATTCCATCATTACTCTTCTTGATCTCGGGGGAAGCTTCAATCCAACAATAGGTTGTAGCTACTAACCACTGGTCACTTTCTTCAAGAACACCATCAAATCTTCCATTTTTTACCCCATCGGATGGAGCAGGTCAAACCAATTGTTAAAAATGATAAAAACAAGAAATTAAACAATTTTATTGAATGACGAATAAAAGGGGAATGAATCCTCTTACAGTGTGGTTCACCCTTTTCTTACAAACTCTCTGATTGATCCCCTTAACTAATTATTCTAATGTTGCTAATTAAGTAACTAATTTTCCCTTCCTTGCTCCTAACCCGTATCAAACACCTATTGAGGGGGTCAAAAGTGCGTCACACACTCCAACACCTTAACAATGAACGATGTTCGTGCTTCACAAGTATCTACTCATTCTGCGTACATTAAGTTTGTAGAACTTTGAATATTTTTAATTAACAAAGTAGATATTTACAACGACACTCTCACTAAGCACTTATTTCCAAAAACCCATCATCCCATCAAGGTTTGAGACTTGAGAGTACCAATTCTGGCTTGTAATCAAGCATGCATCAGAACAAAAAAACTTGCCGTTTCCTATGTAATGCTTCAGCCTCAATCAATAATAGAGAAAAATGGGGTAGAGAAGTGTTTAACACACTATATGCATTAAAGGAAGATGAACAACCACATATATTACACGTTGCATACCTACCAATCTTCTATGTCATCATCGGAAGTCCCCCTAGATTGTTCATCTAAATCCATTTTGTCAAAATCAAAATCTTCCATTTCCAAGTTCAGTAATGATTCCTGACCCAATTCATCATATCCACCACATGCTCTATTTCCAAGCAATTTAAGCATGGGCATGTACTCAGTTGCCATAATTGACATATGATAAGAACTAAATCGTTTACAGGCAGGGATTCTGAGTCTGTCCACCTCATTCTGCAATGTAAGATCATGAACAGAAGTCAAATTTCAAGAGTGGCGAGAAACAAAATTCTAGAATATGAAACATTTAAATCTTCTTGCGAGAAAGCTACCTTGCCAACACCACCTCAGTAAATAATTAGACAATAAATAAATAGCATAAAAACTTTTATCAAAAAAAAAAAAAAACCTTGAAGTAATATATTCATTGATGCTGTCTAGAGTCCTTTTTTCTCTCCTAAGGCAACTAAATGTCACATTTCAATTTCAAATTACCTACTTCAAATAGATAATTGAAAAATTGCAGGATAAGAAAATAAAACAAATAGAGGAGCCATAATGAGTTTACCTTGTATAATGATGTTTTCTCAACTTGCCAGAGCTTTGGTCGCCGAATTGCATGCCACCTGTAACAGTGAACAGATTTAAATATAACAGAGAAACATAAGGTTTTGTCACATCAGACTGACTGCTGCAAATAAGGGATAACCTGGAGGATAGTGGATGAGAATTTCCAAATAGCACCCCACGAACAGCTATGGATGCAGCAGCTGATTGTAAAACACTCTCTGCCTCGTTATAACTACATACCATTCCCCGATGTTTAGCAATAAGAATGTCAGCATCACCTAGATATGAAGTCAAAGTCCATGCATCATCTATTGCTTCATCGTTCAAAAAATCCAGAACTGCAAGAAATTAGCAAGATTTAGAAAGCTACTGGATTTGGATTAGAAAATAAAAGAAAGAAGAAATCATTTTCACTATATAAATAATTTTTCAATTTTTACAAAGAATGTCAGCACTAGCATATAGGGAGGAAATACCATTTTCATGCAGAAAATCAGCAACTGGACCGGGTTGCACATGGGCTTGACAAAGAATCTTCTCAGGGACATCCATTTTTAATGGTAATCTTGAAAGTCTTTCACGTATAAGAAATCCATCTTGATCTACCACATAAGAAAATGAACTAGTTAAAGCAAAAGATATCTAGAGATTCAACTTAACCTACTTCCGTTGCTGCTTCCCCAAGTAGAAAGAAAGACAAGATATGAAATTCAAATTTTGCTGAATTACACACCATATTCTGTTGCAACTTCAGTCTCCCTTTTATTGTGCAAAAATTTCCCCAAAGCATGAAATAAAGATAATGTCTCATCTCTGCCAAAGTGCAATGAATATCCATCATCTGATCTAACAGGTTTATCACTTCCTTCTTTGAATGCACCAGGAGTGCAGGTAGATGGGGCCAAAGAATGCACAAGATTTGGTTTCAGGCAGAAAAACTGTAAAGAAGTAATTGCATGTCTGATGTCACCTCCACTTGTTTTTGCTATTAGATCAACATACTCACCAGAAACATCACACTGCTCCATTTGGCATATTCTAAAAAGTATCTTCTTCATAGTATTCACTGTAATTGGATTGAACGCAACCTGAAAGTTTCCCAAACTAAGTTTTACATAAGTGTTCTCTTATAACATGACATCAAAAACAGAAGAGAAAAACTTAAAGGATGTAACCTTACAAGCCCCAGAACTCTCTAGTGATAGCTTTAGTTCGTCCAGGCAACGAGCATTATAATCTGCTGAATCAGCATTGCCATAGTCTGTGAACAATATTGCTGTGGGTATCTGAGTTGAACTCACCAAAAGGTGCAAGCAGTTTTTAAGTCTTCCAAAAGCAGATTTCCCATTAGTCAAGGGAAGATCATCTATTAAAAGTATGATGGAAGGCTTTGACTCCCCAGTATGGGAAGACAGCAATAGTCCATATTTCCGTACTCTGTCAACAAAACTTTCAAATTCATCTAACTTAGATGTGTATTGTGTCCCTGTCAATGAATCAGAAAATTAAAAAAAAATAGTCCCCATCAAGAAGTTTCAAATTTCAATCATTAGAATCCCCACCCCGCAAATGCACTTTCCTATTTGGAATGTGAACGCAATGCACATTGTCCTTCTAATAATACATCCTCATGGACACTCACCAATTCACAGAAAAAATAGATGATTTAACGAGAGAGGCTAAAGGGGATGAGAACTAAGTTTTTCTCACACTAGCTCGTCAAAAACATTGGCTTAATTAAACCCACCTGTGCCAGAATTATAAAGATGTTCTTGCCAAATTACAGGTGTAGGTGTGTTCCACCCACAAACTACTGCTCCCAGATGAGATGCAATTACATGAATAGCTGCCTACATAATGAAAAAGAAGAAATGCTTCAATGTCAACATGATACTCTATTAAAGTACGTTAAAATAAGGTTCATAGCAATGTTAAGTGTTTTACATTTTTGTTATATATAGAAGAGTTTATATAAGTGAACTGTTCAGTAATAATTAGGTTAAAATATGCATATATAAGAACAAAAACAAATGATGAATTACATTGAAATCAAAATATAGATAAAAGAAAAGATTTTGACACCAAGCCACATTAGCCTGAAGTTGCAAATGTTAACATTTCTAAATTCTGAATGGCTGAATCAGAGCAAAAATGAAGCTAAATGGAGGAGGGAAGAGCTACATACAGATTTTCCAACTCCTGCCTGCCCACTGATGACAAGAACATTATTACTGTAGACACCCTGTATATTTACCATAAAGAAAGGGAAGGAAATAGGAACTTACAATATGAATAGAATAAAAACAACATAATGCATATATAATGTTCAGAGAGAACAATTTATAGGTGCTTATATCAGTATAACCTAGTAGAGGGGAACAAATTTCTATAGAAATGTAAAATCTAGAACTAAACACATCAGAGGGAGAATATAGAAGACTCAAAACAACCAACAGCCAAAAAGATGATGCTGTTCTCCTTTTTATACCAAGTGAAAACTCTCAAACCTTCTTAAAATATTGACAATTCAAATTACTCTATCATTAATAAATCATCTCTGTCAAAAAACATAGTTTTGCAAGTTTACCGGAATAATGGTCTCTACAAGGCTGTAAATTCTAATGGGTGAAAAAAACAAGAGAACAATTATAAGATACTAAAATTGATAATAATCCTACAGCTCTTTTCCTAGCTTTACCTTTGAAGGTTTCAACCTCTCCTCAAACCACATCATAACTTCTTCAACCTGCAAATGAAACAAAAATGGAGAAAATGGGATGGTATTCATATCACTACCAAAATCAAGAACTCAGGAATCAGAGACTTGACCTTTTTCTTGTGAACAGCAAGCTCTTCCAGTGAATGAGGCTTATATTTATCAATCCATAGGTCCCCTGCATAGCTCCTTTGCTTACCTGTATCCATTTAGCACCAACAACATATTAGAGCAGGTAAAAAAGATACAGATCCATAAGGCACAACAATTGGGACAAAAGGTGCAAACTGAAGATTTTAAATTTATTTTATTTTTTGTGCATGCATGTATGAAGTTGATAACTCAGGCAGTCTGTTTAACAAACCTTTACTGTTTTAACAAAGTCCATGCTAAAGTATCAAATTGAAAAATAAGTAATCATAGTTGTTGAACACAAGATCAACAGAGTAGTTGATATTCTAACACATCCATAATTTGTTATGCATGTAAACATAATATCAACTGTTAACTACTTACTTTACTTTCTAAAATGAGCAACTAACTTCAAAGGACCCAAATCTCTCATCATCATGTTGAAGCAAACAAATATACAAATAAATATATAAAAAAAGAAACGATGAAAAAACACAACAACAGCATACCAGCGGATACCTTTGACCCAGTAAACACTTCATTGAAGTCATCTCCAAACAAGTCTATCTGCAATAAAACGAAGTCATCAAATCCCCCCTTCCTCAAATAACACACATTCTCAAAATAAAAAATAAAAAATAAAAAAAAAACGCAATGCAAACTCGCTCAGGCTTCGTAGTGATTGGTGAAAGTTATTTGTCAGAGAATTAGATACCTCGTGCAGTTTGGAGAGGTGAGAGCGAGAAGCCGAAGCACGGGCCCTCTTCCTTCCACGAGAGGATGCTGGCGTGGGCTTCGACTTGGTCTTCCTATTGCTGCGGCTCGAACTCAAAGAACGAACGTTAGAATTAGAACCGTCTTCATCTTCCGATGACAGAATCACGACGCAGTTTCGCTTTGCCATTAGAAAACCCTATTTTATGTTAGGGATAAATTACTCTCTCAGTTCGTAAACCAGCCTTGGCCGTGAAACGAAATCCAAAACCCCAACATGGTATCGGTGGTTTTGGACTTTCAGTTTTGGAGCGCAAAATCTCAAGTATGCGGGTTTTTTTATTCTTTCTCTAAGACAGGATTTGTTATTAATACTGGTTATGATTGATTAAGTCGAAATACTGGATTATTGGGTTAATAATTGAACCGGAAGAGAATCGGATAAACCAATTTAAATAATTAATTAATCAATTAATATATATATTAAAAATGATTGCTTGGTACAGTAGATTCCCTTGCGTTTATTAAGTGATTTTGGACTCACTTTATAAATAATTTTATCTAATAAATAATTAAGTATTGTTAATTTATTTAGAATTAAAAAAAACTTAATATATCATGTAGAAATTGATTAACATCATAAACAATCGAGATTAATTGAGATGATAAAGATCAGCTAATAATTTATCTAGAACAGTGTAACAAGTGATATGGAGTAGCGTTGGGGACAGCATGAGACAATTCATTTGGGATCGATTTTTCTGGATAATTTAAATTTTATCAATTTTAGCTGGATTTAATGACCTCTTACCTGAACTAATGGCATATCTGATCCAATATAACACTTGAATTGCTGGCGTGTTCGATTCCTGATCGAATTAGTCCACTTGGCCAGTCCGAGCCGATTTTTAAAATATTGATTAATAATTTTAGCTTATGTCAATGTATTGTATAGAAAAAATGTTTATTTTCATATAAATAAAATGTATAATAAAAAATATTTTAAATATTTAAATTATATTTTCATTTATAATGAATAATTTAATTTTTATATTAGTTTATTTTTAACTATTAACTTTTTGTTAAAAATAAATTATTAAATATAAAAATAAAAATGATAAATTAAAAGTAATACACAATTAAGAAAATTAAATATATATATATATATATATATATAAAATATAAAAATAGTTTGAGATAATTTTAAAAATTATTAAAATTTGTCAAGTAGATCAAGTTTACAAAGTTTTCTAAAATATTAAAATTATTTGATATATTATTAAATAAATTTAATTTAACATAATATATATATATATAAGTAAATATTTATCCAAAGATTACATATCTACAAATGTTTTATTTTTTAAAATTTTAATATTTATAATCATAAAGATAATATCAAGATATTCAACTATTAAATTAATAAAATTTAATATATGTAAAAAAATGTTATAAAAAAAATATTGCTCTACCCAGTTCAAAAAAGAAAATTGGTGATATAATAAGTGAATTAATCTTTGACTTGGGTTCTTTAATGCAATAACAAAAGCTTAGGTGAGAAAGATTTTTTGGAAACTCATTTTGATGGTTTTTTTAATATAGAAGAGATCTACTTATTTTAAGAGTTCATCTTCACTTTTCATTTTATATAATTAAATCATTCTAACAAGTACCTTATTAAATCATTCTAAAAAGTACCTTCTTTTTCATCCTCAACTTTCACGTGTGTCATTTCATATTTGATAACTCCTATTGTCTTTGTACTATAAACATTACTTATTTGGAGCTTAGCTTGATATGTAAATTGCATAGAATTTCAAATAAAATTTGTTGGAGCATTTTTTATATGCATCCAAAAAGACACGTATGTTTTAATGATAACAAACATTATAATCAAAGAATGATAACTAATGATTTTTGTGAGTGTTCAATATTTCAGGAATACAACAAATCATCACAACCTTTATGATAAGAACATGTATCCAAAATCAGAACTTGTCTTTAACAAGTTGACCAATAGTGTCCAAACAAGTTACCGTCTAATAGAAGGACATCGTCCAAAGAAGGACTAAGTCACATATGACCAAAGAGTGGTGACTAATGGTTTTTGTGAGTACTCAATATTTCAGGAGTATAACAAATCATTACAACCTTTATGATAAGAGCATTCGTCCAAAATCAGAACTTGTCTTTCACAAGTTGACTAACAATGTCTAAACAAGTTATTGTCCAATAGAAAGACCTCATCCAAAGAAGGACTAAGTCACATTTTCTCATATAAGTACAAATCATTTTCTGTTCTTATTATATCTCATAACTTGACTTTTATCTTATGCATATATGTTATCTCATATCTCTTATAACGATATGCTCACGAACATTTTTAAACGTTCATTTCTATCTATATATTATGCTTTGTTATGCTTCATTTTTCGAACAGGAAAAGTTTTCCTTATCAAACTTTAAAGAAATAAGTCAACATTGATATAAGAGTGTTCTAATCAAGCTTCTACAATCAAAGGAACAAGTAAAATGATTTTCTGCATATCAATCAAAGGAAACATGTTTAAGGAAACAAAAAGAATAGTTTTTCTGCTCAACCTTTCTCTATTCTCAAAAGAAGACAAAGTTTCTACTACAACTCTACAAAAGACTATCTTTGGCATGTAATATAAAGATGCATCTCTCTCCCATGCAAAACAACAACTCTCTTCTCTATGTCTATATATATCTTCTTCGAGAAAAGAGCAGCAAGATAGAAGAGAACACATGATTATACAAGTGAAAAAACTTACCTGAGAAACGACATTCAAGTGATAGATCTCTTTTGGATGACGTCTTAGAAAAGTTTTATAAGTGCAAAAGCTCTCATCTTATCTTTTATATTTGTTTTGCTAAACAAAGTTAAGCTTTGATTGTAACTGTCATGTGTTCACCTAATGAGTTATCTTTTGTAAGACTCTTTCTATTTTCGAGATAATGTGAAGAGGTTAAGTTTTAAAGAATACTTAATTTTACTTATAGTTAGGTAGATTACAAGTGTTGTATAGTCTAAAGATGTTTTAAGAATACTTGGTTGCTAAGTCAGTTTGACTTAGTGTATAAATCCTTTATGTTGGAAGGAATAGACGTAGCTCTTATGGAAGAGTGAACTAGGATAAAATCTCTGTGTTGTTTTTCTTTTCCTTATCTTTGTTTTAGTTATACACCCTTTGTGTGATCCCTTTGGACATTGTTTGTAAACTTATATTTGTCTTGCGTTTTCGAAAAGTATTTACAAATCATATACACAATTCAACCCTTCTTGTGTGATTTCCTATTTCCTTCAAAATTTTAATGAATATAGAAATAAACTCTTTGTAATTACTACTATCCTTTTATTTTGAACATAATCTCTGGCTTGTAGTATTAAAAAAAAACAAAGTTTGATTCCTTGATGATGCAAGACTTCATTCAATAGTATTTTACTAGTGTTGGATATTCATGATATTTAGATACAAAAGAGAAACATCTTTCAATGCTCATATTTTTAATTTGGTAGTGTTTTAATTATTAATTAACCATGAAAGAGTAAAAATTATTTAAAACATGAAATGATCAAAACTCAAGTCTCAACTGTAACTAGTTTAATGCAAACTATATTATGTGTAATGTCTAAATAAGAAATTTCCTCCTAGTATAAGAAGTTTGAATTTGATACTATGGTGTATTTGATACTATGGTGTATTTGCCTTATATTAGTTAAATAATAATGACACTTATGTGATAAAATAATTTCTTCAAACAAAAATAATTGTTAAGCAATAATAATATGTTGAAGGCTCTTGTTTTGCCTTTCTTATAAAAAAAAGTTGGTTGAGAATCACACTAGCTATAAGGTGTAATGCATTTGTTTTATATTAGAGCCTAACATTGTGTTAGAAATAAAAACTTCCTCAATCATTGTCTCAATGATACTTCAAAAACAATTGGTACAAGGAAAAAGATTAAAAAGTACCATTAACTATAGAACAACTAAAGACAACTAAGAAATAACAAGAAACCATTAAAAATAACAAGCATTACAACGAAATACAAAATAATTTAAATATATTCAAGCAAATAAGGTCGTTATCCTAATTGGGATATTCCAATGTATTAATACATAAAACGTAAGTTAAGAAAAAGGTGGGAACCATGAAATGCAAATTTGACAATTAGAATTCTCTGTAATTTCAAGAAAGCAAAGCATCAACCACCTTATGCTTCAAGGAGATCTAGAGTGTGTCAAATGAACAACCAAAAGACTCCAACTTCTTCAACAACAAAGGAATCAAGAAATGGAAGAAGAGGAGACAATGTGGGCAGAACAAATAGTTGTCATCAAATGATTAGACTTAGTGAATCACAATATATAACAAGCCTTTTGTGCTTTACTCTTCTTTTTCTTTTGCTTTGGTGGTTGAAGGACAACTCTTATAGCTGCATCAAAGACTCCTTTCACGTTCTACAATAAAGGCCAAAATAAATTTAAACCTATCAAGTAAGTTAATTAAACATTGTGTATGATAACTAAGAAGAAAAAGAAAGTACATTCAATTATATACCTCTTGTGATTTTGAACTGCATTCAATGTAAGCAGGTGCATTAATCAGCTTCCTAAGTTCTTCTCCCTTCAACCATATAAGCAAATTTTAGATTGAAAAGGTAAAACTGATTACAAACATTCACTACAAGTGTCTTTTTAGATAATCACAAAAAAACATTTACTTGAGCATTGGTAATGGGTACAGCACCAGGATGGTCTATGAAAAACTGCTTATCATCTCGAAGATCTGTCTCATTTCAAACACAAAATGGTAAAGGACTAACTCTTTATTGACAGAACAATTAATAGAATATGCAGAGGTCAAGAAGATTTTTAACACAATCTTTTGTCATTTAAATAGAACAACACATGAAAGTCATTCACATATTATTTAGAAGTATTAATACTTATATGGAGATAAGAGTAACTCATCTACATATACACGCACTGCACCAATAAAAAAAGTTAACCAAGTTGAATTACAAATCCTAATGAAAACCGTTAAAATTTTACAAGATTAAGATTGAAAATAATTTTTTTTAACTAACACAAGATATTATCACATCTAGAGAGAAAACAAAAAATATATGTTAGTTTAAAGCAAAATTTCAAATTAACAACTTTCAAATACAATTTTTGCATTTGACAAAATACTTCTAAGACCAAAGCAGACAAAAGTCAAGCTTGATAGCTAAGACCTTTAGCATTTCACTATACTCCCAATTGCCTTCAATCTAATCATTCATAAGAAAGGGAATAGGAGAAAACAAAAGAAAGCTTATATATACATATTGCATTATTTAACAATGTCTAAAATTTTACTAATAATGAGCTAGTGTTAGACATAGTCAACTATTCAATCTTCCTAGCAATTATTTAACAGTAAATGTAAGTATATGCAAAATCCCTACCTTGCAAAACCTCATAATATAACGAAACGAGTAAGAAGAGTAATGTCCAACTAAAAACATAAAAAGTATTATAACAATTACCATAATAAGCACTGAAAAGTAAGAAAAAAATAAAGGTAAAAACTATAAAACAAAAGGGGGAAATGCACAAAATGGACCGATAAAATAATCCTCCATTTCTTTCTAGACAACAAAAAATCCTTTGAAGTAGTTCATCACTTATAAAATGATAGTAAAAAAATTATAAATTAAACACATTATTATGAACTAAAACTCCCAAGAAGTATCTAACAACATTATGAATCATAGAATCCATATAATTATATGATTCCATAACACAAACATTGATTAATCTTATAAAATATAAATTAATATGCTAGAAGAAAGCAATTAATAAATGCATGATATTACAATATCAAACATCATGTTAGGTAGAAATTAATTTACCAATTTTTGTGCCAACCAGAATAATGGGAACACCGGGTGCATAATGTTTCAATTCTGGAATCCACTGGAAATGAAAACAACATATACACAAATTATTAGCATTTTTTTAATTAATATAAATAAAATGTAATTCTTTCCAATTTATATGGAAACATCACATCCTCATAAAAGGTGACATGTTAAAGTGCATTTAAACTTGAGGAGTACTATGAATATAAAGTCCAAAATATAGTGGGAAGAGTACCTTCTTTGAAACATTTTCATAACTAGCCTTACTTATGAGAGAGAAAGCCAATATGAAAACATCGGCACCACGATAACTCAAAGGTCGTAACCTATTATAATCCTCTTGTCCTGTTTTACAAAATAAAATAATAAAAATCCAAAAAAGAACTCAACATCCAAGATTTGATAAAGAAAAAAATAACAGTAATACCAGCAGTGTCCCATAGTCCAAGATTAACGGTGGCTCCATTCACAACCACATTGGCACTAAAATTGTCGAAAACAGTTGGCACGTAATCCTGTTTTCAAACAAAGTGAAGAGATGAAAAAATAATAATAATCATCTTTCTTTCTCATTAAACATAGATAAGATGCTATTACACATGACACTAAAACACAATCCTAAAATTAATGACAACTTAGGATAAATTTAGCATCAATATCTCATTATTTCTTTTATTAAATTTAAATCAATACCCAATAATAATAATAATAATAATAATAATAATAATAATAATAATAATAATAATAATAATAATAATAACAATAGCAGCAACAACAATAACAATAGCAGCAACAACAATAACAACACAAATGAATTAAATACAAGACATAACATACATTGATTTCTTCATCTATATTCATGAAAGCTTCAAAGAAAGTATTTTGTTACATCCATTAAGCATGTTAGACACCTTTGTCAACTTCCCCAATGGAGATGAAATGCAATTATATACAAAAAAAAGAATCATAAAAATCCCCCCATAAATTTTCTTTTTATAAAGAAAATCTTCTATTCAATCTAATAAAAT
Organism: Mucuna pruriens; assembly: GCA_025330945.1. Classification (NCBI taxonomy): domain Eukaryota; kingdom Viridiplantae; phylum Streptophyta; class Magnoliopsida; order Fabales; family Fabaceae; genus Mucuna; species Mucuna pruriens. Next base: position 873,727 of record JAENHJ010000528.1, on the reverse strand, counting down.
AACAAAGCTTTAGAAAGGCTATACTAGAAAACTAATTCCAATCTAATAAAAAACTTCTTAATCCCAAAAAAATTGAGAGAAGAAAAATTTTTATTTTATCATATTATGCTAACTAAACTTTCCAAATAAAGTAAAAAGAACCTTGCAAGCAATTAATTCTACCTCAAAACTCAAGCTTTTCTTGAAGAACAACGAAGGAAAATTCAAATTCTCTTACAACACCTTTAACCGTTTATCCACTTTTATCACATTTTGCATATTGAATGGCCATCATAGCAACTCAAAATTAAATTAAAAAAATTCAAAATTCTAAATATCCATTATAAAAAATAGGGAAATAAAAGAACATTGTCACTAATACATGAAATAAATAAAAGAACTTACAGTGGGGAAGGTGTTGCTAGTATAGGAGATTAGCAAACAAGTTTTGCCCACAGCTCCATCCCCTACAGTAACACACTTGATGAACTTAGAAGCGCTCATCTTCTTCAATTACCCTTTATTCACCTCAAAAATGAAACCCTCAGATCATTCAGATGAGGAAGTTGTTTGATAATTCACCCACACACCACATACACAAACATACCACACACACACACACTTTCAATTTCTCCTCCTCCTCCAGTTACTGCAATTTTCTACTTCAATCATGCATCTATTTGAGGCAAAATAAAAATCTAGAAACTTCCATGAATGAAGAGAGGGAAAATTGTAAAACACACATAAAAAGAAAAGGAGCCAAAAATGATTTTGGGAAGTGCAAGAAAATAAGGGAGGGGAATTTGGAAAGAAGAAGGAAAATGAGAAACCCTAACCCTTTGGAGGAGATGGAAATTATGCATGAGGGAATGTATGTTGTTGCAGAATGAGATCAAAGAGAGACAAGAATTCTTCTAGTCCGAGAAATTTTGCTGTTGAAGCGTTCATTATGCGAACCAATTTTTGCCAACTTTCTTACTATTATTGTTTGTTTTTGTTTTTGTTTTGTTTTTACAATTACAATTACAGTTATTTATTTATTTTTGTGTACTTATGTGTTTTCCTATTTTAAGGGATATTTTCTTACATGCCACATTAAATGCAACGAAACTCGATTTTCTTTCAGATATATTCGGATCATGACTCGTTTTTATTGGTATACAAAAATTGTTTTATTAATGATGAAAAATAGAAGAAAAGATATAACCAAGGGCAAAAAGCACTAGCATTGGCCAGTATGCTTTCTTTTTTATTTATTTTTTATGGAATTCAATTTTTTTATCTTCCTTTATTCTTTCCTTCATCTAAATAATGAGTTAAAAAGTTATGCAATTGCATTAAATACTTAAAGAAAAAATTTATCATTCATATTGATCATATCCGATTAAAAAAATGATTTACAATTAAGGATATATGTAGTCTATAGTGAAAAAGTTACTTTTCTACTAATATAGTGTAATTTGAAGTGAAATTCACTATATTAATGTAAGTTTAAATTCTTTTGAGACAAAATAGGATAAGTCAAACATAAAGGGATATAACTTATCTTTAGTTTTTTTTTATAACATATGTAAGTTGTATACATCATTTTTATCATTCTTGTTACATTACTAAGGTTCCACTAACTGAAAAACAACTATAAATATTGTTTACACCAAGCATCTTTAATTTCAAACCAAATAGTCTTAACGTGCTTCTCCGAGCAAATAATCAAGTCATCTTTAAATACAAAGTCTCTTCAGGTTGTAACCAATTCTACTTGGAAATGGATAAAGGTAAAGTTAACTAATTGTTTCATTTATAGTATAATTATACAAAGTTTAGATCAAGTCTTTTCGCACTCAGTTTTTACACTTAAAAGAAATGCATAAGAAATCTTAGTTTGTTTATGATACATTTTTCTAACTTGCAATCTTCAAAACTCTGGAATTTATATGTAGACCTTAAAAATGAGTGTTATGAGTTCTTTTGAGCTTTTCTTCATCCTTTGTCATCTAGCAAAAAGAAAGTGTTCATTGGGGGAGGGGGTATTAAATGCTTTTTACCAACTAGCTATTTTGATAAGATAAAACATAATGTTTATCTTCATTTTGTTCATACTGAAATCGTACAATAGGGGACAAAACTATTTTATGCTCAAAAAGTACGTTGATGTTCCTTTTTACAATAGGCATGCCTTTTGATGTGGTAGGAGAGCTAAGACCATTGACCTTTCTTCAAAGCTTCTTTGATATGTGTTGACACTTCAAAAGACATTGGAATCCTCATTTTAGTCTCTGTATACTTTTAAACTTTGCAAGTGTATAATTCATGAGGTTGTATTTAAATAAAATGTTGTGTTAGCTTTCATTTGTCAAAGATGATCTTTTTTGTCTTTTGTCTATTGAAACACGCTTAGTATTTTATCTTTAAAATTTTATATTTTATTTGTTTAAACCAAAACAATTGAAGGTCTTAATACATCCTTTATCCAAATAATTATTATAAATTATTTTTTACTAATGACTTTGTTGGGTTATTTTTGGGCTTCGAACTATGTGGACAAAAGCCCAATACTCTCAAGCCCTCTAGGTCTCTCTTTATAAGAGGAGAAAGGGTCAGGAGATTGAGAGAGAGAGTGTGAATTTCTCACAAAGTGAGAGAGGGAGTGAATTTTTCACAAAGTGAGAGAGAGAGTGAATTTTTCACAGAGTGAGTGAGAGAAACAGAAGATAACTCTTATACTCTTAATTAATTATAGTGGATTAATTTCTTTGGTCTAGACAACCCGTGGTTTTTACTCCTCACATTGAGGACGTTTTTCCACGTTAAAAATATTGATCTCTCTCTTGTGTGATTCTTCTCATTATTACTTTATTCTCATTTGTGGTTACTCTTTAGGGATTCTTACATGTTAAGGGAATTTTTATCCGTTGCGTTGTGTCATCACATTAGTGGTGCCTTATTGGTGTTTCCAGTACCGTACTACCTTCTCATCATCAAAGTGGTGATTTTTTCCCATCATAGTGGTATCAGAGCTCTCTGATTTGAAAGGTGTTCTACTTGTGAGAATAATGGAGAGATGGTAAGTCTAAATGACATTAATTATCACTTGTGGAAAGGGAAGATGAAAGATTTATTATTTGTGAAGAAAATGCATCTTCCTGTTTTTGCTACTCAGAAGCCAAAATCTATGTCTAATGAAGAATGAGACTTTGAGCATCAATAGGTATGTGGTTTTATCCGACTTTTTGTGAAAGATAATGTTTACAATCACATTGCAAATGAGATAGATGCCAAGATTTTGTGGGAGAAGATTGAATCCTTGTATGCCTTAAAGTATGGGAATAACAAATTATTTTTGTTAAATTATATTGTGAGTTTGAAGTTCAAAGAAGACACTTCACTATCAGATCACTTGAATGAATTTTAAGGAATTATTGATTAGATGTCAGGCATGGGCATCAAGTTTGAATATGAGATTTTGGGATCACTACTCTTGAATTCTCTACCTGAGTCTTGGGAGACTTTTAAGGTCTCTATCACAAATTCAGCCCCTAATGGTGTTGTCTCTTTGCAAATGGTAAAGGGTAGTGTCCTCAACGAGGAGATGAGAAGGAAAGCACAAGGTTTTTCATCTCAATCTGAGGTACTGGTCACTGAAAATAGGGGGAGAAGTCAGAAAAAGGAAAGAGAAAAGAATAGAAGTAAATCCAAGTCCAGATACAAAAATGTGGAGTGTCACTACTGTCACAAAACAGGGCATATGCAGAAGCATTGTTTCTCGTGGAAAAAGGAGAACAAAGGCAAAAAGGATAAGTCAAAAGAGAAGGATGATGATCGTGTCATTACTGCTATAGGTGATGATCTTGTCATTCTTCGAGACTTTGAGTCAGTTAATCTTGTATCCGATGAGAGCATGTGGATTATTGATAGCGGTGCTACATTGCATGTTACACCAAGGAAAGAGTTCTTTACATCTTACACTGTAGGTGATTTTGGAGAGTTGAAGATGGGTAATGATAGTATGACCAAGGTGATCAATGTTGGTGATGTTTGCCTACAAACCAATACAAGAATGCAATTGTGTCTTAGAGGAGTCAAACATGCTCCAAATGTTTGTTTTAATTTGATATCTGTGCATATGCTTGATGATGGTGGTTATGATAATCACTTTGGTCATGGAAAATGAAACTCACCAAAGGTAACTTGGTTGTGGCCAAAGGGGAGAAAATTTCTAAACTATATTGGATAAAAGCTTTGGTTGCTAAAGACAATGTGAATGTCATGGATATGGAGACATCTTTGTGGCATCGAAGGCTTAGTCATATTAGTGAAAAAGGGTTGACTTGTTTAGCCAAAAAGGACATACTTCCAGGGTTGAAGAATGCAAAGTTGGAGAAGTGTTCTCATTGCATGGCTGGTAAGTAGACTAGAGTATCCTTTAAGAAGCATCCTCCCTCAAGGAAGTCAAAGTTGCTAGAATTGATGCATTTTGATGTTTGTGGCCCATTGAAGGTAAAGTCATTTAGTGGTGCACTTTATTTTGTTACATTTATTGATGATTGTTCTAGGAAGCTCTAGGTCTATGTTTTGAAGACAAAGGACCAAGTGTTGGAGAAGTTCAAACAATTCCAGGCTTTGGTTGAGAGACAATCAGGCAAGAAGGTGAAATGTATTCGTTCTGACAATGGTGGTGAATATTGTGGACCATTTGATGTATATTGCAGGAAGTAGGGTATCATACATGAAAAGACTCCTCCTAAAACTCCTCAGTTGAATGACTTAGCAAAGAGGATGAACAAGACATTGATTGAGAGGGTTAGGTGCATGCTTTCTGAAGCAAGGTTACCTAAGCATTTCTGGGGTGAGGTACTTTACACAGCAACGCATGTTATAAATCTCAGTCCTGCAGTTGCTTTGAATACTGAGGTACCAGATAAGATTTGGTTTGGCAAAGATGTCAAGTATGATCATTTGCGAGTCTTCAATTGTAAGGCCTTTGTGCATGTTCCAAAGGATGAAAGATCTAAGTTGGATATGAAGACTAGGCAGTGTATCTTCATTGGGTATGGTCATGATGAGTATGGTTACATGATGTATGATCCTGTTGAGAAGAAACTTGTCAGAAGTCGTGATGTGCAATTCATGGATGATCAAACCATTGAAGACATTGATAAGGTAAAGAAGTCTACACCTGAGAAAGACAATAGTTTGTCTGAAATTGATCCAGTTTGGATGCTTGTACATGATCTGGATATTGCTGATAATAATATTCAGAATGGTGAGCAACATAACTATGATGATCAACAACTTGGAGATGGCTTTGATATTCCTCTTGATGATGATGCTGAAGAGGAGCAAGAGATGTCACAAGATGAGAATTTGGGTGATGCTCCTGAACCACCTCCAATCCAACTCAAGAGGTCCAATAGGTAGAGACAATCATCTACAAGGTATACTTCTGATGAGTATGTGACCTTGACAGATGGAGAAGAACTTGAATTTTACCAAGAGTCCATGGAGAGTGAAGAAAGGCAAAAGGCTTGGCAATCTAAATTGTAGAAGTGTGTTGCTTTGTCCACTACCAAGGCAGAGCTTGGTTTTGTTCAGGACGAACATTGGTTATTTTGTGATAGTCAGGGTGCTGACATGATAACCAAGGTAGTTCCAAGAGGGAAGTTTGAAACTTGTTGTGAGATCGCCGGACTGACGATTACCTCCACATAGTTGTGAGGGGGGAGATATGTTGGATTATTTTGAGGCTCCCAACTATGTGGACAAAAGCTCAATACTCTCAAGCCCGCTAGGTCTCTCTTTATAAGAGGAGAAAGGGTCAAATTTGGAGATTGAGAGAGAGTGTGAATTTCTCACAGAGTGAGAGTAACTCTTGTACTCTTAATTAATCATAGTGGATTAATTTCTTTGGTCTGAACGACCCGTGATTTTTACTCATCATGTTGAGGACGTTTTTCCACGTTAAAAATATTGGTCTCTCTCTTGTGTGATTCTTCTCATTATTACTTCATTTTCATTTGTGGTTACTCCTCAGGGATTCTTGCAAGTTAGGGGATTTTTATCCGCTGCATTGTGTCACCACATTGGTGGTGCCTTATTGGTGTTTCTAGTACCGTACTATCTTCCCATCATCAAAGTGGTGGCTTTTCCCCATCAGACTTTTGTATATTGTCTTACTCTATTTTCATATTTTAATGGAAAAATGTCTTCCAAGAATTCAACAATTTTAGTTATAAACAAGGAAGCTATAGGCTATAAACAACATTGTTTAACATATTCAATAAACACATAACTAGAAGTCTTAAACTTTATTTTCCTTTCTTGGGATAAGATATCATTACTTTAGTTATATATCTACGCTCTTTTAAATATTTTATACTAAGTTTAGTGGCCTTAAAAATAACTAGTCAAATTGGCTAGACTCGATGGGTCAAGCTGAACTGTGAGTTTATCCACCCAGACATTACTAGATCTATTTTGCCTCAAAATTTTTTATTTTTTCTTTTAAAATGTATACAAAATTAAGGAGAAAAGAGAGACACGTCAATTTAGCCTAGTTTGATGAGCCAATAGGCCAAGGTTGACCATGAAATGTGCAACCCATAAATAAAACAAGTTAGGTTAAAGTAGCCCATTTTTGCACTTTGGTCTGCTAGGTTGGGCTAGACCATCTTTTTTGACACCTTTATCTTTGTGTGAATTTTTTTTTGTAAGAAATATTTAGTCAATATGACTTCTCCTCAAAGGTTGTCAATTATAGAGGAATTAATAAGTAATGTTTGAAAAATTAGATCGATGATTAAACTGATAATGATATTAGTTCAAGGTTTAATGGTTGAACTATAATTGAACAGATAATAATTAAATAATATTATTTTATTTTTTAATATAATATATTAAATAAAAATAATATACTATTTATGATTTTAAGCCATGGGTAACTTTTTTACAATTAATTGATAATATTGTAATAATTAATAATATGATATGATATAAAAAACTTATGTGTCATGTATTTTTATACTTTATTTTACGTGTGTTTGTGTGTATCAAATGCTCAAACTTCATAAAGGCATAAACATCATTGGAAGTCTATAAAGACTATAAAAGTACCACTATGATACCTTCATACGAGTTAAAGAAGAAAGGTAAAATCACAACCCGTGTAAAAGAAAATCATAAGAAAAATAATAATTTTTTAATAGAGGAATAATTGTTGAAGCATGAGAGAGTGAGAGGCCATGCTTTCTCTATTTATAATGTTCGACTTGGGCATTTATGTGATTGTATGTCTTCCTCCTTTACGCTTTCACATTTGTGTGTTTTCCTCCCTTACATGCTTCACTGAAGCTTCCTTGTCCCTTGCATCCCCTTACCATATTGTTAGCTCATATGCAATGTCGTTACTTTGGGAGATCCTTTTTTCCTTCGATATCAATGCAACTTTCCTCTTCCTATAACTACTTCCAACATGATTAAGAAGAATTGGTTGAAACCAATGAACCACGAGTTTTACTAGTTTACCTAGTTTTGCACCAATTTTTATCCAGTTCCTTAACAAAACAATTTTAAAAACTTATTTAGATTGGATGATAGGCTAGTTCCTAGTCTTACTGCTTGAAACTAACCAGTTCGATTCAATTTTCACAACATTACTAATAAGCATTGTCTTCACCACTTTTAGTATTGTATTTTTTTTCCAACTACATCATTAGATCCAATTGAATAGGGTGGAGTCACTTCATGTATTAAATCTAATTTGTCATGCTTATTAAATAAAATGTATTTGTCATGTTTATTAAATCTAATTTGTTTGATCTTCCTATTTAATGGATTTTATACTTTAACTTTATATAAAAGGAACATCTTAAAGGATTCATCAATATTTCTTATTAAATAAATTTTAATGTACCTCAAAGGTTGTTTGTAAAGGTTATATAATAATTTTGACCTCCTTTCGTTATATTTTGTTTCAAGTTTTCTAGATCAATATGATTTAAAATAGCTTAATCTAGTTTCACGGTACATATCACAATGTTTTTTTTTGTTAATTTTGATTCAACATAAATCTCACCATTCCTAAGTTGTTTATCATGAAAAACAATCAAACCAAGATGTTGAAATTTAGTAATACACAGAATTTACATGTTTTAATATAGCATGTTGTATATTATAGGACGATATCTTATTAATAATTTCAAAAATATTTAATACAAAGACCCCTTGTCATAATATTATTTTGTGATAAATAGATAAGTTTTTATCATTACAATCTTACCATATTCAAATGAGATTTTAACTTCTATCTTTTCTCAACAATGTTACACTAATTAAATTTGAATAATATTAGGCATGTGTAGCACATCACTTAGAGTCAAGGTTTTTTTAGATGTGAACTTTAAAAGAATTTTTCCTTTTTCCTATAACCAGAAATCACCAAGATAAACATATTATTCTTTATCTCCTACAAAATTGTAGGAGAATAATACATCTTTGTTTGCACATATATATTAGGTAACCCCAATAACATCTCGTGACATAACCTAACCAATTATTATGCTTGTGTGATAAAATAACTTGAGAAAAATATAAGGTTTAAAGTTAATAAAATATGTGTTACTATTTTTAATTGAAAAACGTTATGACAACGTTACAAAAAGCGTGATACACACATTGTCATATGTAAATAAATTCGAAAGAGATTGTCTTACAATGGAAAAACATTAAACATGCATGCAATATAAGGAGGACTCAACTATCCTAAGTTCATCATCTACTTAAACAAAACATCTATGAATTGAGGTCTTTAGAAGCATTATTCCTTTGTTATAGTTGTGAAGGCCAAAGTAACAATCATTGCACAACTACTAACATTTAAGCTTAAGTTAGGATTATTTACTTGTTTTTACTTTAAAATGTTTGATAATAATTATGCGATAAATGGAGAACTATTAGGTTTTCTTGTTAAATTTTATTACAAAAGATTTTTTGCTTAGGTATTGTTGAATACATTACTTACTACAAAGCACATTCTTGTTTGTCAAGGTGGATATGGAGGAGTATGATCGACCCATACCTCAATTCCAGAGGTGTAATCACCTACATGAATATATGAAGGGTTTCACATAACTTATGATATTGAAACTAGAGTGTATGCAAATTTATTTGATTTTTGATATTATTGTTTGAAAGAATTAATAGTTAATTTTATTCTACAACGATTTAAGAAATTAGGTGTTGGAGATAAAATAAAATATAGAAGTATGGATAAGTAGATTGTAACATCATTTACCCCGCAATCTAATTACTAATATTTAAGCAATTATTTAAATAGGAATAACATAGAGCTCTTATGAAAACTTGACATCATGCAACTATTTCTAAGTAAAATAAAACTTTATAAAGACAAACTCAAGGAATAAATAATTCATGTCTATAATCTCATCAACGAAAACTGAAAACTTAATATAAAAGCTCAAGTCATAAAATCTTATTAGCATTCCAAAGGTCAATCCAAATTGCTTAAGTATCAAAACATAAAAACATAGTTAAACCAAACAATATGTTCAACCTCGATGTCACAATCCTATCAAAGTTAAAAAAAAAAAAAATAGACATAAAACAACATAAAATGAAGCACTATAAAGAAAACACTCGTCATCCTATTTCTGCTCCTTTTCATCTCTGCAAATGACATTCAACCCAAACAAAACAAGACAAACAATGCAAGATGAGTGAGAATACATCTCAATACTACCAGGACAACCTCGATAAGGCCAAGTAACACCTACACACACCACCACAAACAGATACAATACCTATGTTCATCTCTAGAATTCACAATAATTATATATGCAATGTTATGATAGTAATGCATCCTATTCACTACTCTAAATACATGTGGTACCTACTTAATTCAGAAAAGTAGGCCAAAGGCAATATTATTATACTTTGTCTCTAGAGTTAGTCATATCATGATAACATGATATCTTCTGGTAGCACGTCAAGATATACACGTCACAAATAAAAAAAAAATAACAACAAAGAGAGTATATTTTATGATCACACAGCCACATTTTAATTTAGATATAAAAAATATAATATTAAAGATAATAATTTCAATTATTTATAAAAAATAACATAAAATAATATAAAAATTAACACCCACACACACACACACATATATATATATATATATATATATATATATATATATATATATATATATATATATATATATATATATATATATATATATATATATATATATATATATATATATATATATATATATATATATATATATATATATATATATATATATATATATATATATATATGGCCCTCTTACCCTTGGGCGATCCTACCCTAAGGCCAATCCTAGATGAAAATTAAAGTTAATCTTAATTTGGTCATTTTAATTATATATCTAAAAGTTTATTTCTTTTAAATTCTTTAACTCTTACCTACACCCAGATATTATTGACACCGAGTTACATAGTACAATTTGTTACACGGAATTTCAAGAGAATGAATATTTGAGATTGTGAAATGAATGCCAAGAGAGATCTTCACAAAGCTCCTCTAGCCAATGTTAATGTTACAAGGACTATAATACTTAATCAATAGTTAAGAGGTTAATATAATTGTGATAAAATATGTAGTTTATGTTTATTGTGTTAAAGTCGACCCAACAGTAGATGATGCTTAAAAATTTTTAAATTTCTTTTTAGAAAATCTTTTTTATTTTAGATATCAGAGTTGTATGTTGAGCTTTTTCTTTAATCAATATGTGGCATTTTCTTTTATAAAAACTAGACTAAATTTTAACTTTAATACTTTATCTCACTATAAAAATTCATTTTGGTCATTCATCATTTAAAAATTTATTTTTGTCATTTAACTCTCAAATTTGAATCGATGCTATCATTCCAAAAAGATAATCATTCTCTATTTTAGAACACAATTTTGAACTATTTTTTTAACGAAACTTATTCCATTAGATTTATCTACATTAAAACTATTGAAACTTAATTAAGGTTCAAACTAAAAAAGAGCATACACATGGTGAAAATTGCCTGAAAAATGAGTCTCCTAAGTATTAGATTTCTTTTCTAATTTTTTTGTTGTTGTTTGTGAGACTCATTTTTCACACAATTTTTATCACATTTGTGACTCTTCTTTGTTTTAGTAAAAAAAATATTTTAAAATCGTATTCCAAAATCAAAATAATTATTTTTTTTAAGGACAACATTAACTCAAATTTAAGAATTAAAAAACTAAAATGATTTTTTTAAAATAAAAAATGAAAACGAATTTTTATCATAAGATAAAAGATTAAAATTATAATTTAATTTAAAAATTAATAATAAATATTTTTTTACCGTCTACAATTTTAACATTTAAACTTTAATTACTTTACTTTATGCTTCTCCTGAAGTTGTGTTGGCCTTTTACCGTTTACTTCCTGATGAATGCGGTGCCATCGTGTATACCAGCCCTCGTAATCTTATGGACTATGGCACTGGTTAATGTTATGAGATATTTTATGAAGGAATCTGGTGTGGCGTAGCAGCAACATCCTTGGTGTAGTGCTTTGCTGTTGCTGCTAATGGTTTGGACTGTATCGGGCTTTACCGACAATTGGGCTAAAGTATTTGTTATTGAGTTTGGGCCCAGTTTCAGAACGAAATCAAAGGAACAACTTCTTTTTTTTCTTCGGAAGTCATTTCTATATATATAATGATATTTAAAGAATTTCATTTTTTTCTCATTTTTTACGTTTCTTATTTTTAAAATATTTTGTTAGTTTTAAATTAAATATTTAAATTTATTGAAATAAATCAAATTGATAAATAAAAAGAAGTTATAACTATTTAAACAGGTTGGGTATTGGAATTTTGGAACCTTAGGCGAGACGTAAATTTTTGAGATGTTACTTATTTACTTTTAAGTTTTTAAACAATACTAAAATGAAGAAAAAAAAAAGAGACAAAATAAAAGAACTCAAAAATATTAATTTAAAAATATTAAACTTTAGAATATATATATAAAATCAGATAAATTGATGTAATTTATACCGACTAATATACTATTAAATAATTTTATATAAAATATAAATTATAACCTCCTTTCCATTGAATTGAATGTTGTTTTTATATAATTCATATATACAAATTTTTATATTAATTTAAAATTATTTAATATCTTGTTTATAATTAATTAAATTTAATAAAATATATATATTTCAAAATATACTAAAATATAAATTTTATTACTTTTTATTGTTTTACAATTTTAATAAAAAAATATCTAGATAATTAAGGTAATATAAAAATATAATTTAATGGTTGGATCGTTAAAATTCATATTTTATATGAAAACTCACGTATAAATTCACATTTTATATGAACACAAACAAATACTAATTAAATTTAAAAAATATTAAGTAATTAAATCTTAATTAATTACATAATTACATTCTTATTTTTTAATCACTAATTATGTCACAAAATAAAATACTAATTAAATTTTAAAATTTTTTATAAAGTAATTAAATCTTAGCTAATTACACATACATTCTTATTTTTCAATCACTAATTATGGTAATTATTTTGACTAACAATTAAATGCACTATTGTAATTTTAAAGTAATCGAGACAATGAAATATTTATAAAATAAATAAATACAATAACAATAATAAAAATGTGTACACTAAAAGTTGAAACATAACTTACAATTATCACCCACAAAAAATAGTGTAAACAAAATTAGATATAATTTTTTTATTAAAAACACTTGTGAAGGCAAGAAGGAAATTGCTATCATTTTATTTATGTATAATATACAATCAAAAAATAAAATAAGTTAATTGTTTTATTAATTTATCTCGTCAACCAAAGCAAGAAGAAAGGGAGTGAAGATTTCAATCAAGAGATAGTTAATTGTTAGTGACTGCATGCATATATTGATTCATGGAATTTTATTGCGACGCAACACCAAAGTGTGATGCAACGGTAGCTTTGAATTCTGGCCAATATAGATAGTGTATTGATCAGTTAGTTATAAGTTGCTTTCAGCAAATATGTACAAGCACATGCGAGAAATTTTATGTAGGTGAATCCGTTATATATTGGGCTATTACAACTTCCTTAATGTATATATATGACATCCATGCATTTTTGTCTTTGATACAAAAGCTAAGCATAACTGTGATCTTCACGTATTAATTTCCTATATACTTTAAAGAAGCCTAACTTTGATATGTGCAAATATTACTTCTCTAGGATATATATATATCATCATTAATTAGTTTGTTTTAGCTTTTGTCTGCTGTAATATTTTTGCTATGATGATCCGAGATCTCTTTTCTTCACCTGACACCTCATCTTGCTTTGCCTCTTCTTGACAACCCCCAAATAACAGGTAAGAAAGGTTGTGTTTTGATCCGCATAACATGCGTAAGAATACTGCACTGCACCTATGAATAGGGAAGTATACATCGACCTAAAACAAAGTTGTTTTACAGCTACTTTAAAATCGGATAATATTTTTTTTAGAGTTCTGGGGTTCGTATCACGCAATCCATCCCAATGTCAATAGTGTTAGAGTCACTTTGATAAATTTGCTCCTAACTTAAGTATTAGAGTACCTGTAAATAATATCCATAGTAGGTATGGTAAAAACCTGCTCCATATGGATGAGTGCCGGACAAGTATTTACCCAAAATTAAATAAGAATGTGTGTGGATATCAGTAATATAATACCTATCTCATCTTGTACCTACACTTATTTTTATATATATATATATATATATATATATATATATATATATATATATATATATATATATATATATATATATATATATATATATATATATATATAATTATTTTTAGTTAAAATATTTTATATTTATATAATTATATTTTTATTAATTTAATTACTAAAATATAGTTCTAAATACTTGAGATGAACCTTCAACAATGTATGGGATGAATCGTGGGTTTAGCTGAATATTTATATATTTTTATCCTATATTTAATATATTGCAAAAAAAGATGTGACATAGTAACTTGTATGCAACTAATTGTTAATGTACTCGTTGTTTATAATATGCAACTATTTGTTATAGGTAGAGTTTACATATGCGACTTAGCCTGGTGAAACAAAATAAGTTAAGCTTTTAAATATATGGTTGGAAGAAAATTGGACCAATTTGACCTAATCTAATGGGCTAGACATGCAAGGCTAGGTAAAAAAAACATAAACCTGAAAATTATCAAGCTTATATGATCTAGTATTTTATTTTATTTTCTTGTAAAATACATGAAAAATATAAAAGAAAAAAAACAATTTAATTTGGCCTGATTCGACAAGCCAACTAAATAAGCAAAAACATAACCCATGAAAAGATTAGGCCAAACAACTCATTTTTTCAACTCTAATTATAGACAATATATTATAATGTTGCGATTTTAATGTTGTTTAAAAGTTCAAGAATTAGAACATTTAAGAATGATTATAGTAAATGATTAACTTTCTAACATTGTTTGTTATGACTTATATTTAAATTATTTAAGGTTATATTTGGAGGATCTAAGATTATGTTTAGATGGTTTGAGAATGAAATTGCAATCTAGTTGTAACATTTTTTTATTGATTTATTTACTTTAGGTATAAGTAAATTACGGGTAATGAGTGCAAATATGAATATGTAGATACTTAATAAGTACAAGAATGAGAATTAAAAATGTTACCAGCACAAATATGAGAATGAATATTAGTATTTTTTTCAAATGTATGTATAAGAACGAGTATTATGACACCTATCCAAATGCTACTCATTATCATTCCTACTGCTCATTCTACTTAGACAACATTGACGTCCTATGAGCAAACTTAAACTTTTGTCTATAATCAATGATGCAATGAGACTTCCATTGATAATCTATGTTGGCTCTTGAGTAAAAGTAAAATTTACATTTAAAGTCCACAAGTGGTAATTCTTCTCAATTGTTCAACAATAGTGTGATCAATGTCACAAATAGACCCTTCTTAGGGTGGAAAAAGAACAAATTTGATGAATAAGTGATGTAATATGCTACTTGACCTTGATTTGTTGTGGTAGTAGAGTTCTTAAAAGAATGACACAAAATAAAGCTTAAATGAACTTTAGTACCATATTACACAATGGTATTTAGAAGAGAAATATATTAATACTATTAAAAATTTGTTATTTTCTTGCGAATTTTGTTATGAAAAATAATTCATAGGAACTTCGTGTGGATTTTGTTATAAAATATAATTTGTTAAAAATTCCTACAAATTTTGCTACAAAAACATATCCATAGAAACTTCTTGCAAATTTTACTACTACTTCAATAATTGTAGGATTTTTTTGCAGATATAAAATTGTAAAAAAATTCGTAAATTTTTTTGTTTCTTGTGAATTTATTTGAGAATAAATATTCACAATAAATATTTCATACAAATTTAAGATATGTAAAAAATAATACATGTAGATTTATTTTCGTAGGAAAACTCTTCAATAAATTAATAACTATTTTAATTGAATAAAACCAAATAAAATATATTATAAAACTAAATTTATTAAATTGATATTTGGGGATAAAAAAATTTCTAATAAATACTTGCAAATTTTCATGCAGAAATTTTTGCAAGAAATGCTCCTATCAATTTATTTGTAGAAATTTTAAAAAAATTGTTAATACACCTTATATTTTACAAAAAATAGTTGCAAATATTAGTTAATTTTCTGTAAAATATATCAGTAGATAAAATTCTTACCAATTTTATAATTTGCAAAAAAAATTATCCCCCAAAGAATTTTTTGCAAATTTAAAATCATAGAAAATTTCATAGGAAACAAAATATGCATATTTCTAGTAGTATAAGCAAGTAGAAGAAATTTGTTGTATTTTCTATTTCTCACAAACTATATAACAAATAAATGGTTATATACAGATAAATATAAGCAGGCAGAAGAAATTTGATCATGCTCCTTAATTGGACTAAATTGTTTATTATGCTACACTATTTTAGAACAGGATTTTCAAAAATGGATTGATCACTTAACATGTAAATACAATAGTTCAAAGTTCAATAATTAATCTGAACAAGTAACAATTAAATAATATTATTTTAATTTTAATATAATATATTAACAATATTAAAGTAAAAAACACAACATTCATAACTTTATAATATTTATAATTAAAGTTCACTTATAAATGTCATAATATTTGTAACTCATAATAAATAATATTTAAAATTAAACATAAAACTAAATTAAATATATCCATAACATTGGTGCTGGTTGTGATATTAGTGTTAGTGCTAATATTGTTGGTGGTGCCTATGTGATGCCTAAATTGTCTATATAATGCATGTGTGATGCCTATATAATGGTTTTATGATGTTGGTGCTGTGTTGTGTCTACGTGATGCCTAAGAGATGTTGGTGATCATGAGATATCCAAGGAGGTTTGGTGCCTTGTGATGTCGAAGTGAAGTTGTTGTCCTGTGTGGTGCCTTGCTGGTGGTGCTTGTGGGAAGTTCAAATGATTTTTGTTGTTATGTAATGCCTAAATGATGTTGATGCTAGTGCGAAGCGCAAGTAACTTAGTAATTATGGTTCTTATGTGATGTCTATATGATATTGGTGGTTGTGTGATGCCGTCTTATATGATGTTGGTACCTAAGTGATGCCTACATGGTGTTTGGTGCTTGGTGGCACCAACACCAGCGACATGATCATTAAAAATCAACTAATATAATTGATACAACTATTAATCATCATAATAGTGGGCTTATGGGTTTCAATAATCATGATACTATTCTTTTTAATTAAAAAAGAGGCATTCATGTTTGAATAGTGGTGTAACTAAGGTAAAGACAGGAGGATAATAAAAAATTTAAATAAAAATTAAAATAAATAGAGTTGTCATCAATGTTTATTAAGAAAAAATCCTAAAAAAATAAAAAAAATGTCTTTGAAATTAAAATTTAAGTTTGAGATTTAATTACATGTAAAAAAGATATTAATACTATACAATATTTGTTGCAAAACGGTTACCTCAAATTAATTAAATAAATTATTTATAACTTTTAAAATATTTATCTTACCTTAAAATAAAGAAATTATTGTAAAAATATTAGAGTTTATTATTTATTAAAAATGGTTTATTATTTTTTAGTATTTTTAGCTCGACAATGGTCACTCACTATTACGTATCTCTATGTACAATAGAGAAATCAAAGTTACATAATTTTTGGGGATAGAAAATGCTTGTGTGATTGATTTTGATTTTGATTTTTATCAAACTTTTAAGATTTTTGAATTATTAGAGTTCATGCACCCCTAAGTTGACATAGGTGTACACTCAAGTCAATTCGTTATTTAGTTTTGATTCCTTGAGGAAAGTTTAAAGTCATTAAGTTGTCATTGTTTATACCCCAATACTTTCAGGATTAATAAGATATTATATATTTGAAAATTGTAAAGATTGAGAAGATGTTGCATCTAGTAATTTTTTTTATAAAAGGCTTTGGGCCTTGGAGCAAACATGGTTCAAAATAAGAAGGTTTGAGTATGCTTATTTAGGGTATGTCCAAAGGGTGTCCAAGGGACTTCGAGCGTCCAAAGGGTGTCCAAGGGACTTCAAGCGTCCAAAGGGTGATAAGATTAGAAAGTGAATAAATGGGAAGAAAATGAACTACCCAAATGGATGTTCAAAGAACCTTAACGTCCAAAGCAAGACTAAAACAATAAGTAAATAAATGGAAATGGAAAGAACAAGCTGAAACAGTAAATAAATAAATGGAAATGGAAGGGACTATCTAGATGGGCATCCAAAGAGAGGGTAAAACAATAAGTAAATAAATGGAAATGGAATGGTCTGTCCAAATGAGAATCTAAAGAGCTTCAATGTCTAAAGAGAGGCTAGAAGAACAAGTAAATAAATAGAAATTGAAGGAACATCCCATATGGGTATCCAAAGAGCCTCAACATCCAAAGAGATGCTAGAACAACAAGTAAATAAGTGGAATGGAAAAAGAATTTCCCAAATAGGCATCCAAAGAATCTCAGCATCCAACGAGAGGCTCAAACAACAAATAAATAAATGGAAATAGAAATGATTGTTTAGATAGGTGTCAAAAGAGCCTCAACATCCAAAGAGAGACTATGAATGCGTCCAAAAGGTCCCCGCGTCCAAAGGAGTGTCTAAAGGCTATGAACGTGGTCTAAGTAAAGTGAAATAGGCTACATAACAAGTTTTATATGTACAAATGTTCAAACAAGTTTAAATTCAAAGGGTTAATAGTACCAACTTGTGCCTTCACATGGCTACTCCTATATGACCCCTATTTCTCTACAACTAACTTCATTACTACTAAAGCTCCCTAAGATGTTGTCCTTCTCATGCTTTGTTTTTCACAATTCCTTCTCCTCTTTTTGCTTTTTGGTTTCTTCTCTCTTAAACACTCACAATTCCTTCTCCTCTCATGCTTTGTTTTCATGCTTTTTTTTTTGTTTTTCTTTATTAGCTCCCTCCTTTTCAAAAAGTTCCCTTGGTCTTGGTTCAATTATAGTATTTATAGGCTTTCACAGATCAATTGTTTAATTCAACTTGTCTATTTTCTGTAAGTTGTCTAACTGCAGTATGTTTCTCAACAATAGCAGGGAGCAGAGTCATAGTGCAAAGTAGAGCAAAGTAACTCTTTTGAACATTTGGCGCACTGTAGAGTCACAAAGCAGAACTAGAGTTGCAGGTTCTTTGGACGTCCACTGTCCCACCTACTCATTGTGATTGGCTAGTTTATTGGTGGTGAGCAAAGGTATAGTAGAACTGCACAACCCCTTTGGATGTTCCTTTGGACGACTAGCTACATTTAGGATGTGCAATAAGAATGGAGAGTAGAGTAGAACAATCTTCAAATAGTTCTGGTTCTTTAAATATCCAATAGGTTTAACTTTTTATTTTGTATTGGACTGGATATTTAAAGGAAAGAGGTTGAACAAAATCAAATATTCACATATAGATTATGTGTTGAACCATTTTGCATTGATTCTTTACTAGGCCAATTTTCAAGGTTAAAAGAATTATGATTTCTTATTCATGATTCAATCAACCGATCTATTATGTTTTTGTTAACACGGGCTTAGAATATAAATTAAAGGAAAGAGAGAAAAAGTAATTGTTAAAATTTAAGATATTTTCAATACGATAGAATGCATTTTATTTTCATTTCTTATTTTAGTAGATAATTACTAAAATGTTTTGTTTTATTTATATAAAGTAAAAGTAATGAAAACACAATTGTTGTAATCATTTGTGAAAGTATAGCTGTATTTTTAAATTATGTGTAAAAACAAAAATCTTAAATTTGATTAATATAAAAGTATTAAACATGTCACTTAATCCCTAAACCTTTTAACGTGCATTATGTATTTTTAGATGCACCCTACCAATAATTTTAGAAAAAATTATACTTTCCTCCCGTATACATAAATATTATACTATTATCTCTTTCTATATTAAAAATTATATTTTCTTTTCCTGACATATTAGAATATATGACATTTTACTTATTTTTTAAAATTTTTGCTAAAGTTCTATTAATTTCTATTAAAAAAAATATTATCAAAATATCTTTTACACTGTCACCTCTTCAAATATGTAAATATTACATTGTCGTCATTTTTGTGTTAAAATATATATTTTCCTCCCTTAACAAATGCAAATATATTTATTTTACTATTAATATATATATATATATATACATATATATATATATATATATATATATATATATATATATATATATATATATTTATTTATTTATTTATTTATTTATTTATTTAAAAAAAAGTTCATAAATTTTATTTTAAATATTTTATTGAAATCTGAATATTTTATTATATATATAAATTTATCTCAATTTAATCCTTTAATTATTATTTAAATAATTATTATGATTTATGCTAAGTTTAAATATATATTTAAAAATATTTTTTAATTATTATTATTTTTATAAAACATATTTTAAAATAATTAAATTAAAAAGTATATATGTAAGTAAAATAAAACTAAACATAAGTATTAAAATTGTATTTGTTTTATGTTATTAATATAATCTTTTTATAAATATATAAATAAATTATTAATTTTATATATAGTATTATTTATTAAATTTAATATATAACTAATTTCAAGAATATTATTAAATATTATGTTTATTAAATTTAATAAATGCCATGTTAATATATGCATATTAAACATATAAATTTTAAAATAAATCTATTTGTACTAAAAATCTATTATGAAATAAAATTTATTATATATATATTTAAAATATAATTAAAATTGTATTACTTTATTACTTTTATAAAAATTAGTTCATAAAATATATTTTTAAATACAAAGTTCAAATGTATATTGATTTGATATATATATATATATATATATATATATATATATATATATATATATATATATATATATATATATATATATATATATATATATATATATATAATAATTTATCTCATAAATTTTGTTTTTAATTATTATTTTAATAAAAGAAATAATTATTTTAAATTAAATTGTATATTTTAAAAAATGATTGATTGAATAAATGATAATTTAATAAATTAAAAATATATTTTAAATTTTTATTATGAATATTTTTTATTAATGATAAGTTAAATAAACTAAATTATATATTTAAAATAAGATATGAGTAACAATGTAATACTTAAAAAAAATATAATCTATTTTATATTTTAACGTAAAAAAATAATGAATTAAAGAGAAAAATATAATTTGTTTTATTAAGAATAAGTTAAATATACTAAACTACATATTTAAAGACAATAAGACATAGCCTCGGTTCTAAGGCTGAACAATGTACTTTACTCATAATTTTATTATTAATACATCTAAAAAACTAATAATTAGATTTGGTAGCAAAATTCACCAGATAATGAGCAAATGATATCTAGTCCGTATCCTAAGGACATTGGTTCAAAAATATTGAAAGTGATTTAATTAAAAATATATATTATCAATGCATTCCCACCTTGATTTCCAATACATTTCTAACATAATTTTTAATAAAAAAAATCTATTACTTATTCTTTAACTAGTGCTCGTATTAAGATCTTAATTAATATTAGAACAAAACTCATGTAAAAAAACACAAGACAAGAGTCTAAAAACGAGTAAATTCTTATATTAGTTCTTGAAATTATATGCATTAAGTATTGGATCGTCCCAGATTTAGGCTCACAATTTTCTGACATAACTCCTAATTATTGAGTCCCAAAATTTTGCCCACAATCAAGATATTCAACTCTCCTAATTAATACTTGAAAAACTTATTTTTCAAACATAAATACTAAGGT
The DNA here is from genome assembly GCA_025330945.1 of Mucuna pruriens. Taxonomy (NCBI): domain Eukaryota; kingdom Viridiplantae; phylum Streptophyta; class Magnoliopsida; order Fabales; family Fabaceae; genus Mucuna; species Mucuna pruriens. Next base: position 852,321 of record JAENHJ010000528.1, on the reverse strand, counting down.
AGAGACTTAGGGAAAGGCGAACTCAACAATGTACTCTAGCCATAGCCCGGCCAGGGGACTAGTATCCTAGGGTCTACTTTAATTGTTTCCCTTTTTATTTATAGATATATTTAAAGTGTTTACTATTAAAAGTAATAATTAATTTTTGTCCAATATTTTAAAATTATTAAATAGTAAATTTTATAATATAATTTTTCTCATATTCAATATAAATTTGAATTCTTAATATATTAATTAAAGAATATAAACAAATACTACTTGTTAGGAACCTACCTTACCAATAACAAGCATTTTAGTCTATGCGATTTTAAAACTCCTATACTAGTACCATTTGACTACACACAGAGTCATTTATTTTAGTCTTTTCTACTTTCTACTATTTCATTGTCATTTTGCGTAAAGGACTATAACACGACTGATCCATGTTCTGCACAGTAAGGAACTAGTAGAAAACTTTTAGAAGCTCAAGGATTAAAATCTCATCCATATAAAAAAAAAAATCTATTCAAGTTATTAATGTTAATGGTTTATATATATATATATATATATATATATATATATATATATATATATATATATATATATATATATATATATAAAATACAAGAGAGAAATTAGGCAGGAAATAAGGCATTAAGAGGATGACATGGGACAGTAGTGTGGATAAATTTAATAGGATTAGTGATGCTTTTAGTCCTTAAAAAATAATAAATTTTTATTTTAGTCTTATTTTTAAAATTAATAGTTTCTGTTTTTATATTTTTAAAATCAAAATTTAATCCTTAAAATAATAAAGTTAGCATTTTGTTTTCAAAGGTATTTCAAAAATGTTTCTAAAATTACAATCTATCAATCACGTGAATCTAATTATTACATGTAACGTGTGTCTTAAATAATAATATAAATATATGTTATTAACCAAGACAACGTGATTAAATGTAAAAACTTAAATGAAACATATGACAACTTTAGTCTTTTAGAGATTTATTTTGAATTTTCTTAGTTTAAGTAACGTGAATGACAACACTTAACACTTTGAAGAATTAAAATGGTAATTTACCATTCAAAAAATATAAGAACTAAAACCAATATTTTAAAAGGTGTAGACTAAAATTAAAATTTGCTACCTTTTTCCCCTTGTATACAACATTTTTTTGAAAATTTTGTTTAACCTCCCAAATTTTTTCTTGCATTAATTTTTTTATTAAAATGTCCTTAATTATTTTACAATCTTTTAATGAATAAATAATGCATATTGTAAATTGTTTCTTTCTTCCTCTTAGGAGGATTGGGAAAAATAATATTATAACTATTATTATCTCTGCATATTAATTATTAATAAAGTAAAAAATAATTAAGTGAAAGAAATGATAGGATTAGTTTTAATAATTTTAAAATTAATTTTAAAAAAATAATAGAATTCTTAATAAATATAATGTTATTATTTGAATTAACTAATTTTCTTTAATTCACCTTGAATTAGTTAAAAAATGGTATGCATAAGAAAAGAGGTAATAGTAACTGTTTAGAGAATAAAAAGATTATTAACTTAACTTATCATAACTAGAAAAAGATCTTTCTTTCACATTCATGCCATAGAAAGAGAAAGGTGAAACTTAATGAATTAGTTGTATAGTTGAATACTATTGAAGGCTACAGGCATGGCATCAAAGGTTTGTGGCTGTTGCCAACTTGCCTGGATGGTCATTAATATTGTATGACTTTGCTAATCATGTTCCATGTGACGCGCCCCATTGCCGGTTCCACTATTCCTATAAAAAAAATAATTACTTAATTTTGTGCTAGATATTATCTAACTAAACTATTTTCACCTTATAAGTAAGAAAATTTTCTCACTCGGAAACCATCGAAGAATTTCTTATAGTTATACAATGCACATGGTTAAAGGAGACTTGTGAAATTATGGGAGTAAGGTCCTGCATACCAATTCTGAGCTCATTTTATTTGGAAATTTCTGATAAAATATATGCTTGTTTTATGCTGTTACATTTCAGCCAATGTACAGATCTGCTTATTTTAAAATTAAGTAAATTAATTTAATTTAAAGGAATTAACTTAATTAGAATTTATGTTTAAATTAATTTTAATCATAAATTTATCGCATATTTTTCATTAAAAGTGCGAGAATTGTTTTCAAACATTAAAAAGAAATAATGACTTAAATACGTTAGGTTTGAAATTAGTTCTAAAGGAAAAATAAATATATTTAGAACTTATTTTTTTTCTCAATTAATCATTTCCTACTAAGTTAATTTGTTTGAGAGTAAAAAGTACTTTCAGTTAATAGATTAATTTTACATAATTTTAAATTTGGGAAAAGTATTTTTTAGTTTATTTGTTAGAAATTATATATGTAACAAACATTCTACAGTCAGTTATTCAAATTGTGACATATTATTCAATTTATGATTTAGTAATATAATTCTAAAAAAAAATTAGATATACTAAAATCAAAAGTATAAACAGTAAATTATTAGAACTATTACTTAATGGAATGTGCACATATAAACTTCACAATATTCAATTCAAAATTAAAGAAATTAAGCATATGACTGAAATATGATAACTATAACGATGCAAATCAATATTATATATATATATAAGATTTTTTTAGGCTTGAATTAGAGTAATAATCATAAAATATAAAGTAGAAAAATTGATTTTTCTCCATAATTATAAAAACAATAGGAAAAAGTTATATGATAGAAGATATTTCAAATTGTTGATATAAGAAAACAAATAATGTTGACAGGATGACTAATGTATCAATACTACGCTTCAACGTCACTAAACGCGGAGATCAACCATCATGGGTTGTTTTCAGTTTAAAAATTGTAACTAATTTTAGTTTTTGGTTTTTGTTTTAGTTTTTATGTTTTAAAATGTCGTTGCAAATTAAAAATGGATAAAATAAATTAACCACGCTATTGTCCCACCATGAAGTCATCCAAAATTGAAAAACAAAATAGACACATAAAAATAATAATAGTAAAGAAAAAATAATTAAACCTACTAAGAAATTAAAAAAATGAAAAAATAATATAAAATTAGAAAATAAAAATAAATGGTAAACAATATGGACAACCATGATAACATGAATAATAATAAACATAATAATGTTTCTATAATTTATGTTTATTTTTTATAAAGCAAAAATTACACCTAAATAAATAATAATAACATTAAAAATATCATATAATTTTATTAACTACATAAAGGAGAAAAGTGCATAAGGTTTAAACATTTCAAAATGTAAAAATAATTAGAATATATTATAATATAACTATATTATTATATTAATTACAAGTTATTAAGTAAATTCATATAAAAAATTAGTCATTCGAATGTATATGCATGTTGTAGTCATTATGGTGGCATAGGTTGCTTTTGTGGTATTATTCCTATCTAATTTTTCAACTTTTCATCAATATGTTATCTAATAAGATAATCATTTTGGATATTCATTTTAATAAAATTATGAATAACACAATTCCCAAGATGGTATATGTTTTTGTCTTTTCAAGACATATGAGAACATTTATTTGAGAAGAAGAAAACATACTTTTAAGTCCCAAAACATCTTCCAATCATATTATATTGAATAACTTTATGGACTTTGAGGTGTTTGTTGGATTTTATAACCATGAAAGTCAAACATAAATATTCAAAGATTAAGGACCAAATCTTTCCTCCAATGATTTGATAATTTGATAATGGGATAACACATCTCTTCATGTAGGGTTTTCTTTCAACATCTTCATTGCCTTTGCCAAAGAAGCAATATCAATGCCTTTAAGGAAGTCATCAATTTCTCATTTTCTTCATTATGTTATCCATCTACTTCCCTTGTAGCATTAGAAGGATCCTCTAACTTGTCTTTTGCTCATTTTCTCCAAAATATCAAATTTTATTTTATTACTTTCTCTCATAATTGTTAAAGCATTAGCAAATATCATTTCAATGTTTTTTTTTTATTTTCCTTTTATTAGTGTCATAACTTACATGTGTTTTTTTTTATAACTATGTTCATCTTTATCAAAATCATTATTTACTTTGTTGTCATCATCATTACTTATTGAAAGACTTTTGATAGAAGAATATTGATTTATACCAAAGTCAATCATGTTCCAAAAAAATAAAACAATAAATAATTCGTAAGCAGTAAAAAAATATAACAATAAGTGGACATATTAGAAGCAAGAACACGTTCCACTCCACTGGTGAGCAAGAGATGGATGATAAAGTAACACAATAATATAGTGTTAGCATGAAAATGGTGAAGGAACAAGACAATATGATAGTAGCGTCTAGAAACTAAAACAAAAATCTCAAAACTTATTTTATTATTTTTAAAATTAGTTAAAAAAAAGTATTTTCAAATTAAGTAAAAAAAACTGAATTACTATCATTAATCTAGTGGTAAGGGATTTGAATAATTACAAGTTTCTAAGTTTTGACCTTGTTGCTATTAACCTCATTTTATTTGAAAACATTTTGTTTTAAAAATTGAAAATTTACTACCATCCCAATTGAACTCTAAAATTTATTTAAAATATAAAAATTTATTTTTAATCTTTTTATATTAGAGTTAATAATTTAACGTTGGAAGAGAATGCTTTATCTTTTTATATCATTTTTCACCTTTGTCAACTGTTAGTAATCAATCACTAATTTGATATGGTCATCTTAATTTTTAATAAATTGACTTTTATATTTTTTTTAAATTTGATTTGGTTATTTGTTTTAAATTTAAATGTTACTGTGTTATTTATTAATATGATAATATTATAAAATTTAGTATTACTTTTTTTAGTTAATTTTTATAATATAAATTTGTCATACTAATAAATATTGAACAATGCTAATCAGTATTAATTAAAAAAATTAAAAGTAAAAAATATTAAAAGATGGAATAATATACTCTCTCATCATTTTCATTGCAGTCACAAGAAATTTTCAATAAAAAATATTTATTAATTTTTTAGTTAAATATGTTTCCTGTAAAATAAGCGAATGAATTTTTATTTTAGTTTCTGTCAAATGTTTTGATTGATTTTCATCCTTCTTAAATTTAAATAATTGTTTTTAGCTATTAATATTATATGAAATACTTATGTATTCAATGGAAGTTCAAATGACTATTATAAGTTATATACATTAATGTATGTGGTATAATATTAACATATCACATCTTTAAACAAATTTCTAGATCCCTTTTATCTATCTTAAAATGAAAATTAGGAACTAAAAATAGTTATTTCAAATTTTAAAAAGATGAAAATCAAATAAAAATATTTTACAAAGATCAAAATTAAAATTTACTCATTTTATAAGGACCAAAATTAATAATTTAAATTTTAGAATGATGAAAATCGATTAAATTTTTTTATAGAAACTGAAAAATATATTTAAGGGTTAATTTTTTAATTAATATCCTAAACAACCTAATTTAGCACACTGGTTAATATGACTCGTAAATAATATATGTTTATAGATTTGAAATTAAAACTCATATTCATAACTATAGAATAGGGAGAAAGTGGGTATATTTAGTGTATCTTTGATTCAGGATCCAAAGAAAAAGAAAAGGAAGAGAATACACGTTTATTGAAATTATTATATACCGTAATTTCATAAATATGTTTGTTTTGAAATAGATGGTAGACCAATAAAAATACAAATTGTTGCTATGTAACATGTTTTTGTATTTAGTGAAAAAAAAATTGTTTATTTCAAAAGATCGATTATGGAGTTCCTGCATAAATAATTAGAAGAGAAAAACATAAAGATTTTCGAGGCTATACCACTTATAATTCTGTGATACGGGTTTCTGTCAATGGTTCTTTTGTTTTTATTTTATTAATTGAAAATTTATTAAAGTTAATGGAAAATGGCATTATTTGGCATGTCTATGGAGAAGTTGTTAATGAGATGAAGGTGCTGGTTATAAAACATTGGCTGATCTCCTTTTCTCTGGTGTTTAGAGAAGGAACATTGTAGCTTATAGAAGTAGGCAAGCTAAGGTAAAGATCCCATCAAAACCAAAATTAAAGCATGCACAAAATTCAAGTCATTCAAATTGGAGAAACAACCATGACACGAGGAAGAAATAAAAAGAACTAAAAAAATATGTACATTGAAAAAAGAAGATGCACAACTATTAGTATAAAAAAATAACTGTTCTACTCTTAAAAATAAAAAACAAATAATTTTTTATTAGCACTGTTTAAAAAAATTACCAAGGGCAAAAGGGATTAAAAAAAACATAATTACATTATATTTAAGCCATATATATTACTGTTAACAGGCTTAGCTATTGCAACAGAAGTATCATGCAATTAATTATTTATAGTAAAATCTCTTGCTGTGACAAAGGCATGACATGGAAAGAGACCCCAAACAAAATCTAGTTTCCTATAAGTTGCCTGCACCAAGCTGAAAATGCCATTACCAATTTTCAAAAAGAAAAGTGGATAACAATAGCCATAGAAACATGAATTTACTCTATCAAAAGCTCCTTTCTCCATGGCTTGTAGTCATTCTTTGGTGTTGTGTCATAGCCACCATCTCTCAACAAGTTTCTGTGGTGAGCCTACCAAACAATGAAACTGTGCCAGCAGTGTTTGTATTTGGGGACTCCATAGTAGATGTAGGAAACAACAACTACATCACCACATTGGTTAAATGCAATTTTGCACCATATGGTAGAGATTTTAATGGAGGAAATCATCCAACTGGGAGGTTCAGCAATGGCTTAGTCCCATCAGACATTATTGGTAGAAAGCTATATTACATGCCCTTAAAACATGTGTGTTTATGCATATGCTCAATTTCTTACCAACTTGTTTGTTTCATTTTCAGCTGCAAAATTTGGAGTCAAGAAGCTTTTACCTGCTTATCTTGACCAAAATTTGCAACTTCAAGATCTCCTCACTGGTGTAAGCTTTGCCTCAGGTGGTGCTGGATATGATCCTCTAACATCAGAATTAGTGGTAAAATAACAACCATATATGAAGCCTTATGTATTATGGTTTCTATCAATAAATAATTTCCTTTAAATTAAACATCTTAAAGCTAACTCCAGTTTATGTTCTTCTTGTCATAAGGCTGTGATGTCACTGTCAGATCAATTAAACATGTTCAAGGAGTACATTGAGAAGATAAATGAAGCAGTTGGAGGAAACAGAACCGCAATAATAGTGTCTAAGAGCATATACATAGTGTGCGTAGGAAGTGATGACATTGCCAATACTTATGCTCAAACACCGTTTAGGCGCCACCAATATGATATTGATTCATACACAGATTTAATGACTTCAGAAGCCTCAAACTTCTTGCAGGTATGTTTTGGAGAAGATAATCAGGAAATAACTAGCATATTTCTCTGTATAGAATAGTCATGCATGTGCACGATCCTTCTGCATTTTGAAGTTAACTACTATGCAAAATTAAGGGATAACTATTCATTTTTCTATCGTAGGCCATGTTATTATGTTACGGTCACCCCTTATACAGGAATAAAATTTAGGTAGAGCAGTGTGGTGGTGGTGGACAAATGGCATCTCGCACCAAAATTGCTTTTTATGGCTAACATTTTATCTTCATTACATTCATTTCTTAAAAGAGTGATGCACTGTATACTCAGAATACCAAACTTGAATTTACTGTTTGAATTTCTCTGCTTTTCCACATCTTGATAAACCACATATCAAACTTTGGAATTTTCGTTTCATACACTTTATTTTGTTTAATAAATGTGATACAGGAACTTTATGGACTAGGAGCCAGAAGGATTGGAGTATTTGATTTACCGGCTATAGGGTGTGTTCCTTCACAAAGAACAATTGGTGGAGGCATGCATAGAGCATGCTTTAATTCTTCTAACCAAGCAGCAATGCTCTTCAACTCAAAGTTATTCTCCCAAATGGATCAACTTGGAAAAAAGTTTTCAGACGCTAGGTTTGTTTATCTTGATTCTTACAACGCGTTGCTGAACATGATTCAAAATCCTGCTAAATACGGTAATCACTAACCAATCATATTCATTACCATTATCTATGTCACCATATTATCCCATTATTTTTTGTGCCCTCAAAGTCCACATTACATCATAGAGATTTTTTTGTCATTAAACAAATCAGTAACTAGCTGCATCAAATTCATTTACGTCTTCATATAATTATTGTGTTTTTATTCTCACTCTCTGCTTCATGCACTTTCCACGGGACCTACCGGTTAGCATGACAAAACCCTCAACTCCCAAAAGCTATTAAAATAAGATGCTCATGTGCTTCGGGGTACTATCTTGACACAAAAGGTTATGAAAGGGTAGATCTAAGGATAAGGTTATTATTCATTTAGTCTATAAAAATTGGTTTAATTGATAAATATTGAATTCATTTCATACAATAACGTGAGTTTGAGTCTTATTATCATCGAAGTGAGAATTTTGTTGGTAGGTAATTTATAAGTATTTTTAGAAATATTTTTAAAATCTTAAAGTCTATCTTAATTTAAGTGAAGTCACTAAACTCAATTTATCTAAATTTTATTCTTATAAAAAAAAATAAGAGTCAGGTTATTAAAACTTAAACTTTAGGTTTATAAAAAAAAAAATTATTTGTCATTAATTTTTATATAAAGTAAAAAGTTTATATATATTGACAAAAAAAAACTTAATATATAACTCTCATTTAAATAAGAAAAATATCCTTTAAAATTTGTTTTAAGTCTTATGTCGCGTTTAGCCGAGCCTGGATCATGATGCGGGAGAAATTCTTTGTAATCAAACTAAGTTGTTTAGTGTCTATTATATTATATTGTTGAATTTATTGTAATTCATTTTTTGGACTCATTATTTTCTATATTTGGTGGCAAAGGTTTCGATGTGACAGAAAAAGGGTGCTGTGGGTTGGGGAATATAGAAGTGAGCATTTTGTGCAACCCTTTCAGCATAAACACATGCTCTAACTCGTCTGGCTACATATTCTGGGACAGTTATCATCCTACAGAGAAGGCTTATAATGTGCTTAGTACTCTAGTGCTTGATAACAAAATCAACGACTTCTTTTGAGAACACTTTTGTGTCTATTTAATGTAGCTTCATTATCTTTGAGTCTTTCTTCACCTTCTCTCACCTAATGTGTTCCAATTGGAAGGGTTGTAAGGAATACTAAAAAATTTAATCAACGCCTCCATGTGACCATGTACCATTAAGTTCTTACGGTTAGTTATGTTGTGTGGACCTATTGTTACTTTGTTATGCATGAGAATATATTGGATATGTTTTTCTTTTATTTGTTATGGTCTTCTATTATTATTATTTGACAATATAGAAGGATTTTAGCTATGATTTTATCATAAATTTATAATTTATAATAAATTTATTAATTTTTATATTAGTTATCTTAAAATTAAAATTTATATCTATTATTATTTCTGATCAATGAACATTATAAAAAAAAAATTTACACTAATGATGCGGAGAAATTAAACTCTTATTATTATTATTAATTCTTATCGATCTTAATTTTCTTATTTCTTATCTATGTTTTGATTGAATTTAAGATTGTCATAATATAAATTTATCGAAAGCAGGTTGAGTTTAAAATTTATCTTTATAATCTTCTTCTCTAAAATAAATTAGTCTTTGGTTATTATTTTTTATGCAAATAAAAAAATATGGTATTAGAGAAATCAACTATTCATTTAAACATGAATTTTCCTTCATTAAAATATTATTATAGGTTGAAATATTTTTTTAAAATTTTTCTTTGTTTACACATTTAGTGTAAAATTATTTTCCAATATCATTCAATTATAGATTATGATGTTTAATAATAATTATTCTAAAAATAATATTAAACTTAATTTCTAATTTATTGACCATGTAGCCTGATATTTTATTCACTTTTATTTAGTATCATTTAGGTTTTTTTTTATCTTTACTTTTAACCGTTTCCTCTATCCATGGCGTTTTCCATGAGTTCAAGATGTCACAAGCCTGGCACCTTTTTCAGACCCTAAGTCCTATTTACACGGCTCTTAGTTGATGGGTGTAACTAAGTTATCCTTGTTTTATTTATTTCGTTGTCTCTTTAAATTATAATACCAAGGACCGTACTATTTATATCTATTACTATATGTTATCGCTGACCCAATCTCTTTATTGCGATTATGTGATGACCCATATTTTATATGACCACATCATACACGTCCCATGACAAGGGATTTATTGGAAATTTATGTTCAGACTCTAGAAAATGCACTCTACCATATAATGGTTTTATGAGTAAACAGTATATTTAGTCACATAGTAAAGTGTGAAGAATTTTTATATTTTTATTTAATCATAAATTCTGTTAATTTTTATAATGATTATTTTAAAAATCATATTTACTATAATTTTTAATTAATTTTTATATATAAAAAAATAAACCTCTTTCAATTTTAACAAACTTTTCATTAAATTAATAAAATTTGGATTATTTATAACCTAAATATCTTAAAATTTTAAGTATAAATCAACTTTAAAATTATTTCAAGAAGTAAGAGTTAAAATTTGGACTATTTCTAATATAAAGATCTTATAATTTTAAGTTTGAAACTAATATAACACTAAAACTAGTTCAAAAAATGTAGATTGTCTCAACTATTTTAGTGAATGAATTGATAACATTGCAATAATTAATGTTCCATAAGGCCAGCAACAATACCAACTTAAAATTTTGATACGTAATTAACTCAATTTCAAAAACCAAAATAAAAAATGAAAGCAACCCCTTTTATACATTATTTTGAGCATATAATTATCTCCAACAAATTTGTTTACTTTCCCTGTGTAAAATCTGGAGTCCAAGCAGCATATGCACGATTGCTATTGATTTCCTATCAACAGGAAAAATGACTAGTGATACCTATTAGCAGGTACTTTTAAGGAAACATACCGAATGTATGAGCTATCCTTCGGGTGGAATTACTATGAAGGAGAATTGGATGAACACACGCATTCAGTTAAGAAGATGTCGTGAAGAAAATTGAAAACTATGTTCTCTGCCCTTGGCTAACAACAACTAGCACCCTCCCCATGATAGTTAAGTAGCTAATATTAACAAGTAAATGGTTATGTTATGGGCTTCAATTCAACAAAATATGTCAAACATGGTACATGACCATCGCCATTATAAATTTATATTTCTGAAAACAGTCTTTGAAGAATGAAATTCAAATCAAATGATGAAGCTTTCCCACTAAATCTCTTAGTGTCTGTCTTTTTTTTTATCTTGTTTTATCCATTTGTTGTAACAGCCATATCACAAACAAATTATAGGAAGCTTGAATTTCCTGCTGTTATAGCTTTTGGTGATTCAATCCTGGAAACAGGGAACAACAATTATATTGAAACAATAGTAAAGGCAGATTTCAAATCATGCGGAAGGGAAAGAACAATAGGATGTGTAACACTGCAAAGAACAATAGGGGGAGGCAAAGAAAGGAATTGTGTAGAATCAATAAACCATGCAGCCACGGTTTACAACTCCAAGCTTTTTTCTTCAATTGTGGCACTCAACAAAAGTCTTCCAGATGCTAGGCTTGTCTACTTTGAAAACTATAGTCAATTGAAAAAACTTATCCACCACCACAAACAATTTGGTAAATTTCTTTATCTATATTTAGTTTTGTAATCTTTATGCTCTGTCACCGTAGCTAAATTTCATGGTATGCAGCCTATATTAGGTCCTAATATCTTAATGAATAAATATTCCATATTATATATTTATTCAATCACAATATTTCATGTAAATTAAATTTGTTACCTCAATAATTATTTGTAATTAATTGACCGTGTAAAATATATTTTACAGTGGCAAAGTGCATATAAATTAAATTCTATTTTTATTATGATGAGAATATTTCTCTGGAGGAAGAAAAAATTAGTAATAAAATTCCCACTTAAATTATGATTCACTGACTCATTGGTGAGTGGGGAATAGGGCATGGTTGCAAATATTGAATCATGCCCTCTCTGTAATTCTTTCGCCTTGCAAATCTGTGAAGATGCGACCAAATATGTGTTCTGGGATAGTTTTCACCCCACGGAGCAAAGTTACATTATACTTGTACAAAATCTCATAAGAAACAACATTTATAAGTTTGTTTGAAATTACTTTCCTTTTCAAATTAATATGTTGGACCAGTTAATGGATTATATATGTTGCAAAATGAGGTTCCACTATGATAACATACTCTCTCGGGTTATGCTATGCTTTATTGTACTGTACTAGTGCAGCCCGACAATTCTACTTGCTACAAAATCATATTTCAATTGTTAAATGTGGTAATTCCACGTGTAAAGGAGTCAAGGATGAATGCTTGGAGTGTAAATGAATTAAGTTATCTTTGAATTATTCGAGTTGGATTAGTTGAAGGTTTAATGAAGTTTATTTAATTAAATAAATTAACTTAAATTTAACAAAGTTTAATTATTTAAATAAAATAAGTTTAAGTTTGACATTAATTACTGATAAATAGTTCATTTATTTAAACTAATGTGGAGATTTTAATGGCGTTTGTTATTGATATATTCTTTAAAGAAATACATAGAATTTTGTTGAGATGATTAAAATTAATTTTGACGTTTCTTTTTTGTAATAATAAAAAGATGATTTTTTTTATTTATTAGATTATGAAAATGTAATCTAGAACTTTATAATTTGATATATTTCTGTTGAGCACATATTTTTATTCGAAGATTATCATTTAGTATTAAAATATTTATTCAATATTAATATGATAAAGTTAAAAAAAATTACTTTTTTATAAAAATAAAAATAAATTATAAATAAGTTAAACAAGTTAAATTTAAATTTTATATTATATTTTAAATAAATTAAACATAAACTTCTAATTAAGTTTGCTTAAATTAATGATTCAAGTTTGAGTAATCTCATCTTTTAAAATTTAAGCTTAAACTTGAAATACATGGTTGAATTTGACTTATTTAGGATGTGTGTGTAATACATGGTTCAATATTGTGTGTCGTGGGTGTGATACATGGTTAAATATTTTGTGTGTGTATTTTAATAATAATACAAGCATTAAATATCTTTCAATTTTAATATGTTGCGCTTATATATATATATATATATATATATATATATATTATTCGGTTGAGAATAATAGGGTACACCATTTTTATACCCGTGAACTCCAAACTAATTGATTAATCGATTACCAAATTTACCCGTTCACCACATAATATATATACCCATGACATTTGGCTGAGTTGACTCTTGGCAAGGAACAGCCATGTAGCAGAAAATTTGAGGCGAGGTGATGACCTACGTACTAATTTAACACAGGTTAAATTTTATTATAGCATTTTGAAAAGGATATATTTATATTGCACAATTGGACACAAAATACTATATATACTGAGAGAAGTAATTCTATGTAAACATTTTCAACTCGAATAGGATTATTTTGTTTAGAATGTATTGCGGTTTAGACTTAAAAATACTTTTTTTTTTTTAATTTAAAACTATGGTTCACGTCTCTTCAAAGTTGTAATTCACTTATCACGAAAATGAAGTATACCTTGTAAAAAATAATTTCAATCGTTCCATTTCATGGATTTATCTGAGAAGCGTATGTGGTTGGGACCCAAATCTTTCCATTCGGTCCTTTTTGTCTCCATCAATAACGATCACAACACAATGACTTGACGATTGGACGTAGAGCACAACACATTCTCAATGGTGACGGATAGATGATGCAGCGACGAGATTTTGTAATTTGTAGGGTCGTTTTAGGTTTAAAAGGATAAAAACATAATTTAATAAATATAAAAAAAAAATCGGTTCCATAAATTTTTTTTCATATTCTGGAGAATAAAAATGGAGTTTTGGATGAATAGAATGAGTTTTATTCTATTCTTCGTTCAGCCTGCTCACTCCCTCCCATCCTCTCTGTTATGGAATGTGGTCCAATATCCATATAAGGAGAAAAATAATTCTTTTGATATTGCATGTTTTGGATTGTATTGTGTACGGGGCAACGTGTACACGGCCTTCTCCAATCATAGAATTTACTTAAGACTACAATTAGAATATATGGCATGCATTGGAATATTTACCATCCACGAAACTGGCTTCATATTGGATAATCATTTAGGTTTTACTTAAACGAGTTTTAACACTTGAAGGGTTAAAAAATGACGACTCGTGAAGACACCATTTACTGTGGTACAACAATTACATTGAAATATCGCAATACGTTAAGTGACAATTTGGTAAGTATCCTTAATCAATTATCTCTAGAGTGACATATTCCAATGTAAAATCTAAAAATAAATTAATTTGAATCCTTTGTCTCGCGTTCTCTCTACCTCACATCTGTAACTCGGCCATTTTGTAGCATTTCCTTTGCCTCACGTTCCACCCACCCGATTAGGCATTAACTTCAGAAAAACTGATTCAATAAATTTCCATCTAAACCAGGATAACATACATGCAACCACCTGGTGGTTTGCATATCATAATATTGTAGATAAAAGTAGACGCAACTTGCATTTCGACAAAACTACTTGCCAACAGATTTCAACAAACTCTTTGCAATCATACAAAGGATAGAAGTAAAACAACACAGCCTTTGATATTAATATGGAATATCCTTCAATTGTTTCTAAAGGAAACTCACAATTGTTTCAGGCATACAAAACATATACAAGTAATGCTTATAATAATATTATTACCACAACCATCTATTTAGACATCTGAAATATATCCACACCAGCTAAACTGCCCCCAAGACAGACTACAAAATTGCATCTTTACTATTCTAACATTCACTAGAGTAGAAACCAAAAGAGAATATACACAGCAGAGAAACATGACTACGAGGCAGTGAAGAAAAAGAAATTGAAGACAATTGCTTCAGCGAAGTTTATTCTGAGCAACAGCCTGGCATAGTTCATCTTCATAGAAGAGAACTCTATTAGAAGCCAAGGATTTGCATAGGGGTTTTGGTATAACTGATGGCACCATGCAGCGAGAAGGGAAAGCTGATTCAGGGAAAAGAACAGCTGTAACCTGCCGCATCTCAGAAATTTTTAGGCGAGAAGGAGGTCGAGGCCCATGTCTAGGTGCTTTAGGTGTGTGTGGGCTTGGAATCCTCACTCCCTTCCCATCACCCCTGCTGGAAAAATTAATAGCATTATGATGAAGACATGCATTAAAAACTGCAGAAAAATAAGCACTTACAGAAAAAGAAGATAAACTCTCATAAGCTACAATCAACTTATGCATTTAAATCATTTTGCCATATTCCCCCCCCTAATAAATGTTTATGGACAACTTTATCCAAGTAGGGTCTTATTGTCAGAAACACCTACCACAAAAATGGCCAATGCTCAGTAGGACATGGAGTCATTGTACTTAACATCTCTTGCCGAGAGCGATCTGGAGTAGTATAATTGAAGTGAAACTGCCTTGCAATCACAACCTAACATATTAGAAAGAGTTAGTCATTACACAAGTAGGCAAAACTACCACAGCTAAATCACAAGCAAACATTTAAAGGCATATAAATAAAAGCAGAGACACAACTTACAGCTTTTCTAATTCTTTGAGAAACATGGAAGACGGCCCTCAGTTGGTCATGGTGCAGGTGGCACAGTAATTTGACCTCAATTTGTTCAAAGAGAGAGTGTCAACATAACAGAAATAGTTCAAACAGAAAAGAATTAATATAGAAATACACTACTTAAGCCAATTGGTTGAATAAAGTAAAATGCAAATATAAAGAAATGGTTTGTATATGTTTGTGTTTGCAGTTGTGCAGCTATTTACAACCTAAATACTTCTTTCAAACTTAAGCAAAAAAAAAAAAAATCAACTGAGGACCTAAACATAAACAAATCTTAACTAATTTTATCTCATTTAATGATATTATCTCTAAAATAGCCTTCATTTAGTAAAGATTCTATTTTCAATAACTTTTTTATTGTTAATATCAAGTTTCAATAAACGACAATTTAGGGAAAAAATTATCTTTTAAATAAAATCAGTAGAATTAAATGATGTTAACTATATTTCTTAATTAGCATAGAATTTAGTTAATTTTGCTTATAATTTAGTCCTGAGGGAATAATACTCAACAAGACCCTTCACAATTAAAAAATAGCGTTTAAATTAGAACAATATAAACACACAAACACGAGAGAGATCCCAGTTATAATACACACAAACAGGCCCGACTTTCATCAATCTCAAACAGTTTTTTTCCAATGCCCTAAGTACCAGTTTCAAAGCACAGATGTAGGATTGCATCGTGCAATCAACAAACTACTACTTCTATACGAGTACTTAATCACGTTCACGGTATTAACACTTCTACATTCAAACAAACCACAAGTCAGAAAACATCACTGAAACCCACAGATTACAAATGCACAAAACACTGGCAAGAGATAAAATCCAACAAATCAACAGCAACAAAAAAAAAAGGACTAAAAACAGGGGGAAAAAAAAGTATGCAAAACATTAAACGTCTAACAAGGCTGCATTCACAATTTCCATAATTTCAAATCGGAAAGATTTGACACACAACCCCAAGCAAGGTAAACAAACAGGAACCGTCCTTGAAATTCAAGGCTACACTGACATAAACAAGCAATGACCAAAAAAAAGAGTGTAACAAGGATCATGACTCATTAACAATAGAGAATCTCAACCTCGAAACCACATAATCATTATTCCAATTAACTATGATGATAATCTTTTTTTTTCCCTGGCAAACAAGCACATATTAATTTGGTAAAAAAAAAAAAAAGAAGAAGAAAAGAAATACCTAAATAAGGGAAAAGTGAACAAACAATAACCGCAAAAGCGTTTGTATGAAACATACCAACAAATCCATGGGGAGAGACTCAAGCCTAGATTCGGATTGGGAATAGTCGAGGCGAGGGGTTTTGGGGGTCCCAACGAAACCAGTCTGTTTAACCAAATTGACAGGACTCTTATCGAACACAACCCTTGGATTCTCCGTATGCGCAGCAGCACCAGTTTTCCTGGTATGCAACACGGCCACCCTCTTTTTCCCTAGATCGGTGCAACACTTGCTTCCTCCACCCGAACCTGAAGGTTTGGAACAGCGAAGCTGAGCCAGCGTCCCGGGCCTCAGGTACTTGTTCCCCGAGGTCCGCGACTGCCTCCTCCCCTTAGCCTTCCAACTCTTCTCTTTGGGTGACACCTTTCCCATCGCTGTTCTTCTTCCCACCACTCAACCCAACCTGAGAATCGAAATATTAAAATGGAAAATAAATAAAAAGAGAGGGAGAAAGCGAGAAAAAGCTTACCTACATGATGATGAGGTGGAACCGTGGAAGTAGAAGCGAGCAGAGAGGGAAAGAAGTGAATGGGGCCGCTAGGGTTTTATGGTTCTTTCTTTTGAATTTGGCGAGTGATTAAGGTGCCCGCCAAATTTGAGTGAACTGTTTGCTCCACGCAGTAAGACTCGTGGGGTACCTGCACTGGATCCACCCTCGCACACGTGGCGCCCTCTTGTTGGCCTTTCCGGTATCCCAAGCCTCGTGGGTCCCACCGGATTCATCATTCATTGCCGGACCTCGTGGAACGCCGTAAATTTCGATTAATTGGATAAATTATAAATGGGAAATAATTTGCTTTCTTTTTTATCCCTATTTGCTTGTTATTTCACATTTTTAAATAATTTTAATTTGGATCAGTGTTTTTTTATATTATCAATTAATTATAATTTAAATTTATTATATATATAATAATTTATTATTAACTAATAATATTTTTATATTATCAATATATAAACTATTTCTTTTTAAATGTATTCTAATATTTGAAAATTTAATAATTATAATATGGTAAAAATATATACACCTATATTTGATAATTGTGTATAATAAATTTTTAAGTTATTAAAATTTTAATCAATGCTCGTAAATATATTTTATCTTTTGAAATTAAAATGTATTTTTTTAATAAATCATCAATTTAAATGTTACTCTTTTTTCTAAGTAACTATTAAAATAATAAAATTATATAAACAATGTTAAAATTATGCTACATAATTTTTTGAGTATTAAATTTCTTTTAAAATTAACCTCTTAATGTATTAGTGTAATTATTAAATTAATGGATATTTAATAATTTAAGAACTATTTATATAATTTATTATTTAAAAAATATATTTAAAATTGATAGTTTGTATTTTTCTTTTCCTCCATGAGTTGATCCGACATTTTGGACAAGAAATGAGAAAATTGATAGGAATGAATGACTAGTTTGCCCTTACTTGATTGCTGTGCCCTGAGGAGGTGGCAATCCTCGTGTGATGAGTGATTGAATGCGCGAAAATACGGATTCACCCTTTATTAATTCAGCACTGGCACGTGAGTACCGCGCTTCGCAAATTACTCGAGAGTGCAGTGCAGACAAAGACGGCATGTACAGTAACAGATGTACATGCACTTTCAAAATGTTATAAAATTCATTAGAAAATATTTTTTATTTTGTAATGATCCCAGGTGATTATTAACTTCTTGTCTTATAAAAGCAATGTTAACTAAAAAGTTACTGTGTAGGACAACGAAAGCAAGTGTATCACTCCAAAATTGGAAGTAAACTCGTCAAATTGATGAATTAACAACTAAGAAATGAATAAATGCAAACGTTAATCAGTGTATTTAAAAATTACTAAAATAATATTATCTATTCATTTTTATTAAAACTATTAAGAATACTAATTAAGGAGACTAATAAATATATAGTATATAGTAGTATCAATTAAGAAATAACATAATACTACTATAATTCATTGTTTAAACCAAATATATATATATATAGAATACGAAGAAGTAATGAATTACAAGGCTTTCCCAATGCTACAGAGATAAATTATTGTTTTGCTCCTCGTGTAACATGCATCTCTCTACTCTGATAAGTCTTTAATGATTAACTAATAGAGCATAGGATCCCAGGCACTCGATTGGCAATGAAATTAATTCCTTGATTGAATGTTGACTACTTTACAACGTTAATTATTATGGTTAAAATGGAAGTCGCACGTTGTCTTTTGACCAGTATTCTAATGACTTATCTAGTGAAATGGAATCCTAATAAGTCTGAAGTCTGACAAATAATGCTATGCTTTGATATATGCTGGTGAGATATTTTTAGACTTAGGTGATCTTCTTATACCTAAGTAATTAATAAATAATCACTACAAAATGAGACAATGAACAAACTTTTATCATGTACCTAAACTTCTGTACATTAACAGTAACGGTGGGTGGATCAGATTCTTTACCAACCCATAAAACATATATACTCAATAAACCTAACTAAGGATTAATTAATGGTGTAATTAGTAGCAAAAAATGAAAAGGATAAAAGTTAAAGAGATTAATTTTGGAAACAGATAAGGTTATTTTTAAGAAGAAATTATGAAAACGATGAGCTTATAGAAAAGTTAACTAGAAGAACTTTTAAAAATTAGAATAATTATTATTTTTAAATATTAAAAGTGCTTTTTAACTAAGGACAATTTCCTTAACACATTTATTCAATAAATTTGTATACAAGTCCTCTTATGTGTGTCTGGCTTGAGAAACATTACTTTGCTAGATAAGACCATTTGATATTTCCTGTTTAGAGAATATTTAGTTATATGTGGATGGATCATAGTCTTAATGGTTTAGGAATATATAAGGAATGAAAAACAAATGTGAAAACTATTTATCCAGCATCTTGGTAAATATTTCATCTTCCCATTATTTTAAAGAAAAATGAGATTTAATTTAACATATTGTATATTAATGTAGTTGGTTATCTTCACATAATAAAGAGTTTTTTTATAAATTTTTTCATGACAGAGAATAAAATATAAAAAATAATAAACTAAAATTTAGCTTAAGAATAAACTAATTTATAAAAGTTCTCTTGTATTAGATTTTATAAAAATTTATTTTTATCTTATACATAAATTAATTTTAACTTATTAAGAAATTTATTTTAATTTTTTTCTTCTTATTTTTCTATTATAAGTATTTATCAATAAGTTTATTAAAAAAATCTTAAATTGGATTATGGAACTAATTGCTAGGTAGGCAAGAAGGTCTATACTTTAGATGGAAAAATTGTCTAAACTTGCCCGTTGTTCACTACAAATTAAAAATCGCAAGTGGTTAAAATATCTTGTTTGCAAAATTAAGCTAAACATTTGCCAAAATATTAAATTTGCTTATACTCCATACTCTATGGGCAGAGGTGTTTCTTATTGTTACACTTGATGAATAACATTTCTTTTATATAACAAAGTAAAGTTTTTGTACAAATTTTATTATACTTATTGAATAAAGATGTCATTTATATAATAAAGTAAGGAAGTTTTAGTACAATTTTTACTACACTTGTTGAATAAAAGAAATTTTCTCTCAAAATAAAGATAATTTAGTAAATTCATTCTTATATATTCTTTTTATTTCTTTAGTTAGACATTTAAATATAAGGAGGTTTTAAATACATCATTTATAATTTTTTTTATATATATTGGGAGAAGTGAATTTAATACGATATTTTAACTGTTAATTAGTTCAAAACTTCTATTACTACTTCCATCTTATAAAATTAATAAATAAAAGAAAAAGATAGCATTTATAAATACATATTACTAACATAATTATTATAGTAAATTAATTAAATAAAAAAGTAATAATTATATGAAATATATAATTTGCAAGAACAGAAGAAAATAAAAGAGTAATATTTAGAACATCAAGTAATTTCATTTAAGTCTCTTGATTTTCATGTTATTTTTATCTTGATTTATTTTTTTAATTAAAAATAAAATGAAGTTATCAAATAAAAATTGAACTATAAAATTAAATTTGAGAATAATAATATTTATAAATATAAATTATTAGCATAACAATTAGAGCATGGTAATTTAATAAAATAAAAGAAATAGTAGAAATAAAATAGTAAACTTTAGGATACCAGGTAAATTACATTTAAATCTCTTATGTATCTAACTTTTAATTTATTCTTATAATAGGAAATGTAAAAATACCATATGCATAATTTGTATTTCATGAAATTTTTTCACTGTTAATATATATAATAAATAAAAGAATTAAGATAGTATTTATAAATACAGATTATTAATATAATTGTTAGATCAAATTAATTGAATAAAAAAGTCATAATTTCATGAAGTATGTAATTTGCAATAATAGAAGAAATAAAAAAAATAGAAAGATAAAATAGTAATACTGAGTAGTTATGTTTAAGTCTCTTGATTTGTATATTATAAGTCGAACCTTATAATACTTGCTTATAATAATTCAAACATTACCTCTTCATCAAAAGGATATTTGAATGTTTCTTTTATATGTATAGATTTTAGAAATAATGAGTTTCAAAACTATATATTATTCAAAATTACTTTAGTAAGATTCAAAACAATAGAGAATATGTGAGCAACATTATTACAATATTTTCATGTCCTAAAGTTATTAAGCTACAATATTGTTCTTGAAATGTTGATTATCCCATAAAGTTACTAATAATGCATCTTATTTTCATGATTGTTTTCTTTTTGAAGATGATTCAAATTGTTACAATTAACTATATGTAATGTTACAAAATAGTATTTATTAGGTATAAAATGTTTGCATGTTGCATATGTCTACCTACTACTAATGAAGTAAATAAGTTTTCGTACAATTTTTTCCTCCGAAAATAAGAATAGTTTAGTTAGTTCATTCTTACATATTCTATTTATTTCTTTAGTTAGATATTAAATGTATAGTGAGTTTTAAATACACCATTTGTACATTTTTTATTTTTAAATATTAGGAGAAGTGCATTTAATATGATAATATTTTAATTATGAATTAGTTCAAAACTTTTACTACTACTTTAATCTTGTGGAATTAATAAATAAAATAGATAAGATAATATTTATAAATACAAATTATTAATATAATTGTTAGAGCAAATTAATTACACAGAAGAGTTATAATTGCATGAAATATGTAATTTGTAAGAATTGAAGAAATAAAATAATAATCTTTAAAATACCGGTAGTTGCATTCGACTATCTTGATTCGTATATTATAAACATAAATTTATAATACTTGCTTATAATGATTCAAACATTATCTTTTCATTGGAAGTGTATTTGAATGTTTTTGTTATATGTGTAGAAATAATGAGTTTAAAAATTATATAATATTCAAAATTACTTTAGTAAGATTCAAAACCAATGCATAAGAGATATTCCAAATAATATCATTTCAATCTTTTTTATGTTCTAAAATTATAAGGTAAAATATTGTTCATAAAATATTAATTCTCAATAAAGTTACTAATGACAAATCTTATTTTCATGATTGTTTATTCTTTAAAAATAATTCAAATTGTTACTTTTAACTATATGTATTGCATAATTTCAGTGAAGAAAATTATAATGATTAACGGAATTCAATTATTTAAAATGAATTTTTATATTTTATATTTTTAATTTTATTAAACAATAAATTTTATTTATAAAATACTAAAATAGTATTCATTAGACATACACGTATTGCATGTGTCCACCTACTTATGTACATATAATTTAATGGAAATAAAGGTGCTATTTAGAAGGGTAAAATGTTTTTATAATTAATTGGGAAAGAATTTGATTAAAAAAATGTAGAATTCCTAATTTATAAGTCATGTGCCATTTCTAATAGCTCATTAAATTAGTAATTTTTTTCAAAAAAATTCTTTGACCAGACTTCTGTAATAGTTTATTTTTAGTCAAATAAACTAATCGACTAATTTAGAAACCATCTCATTCCCTTGCCAAATACATATATGATTGATTTTATAATTTATTGACGTTCATTGTAAAGATATTAATTAAAATTTAATAAATCTTTTTTTATTAAAGTTCACAATGAGAATACGTTAATAATATTAAATTTACATATTTTTTAAATATTATTAATAACATTTTTGTTTTTATTATTATTACGTAGAAACCAAATATTAACATTGAAATTGAACACACCCCATTCAATAATATAAAGCCTTTTTTAAGATCAAATGTAAAAATTAATAAAATTAATTTTAAATTATTAAATATAATTGAGATATAAATATAAATTAGTTTAAATTATATATATATATACTTGCATTTAAGCATGTGTATCTTTAATAAAGTAATTGATTTTTAAATCTAAATTAATTAAACTATATACTTCTATCGAAACATGTGTGTTCATATTAAAAATTATAGATATTGATTTTTCTTTTTACTTTAAAAACAATCATAGACAAATATGTATGGAAGAATGGGTTTGGCTGTGGAGAGGATGTGAACCACGATTCAGCTGGAAAAAAAAAAAAAAAAAAGGCGGGAAACTTTGAGAAAATAGGCGAGAATTTTTGGGAATTTATGCTGCGGAGAAGGTGATTGCGAAACTTTATGAGTGTGTGAAAACAAAATCAGCAAATAAATATTTTACGGAATAGGCAGAATAGAAGAATCGCGAGAAGCAATTCAATTTTAATAAAAACAAAAAGAAATAGAATGAAAAGAGAAACAGAAAGAGAATACAGGCAAAAAAAAATAAAAAATTATGTGGGCTCGGAATGCAAAATGTCCTTGAATTAAGTATAACTAAAAGCGAGAACAGACCAGGTGACTAACTAGAGTCTATGATTTAACCTCTTTGAAGTTTAAATTATCTTAGTTTCTTTAATAAAAATATTAAGTTTAGATTTTTTTTTAAAAATTATTTATTTAAATAGGTTAGCTCAAAATTTATAAAAAATTAAATTTTTTTATTTATTTTTTATATAATTAAAATTTTAATATGATATTATATTTATATATTTAATATTTTAGTATTCTTATATCAAAATAACATAAATTTTATTTTTAAAAATAAATTATCATTGTTAGTCTATTTAAAAATAAATTTATTGATTTATTTAAAAATAAGTTTATTGATTTATTTAACTTGTTGCCTTATTTAAAAACTAGTTTCATTAAAAACTTTAACATAAAATAAACTTTTAAATAAGCTAATAAATCATACTAGACTTTTAAAAATGTTAGATCAATTCTTAAAATTTTTTTTGAAAAGTAATAGACTAGATTTGGGATTTATTTTAATAAAAGATGTTAGACTTATTTACCTAA
Source organism: Mucuna pruriens (assembly GCA_025330945.1). Taxonomy (NCBI): domain Eukaryota; kingdom Viridiplantae; phylum Streptophyta; class Magnoliopsida; order Fabales; family Fabaceae; genus Mucuna; species Mucuna pruriens. Next base: position 828,072 of record JAENHJ010000528.1, on the reverse strand, counting down.
AACCTAGCGTACCTTGACCTTTTTTCATGCCAAAGTATAACAATTGAATAAAACACTTGTGCTCTTTATTTAAATTACCAAAGGATCATTAAGTGGGAAAGAAATTAGTAACATCTTGACATGTGGTTACTTGACAATTTTATACTATTATTGATAAATTCATACCTCATTAAGAAGAGGTTGTTTTCCACAAATCTCAATATTCATTATTTAGATTATTAGAATGTCACTAATATGTTGACAAAGATCGATTGGATCACAAATAAGTTGTGTGCTAAGGTAGGAAAGTGAAATATGTGGTTTAAAGTGGAGAAACATTTTATATTTGTTAGATGTATTAATTAAATATTCAATAGTTAGGATTATTTACTTATAATTATTGGTTTCAATTTTTACCATTTTTTTCAAATTATTTTATATTGTACTTTCATTACAAGCTTGTAGTATAGGCATAAGGCTAGTAGGCCACTCCATATACCACATCACAGCACAACAACATATAGCAATCAATCATCCATGTATGCATATGCTATGACCTTGATACACCTTATTTACTACTTTATATGTGATGTGACACTAATCTAACATAGAAAATAAGTTAGCGCTAACAATGCTTAGCCTTTTAGCTATATCTATTCCATTATAATATGATATTGTTTGGTAGCATGTCAAGATCTACTTAACTTGCATGTATTCCCTAACACGTGAGATCAATCATGACCTTTGTAGGTTAACTACCGAATAGTCCCCAAGAAGTTGAGTAACCTTACCAATTGGGTTCACATCCACTTCCTTATGACTCATCTTGTTTAAATGAATGCATGATATACACATAACTTATTTCATTGTTCCACTTTCATAAATTGGATCGATGGTGATCATTCTTGCCCCTTTAAACCTAGGCACCTCATCACACAACCTACATTAATCATGCCATCTCATAGGTCACATCACTTGTCACGATGACACATGTCCTCATTAACTTATTTCACGATTTACATCTCATATACATTGCTTCACATAATGCAATGCATCTCATTCATGACATATTATTAACAGAACATCAATATAAGTTTAACAATGCACACACAACACTGCACATGTCCATTCTTAAATATAACTCAACATACCACACATAATAGCACATTCAAAGCAAACATGAGTGTGCTCTTGTAACATGATTGTGCATAGTCAGCGTAGGCCTAACATGAATGTGCTAAAGCTTAGCACAAAATGTTTATCAAGCACAAGCATGCTCAACAACTTAGTTTGAACACGAGCATCCTCAACAACTAGGTTTGAGCACGGACATGTTTAACCTTGAGCATAACACATGCTTATCACTCTACAAATGGAAATTTCCAAAACACGTTTGGAATCACGTAAACACAAGGGAAAACTTAGGGTTCTTTTATGTTTTTCACAAAAATCATCCAACTACTAATCAATTTCACACACAACCCATTTAAACAATAAACCTAATCTAGGGAGCTCAACCTCCCCTTTAGAGACCTCTAAAGAAAGCAAGTCACTAATCACAAGTACAAGTTGTTAACTAATCCAGAGGGTTTAATCCCCTCTTTAGAGGACCACAACACACAACCTTCAACCATAACTAAAACTCACTAACTTGATTCCCTTTCAAGAAACCAAGACATGCAATCTTAGGGGTTTAAGGGGCAACCTCGCTACCCATAATATACCATAATGCTTGAACAAGATTTCTCACTCCCCTTGTAATGTAGCAACTCCAAATAGTCTTCACTTCTCAAGGTCCTCATTCCCGTTGCTCTAGCATCCCCCCAAAGGTTCTCCTTCTTGATATTCTGCAGAGGAAGGTACCAACATTTTTAGACTTTTGATTTGTGACTCAAAGAGTTAACACTTGCTCCTTTGTGAAGTCACGAAATGGGCATTATTAGGTTGTTATGTATCCACTATTTAAATGTTTGAATGCTATTAAGTATTTGTTATATTTGAAACCTATTATATTTGAAAGTTAGATATATGTTAATTATAAAGATAACATCTTTTAAATATTCAAAAATCGTTAATTATATTTGAAAATTTGTTAGATATCTAATAAATATAAAAATAAAATCTTTTAAACATCTAAAAACTATTAATTATATTTGAATTTAAAGATTACTTGATCTTTAAGTAACACCTAATTTTCTAGCAAAAAATGACATGGACCCAATGACTCATTTTTCTTTAATTTTAATTATAAAACCCTCTATTTTTCATCCCAACACTTACACTCCCAAAATATACTTTATTTATTAGTGATAAAATATAACATAAACAACCAATTTATTTAATAAGTTAACTACAAACAATAATATTAATACTAGTATGAAAATCGAGGTGTTACAACCTTTGTGCTTCTCTCTAGCAAGGCCTACACAAACAACCTTTGTCACTTCTCCAAACTGGGACCTCATGTTTTTTACATCCCATGAACAAAGTTGGAGCTCTACAATTTTCTCTCTTAAACTTCAATTTTCTTTCTCCTAAAATCTCTTCCTTGTTTCTCGAACAATTTTTCTCCAATGGTTATGGCCTCTAATGGGGTCACCCTTAAGGCTTGTATTTTTCGACAACCCTAATGTGTATAAGGATGAGAATCATAAATGTTATTGATTGATTTAAAGAAGAATTGAATTTTTTGCATTTTTTATCCTTTGTGGTGTTTTGGAACAAAATCCAGAAAAGAAAAAGGAAAAATATGATTGGGGTGGTTGTGATTTTTTGTAGGTGTGATTGAAATTTTGAAGGTTTGTGTGTGAAGGTGAAGAAAAGGGATGGAAGTTAGGAGAGTTATGATTGAGGATGAATTTGAGGAATTGTTGATCACTGTTGTGTTATAGGTTGGTGATGTTTTGGTGTGTTTGGTGATGGGGTGAGAAATTATGCATAGAGCTTCTTCATCAAGGAAATAATGGTAGTGGTGGAATCATGGTAGTATCTTTTATCCAACGATGCTCGTTCCTATTTTTTGAGTGAGAGCTTAAAGTCATTGTAATATATTTAAAAAAAAAGGCAATGACATGTAAAAAATTATTGCAAACTATTCCAATCACAAACAATGATCCACCATAAACCATATGAGTAGGTGGTCTACAAGAGAACTCGTCCACAATCAACACTCCAATCAAAACTCAATCAAGGTTATTATAATTACAAAAACCTAGTGACTTTTTTACTTGTTGCACACACTTTTCTCTTCTTCTCTAGTGGTTTGACTACCTTTGTGGCAAATGAAGGTACTTACAAAAATATTCTAACACTTAAGTCATATAAACTATTTTAGGTGTTTTAGAATAAGTTGGGAGTTAGGTTTACTTGTGCAATGTATCTTGTTATATAAAAAATATCAACTTGCAGATATTGTTACCCGATTACAAATTGTTTATGTTTTCCCTTTTATATAACACTTAATGTAGATATGCTGCCAAATAATGACTTAATCATATTTCTTTGACCACATTAATTGTGTTGGTCGTTCTTTATTATAATATATGGCTTAACTATGTCGTTTTTATTTTTTTGGACAGTAGACAAGTTTCCCATGTTTTGAGTTGAGAAAACTAAAAAGCTTATAATATGTTCTTGTATAGCTAAGCTTAATCATACTCAAGCGAATTGTCAAAGTAAAAATGCTCTAAGCACGAGGTTGAAAGCACACTCTATACTAGTTAAGTTGAAAGATACTTGTGGCCAAGTTGATTGCATTAAGAGATATTTGAGATCAGGTTGGCCGTTAAGAGATACTCAAGGCTATATTTATCAAGTTAAGAGATACTTGAGGCCAAGTTGGTCAAGTTAAAAGTCAAACTTGAATTTGACCTTATATAACAAGTTTAATGTATTGATCCTTGAGAGATTTTGAACTTCAAATCCAAGATCAGATCAATGTATTGGCCATTAAGAAAATTTTGTATCACTAATTTGGTACAAGTTTGGTATATTGACCCTTAGACAATTTTGTACCATTGTTCTGGTATTGGTTCAATGTGTTAACTTTTAGATATTTCTTAATGCTTAGCTCAAGGCTAGGCTTGATGTATTAACAATTGGAGACTTGGAGGGGATTTGGAATATTGACCCTTAGATAATCTTTGATGCTTGGATTTAGTTTGTTCATGAGCCCCTAAGCTCTAAGCTTGTGAAAGTAAAAAAGCTTATAAGAGATTCCTAAATTCGATATTATCAATCAGGACCAAGTTAATCGAGTTAAACATATTCGAAACTGAGTTGACTAAGTTAAGCATACTCTATGCTAAGTTTGTTGTATAAAAAATATATATCTAATCATTCAATTCATATATCTAATAATTAAACTCTTTAAAAATTTTAAGTGACTAAAATAATATATTTTTATTTAAGTAATTTAAATAATCAATATTAAAAATTATATTTTAATTATTTTATATTTAATTAAGAATAAATTTTTAGATATAATTATTTTACTTTAGAAATTTTAATTAGTCTCACTTCTATTTCACTTTAACAGTAAAAAAGACTTTGCATCAAAACCATTTTTACATCTCTAACCAATTATTTATGTAGGTGAATTGATTTTCATAAACAAGCCATACTCGTAACTATTCTATAAATCAATTTGCTTTTTCAGCACCATATTTTGCTTACAAACCATACTCATAAAAATTTTCTTTTTTCCATTTCAAGTATATTAACGAGGGTAAAAAGAAAAGTGGAAAAATATAGTAGCTTGCAAGCTAAAACAATATTTAAAATAAGTTTAAAAATAAATTAAAAATTACTAAAATAAGTTTATATACCAAATAAGTTTATTTTGATCAAAATAATTTATAAGCTAATCAAACTAACTTATATGTTCTAGAGTAGCTTGTCAAACACATTCTTAGCCAAAAATCTTTCTTCCCGCCATATCATATTATCCTATTTTTTCTTTTATCTTTATACTCAATCTTCTTCATCATCTATTTTTTAATCTATTATCTTTTTATCTTTATCTCTCAATTGAATTTTAATAATTTTTTTGAAAAGTTTATTAATAATTAAAAATAATATTATATCATAATTTAAACTGTTCATTATAAATATAAAATATAACTCATATATTAAAATACATTTATTATTGTAAATTTTAATTATACTATAATTTATATATTAAAAATTATTGATTATAAAATTTAAATATATTAAAAATAAATATTTATAATGTGTATAGCTGTAATGCACACGAAAAACACTAATAAAATAAAAAATAGAAGACAATTTTTCAAACTAAGCCATCTCTAATATATTAATTAACAAAATTTTAAAACCACAAAAGTGAAGCTTGGCTCGAAATTATACCCAATTTGGATTTAGTTGATTCTTGTAAATAAAAAAATTTACTAATAGATCTAAGAGTAAATAATTTATATACTTAAAAAATATATTATCATTCAACCATAAATTATCATGTATAATAAATCTAGTTATTTTTATAATAATTATTTTAAACATCGTACTAATAATAATTTCTGAACAGTTGAAAATATAATTTTTTTACATTAATAATATATAAAAATTAAATTCTAAAATTAATTTATATGTATTTTAATATTTTACTATCCCGCTTCGCAAAATAATTCATATCATTTTTTAATTCAGCAAAATATTAGTTCAAGTTCTACTTGCACTTTTTGCAAAATGTTCTACTTCTCAAAGCAATACAAGTTAGGATGGTGGACAATTACACATGGAGAATGAGAGATATGCGGGAACCAATTTCCATTATGGTATCTTTTGATCAATGTGTCAAAGTTTGAATAATGTGTCAAAATTTGAATTCTAATTTTAAGTATGAAAAATATAATATTGAGAAGAAATATTTATCTTCTAGTGAATTTAGAGTGTGAAAGTGGAAATTAATTATTGTTTTTTATAATAAAATTTTCATACTTATTCTATAAAAAAAAAAAATAAGAGATTCGAGGAAGTAATTACTAGTTAAGATTTGAATTTTGACAATGTAAAATAAAAAATTATTAAAAAATAAATTTTACTTTAATAATTTTTATATTTAAAAAAATAGTCTTTAATTATCATATGAAAAATATTTTTGGTGAAAAAAAAATGAGGAAAGAAAGGCATATTTGAATGCCATGTGGCATAGGATATAATGTGCACTCTTCTCATGCTCTTACATGGTTCATGGTTGGTTCACACGTCAGTTGCCAGATAGAATCATGTAATTGACGTTCAACTAGTTTGTGATCCTTGACACCTCAATGAATTCTTTTATGTTCATTTTTAATTACGTAATATCGCATAACAAAATAGATGAAAATTTATATAAATAAATAAATAAATAAATTTTAACATAGTCTAATTCGTTTATAACTTTTTATTTTTATATTCACCTTTCTTTTACGTGAGGTTATCATATAAAAATCACCTAAAAAGAATGTAATCCATATTACATTTACCTGTTTATAATTAATTGGCCAATGTTACTATTAATTCACGTAAAAGAATGAAGCTCTGGTTGGTGAAAAGTTCCTCTTTCATACCCCTCTCAACCCGTAACTTCTAATCCAACCTACATTTGTCTATCTTTACTCCTAATCAATGTCCCCATTTAAAATTCTTACGATTGTAAAAGTTTAATTAAAATATCACAAATTTTAATAAAATCTATTTATTTAATATATTGGTGTTTTACATTATTCTTTTGTATAAAAAACTCGCAAAACTTGAGAGAAACCTTCCTAATTTCCAGTTCCAGTATCAGATTTTGTTTCTTTTAAATATTTTATTACATAGTTCAGACTTCAGACTTTGAAGTAGGCATGTTTCATTCAAGTATAACTTTGATGTTTTCATTATTTCAATTTCCTTATTAAATTTTAAAACTTTTCTTCGATATTGTTATTTCTTTACATCTTGACGTAAATTTAGAAAATTAACTTAACTTTTAAATTCATATTGATAAAAATATATTTTTCCTACCTTAACTTTACTCTAAATTTTTACATCTGAATTATATTTTATTTCTTTTTATCTCAAATATTTTGAAGAATATCTAAAAAAAGCATAACTTCCAACACCATTAAACACATTAAAGAAATTACTGACATATTCGGAATGGTAGCATGAACAAATATTATGAACCTGCACGCTAAGTGCATATCATAAATTAATTTGGAAAATATTGAAAGTGTGCGAAGCGTTGTTCATTCGCGCCAAACACAAATAGTTATATGAACACATCAAGGTTAGCTAAGCAGGATAATAGTCTCGTTAAGGGCTATGAATAGTTAGACAATATTACCTTATTGCATGATTATTGCCGCTACGAGTGTCGAATGCACGTTGAGTGCGGATCATAAATTTAAGAATCCCATGAAGATGCACTTAGTGTTAGGACAAACTTTAAGACAGTAGAACTTTTGACAAGGCATGCTAAGAACGTCGAATTCCCATTGAGCATCCAAAAAGGGAATTAGAAATGCTATTATTTGTGATAGACATTGAGCATCCAAAAAGGGAATTAGAAATGCTATTATTTGTGATAGACATGCTAAGAGTGTGTGCATCTGCGTTAAGTGCCACTCAGTAAGCACTGTGTGTGAGAGAAAAAACCTCAATGTTGATAATATTATGAGACCATTAGTCCTTCTCTACTAAATTAATATTACCTTATCCTAATTAATCCTTAGGTTAATTACCTTCTAAAACTCCAAATTTTTATTAACTTTTTAGAAAGATATTTAATTGGAGAAAATGAAAAAGAATTAAAGTGGAAATCCTAAAAACTAATGTTCACAAAACTTAATAATATATGTTATCTGTCAAGCAATAGATAATAAGAATGATGATGGAAGTTGATCAATGAGACATTTATGGACTATTTGTGAAGGTAGAAGAAATAATATCTTGTGAATATGTTGTACTCTATATTGTGTTTATCTTTAGAGTTGTTGATGGTGAGATATATACTTGTACGAGTCTAGTTGGAACAATGTCACAAGTAAGTACGTAAGTTGAGATATTATGCGTGGTACTCTCAACCTAGTACTGGATAGGTACGTAAATTGTTTCTTTTGGTTGATGCATGTTGTGTATTTGCTATGTTTCTATGTGTACTATATGCAATTAAGTGAAATAGTGTGATCTTGATTGTGACATTGTTATGATTGTTTGAATTATTAGTATAAAACTTAAATGTTTTGTGTTACTTGTTGCATATGGTTGATTTGCAAAGTAATGATTGTTAGTCGGAACAATCATGTTATTACTGATACGCTTCGTGCCTTGGCTTAGGCTGTGTAGAAGAACCAGAATAGGAATGATGGAGTTATTGAGTTCCAAGGGTTGGATATGATGGGAAAAAAGGAATAAGACACATGCAATGATGCCATAATGTAGTAGATATAAATTTCCTTAACTTGCAAAAATCTCTAAGGAGTAACCACAAATAAGAATGATAGCAATAATGAGAAGAATCATGCAAGAGACATAAATATTTTTATCGTGGAAAATCCCCCTCAACGTGAGAGGTAAAAATCACGAGTCGTCCAGATCAAAGAAATCAATCCACTATAATCAAATAAGGATACAAGAGTGTTCAAGTCAAGAACAATGTTTATTCATACAACCAACCAGCACAAGTAAGCAAGCAAAACTTGCAGATGAAAAACAAGATGAAGGAAGAAGAAAGTAAAAAACCCACAAAATTGAGCTATTGTGCGAACATGATTTCTCACACCATAGACCTCCAAATCAAGATCCGAACGGTCAATATGTAGAACTATGTGTGTTGAACATGCTGTCAAATATCTAGCCGGATCCAACGGTTAACAAAGTATATATCACAATTTTTAACGTGATTATTCTGTGTTGAGATGAAAACAGAACACCTTCTTTTTCTCTTTCTCTCCCTCTCTTTTTTCTCTCTTTTGCCTTGTGAAAATCCACTCTTTCTCAATCTTCTAATCTGACCCCTTCTCTTCTTATAAAGAGAGACCTTACGAGCTTGAAAGTATTGAGCTTTTGTCCACTTGGGAGTCCAGAAATAAACCCAATAGGATAGGTTCTAATGAAACAATTTCCAATGTTTAAACGAGTATACAACTCCAAAGGTGCAAAAAATTGGAGATGAGAAATTGAAAAAGATCTTTTGAGCCATAACATGGACAAAAGCTTAGAAGGTGACCTTTAACACCTTTATGCTAGCTAAAGAGGTCAAGTATTGGTGGGAGGAACTTGATCAATGCTTAGAAGTTGAGGGTACAATGATCACTTAAGAGAACTTCAAAAAAATATTCTTGAAAAAGTACTTTCTAAAACCATCCATAATCATAAGGAGATGAAGTTCCAAAATCTCAAGTAGAGTAACATGATCATGGCAGTTTATGAAACCAAGTTTGAAGAGTTGTCAAGGTACTTTTCTTATTATCATAATGAAGCTAGAAAACACTCCAAGTGCGTGAAGTTCATGAATGGTCTATGACCAAAGATAAAACAAGCCATCAACTATTAAGAAATTCGCTTATTTTTTATATTGAAAAATAGATCCAATATCTTTGATGAAGACAACAAAATGAGTGTCATTCATTACAAGAGTGTGGCTCTTATGAAAGACAAGAAGTTTGACTATCAAAATCATAAGAAGCCATATTATACTTATCTGAACATTCTAGTAATCACAACAACTATAAGAGCCTGCATGAGACCCTTCTATTGGTAACGAGAATGGAGGAAAAGTTCCTTCAACTCCTCAAGGGTGCATGAAGTGTGGTCAACGTGGACACATAGCTTACGAGTGCAAAGACAAGGATGTGACTTGCTTTAACTGTGGGAAGCAAGGACACATCGGGAAGAACTATCCTAGTTTGAAAAGGAAACCAAGTCACAGAAGTTGTTTGCAAGCCAACTGACCAAGGACCATGGGAAGGGTCCTTTCTCTCAATGGTGTTGTATTGAAACCTCGGAGTTCAATAATTTGATCCAAGGTACATGTCTCATAAAGAGAACTACTTAATTGTGATGTTTGATTCTAACGCAACTTATACTTTCATATCACATGCTTATGTTAGATACTTAAGATTGTTTGTGTCGATCTCCTTTGCATTTTGACTTGATTGTTGATACTCCCGCAAATGATTCCATAGTAACTTTTCTTGTTTGTTTGAAGTATCTTGTGTATATTCTTGAGAAAGAGTTTATCATTGACTTGATTTGTTTACCTCTTAATCAATTAGATGTTATTCTTGGTATGGATTGATTATCTTTCAATCATGTTCTCCTAAATTGTTTTGATAAGTCTATTGAGTTTACTAAGCCTATTTTAGGTAAAGATTTGGGATTAATCGCTACTAACCAAATGAAGATATTCTTGAAAAAAAATGCCTAAGTGGACATGATGTTAACTTTCCTAGAGGTAGAGAGCAATATTATTGATGAGAATCTGCCTACTATTATAAGAGATTTTTCTTATTACGAGGTAAATTGAAACGAAGCAGTGAAGATTTTTGTCTTTGTTACTATAACTGTATCATCAAATTAAATTATAGTTATTAATTCAAACTTCAGTTAATATTTTGCTAGAAGGTTAGATGAATAAGTTTAACATTACCTCTTTTATTTGTTCTTAGTTAAAAACATTATATATATATATATATATATATATATATATATATATATATATATATATATATATATATATATATATATATATATATATATATATATATATATATATATATATATATATTGGTATAACATGTTAGTTTATATAGATTCAATAAAGGTTGTTCATTAACTCATGTTCTTTAGCTTTTCCAATTGCAATTTATGGTGCACATATGTGAAGCTCATTAGCAAATGCAGAAGTGGTTTTGGAACATCAGTAAAAACTAAGACTCCTTCATTTGATCCTTTCATACCATGTTTAAATGATTTTGTTGTAACTATGCAGCACGCAAATTTTCTGGGCACGTACTTAATTAAATTATTTATTTCAAATTCTGATACAGCAAAAGAATGTTTATCTTTTGATTTCAATGAAATATATCTTCATTTATTTAAGAAAATGTTCTCAAAGTTTTCAAATATCCAATAATAGACAATTATTTAAATAATCTAATAAATTGAAATTTTGTTGAATTATTATCTATGTAATACTCTTACTTTTTATATTTTAAAAAAATTTAAATAACTAATTATAATTATCTCAATATAAAAATCTAATTTGATAAACAAATATATTTTAAGCATACATTGAAAATAAACGAGAGTAACACCATGCGAATAAACAGATATCTTATGAAACATATTATAACATAATCTTCACCGTAGCGTTTTGGGGGTAAAAAAAAAAGGGAAAGACAGGTAGGTAGGTGGCTTGGCACTAATCACTTTTTGAGCTATCTCAGAAAAGAACTACTCATTTAGAACATTGGTTCCACGTCAGTGTCAACTACCAGCTGCTCTTCTCTGCTATGCTATTCTAAACACTGTGTCTGGATTACTTTGTAAGTTTTCTGCCTCAAACATAAGACATTTTACATTTGGAGTGTCGCTGTACGTGAAGGGCACTTACGTAACTGCGTTTCGATGGAGCCGGGCACCACCTCGGGCAACACACACAACAGAAGCACTTATTCCACTCGGTTTGAGCCAACGTCACAAAACAATACCAAACCGCAACCGTAAGCGATAATACCAAGAAAGACAGAGAAACAGTTTCTCAGAGGACGTTTCTGTTTTTTTCCCTCTCGCACAACAAAAGGTCCTTCACGCAAAGCAATGCCTGCCATTTCTTCAACTTCATGTTCCTTTTTCCCCTGATTTTGACGTTCTTGTGTAGCGTATGCGGTTTTTCTCTCTCTTTGTTTTGCTTTGTTGGTTTAAAGCATAAGTGTTCCGTAATTCCGTTCCGTTACGCATTGTGAGCATGAAGCCTTGAATATTCTGACAGGTTTCTTAACCGAGAACCGAGCCACTGTTTTTCTTTTCTTAATGAAAAAAAAAAAATAGTGTGATTAATCTGAACCGTTTTTGGTGAAATGGATGAAAATTGCGGTTCAGTTCAATATTTCGAACTGGATGGTGGTGATTTTTAGAAGGTAATAAGCGTTGTTGACACTTGTTCGGTTGCAGTTTTTCTTTTCTCAGCTGCTTGAATTGGATTTGTCATGTGTTGCAGTGCCAAGATCTTGAAGGACGATGCTGTCTTTGGGAAGCGAGAACACCATGCAGGGGGAGATTTCAAAGGCTTGAGATGCCAATGTTATTTGCATAATCAAGGGTAAAAAAAAGACTAAACTCATTTCATAAGTGTTGTTTGTGCTATTCTTTTATCAAAATTGAAGTTTCACTTTGTTAATCTGTGTAATCAAGATTTGTATTAAAAGATTGCGCAGATTAACGTCAATTCTAACCGGAGAACGAAACAAAGGGATGATAAGGAATTGTATACAGGTTTTGTCCTAACAAAAATGTTACAATGGTTTTTACTTTAAACCCTTCCTTTATGTTGAGTAATGTGCACCAAAAAAATGAACCATGACGAGTGTTTTCTTCTTTTTTTATGTTTGGAACTGTGATGTGAGCTAATATAGATGGAAATTTTAGGTTGATTTGGAGAGAGGATGGCATCTTCGTGGGAATATTTTGGGGAGCTTGCAAATGTGGCTCAGCTAACGGGCATAGATGCGGTGAGGTTAATTGGGATGATTGTGAAAGCTGCAAGTACAGCACGGATGCACAAGAAGAATTGTAGACAGTTTGCTCAGCATCTGAAGCTGATTGGGAACTTGCTGGATCAGCTCAAGATCTCGGAGCTTAAGAGGTACCCCGAAACCCGGGAGCCTCTGGAGCAGCTAGAAGATGCCCTTAGAAGGTCTTATATTTTGGTCAATAGTTGTCAGGACCGCAGCTATCTTTATTTGCTGGCCATGGGCTGGAACATTGTTTATCAATTCAGGAAGGCTCAGAATGAAATTGACAGATACTTGCGCCTTGTTCCTCTCATTTCGCTAGTCGACAATGCTCGAGTCAGGGTATCTTCTTTTCCTTTGCTGTGCTTAATTGCCTTATCTATCAACTAACCTTAGTTGTGAATGGTGTTTTGAGTCTTGCTTGTATTACTTAATACTCATTGGAGTTGTTCTTTGAACATCTTTGTTGCTGTTGATCAATCATGCTAGGGTTATGTCTACTTCATATGTGTGTTGTTTACATAAGTCATCTTTGCTTGCTAGTTTTCCATTAATTGAATATTATTAGGGGAGATTTAAGTATTGCCTAGGGACATAATTCAGGCAGGATTTATAACATGTGTTGAAGGTTATTGCCAACTTCTTTAGAAGTCCATTGAGCAATGTTAGTTTGAGTATATCGGACATTTTCCAGATAGTTTGTTCTTTGATTGGTTACAGCAGTCTGGAATATTGATGTACTGCATAGCAAGTGTAAAATCATGGCTTGTAAAATTTAGGGTCCTATGCCGGTGAGTTGCATGTGCTGAATTTGTACATCAAGCCAACCACATTATGTGGTTTATTTGATACTAGATACAACTCAGAAAAATGGGCAGTGTGCTTGAATATATGAAATATGCATTTGTAAGGAACGATTTAGAGTACTTGTCTCAGTGGGATTTGAGCAACCACTTCTTTTGAAACTTAATTTATTGAGATTCATACGTAGAGATGGAGGATTATGTCTGTTCCCTCCATGTATATTCACAATTATATACCATGATGCTTTGAGTTTCATTACATGCTATAAGGATAAGGTGGCATTTGATGTAATGGAGAACTCCAACTCCATGTCATTAGTCAAGATCAGGGTTATTTTAAAATGCTTAAAATAGGCCTTCTCATCCCTTTCCTTTCAGTCCATTCTCTTGCATCCAATCATAGCCTTAGTTATCTTTTTTAGGGGCATCTATATATAAAACTCAGTATCTCAAGTTCTAACTTGTAATCCTTTAAACATTAGTGAAACCCCAGTTCCTTATCCTCATGTTTGTGAGTACGTATGATGGTGTTGCACACAAGTTGCAGCATTTTGCTTTTGGAATAATCAGAATTTGCAAATTTCTGAACCTTCCCAAAGACTGATCTTCTTTTTATAGCAACTTTCATGGAGACATTTGTGTTCATAAATTTGGTCTTAATACTGTTAATAATCTCTTGCTTATTTGGAATATTCAGGAGAGACTTGAAGTTATTGAAAAGGATCAATGTGAGTACACATTAGATGATGAGGAGCAAAAGGTGCAGACTGTTATTTTGAAACCTGAGCCTGACAACAGTGATGCTGTGATGCTGAAGAAAACTCTTTCTTGTTCTTACCCCAACTTTTCCTTCACTGAAGCACTTAGAAAAGAAAATGAAAAGCTTCAAGTAGAGCTACAACAATCACAAGCAAATATGGATATACATCAGTATGAATTCATTCAACATTTATTAGATGTCACAGAAGTTGCAGCTCATTATCATTCTGAAAGAAGTCATAAGACAGTAGAGTACAGTGACTACAGTTATTCTGATGCCAATGGTGACAAAGCTCATTCTTCCGATGAAAAAATCCACAAAAAGAATGATACTCTTTCAGCATCAAGGTAATTTTATCACTCTTATCCAGATTTCATGTGTTTTGGGTAAACTCAGGAAAATTACTTGACTAACATTATAGTAGTTAAATGAATTTTGAACATTACACATCTGATCTCTAGGAAGACTCAGGAAATCTTTTTACTGTTTTTACCTATATTATTACTAACTTATATTGAATTAAGTCTGATGCTTCATTTGCCTGGGCTCAATCAGATCATCAGTTTCAGATAAGGATTTACAATCAACTGGAGGTTCATATCATCGGGAAGATTGGCATACTGATTTACTTGCTTGTTGTTCTGAACCTTATCTTTGTATGTTCTCTCCTGCTGTTAATTTGATTTTCTTTAGTTTGGTAGGCTATAATAGTCTAGTTACTCTCTTCACCTGGAGCCAGAGGGTCATTACAATTTACAAGTATATTGTGGTTCACTGTATCTGTAGCCTTATTAACCAAAATGGAATCCTTTACTTTTCAGTTGAGTTAGCAGTACTTTTCACAGCCCTTTATCATGAATGGTGCAGCAAAATCCCTAATTCACAACATATCTGTTAATTTGTACCAGTGGGAAGATTGGTAGTTGATTATTTCTGTATATTCTCGCCTATTAGCGTGTGGTTATTCTTTTTCTTCATACATAATCTTATACATGCCTCTGCTGGGGTACATGAGAATTTGAAGTTTAGGAAATAAGATAGGGTGGCTTGCATGATGTGCATGAAATATTTGTGTTGGTGGACACCTGCTTTACTGTGAAGATTGAGCGAGGCTAGTAGTAGGGGTAATTGTTTGATCTGCATTTCTTTTCGCATTTTCCTTGTGTTAAGTTGTAGTAATTGTATAGGTGTAGTTTTAATGACCATAATAACCCCCTTTTTCTTCAAAGAAGTTATTGAGGAAGAAGAGAAATCCTGATAGGATCCAATTGCAAGGTATGAGAACGCGTTGGATTCTCCGATTACAATAGCTAGTTTTTATGGTATGGTTTCATGAGGTTCTTGTCAAATACAATAAAGGAGGATCAGAAGTTCACTTAGCAGCACTTAAAACAAGAGAATAAGGGGAAAAAATCTCAACTGGGCTCTCCAATCCTGCTGTACTTTTCATCTTAAGTAATAAGTGGATAATTTAATTCGCAGGTATAAAGACATGCTTCTATCCTTGTGGGACATTGTCAAAGATTGCTACTGTTGCAACTAACAGGCCAATATGTAAGTTAGCTATAATGTATTGTTTACATCAAAATGATGAACCTATATCTGAATTCTGATCACTTTGTTTTTGCTAACAAGGCTAGAATTTGATTAGATCAAGTTGATAATAAGATCATAAAATTATGCACATTCAATTTAGATTTTTCATCTCTGAAAGAAGTATTTTTCGTTGCCATGACTTTGCCCAAACCTTTAGTGTTAAAATAAAAAATCTTTTCATCAAATTAACTGAAGCAAGCCTTAAAGTTAAGACTAAAGTGGAGTGATATATCTTGGATTTTAATAATATCTGCATCGCTGGCCTAATTGATTTTTGTCATACACATTTTGGGTTGCAAATATTATCTGCTCTTATATTATTCTTACTATCTATTTGGTTCATTTGCCACACTAAAAATTGAGGCCTTGCTGCTATATTTTCAATTTTGTGGGTTTTCAGCTTCTGCAGAAGCGTGTAATGAATTGATGGCATATTCATTAATTTTATCTTGCTGTTGCTATACTTGCTGCATAAGGAGGAAGCTTCGGAAGATGTTGAACATCACGGTAACGCTTCCTTCCTTTTGTGTAATACAACCGTAGGCACTCTCTTTTTTGTGCCTTGTATTTATAAACATTCAGATAAAACCTTTTTAGGCATCGTTTTTCCATTGTATGATGAAATATTTATTCATACTATTCTGTATTATTACTTTTTGTTTCTTCTTTTCTTGTGTAAATTTATACCAACCCTGGTTTGTTTTTAGTGGATCCTGATTGTCCAATTCCTAAAAATATAAATATTTTCATTAAGGTTTTGAGTATCCTTTGGAATTTAGTGTTGTTATATGGAGACTTGTTTTTTTATTTTCTGGTATATCTTTTTTATTAGCCATTGACATTCTATGCCAGGGGGGCTTAATTGATGATTTTCTTTCTCATTTGATGTGTTGCTGCTGTGCCCTTGTGCAAGAATGGAGAGAAGTGGAGATCCGTGGGGCTTGTGGTATGACTTCATCATTCAGCTTTCTCAACATTTAAGGCATTACTGGACTTGGCTTTTCTTAATGCCTGTTTGGATAAAGTCCATAAGCACTTAATCAGGAAAAAATAAAATAAAAAAATAAAATGAGTTTTTTAATAGGTTAAAATTAACTTATGTATAACATAAAAAAAAAATTAATCTTGGAGAACTTTTATAAATTAACTTATGCGTAAGTTAACTGTAACTTATAAAAAATTTATATAAAAAAAAATTATTTAATTTTTTTTCTTATAAGTGCATATAGAATTTTACTCAAAACAGACCTTTATTTGGAGTTCTAAGTTTCTATTTTACTATGGCATTTTCTGCTGGCTTTTTATGGCACTAATTTGATGCGGATTGATTGGTGCTCAAACTACATGTAAAATGTGTTTTTGTTAAACCATTTTGCAGGGTCAGAGAAGACCAGCACAAGACCTCCACCCTCACAGTACATGGAATCTTAAATAACAAAATGAGATTGACATTTGGTTGTTTAGAGCTTGAATACCATTACATATAAATTAGAGGCAATTGGCTATTAGAACTGTGACAGGGCCTATGTATTTTGATACTCACACCACTGGCATCAGGTACCCGAATGTAAAAAGTACTTTTCTTTTTTATGTATCCGAAAGAAATAGTAGCCTATAGATTTAGCTGATGGTGCATCATAATCTTTTTTCTTGGTTTAATATAGTTTGAGTTAATTTTTGGCATTTTATCATGATCATTTTGTGATATTTTTCACTTTCACTAGTTAGTTAACGGATCCCACTCCTCCCACGCACTTAATATATTCATATATGCACATAATATTTATGGTTTCATATATTTAATAACAAAATAATATTTATTTTTGATTAAGCAATTAGATATTGAAAATTTCCCAAATAAATATATTGAAAAATGTATTAACAGTTTAATTAATTAAAAATATTGAATCAAATATTACTATTCATACACTAATGCAATATCCTATTATATATATATATATATATATATATATATATATATATAATCAGAATCTCACTATCGATCTGTAGTTGGCCAGCAGCATAGGCTAGGCACCATAGAACATGCCAGAGTGCATGCCATAGCGATGATGACCACCATAGTAGTTGATAGGCATAGTAGTTGATAGGCATAGTAGTGTTAGCGACCTTTTTCCAAAAAGAATTTCCAAGTCTTCCTACTCGTTGACCAATTCCTGTTGCTTCAGCTCCCGTTCCTTCCCGAGCATCTACACCCGCTCTGGTTCTTCCTGTTGTTTGCTTCCTGCTTGTATCATTCAACCTGTGTAAACCACTGTTTAAAGTAAAGAAAGGGGTACCACTTTCATAAGCCACTGTCAACCACTGTAATAAGAGCTAAAGGACTATGAACCTTAAGATTGCACGAACAAGGGAACAATGGATCGAGTAAATAGGAATCGGGGAGGAATCGAACCTCCCGGCCGGCTAGCCCGCGTTCCAACCGATCCGCCTCATTTATGAAAGCACTCCAGTCGCTTCCTCGAAGTGGCTTGTCAACCAAGCTTTCCCTCCCCCAAAATAATGCTCCTCACCAACCTTAACTGTCTTGGATTGGCACGGTTAGAAATTTATAATTTCTTTTATTTATTTTAAATATAATTATATAGTTATTTATTTAAAGTGATTATAATATTAAGTGATTTAATTAAGTAATAAAAAGACTTCCTAACAAGATTTGATATGGGCTTAATGAGTGGATATCAGACATTTGATATGGGCTTAATGAGTGGATATCAGATACTTGATATGGGCTTAACGAGTGGATACTAGGTTGACCCGTTAGGGGATAATGAGAACCCTGTATGTAGGCTAACATATCAGGAAAGGTTACGGTTCCTAATATACCAAACCAAATAACATTTTCTATTCTTCCCATTAGAAAAGAGAAGCTAAGGTTACATGAGGAAGAGGATTAAGACGGTTTGGTTGAGGAAGACTACAAACCAATGGTTCTCAATCACATAGAAGACATTGAAGATTCTGTATTAGTCTTCGTCAAATGGATCCCGGTATTTAGTTGTTTATACTTCCTTGTTTACAGTTTTGATGATCTAATATAACGTAAAAGATTATAAGAAACCTAAGGATAAATAAATATTTAGATAAAGATTTCCAATAAGTGGTATTAGAGTCACCGTTAACGTTAGATCATTGGACTAAATAATAGGTTGTATAAATATTGACTATAAAATTAATTAGATTCTAAAATAATTTATTAACATAGTACCTAATTATAAGAATTTGAACCATAATATAAATACGATTGCAAATTGTAATTTTTTATCCAGAATTGGTACAAAATTCAGTTTTACTGGATTTTCAGTTGTAATATAGTATATCTGAATTGCAATTTTAATTACAATTTTTCCCACATTTTGAATGAATCCAGCAATTAAATTGCAATTTTGTAATGCAATTTTTCCCCACATTTTGGTTGAATATAAATATATATTTTCCACCGCGTCTGCCTCTCGGAGAATGGAGACGATTTGATTCCAGTACGTGTACGTGTGATTCCCGGATTGGAGATTCCGGATGGCGTCGTTTACGTGGCGTTCAGTTTTAGATCGTGGTTTCAGTTACATTCAATTTGCTTCTGCGGATTGCAGTGAAAGCGGTTACGGTGGATTTTAATTTGGAATTTCTGGAATTTTCGTTTGGTTTCATTTTCGGTCCATGCCATGCATTTAATTGGGATTCAATTTTCGATTTTAATTGAATTTAATTTCTCAATTGGGTTTCGCTTCTGCCAATGATTTCGCATGCAATTTGGTTTCAATTTTGGATTCAGCCTGAGTTGGGAAATTCTGGAGATTTCGGAGTTTACACTCCTTTAATTCGAAACTGGTGTAGCCAAGGATTTTGGCATATGCTCCTTTAATGTTTCGGGTTTCAATTTGAAATTTCCGGATGTTTTTAATTTGGAAAATTTGGAAGACGTAATTTGCAAAACTGGTGTGGATGTGATTTAGTAATTTTCGGTTTTTCATTTTCTATTTTCGATTTCAATTTGGAAAACTGAAGTTTCATCATGGAAGCTGTTCTTGTTTGAAAAACAGATGATCTACACTTCTTCGTCCAGCCTTTTTATACCTTAGACCTAACCACCTCTGTCCCATCATACAGATGACGTCGTGGCTCATCATTAGTATTACATATACAAGGCACAATTAATGCTGATTGACCTTCGTGTTGTCTAATCAATGAGGCCGATATGTATGTTAATCCGCCCAGGCCGACGTGTATGTTCGGCCGTCAAGGCCGACTCGTAGCGTCTTAGTGGACGGCCGTCTTTGGGCCGACCGTAACATAGTCCCTTGTAAGCTTTAGTCGAGACTCAAGCTTACAATTTCGGCCCGGCCAATGACTGGCGTCTTTCCGTGATTGTTTGGGCTAGATTTGACCCCTTGTATCTGTTCCTAGAGGTGACGTTTGGTTTCTTTCCATTAGCTTCTCTTGGGAATTCGAGACGCCTCCTCATTTATTGTGACAATCATCAACATGCGTATTCCCAAGGAACGGCGCAGCCTTTCGATTTCAGCCCTTTGGGGGTTTAATATCTTTTCTGTCGCGACGTTTATTCGTTGTCTTTTCATTCTCTCGTTTTCTCGCTCTCTACCTTTTTCACTTGCTTCGCACTTTGTTCTCCAACGCCCTCTCCACACCGGTCTTTGCTATGGCTCCTAAAGGTTCGTTTCTTCTTGAGCCGTCTTTAGCGTACTATTTATTTATTATCATTATTTGAATCTTTGATTTCCTGTTTGGATCCTTCAGCCAGGGTCTTCCACTAACCCTTGCTTTTTCGTCAACAGGGGACCTCTTCGAGGATGTACCTGGCCCCTCCACTCAAGGAGACCAGTCTCCTGATGAGGCGACTCCTGGCGGAAGGTTCGAAGCCCCTAGGGGCGAACCTTCAGGCTCAAGTTCCAGCTCCTTCGACTCTTACCCTTTCGAGATCTGGTACCGTGATGATTCTCGCGACTCCCTTAGTGACGATCCTTACTCTTGGGTGGACATCGAAGTGAAGAAGGTATCAACGTTGCTAAATCGCTCCAGTTCCCTACTTGGTATGGCGAAGGCTATATGCCAAAAAGGGCCTTGGTCAGTTCGTGTTTCCCCTTGTCGAGCTGGGGAATCAGTGAGTACTACCACGCCGGCCGACCACAAGCCTTGCTTCTATCTATACGACACTCTCCACTCCAAACTCGGCGTCAAGCTTCCCTTCAGCCACTTCGAGCGGGCCGTGCTCCAAGCTCTGAATGTAGCCCCAACTCAATTACATCCAAACAGTTGGGCGTATGTTAGGGCCTTTGAGCTTCTCTACGAGGATCTTAAAAAGGCTCCGACGTTGGGTGTCTTTTTCTAGTTCTACACCGTGAAGAAGGCCGAGAAGGTTGGTTGGACCTCCCTCTGCAGCCGGCCCAAACGCAAATTATTCCAGCCTTTCTTGGCCAGCTATAAAAAATTTAAAGCTCGGTTCTTCAAGGTGACTCCTGGCGACACCGGTCCCAACTTGTTGGTGGATCGCTTAGGTCGGCCTTTCTTTCCTCTATCTTGGACCCATCAGCCTGCTGCATCCATCTTAGTTAAGCTGGAGGATCTTGAGAATTGGGAAAAGGAATTTGCTAAGGAATTGGGCGAGCTCCCTTTATTGCCTAGTGCCAGAATAATTAAAGGTGTTGGTGAGTGACCGTCTTGCTTTACCGTGTGTTCGTACTTGTGATTTCTGACTAATTTTATTGTTTGTTCCATTGATAGATTATTCCTCTCGGTCTCTTCGTGAGTTGAAGAAGAGGAAGGCGGCTCTGATGGCCGAGGCTGAACAACAAGAAGCCGTCAAACAACAAACAAATGATAATCCTGTCGAATCTTCAACGGCCCCCGAACCTGTCGATCCTTCGGTTGCCGTTGCCTCTGCGGAACCCATAGCGGCTGCCGAACCCATCCCTCTTGAGGCATCCATCGATGAAGCTTCAGACTCAACCTCTTTGGTGGTCTTGAACAACACCGCTCCCTCGCACTCCGGCTGAAATGTTTGAAGGCTGCTCTTCATCGCGGTCTGAAGGGCGCCCTTTCAAGCGTTCGCATGTGGAAGAGCCCATTTCTGAAGATGCCGAAGTGAGGGCCGGATCTCAACCTGCTGACAACTTTCACTAGGATACCTTGATAGCAGGAAATCCGGCCTCCTCAACTGTCATGGGTCCTCCGATTTTTCTAGGGCAGGCCGTGGATAAGGGTTTAGCCTCAGCTGGAGGTAACAAAGTGCAGCAACTCGGCGTGGCCGGCACTTGCAAGACATTGCAACAATATGCTGCTTATTCCCTTATCCTAGCCCGGGCGGCCGAGAAGGAGTTTGGGAGATTGGAATCTCAGAAACAGATCTTCGAAGAGCGTGCTCAGAAACTCCAGGCTGATTTCCTCCATCTATCTAAGGTTTGCACTGAGAAAGAGTCGAAAATAAATTCTTATAGGTCGGCCAATGCTGCTCTCGAGGAGGACCTCCAGAAGACCGTGGCCAAGAATTTCGACTTGGACATGGCTGTTGATCATGCCACTGCCGAGGTCGGGCTTTTAAAACAGAAGAACGAGGATTTGGAGATCTCCAACTCGGACCTGCTCACTAAATTGGCCCTAGCCGAATCTTCGCTTAGGCAAGCTCTGGATGATGTGAAGGCTCGTGATGAAACCATTCGGTCTAGGGACCATACTATCCAGGCGCAGGATCAAGTGATAAAGGTTCACGAGAGGACCGCCATTGAGATGGGTGGCGACATCGTCGAGCAGTTTGAGGCGGGGTTTGCGAAGGCTTTGGAACAAGTCCGTTTCCTTCACCCAACTGCCGATTTATCGGAGGCGGATCCTTTTAAGGAGTTTGTGGACGGCCAGCTTGTCTTGGTTCCAACTCCTCCTAGTTCCCCTAACCCTAAATGATTTTATAGCTTTATTTGGCGCAATTTTCTTTGTAATCGAAACTCTTTGTATTTGGTTTTTATGTTACTACTTTAACACTTAATTGACGATTTTTATTTCTACCTCGTGGCGCTTATGTTGCAATTGCGTTTATTATTTCTGTTTTATCTCGCTTAGTTTTTTGACCCACCTTTTGTATGGGTTTTGCAGTCTTAGTTACGTTGCACTTACTGCTTTTCTTTCGTTAAATTTGCTCTTGGTGTGACCGTCTTAGGTCTCATCCTTGTATTTTGGGTGTAACGCCGCCCCTCAGATCGGTCTTTTGGACCGTCTGACTTACGTTTCGTAGTTTCACAACAGAGGGACCCCGGGCCGGTCTCCTAGGCCGCTCGTTTTGGGTCTTGTAGCTTTCAAACCGAAGGGATCCCGGGTCGGTCTCCTGGGCCGCTCGTTTTGGGTCTTGTAGCTTTCAATCCGAAGGGACCCCGGGTCGGTCTCCTGGGCCGCCCGTTTTGGGTCTTGTAGCTTTCAATCCGAAGGGACCCCGGGTCGGTCTCTTGGGCCGCCCGTTTTGGGTCTTGTAGCTTTCAATCCGAAGGGACCCCGGGTCGGTCTCCTGGGTCGCCCGTTTTGGGTCTTGTAGCTTTCATAGTCTTAGGTTTTTCACCGGTGTTATGGAAGTCCGTTTTTGCATATATAGATATAAACGTCAACTATACAAGCAAAATTCATGTATATGTGTATCACGTTTTTACTTACCCTGGCCTTCAGCTTAAATACCTTCTCAAGTTGTTCGCGTTCCATGTGCGTGGTATCTTTCGGCCTTCTAAGTGTTCTAGCCGATACGCTCCTCCTCCCACCTTCTCTGCAATTCTGAATGGCCCTTCCCACTTAGGTGTCAGCTTATTCTTTTCTACGGCCAACGTTATTTTTCTCAGCACCAAGTCTCCTTCCCGAAATTCTCTGTGTATCATTCTTACATCAGTATTTCCTTGCCCCTTGCCTTATTTGCGTATTCTTTTATGTGGGCTATCTCCCTTGTTTCTTGTAGCAGATCCAAGTTCGATCTCAGTTCCTCCTTGTTGGCGGCTGGGTCGAATAAGGCCGTCCTAGGAGATGGTTCTCCAATTTCTACCGGTATGACCGCCTCTGACCCATAAGTTAGGCGGAATGGTGTTTCTCCTGTGGTGGAGTGAGGTGTGGTGTGGTACGACCATAGGACTTGTGGTAGTTCTTCAGCCTATCTTCCTTTGGCTTCCTCAAGTCTTCTCCTTAGTCCTCTGAGTATAACCCTGTTGGCCGCCTCCGCTTGCCCATTTGCCTGCGGATGTTCGACTGACGTGAAGGATTGTCTAATGTGTAGCTCCTGGCAAAACTTAGCCGTGGCCGCCGATGCAAACTAGGTGCCATTATCTAATACTATCTCTGCTAGCAGGCCGAACCAGCATATGATTTTCTTCCATATGAATCGCTTCACTCTTTCAGCCGTGATTGTTGCCATTGGTTCGGCCTCCACCCACTTGGTGAAATAATCCACCGCCACCATTATGAACTTCAGTTGGCCAGGTGCTAGGGGGAATGGCCCAAGGATGTCGATCCCCCACTTGTGAAATGGCCACGGGGACATCACCGTGTGCATTTGCTCGGTCGGAGCTTGGTGATTGTCGGCGAACCTTTGACAAGTGTCACACCTCTTCACGTAAGCCATGCAGTCTGCTTTGATGGAGGGCCAGTAATAGCCCGTTCTGGCTATCTTCCCTGCCAGTGCTCTTCCCCCTATGTGAGTTCCACATACACCCTCGTGAACCTCCTTAATTACATACTCCGCCTCCTGAGGGTCAACACACCTGAGCAACGGGGAGGAGAAACCTCTTCTGTATAGCTGTTGTCCTATCAGAGCATACTTGGGCGCTTCCTTTCGTACTTTACCAGCTTTAACCAGGTCAACTGGTAGCTTTCCCT
Organism: Mucuna pruriens; assembly: GCA_025330945.1. NCBI lineage: Eukaryota > Viridiplantae > Streptophyta > Magnoliopsida > Fabales > Fabaceae > Mucuna > Mucuna pruriens. The sequence continues at coordinate 803,341 of JAENHJ010000528.1, read as the reverse complement.
CCTTCAGATACTCCACTAAGGGTTCCATCCATGTCCTTCCTTGCTCGTTGCACTGGATTTCTGGCTTTTCGATGGTTGGGGTGGTGATGTTTTCGTGTATAACCGACCGTTGTAATCCTCTTCTTGTGCTGGCCAATTTCGCTAATAAGTCGGCTCTTTCGTTTTGATCTCTAGGTACGTGCAATAGCTTGAAGCTCTCGAAGGAGGCCGCTATCATTCTTGCTCTTTCTTTGTATTTGGCCAGTCTTGGATCTTTAGCCTGATATTCTTCGTTCACCTGCCCTGTTATTAGCTTCGAATCACTTTTCGCTACTAGTCTCTTAGCCTCTATTTCCAAGGCTAATCTCATACCCGCCAAGAGTGCTTCATACTCTGCCTGGTTATTGCTTGCCTTGAAGTCGAAGTGCACGCTCTGCTCTACCAGCACTCCATTTGGTCCTTCTAAGATTACGCTGGCCCCACTTCCTGTCTGGTTGGATGACCCATCTACTGATAAGTACCACTCCCCTTCTGTTTGTTCCTGCTCTATGGTGAGTTCCGTGATGAAGTCAGCCAGCGCCTGAGCTTTTATTGGTCCTCTTTTTTCAAAGGTTATATCAAATTCTGACAACTGTACACTCCAAGCTACCATCGTTCCTGCTAAGTCCGGCTTTCTTAATATTTGCTGAATAGGCAAATCCGTGCGCACTATGATACTGAAGCTCTGGAAGTAAGGACGTAACCTCCTCGAGGCTATTACTAAGGCCAGCGCTCCTTTTTCGATCTTTTGGTACCTTCTTTCCGGTCCTTGCAACGTCTTGCTGATGAAGTATATAGGGCACTACTGCTCTTTTTCTTTCTCTTGGACCAACGCAGAGCTGATGGCGGCTTCAGTAACGGATATGTATAGTTGAAGTGGCCGACCGATATCCGGTCTAATCAATATAAGGGGGTGGCCAACATGGCTTTTAATCTTAAGAAAGCCTCTTCGCACTCTGAGGACCACGCAAAACTTTTCCCTTTCTTGATCGTGTCTAGGACCGGTGTGGCAATATCAGAAATTCTGGATATGAAGTGCGATAATGCGACCACCTTTCCCATCAGCCTCTACACCTCCTTTACACTTTGGGGACTCCTCATGTTTATGATCGCCCTACATTTCTCCGGGTTTGCCTCTATTCCCCTTTTTGTCAGCATGTACCCCAAAAATCTCCCCGCCTGTACCCCGAACGAGCATTTTTTCGGGTTCAATCTAAGCTGATGGCGTCTTAGGATTCTAAATACCCGTCTTAGCGCCTCACAATGACTTCGGCCATTCTCTGACTTGGCAACCATGTCATCTACATATACTTCTATGTCTTGGCCGATGACTTCCTTGAAAACCTTGTCCATCAGTCTCTGATATGTGGCCCCGGCGTTCTTCAGCCCAAACGGCATTACTTTATAACAAAAAGCCCCAGTGTCTGTAATGGAAGCCGTCTTTTCCTCGTCTTCGGGGTGCATTCTTATTTGATTGTACCCCGAGTATGCATCCATAAAACTCAAAAATTCATACCCGGATACATTATCCACCAGTCTATCTATGTTGGGGAGGGGATACGGGTCCTTTAGGCACACCTTATTCAAGTCCGTGTAGTTCGTGCACATTCTCCATCTTCCGTTAGCTTTGCGCACCATGACTACATTGGCCAGCCATTCTGGGTATCTTACTTCTCGTATAAACCCAGCCTTTAGCAGCTTCTCCGTTTCCTCCTTGACGGCCCTTCTTTTCTCTTCTCCTTGCTTTCTTTTCTTCTGTACGACCGGCCGTGCACCTTCTACTATGGACAGCTTGTGGTTCATAAAGTTCGGATTTATTCCTGGCATATCTTGAGGTGACCAAGCGAACACGTCACTGTTTTGTTGTAAGCATTGCACCAATTCATCCTCCTGCTCCTTTGTCATTGTCGTGCCTATTTTCGTCTTCTGGTTGTCCCAAAGACCCACCTGAACTTCCTTTAACTTCTCCACTGGAAGGGGTCTCTCTCTTTCTTCATGGCACCTTGGATCCAACTCCAGACTTAGGGTATTTACTGCCGCTTTCCTCTGTCCGACCTTCAAACTGTCTTGATAACACCTCTTGGCTATGCTTGCATCTGCCCAGATGGCTCCTACTCCTCCCGCTGTTGGGTATTTCATACATAGATGATATGTGGACACCACTGCCTTCAATCGGTTCAAGGCCGACCGTCCCATGATAATATTGTAGGAGACCTCTGCTTCTATCACTGTGTAAATCACCGGGATTCTCCTCGCGTTGCTGCCTTCGCCAAAGGTGGTTTCGATTTCTACGGTTCCTTTTATTGGCACCCTTTCCCCCGAGAAGCCATACAAGCATCCCTCATCTCTTTTAACTCTGAGAGCCCCAACTTCCTGTAAGTCGATCCGTATAAGATGTTGGCTGAGCTGCCCTGATCAACTAGGACTCTTTCTACTTTGAAACCTTCAGCCGCCACTGATATCACCATTGGCTCATCCCCAACTTGACCATCTCTTCGATCCTCCTCTTCGAAGCTGATTATGCGTCCTTTCCTACTTCTTCCCAAGGGCGTAAGATTTGCCCTTGTCAGGACTTGATAAGACTGATAGCTATTCCTGCCCTTCTGGGATTCCCAATCATCTACTTGCTCTTCTCCGCCCGAAATGGTCGATATGGTTCCCCGGTAAGTAGCGGGCCGAGGTGACCTAGACCGGCCTCCCTTCCGCCCGTGGTTTTCTTTACACCATGTCCATCCCTGCTTGATTCTCCCCTTCTGTCCCTCGTTCCTCCTTCTTGTCTTGCTACATACTGTCCAAGTTTTCCTTGTTGAACTAACTCTTCTATTTGCACTCCTAAGGTCCAACACTCCTCTGTCGAATGGCCGACCGCCCTGTGGAAATCACACCATTCCCTCCTATTCTTTCCTAGCTGTTTCCCTCCGGCAGCTTGGGGAAAGCTCAACAACCTTGTATGGCAAATTTCTCTCAAAATATGGGACTTCCTCTCCTTTAGTGGAGCAAATTTTGCCTGGGAGAAACGTGTTTGTGCTTCCTGCCTTATCTCTGCTTCATGCCCACGAGGAGGAGGATCCCTGCCTCCTACGAGGAGGGGTCGTTGTTTGTTTGCTGGCTTCAGACGGCCGTCCCTATTGACTTGTTCGGCCTCCCGTTTCTCGAAGCGGTTTTCCTCCATTTCAATGTGTTTTTCCGCCCTAAGGCGAATTTCTTCCATACTTGTAGGTTTTTCAAGGGCCGGGCGTCATTTGAAAGGACCTACCTCAACCCCTTTTGGAAAGCCTTAACGAAAAACTTTTGGTCGGGATCATCGACCCACCGTGGCGTCATTAAAGCGGGCCATGTAATTCTTAAGACTTTCCCCTCCCGCCCTGCAATGCGATGTCGAACAAATCGCTACCTCCAAGCGCTTGGTTTTGTTAGCCGCAAACTGACAAAACATGTTAGGCTTCGTCATTGAATGCGTGTATCGATCGAGGTGGCGGTTCATGAGCCCTTTGCAATGCCACTCCTCTCAACGTTCCAGGGAACAGTTTGCGGCTCAACTTGTCATCCTCCGCATGTACATTTGGGTCCGAAATGCTCAAGCAAATGTGTGGGGGATCCTGTGTTAAAATCGAAAGGATCCATCAGTATCTCCCTGAAGTGAGGCGGGATTCGAGCCTCGTCTATCTCCTCACCGAAAGGCTGCTTCCAAAGAGGCTGTGCTACATGTTCTCCTCTCCCTTCCGGCTCTTGCTCGCTTCTAGTTCGCATGTCTGCTATTTGTCTCCTGAGCTCCTCTTCCCTTTGTTTCGCCATTTTCATCGCCTCCACGTGTCGTTCCTCCGCCAATCGATGTCTGGTTTTGGCCTCTGCACTCAACCTCGAGTGCTCCTCGCTTCGAGCCTGCAGCTGGGCTACCGTCCTCATTAACCTTTGTAGCATGTCTTCGTCTCCCTCGTTGGTTGAACTGGCCTGGTTCCTTGTTATTGTTATCGGCATGCTGTCGTTGCCCTCCTACCTTGCATTGATGGGATTATTTTTTTGCCTCTACGCGATTAACGTTTTGTTTGAAAAACAGATGATCTACACTTCTTCATCCAAATTTTTTTATACTTTACCTAACTGTTGGCCCCATCATAAATTGGATGGCCGCGGCTAATCATTACAGATATATATACAAGCTCCTGATTAATCTTGATTGACCTTCGTGTTGTCTAATCAATGAGGCCGATATGTATGTTAATCCGCCCAGGCTGACGTGTATGTTCGACCGTCAAGGCCAACTCGTAGCGTCTTAGTGGACGGCCGTCTTTGGGCCAACCGTAACAGAAGCCATGAAATCATTTTGGAAGTTAGGAATTCAATTTCGGTTTCCAACTGCATTCAATTCCGCATTTTCCGTGTGGATGGAGGTTATGCTCCTCCTTTAAATTCAACATGGTCCAGCGGTTACGGTAAATGAGCAGCAGTTGGAACAGTACGTACGTTTCCATTTTCGATTGGAGCATTCGATGGACTGCTCGTTGCGTGGTTGCAATTCTGCTATTGCAATTTTGGGTTAAGGTTTCATGAAGCAGGAGTTTCAATTCCGAGTGATTTCGGAAATTTTGGGGTGCGATTGGCGGTTAGCGTTTCCAGTTTTTCAAATCTGGAGTCCGATGGCAGTTTCCGCAAAATCCACAAAATCCGCAAAATCTTCAAGATTTGGCTTGGCTTTTCCTTCAATTTGGAGCGTGGCAATTTGTGTATTCAATCATGGCAGCTTCTGTATTCAAGGATTCAATTTGGAGCTTGGAGCACGTTCTGCAATTGACACTAATGTATTTCCGCAAAGTGGCGAAGCACAACTGCAAGCATTCCCGCTAATCCCGACAACGTGCATTCAGCGGTTGCGGTAGCTTGGTTACTGTTTTGGAATCCATTCAGAATTCGGTTTCCATAAGGAATGGGCAATGCAACGTGACGTGGAATGATCCATTTAGATTCTGGATTACGTGGAATGAGTAGCAGTTTCGTTTCGCTTCTGCTTGGCACGTTTCCAATTTGGAGCCACTAATTGGATCAGTTTGGAAAAATAAAAATTGGAAGCTTCACGCATTTGTCCAAATTTTTCAATTTGGATTCAGATAGGAGGTTTTTCAAAACTCTTTGGACGATTAATATTTTATTGAGCCCATCATTTTTTTCTTTCATTTTTTGGCTTATTATTATTATTATTTATTATTTAATAATAATAATATATGGTATAAAAGGCACCTATAATGTATTATATAATTTGATGAATTTTGGACCCTTCTCATTTATTTTGGTAGGCTAGTAATTTTTAAAAATTAAATTAATTGTTGACAATTTACATAAATTGTCAACGTAATCTCTGTTGTAAAAATTGATTTAATTTAAATTACATAGACGTATAAAATTATTTATACGAACTGTGATCGGTCCAACGGAAGGCCTTGTTTAGTAAATAATAACATCACTGTGATAATAAATATGTATAATTATAAAGTTTTATTTTTCAATATGAATAATAGTCGGTCTAACGAAAATTTATTATTTGACGAACTAATTGTCAATATTTGATTATTGTGTTGAGAGACCAAACTTGCAGTTAATTATCAATCCAACGATTGAGGGATTAATGGTCTTGTTAGGTATCTTGTTTGGGTATTTAAATTTATCATAAAGATTAATTATGTTTTGTACATTCAATTTTTTTCTTTTCGATTCTTTCTTTCTTGGTGTGTGGTCAACATATATCTTTCAAATTAACGATATCTAATCTTTGAATCGGGACCAATTTCAAGTGCGGAAGGAAGTCGTAAGAATAAGTCTTCATTGTATGGATTCGATCTAGCGCTTTGGGTAGAAACCTATTCTTACTCTTCGGGATAACCTTCAAGAGGTTAAAATTGAGAAATGGAAATCTTTAACCAAATGTGGCTTATGATCATGGCGCTTGATTTTAGAAGCGTTTGGGCTTTATTTTTGAGAGTCAAAGGTAAAGAAAATATAAGAGAAATTACATAATGGACATGTCTAATCTCGCGTAAAGAAAGCTCAAGTCACCTTCGAGTTAGAGTATGGTGAAGACTTGATTGTGCACTTGGTTTTGATCTTTGCTTCTTCTTACACACTTTGGGTAATTCAAAGTGAGGTATAATAATGCAGAAAAGGATAAATGGTCTTTGAGTGAATTTATATCACTATGTGCAAGAGGAAGAGAGGTTGTAAAGAGTTAAGACTAAAAGTACTCATTTTGCTTTGACCTCTCAAAATAAGAAAAGAAAGAACATTAAGGATGTTGCGGAAAGGTCTTCTCAATGAAAGAAAATTAGGTGCCGAAAGAGTTAAGGATGTCTTAGAACTAATACATACAGATATTTGTGGTCCTTTCCCTACAGCTTCATGGAATGGACAACAATACTTTATTACGTTCATAGATGATTACTCTAGATACGGTTACCTATATCTGATGATATATGAGAAGTCCCAATCCCTAGACGTTTTCAAGTCTTTTAAAAGTTGAAATTGTTCCACAATACACCATGCCATGCAAACCTAGCATGAATGGTGTGGTAGAATGACGAGCCACATGCAGGAAACTTGCACGTGTAGTTCTGGTCGGGGACCTCGGTATACTGTACTAATATGTGTATTGTACTAATATGTGTAGGTTCCGTAATTCGAATATATATAAATAAGTATACAAGTGTTAGTTAAATTATATCTTCAATAATCTTTTATAAAATATAAATTTAATTGATTCTTTTATTGAACTATTGAACAATGTGATATTATTTTTATAATATTAAATTTTGTATAATTTAGATTTTTCAAGATATGTTATTTAAGAATGTATATTTATATATATTTTGAATATTATATTATACATTAAAATAAAGTGTCGAAATTAGTTAAATTATATCTTCAATAACTTTTTATAAAATATAAATTTAATTGATTCTTTCGTTGAACTATTGAATTATGTGATATTATCTCTATAATATTAAATTTTGTATAATTTAGAATTTTCAAAATATGTTATTTAAGAATGTATATTTATATATATTTTGAAAATCATATTATATATTAAAATTAAGTGACTTAATAAACAACCAAATAAATTTATAATTATATGAAATGAAACTTTTTATATTTAATATAGTTAATAAAAATATCAAATTCTGTTGGATCAATTAAATTTAAAAGATTGTTAAAAATTTATCCTATCAAACAGAATACTAATTGCTAGCACAATACTACTATCCTAACCAATAAAAAAAAACAATCTAGAAATCCAAGCCAAAATCATGAATTTATAATTAGAATATTTATTCTTATATTATAAATTATTGATAATGAGATTTTTACTCCCTCTACTTTCTCAATTAAATATTTTAATATTCTTTCGTTTCTTTTGAATATTTATTTCATATATTATCTTGCAATTAGAAAAATATATCTTTCAATCATATCAAATTGTTATCTTTTTAGTTTTATATATGTTTAATTTTTTTAAATCACTTATTTCTCTCTATTTATATTTTAAAATTGAGTTTCAATAGTTTTTTTTAAGAAAATATCAATTAAAACATCACATTTAAATTATCATTGTAAATATAAAATTAATTTATATATTAAAAGATATTTACCCTCTATGTATAACTAGGAGAAAGGAGGCACTTTGTGCCTCTTTGTGCTTTTAGAAATTAAAAATAAAATTAAAAAAATAATGAAAGTTAAATAATAATTAGTGGATAAGTAATAGCAATTTATAGAATTATAGCAATAAAATAGAAAAAGAATGTGTAACTAAATCTTTTCTATTCCCTTTATACTACTTTTGAACTTGTTAGTGAGGTGAATCTAGTTTTTAAATCTTTTATTTGAAGTCAAAACTATTATAATGCAAAATCCCTTTGAACCAATGAATCACTGCCAGCGAAACGGCACACACAAAGGTCGGTGAGATGCGGCACATAGTACAGCCTTCCAGCGCTATAAATAGGGACCCAGGCACGCCCTGTTTCACACAACTCGGGTTTCACTTGAGAAACAAAGCGAGAAAAAAAAAAAGGAAGTAGTTAGGGTTAGGGATTTGAGGCATGGCGTCGACGAAGAAGATCACGCTTAAGAGTTCCGACGGCGAGGCGTTCGAGGTCGAGGAGGCGGTGGCGCTGGAGTCGCAGACTATAAAGCACATGATCGAGGACGATTGCGCCGATAGCGGAATCCCGTTGCCCAACGTGACGAGTAAGATTCTGGCCAAGGTCATCGAGTATTGTAAGAAGCACGTCGATGCGAACAATTCCGATGAGAAGCCCACTGACGAGGATCTCAAGGCGTGGGACGCTGATTTCGTTAAGGTCGATCAGGCCACGCTTTTCGATCTCATTCTGGTTCGTTCTTTAAAATATCTTTTTTAATTTGTTTTTGGCTGTTTTTGATGGTTTCGATTTTGGATTGGGGTTGGGGGTTAGGGTTTTTGTGATTTCGGATTTCGGATTTCGTTTGGTGCTGGTGATTTTTTTTATTGGTACTTTCACTTTAAGTCTTGGTTTAGTTTTGCCTTATTATAATTGTAAATGTTCTTTTTACTAGATATTTGGATTTGGATTTTCTTTTAACGTTGTTTGCTTAACACGTTGGTGTTTTGTTGCGAGAGAGAAATACCAGTAAGAGTTTGAATTGCGGTTGTGGAGTTTGGGGTCAAATGTGGCCGCAATGTGATTTTCGGGGTGACTCTGAAAACCTTGATGTTGGCCACGGTGATTGTTTTGAACAGTATTTTAAGACCTTGAATTACTGCTTACTATGATTCATTGATTTCGTTGAGTCTCTTGTTATTTGATATGATAAGGTTTGTGAGTAACACAGCGGGTTGAAATTTATGAAACTCGTACGATTGTACTGTTGTGCTGTGTTTGTGTGATATGGATTGAAAAATTGATTTTGAACTTAGTTTTTGGTATATGCTTGGTCAATAGAACAATTTTTGAAGATAGTAAAGGGTTTTATTTTTCATTTAAGTGTCATTTGGTTTTAATTTTAGTAAATTCAAGGGGTTTATCCATTATTAATTATAGGCATGTTTTATGTTATGTAGTTCATAGAAATTGTATTATGTTAAACTCTGGTTGACTTTCTGTTCCTTGCTAATCATTGTTCATTGGACATATTGTTGTAAACATGATATTGGATATATCTATAATCTATAACAATATATGAAGGGTATTTTTGGTTTGGTCTCTACTTTTTGGGGACACTTTTACCCCTTTCATGTGCTAAGAAATGGAAGCATACTTTTGCCTCTCAATTCTCACAAAATTCCTCATCTCTTACTGTAATTCCTCTCAGCAATTATAATGGATATATCCTTCAATTTTAGTGTCCTATTATCTTATTTTTTATTCCATAATTATTTCACAAACCACTCATTATTATTTGATTTTTATTATCTCTATTTTATTTTAATTTAAAAAAAGGAGGCACAAAGTGCCTATTTTCTCCTAGTTGATATACGAGGAATTCTGGTGAAAGTTTCTCTTAACACTTTGATATTTAGTTGAAATTTATTAGAAAGTTTTTGTTAAATGAAAATAAATCTCATTATAATTTGTGATTTTCAATAAAATTCAACCAATAGTAGAATGTCACTAGCATTTCTCTTATGTAAACATGATATGGTTACGTTAGAATTGCCCATTAGGATTGCTTTGGTCGTGGTTGTCCTTTCCGTTTTGCGTCCTATAGTATGATGGCGTATGCATTCTGTTCTGACTTGTACGTAGAAAGTTGTTGTGCAATATCTGCCTTATTCAATTTTAGATTCACTGTGTTTGTTATGTTAAATGTTAATTATAGGTGTGTTTTGAAATTATTCTTACCAGGGTGCAAACTACTTGAACATCAAGACCCTTTTGGACCTTACTTGCCAGACCGTTGCAGATATGATAAAGGGGAAGACTCCGGAGGAAATTCGCAAGACATTTAACATTAAGAATGACTTCACCCCCGAGGAGGAGGAGGAAGTGCGTCGGGAAAACCAATGGGCGTTTGAATGAGATTTTTAATCTCAATGAAAAAGATGTCTTATGGCTGGTTTAAGCTGCTATAGTTGCTAGTTATGTCTTTACCAAAAGAAAAAAAAAAAATCTAGTTATGTTGTTACTATTTTGTTTATTTTGGCGTATCAGACTTATCTTATTGAACTCGTGGGGCAATCATGAAATTGTAAGTAATAGTTGAATATGGTATGGTGGGAATGCTTTTGAGTCTGGTACGAGGTTTATTGTTAATTCGTATTCAAACATTTCTTCCTCGTAATTGCTCTCGTATATTAATTAAATGGTAGTGTTTTGTTCCTTCATAAAAGAATTTATAATTTAGAGACATTCAGTTCAATTTTTTTAATGATTTTTTTTACAAAATGCTGTAATAATTATATTTAAAATGAAATCTACAACAAAAAGTTCATACATAAAAATAAATTTTGCTGTGCATTGGAGAATTGTAATTTATTTTTCAATTAAGAAAAATATAATGATGACAAATGATTGGACGATTTGGTGGAATTTTCAATTTGTCTACTTGGGTGCCCTCTGCCTCGTCAATGGCTGACTGGACTTTGGCATTGCAACCTTGAGCACTCCTGTCTCCTACTGATTACTCTCATTTCATGTGTGTTTACTTTTCCATGTACCGGCGGATAGTGTATTTCATTTTTTGTTGCTTATTTTGCTTTTCATCACTAAATCATTAAGGGATATCTCACAGGTTCGGCATGCCAACAAATGATATATGTCTGCCCTAGTTAACCTTTAAAATACACACTTGTTATATGTCGAATCTAATGCGCCTCTGAATGTGTGGTGATTACAAATCTTTGGACAACTGTTGGGGCTCTCTCTAAGCTTTCTCTAAAACCATAAATTTAGGTAAACTGGGCAAGACGTACGCGAACGAGCTTGAGAATTGAAAGGCCTTTCGGTGAATTTCAAAATAGACAATGTTTTTATCCCTTCTCGAAATTTGGCACCTTCCAATCCTAACATAATCAATTTACGCACAGGGGTTGCGAAACTCAGTCACGGAAGTTTCCAACATGCATGAGCAATGACAATTCTCGGAGCGACCAAAGCATTCATACACAAATAAAATAAATTGCTAGTTTATAAATTATATCCACTATGCATTAATGATAAAATATAATCCAATAAAAAAAAATTATAGTACCACTAACACCAAAATTTTCTTATCAACTCTAAAAATTATATCTTTCAAAAAAATATACTAGGAGGGTTTAAAAAAATATTTCACTCACCTTATTTTAAATATGATTGTTGCTCTATTTCTTCCCTTGCTCTTTGACCAAATTAACAAAATTTGTTCTATTCTTTCTTATTTAACAAAAGAAATTTGACTACGTAAGCAAAAGGAAACAGTCTCATCTATACAGATCTTGCCCAAAGTATTGGAATATTGAATTTCCATTAAAAGTGTGGCCCCACAGCTTTATTCAAAGGATTCCACTTTGAATTTTGTTGCTGCACCTTGATTAAAGCCAAAATTATTTTGAAGGTGGCTCGCCCATATTACTCCACACTTGAGTTCATTTATTTTTGTTTTGTTTTTTCTTTTTTTTTACAAAAAAATTCTAACAAATTCTAATCCTAACAATTTTCATTTAAACTTCAAAATTATCTAATCTTTTTATCAAATAAATAAAATGTACAGCTAAATAATTATTTTAGAATTTTAAAATGTTAGATGAAAATCTTTCTTATTTATATATAAGTTCTATTTGGATAAATTTTTTTATAAGTACTTATAAAGTTATAATTGAAGAAAATAAAAATAAAAAATGACAAAATTTTTAGCTCATAAAAGAAATTTATTTAATTTTTTTTATCTATTTTTTTATAAATATTTATGAAGCAATGTAGGAAAATTTTTTTATTTGATTGCAAATATCATGTGATAAACTTTTATCTCGCTTAATCATGGAAAGTGATGCTACACAATTATGGTTTATATCACTTGATGTTTTTACAAAGTCAATTTTAGTGTTTTCTTACGAGAATAAGAAGGTATTGGATTTAGCACGACAATTGTGGATTCTAGGGAAAATATGATGGTAGCATAAATAAGTGTACTTCTTTTACAACTTTTTCTTTAGCACTTTTTTTCTTTTTTCCTTTTTATATTCCCAAAATCTTCTCTTGTCTCTCACTTTCACCCTCCTCTCCTCCTTGCAATCCGCACCCCATCCATGACCCTCCTTTCATTCACTTCACCAATCCCCCTCCCATGCTTCCCCCCACCATATGTCCATATGCACCCTCCATCTTTACATCTCTTCCTCCCATTTTTTTTTTCTCACCAAAGTCATTTCGATCTTCCATTTATGTTTTGCCTTTCATATATCTTAAGAAAATTGGTTTCCATAATGTCGTTAGTTTTTAATACATTATGAAAACTAATTTTGTGATATAAATATTTATACTATGAAAATTAGTTTCCATAAGACATTAGAATATAACTATATTATGTAAAAATTATAAAAAATAGCAAGTGCTCGAACTGCTACACTCTAAAATTTATTAAAAAATAATATAGACTTTTAGGAGGTAACAAAGACATAATAATTATGAAACAAAAAATAAACAAATAAAGAATACATTACCATTCTCTTAATATATTATTAATAATAATAATAATAATAATAATAATAATAATAATAATAATAATAATAATTTACTAATTAAGTAATATTTCAGTTTGAAATTTTTATATAAAAAATTAATTCTAATATTCTTTAATTGATTATATATATATATATGTAATATTACATTGGTTCGAGTGTTATTGGATTCGAATCCTATAAACAAGCTCTCAAGTTTGAGCTTTATGGATAAAAAAATGTAATTTAGTGAAGAGATTCTAAAAGTGGTTAGTCAAGTTTTGTGATAGAGAATAATTATTAATAAAGTTGGTAGATATTTCGCACATACGTGATAGACCTAAAATAATTCATATAACTAAGTAACATGTATTCATTCATCTCTTGAACTTTTATTATATTAATATCTAAATTTTAACTAAATATATTTAGAACATCTCCAATGGCAAAACCATTTGAAGGAAAAGATAACACACAAGGAAGGAGGTTGAATTGTGTGTGTTTAATTTTTTAAAGTTTTTTTGCAAAAGCAAAATTAACAAAGGAGTTTAGACATGTCGTCTAAAGAAGTACAGAAATAAAATAGTGTAGAATAAGAGAAAAAAAATGCACAAAGTTTGTATTGGTTCATTCTTTCAACAAAGCTACGTCCAGTCCTTTCAATACGAAGAAATTTCACTAAGTCTACTTGAGGTATTACAATCTTTGCTATCTACCTAGTTATAAGAAACCTAAGTATTTTTTGACATTTAGCTTATTCAGGTTATCACACTAACTCAAGAGAGTTTTTACAAGATAAGTAACTCACATAGTGAGTGTTTACTATACATAGTACAAAATTTCTTTGCTTTGCAAAGAAAGCTTTATAAGATAGTCATCCAAAGTATAAGAGTGTTTATCTTAGTTGATAGTATGCGTTATGGTTTCTCTTGTTGTTCTTTCGAGCTTGATAGATCCCTTTATATATCACGTAAAAGTTTGAACGTTGATTTTTGCATGAGGAGTGGTTGGATTTGCATTAAATGCTACGTTATTGCTTCTTGTAGTACTTCTACATAGGCTCATCTTTTTCTGAAAAAAGAGAAAGGTTGTATTAGGAAAAATCTGTTTTTCTCTTAATTTTATATGTTGTCTACTGTTTGATAAATGAGGAAGCTTTTGTTGGTTCATTCTGAAGAGGGTCATGATATGAATTTCGTTTTATCAGACTTGACTCGCAATATAAAATATGTGTTGTTGTTCTTCGTTAATTTGAAAACTTAACACGTTCTCAAATAGTATATTAGGTAGAAATTTGAATGTTAAATCCAGATAATCAGCTCTTTATACAAATAAAAGAATTCATAATATAAGATAAATAATATATACAATACTTTATGCTTTTACAAGAAATACTTTCTTATTAGAACAGTTCGGACGATCTCTCCTTTTGACGACAAAAATGTCTTTGGATATTGAGTTCACTTATGTACAATGAACTCATCATTGGATGTCACACTCTTCTATGGACGTTAGATGAGTTATTTGGACGTTAAGCTCCATATTGGATGATAAATATGTCCTTTAGATGGTAAGTCTCTTTTTGAATGATGAATACGTCTTTTGGATGATAAGTCTCTTTTGAACGGTGAGTACATCCTTTGGACGGTAAGTCTCTTTTGGATACTAAATACATCATTTAGATGGTAATCCCTTTTTTGGACAATCACCACGTCTGTGAATGCTCAACTCTTCTATGTACCTTTGACTATGTCTTTGACGATGATTCTTGTTATGGACAATGAGTATGTCTTTTGGACAGTGAGTCTCGTTATGAACACTGAAAACATCATTTGGACAATGAGTGTCACTATGGGTGCTAAAAATGTCTTTTGGACGATGAGTCTCGTTATAGATGTTGAATACGCCCTTTGAATTACAAGTCTCTCCGTGAATGCTAAAAACATCCTTTGGATGATGAGTCTCACTATGAATGTTGAATACATTCTTTGGACAAGTTTCTCTATGAACGCTGAACACGTCATTTGGATGACAAGTTTATCTACGTATGCTTTGTACATCCTTTGGACAGTAAGTACGATAGCGAACTCCTTATGAATGTAGTATATTAGTTTTCCTTAAACGTATGCATTCCAATCTTTAAGTCTAATAACTTGCAATTCTTCTGAAATTTAGAAAATACTAGTTAATCATAATCTATTATCCATTTCCATAATGTTTGTTTTTATCAAAATATCTGAATTATTTTGTACACATAGACTTGTGTTCTAATAGGAACTATGATGAAATTGTCTAACTCATTTTACTTTAGTCTTACAATGCTAAACAAGATTTTAAAACTTTAACAAATTTTCTCTTAAACCTTATACTATTTAAGAACTTAAAAATGAATTCTATAATTATTTCACTACATTTGCTTACATAAACAATTGTTCTTAGAAAAAAAATTGTCACTTCAATTGTTTAAATAGTAAATTTGTAATAAGAACTAGTTAAAGTTAACAACCTCGTAAGAAACTCTCATCGAAAATGTTCTTAGAAACTAAAAATTTACATAAAATTATAATAATACTTTAATCACAACATAAATATTTGTTCTTCATGAAATTTATTATTTTTATTTTTCAACTCTAAGACATCTTAGTAATTTAGGTCCATCAAGAATTTACTAATGATGTTGGAAAAAGGGAAATATTTATATAATAAAATAGTAATATCAAAATTACAAAGTTAATATTCATATTACAACAAGCTACTTTAATATATTTATTTATTATGAATTAATTTGAATAAAATAAATGTTAGTCCATCATGCAATAGAGAGGATAAAATCACTATAGTATGTACAAATTCCAAAGAATGGGAAGTAGTTGGAACATGTGCTTTGCGTTCCTTTCATTAGTTACTTACTCTTCTTCTATATGCAATTTATAAAGACAAATAACAAGTCTTCACTAACTGTTGCTGTCATGAAACGCTTAGTCGTCTCTATTTTAATTTTAAAACAAAACATAGCTAGTACTACAAATGTTATTGCTATTACTTTTTTACTAAATTTAATATTTTATCTCAATGATCACTTTCAACTTTAGTTATTGAAATGAAAGTAGAGGTTATAAAAATAAAATGTCAGTTTTAATTGAAGAATAACATTAATAATACATAATATTATATCGAACTTTTATCCGTCTGAATCATTGTTGTTTAAGAATTTATACAATGATTTTAAAAACGTAATTAATATTCTCAATTATGAAAAAAATTAACTTGATTGATTATATTATTTCCTTACTACATTATTACTCTCTTATTCCACCTAAAGAAAGTACCAAAAGACAAATATAGTGTTTAAAATTTTTAATAAATGTCTTTACAGTTTTCTAAAGTAAGATAGAAAAAAATGTGAACGGGGTTATTATCATTTTAATATATTTATTCATACTTTTTACTTTTTTTTAACTTATCTTTATTTAAGCTTTTAAAAGTTAAAATCATTTGAGTTATATTTCCCTTTACATATCATGTATAAATTAAAAAGTAAAAATATAAAATAAATAATATATTTTATAATTATTTATATAAAAGAAAATATCTGTAATTGTGATATCATAACTTGATTGATGAAAAGTCTTAATAATATGCATAATAAATAAATATTATATTAATTACTATATTACGAAACTTACATTTAAATTTTTATTTTATTTATAGAATTATTTAATATAATTTTAGAATAAAATAAAAATATAGAAAAGATGAAAAGAAAGAAAAGTGAAGACCTTTCATTTCTTCTCTTTTAGTTTACATAATAATAGTACGATGGACTATGACTTTTATTTGTATTAAAAACACAAAAAATTCAAATGTGTAAATAGTTAAATATAATTGACAATAAACTAGATTTAATACAAAGTTAATAAAGTATATTTTTAGTAACTAAAAGTATTATTAACTAAGAAATTATGTGGATAGTGTTAAAAGCCTTATCCCTAAATGGCTAAATCATATAGTGTCATTATCAACTTGTAAATGTAGAAGTTGAACCATTAAAATTTTATATTATTAGTACTTACTACTGACATTACAACGTGCAAGATAACAATTAACTAGTGACTGAAAGTTTATTTTAATTTTATAACAGTTAATGTACATTCTCTCCCCTTTTTAAGTTCATTATTTTTAATTTTTAATTTTTAATTTTTAATTTTTATTTTTAATTTTTAATTTTTAATTAATTTAAATAAAATAAATGTTTTATTTATTTTATTTTATTTTCAAAATTACATTTAATATTTTAAAAAACAAAATATAAATTTCCCAGATATACTTTTTTGCAATATATTTATTATATACAATAATTATTTAGTAAACGTGTTATTCAAATATTTTATCGTTTAAATGATTCTATCACAATTCTAGATTTTTTTATTTTGTGAAAATAAATATTATTTATTTTTATATTTATTTTATTACCTTATACAATTTATAAAGAAAGTAAACTTAAATAATTTTAATTTTTGTTTAAAAATTTTAAATAAGGAAACATTAAAAATTAAAAGAAAAAGATAAAGACAAAGAGTGTGATTTTAGGCATATTTATTTTGAATTTTGTTCAAAGAAAAACTTAAATAAGAAAAAAGACGTAAATTAAATAAAAATAAATGAGAGGAGTGTGAATAGATAGATTTTGTCATTTTGAGCCTCTCGTGTCAGTAAATAATGTGATAAAGAGAAAGACATACACATAAAATTAACGACATTCTAAACAAATAATAATTGGTCCTACTATAAATATTGTCTTTTTTTCACTCATAACATGGCACTAGTTACTAACGTAGAAGATCTTCATCTATAAATAGATATATTGGAGTCCAATAGTCCCACCACACACACATATAAATTATCCACAGTTATTTACAATAATAATAATAATAATAATAATAATAATAATAATAATAATAATAATAATAATAATAATAATAATAATAATAATAATAATAATAATAGTAATAATAATAATAATAACAATATTAATAATAATAATAATAATAATAATAATAATAATAATAATAATAATAATAATAATAATAATAATAATAATAATAATAATAATAATAATAATAATAAAATATGTACTTTAAAAGAAAAGGAAAGTGGATTTAGATTAGACTTTAGAGTTAAATAATTATCTTAGGACTAAATGTTCGAGATTATTATATTTTTAAAATATGATCTTGATCCATTGTCTTATTTTATTTAATAATATAGAAATATTCAATAATTTTAAAATGAAATAGTCTTCAGACTTACAGTCAGATTGTTAAATAGTTACAGGACCAGGACAGTAAAGTCTTTAAGATTGATGTATTCTATGATCTCAAGATAATTTTTATAAGATTGTATATCTTTTATAAAAATGAATTATCTCCATTTGTTTTATGTATAGTATAACAAATTAATAAATAACGTTGATGTTCATCTAATTATTTTGCTTGTTACTTATCAAAAAGGTTGAATTGTCTTTTCCTTAAAAAAGAATATGATATACATCACGGATGATACACTTCTAAATAGAAAGATTCAAAGCGTTGAATATCACGACCAACACCCGTTGCCTTACTTCTGGGTCACTTTTCATTTTGATTTGACACTTACTGTGTTAATTATTTATTTTTGAAGTATATTAACTATTGGTTAATTCTAGTTAAAACATATTTATCGAATAAATTGTTTCCCTCCATTTATTTTAATCTATCTATTTAAAAGAAGTTCCTATTTATCTATATATTTAGAGTTTATGATAACTAATTATAATTTTCTTAATTATATCCATTGACAGGGATGAGTAGGTCTAAATATAATATTATAGTCTTCGTCTTTGTATTCATATCTTAAAAAAATCTTTATACTCATGATCATATCCTCTAAATAGTAATTTTAATATTTATATTATTTTTTGTTGGTTACATAAATGTTAATAAAATGCATATTATTCATATTTTTATTAACTATAAAATTGATTAATAAAAAATAATTAAAAATATGATAATAATTAAATTAAAATCCTATTCAATTTTTTTTTATAAAATATAATAATCATAATCTTAAAAATCACAAAAAATAAAATTTGATTCAAAGATTTTTTACAAAATATAACAATTAATCATAAAATAATAAACTTTTATGAACTTTCAAATCCTAAGTTGTTACCATCTAAAATTGGTTAAAAATAATATATTACATTAGATGTTATAATTATAAAATAAAAAAACTTAATTTCATATTCACTATCCTAAACAAACATGAAATATATATAGATATTATTCAATCAATCAGTGTGTGTATATAGATATTATTCAATCAATCAGCGTGTGTGGGTTAATTTTAGATGATTTTTTTAAATAAACAAAAAAGTAAAAATAATATTTTGTATGGATTTGAAAATTATTTTGAACAGATAATAGAGAATAAGAAAGATTAGATGGTGATAGGTATACCTAGATCCCACACTTAATACAATTGTCAACATTACAAAGATACAAACAAGATTATCGTTAAAATAGAGTATATTCTCGAAAAATTTAAGCTAGAAAATGAATTGAAAAGAAGTAAATAAATAATATTCAGAAATGACTCACCACTAATTTTGTGAAAATTAGATAAAGAGAAAACAAGATTTACCACAAGTCCCATGGAAAACTTAATGAAAATTAAGTGTTCTAATTCAAGAAAAAGTCGAGAGAATTCTTTCAACTTGCTATGCAAGATCTCACAAATGAACTCAAAGTCAATTAGAAATCAATTAGGATCAGGTTTATATATTGATCACCCTTACAAAAAGGTGCGAAAACTAACTAAATAAAAAAGCTTTAGAGCAAATGTGACCCCAAAACAAGGCCTCGAACACGCTAATAAGGAGTGCATCCAAAGGGGAGTGTCCAAAAGACCCATATGCTGTCTAAAGGACCCGTCATCCAAAGATTCTTAATGCTTTCAAAGGAACAATCCAAAATTTCTAATACAAAGAAAACAAATTAAAGAAACCATACAAAAGGTCATACAAGTTACGAAGGAGGCAAACTTCCTCCTTAAGCCTCGTCAAACTCTTTCCAACCATGAGTACGTGAAGGGCTTTGGTCTCTATATGCTTAATGTCTTTTCCATGTATTTCATGCCTTTCTAGATTTACATCAGACTCTCATTCTTGAAAAGAATTTGTTCTCAAATTCAGAACTTGGGTGCCTACAAAAGTGCAAGATAAGGATAAGTCATGTATAATGAATAATGGAACGAAAATTTACCCATAAGGAGACTAACTCTATGTTCCTCCTAGATCAAAGATATGAATGGAGGTTCCACTAATGACCTTACAAATGTACCTACAAACAAGGTAATTAAGGCACATATTAATCATAATATACTTTAATGGACAATCATAAAAAATAAACATGCAATGGACTCCAACTATTGTACAACTATGGACAATGACCTTGATGAAATCTCTTAGTTACAAACTAATACCTTGTGTCTTGGGTTTCAAGAAGAACCCATACATTACGTCCAAGAACACAATGCTTACTATCCTCACCATAACCATACATGTTCATGGAATTTGTTCCTGCCAAGAATTCCCACGAGGAAACCCCGATAGGAACTTCTAAAATCAGGGGGGCGAATTCCTATTCCCATTCTGTCGAGTGTGAAGGGGGTGGTACTTGCAAAGACACTCTAGCACTCAAGTCAGTATAAGCCAGAGTGTGGGCAAGTGTGCAATGAGTAAAGTGTCCTTGGTATGGGTGTGAATCCTACTATTTATAGGCTTTGGGCCCATGTATGTTGGCGGCCCATATGGGGTGATTTCTAGGATATGCGCCCCAGGGCATCAGTGTATATCCTATCGCGTATCATGTTGGGTGGGCCGAGCTGTGGTTGGTCCATGACGAGAAAGATACGCCATGCTGAGATGTTCTTGGCAAGGTAAGTACACTTGCCCCTGAGTCATGAGTTCTTAAAGAGGGGGGTAGTGGGTGTCGTGACTGCTCCGACTTCATGACCAGCTCGTTGGGTGTGGCCGTCACATCCTTGGTGTTCGAAGGGATGGTTGGTAGGCCTAGGCGTGGTAGTTGACCCATTGGAACTTGCACCTATACTTATGATTATGCCACCCCTCGAGTAGCGTGTGCATTTAATGCACCACCTAGGGTGTTGTGCAAGCAACCCTTGGGTTTTGGCCACTCCCAGGGTGCAACTTCTCGCCTTCGGTGGACTAGGCCCTTAGTTGAGCCTATAAATTGTAGCTCATTCTGTGGTAGGCCTTCACTTCTTCCTAGCTTTCCTAAACTTCTCAATCTCTTTGTGTCGAGCTCTCTTAAGCCATTCTTTAGAGATCTCCCTACCTCCTTTCTCGTCTCTATCTTAGGTACGTCATGAGTTCTAAAGACTCTTCGACGGGTTTCGAGGGCAGGATGTTGGAGGTCGAGGTGACACTTGTCGGCATGACCACTTTGTCGGATTCCTCTTATTCGTCCTCATCTTCATCCTCTTCATTTAGCGTGCCTAGTATTGAGTCTGTTCGGGAAGTGGCCAAGGTTGCTTCCTGGTCGACCACCGCTCCTGTGTGAGTCGTCGAGGCGGCGTCTTAGGTATAGGTGACCGCTCCCACGACAGATTGGAAGTCATGGGTTCCACCACAACGGTGGGTGTTTCCCCAATATGACTCTCGGGCTATGATTGGCTAATTGGGGAAGTGGATGGGTATCCTTCTCGACTGTGCTCGCGGGGGCTAGTGGCCGAGTTGTTGAAGGCTGTGGTGTTGGCGATGTCGATTTGCAAGGAGGACTTCGTGTTGGATCCCTACTCTACTAGCGAGCGAGTATACATGGGACCGAAAGAAGGTGATGTGAGCTTCTTTTATATTTACGAGACCTAACTACGGGATCTTAACCTGAGCCTTCCTTTTCATTGGTATGAGGTTGATTTCCTACAAACCCTAGACGTCGCTCTCAGCCAATTGCACCCCAATAGGTGGGCTGCTATGTAGGCTTTCAGGCTTATTTGTCACTGCCTATGTATGGAGTCCATCGTTTCTAAGTTTCTCTATTATGATGTGGTCCGCGTGAGTGCTAAATATGGGCGGGTGTTGTTGATAGGTCTCTCCAAGACCTGTCTCTTCATTGCCTACTCCACTACATATAAGGGTTTTGAGGGCTGTGAGGGTTCGAGCAATCGGCAATGCTTCATTTACTGTTGATTGCAAGTCAATTCCCTTCTATTGGCGATAGCCACGCAAGTTCAACGACTGGTCTCGAGAGGATATGTTGGCCCAGGAGAGCTTAGACATGGAATTCCTAGATGAGCTCCTCGAGGAATGAGTAGTCGAGACCTCGTCAAGCTGGTCTTTGTCGGCGACCCTGTCAAGGCCTTGTGTGGTAAGATGTTTGTTGCTGACGCTTGATAGGTCGGCCATGCACTAATGTCTCTTAACTATTTTCCTTTCCTTGTGCAAATTTCATAGGGAAATTTGATTTCTGTGACTCGAGGAACAAGTACAATGTCGGGAAGGAGGCAGTTGTCTAGGAAGGGGACTGGTCCACAATGAGATGGTGGAAACAATTTGGCCCCAAAAGCCGATGGATGAGGTTGATAGCTCTCGTGGGCATAAGAGGAAGGAGCTGGTGTTTGTGGCTGAGGGTCCCTCTACTGATGGGGAGTGTAACCCTTCGTCTCCCTAGGTCACCAACGTCACCGCCCGAGGGTCAGGGACCCAGACGCTCAACCTTGCATGGCTGAATAGGCCGAATGGCAAGCATTCATTGTGGGGTCCTGATTTCCATCCGCGAAGCATGATTAGTCTCAACTTCATGTTGACATGGGACCATGAGCTGATGGTGAAGGCAGGCCCCGTCGTGGCCATGGAGGCAACGACCGTTTACCATGCTTACTCTTGGGCAATGACACAATTTTGGCAGGGGCTTTCAAACATTCTTAGGAGCAACTAAAGGAGCAAGGTGCTTGGGCTACGGAGCTCGAGAGGCTCCAAAAGGAAAATGATGCCTTGAAGGAGGAAATGACAACTGTAAAGCAGACTTTTAGACGAGCTACTAAAGGACATCTCGGGAGCCCAGGCCCTCATGATGACCAAGAATAAAGAGCTCGCCTAAAAGAAGGGTAAGGTTGGATCCTTGGTTGAAAGTTGGCAGGCCATAGAGGCACGGGTAGTTGTGGCTGAAGTTGCTGTGGCTAAGTCTCAAGTCGAAGCGGATGACTTATCCAAGGATTTGAAGAAGGTTGAGGTGGCCATCATGGTCGAACATGTGGCTGGCTTTGACAAGGTCATTTTCCAAGTGGCTCTAATTGCATCAAAATTGGATGTTGCTGCTTTGAGTGTTCACAAGAACGTGAAGAACGTGGCATTGGTGGATCTGGATGAGCTGTCCAATAATGAAAATTATTGTAATATGAATGCCACCTTGTACTTGTCATTTTATCTTAATGAGAAAGAGGTCATTATCATTTTATGAGGTGTTGTCTTTGTGCTAATTTATTCCTTGTAATGATTTACGAGTGCGTGTGAGTGATCCAAATGGTGCTCGATGACCACATGCTTAGGTGTTTAAGGGTGCTCAACGATCATGTACTTAGGCGTTAAATAATGTAATGTTTATTGTTTGAGTGTTTCCACGCTCGGATTCGAGTGGATCGAGTGGTACTTGACGAAGGCACACGCTTGGGTGCTTGAGCATTTTCCATTCTTAGGATTGAGTGGTCCGAGGGGTGCTCGATGAGGGCGCAAGCTTGGGTGCTTGAGTGTTTCCGCGCTTGGGCCTAAGTGGACCAAGGGGTGCTTGACGAGAGCGAAGTTAATAACAACTATTATAAAGATAAATAGGAATTGCAAAATTATTCAAGATGTCTCATTAAAAAACCTTCCTGGTTAGGGTGCTCTTTACAATGACTTCTTAGGGGACCAACAGTTGGGGTAGGAAAAAGTGTACATCACAAGACCTAACTAAAGTAGTACTTGAGGTGGGTGGAGTTCCACGTTTTCGAGATAATAGTTTCGTCCAACTGTTCTAGGCAGTAAGCACAGTTTCTAAGAGATTCTCGGATTTGGAATGGTCTTCCTAATTGGGTGCTAGTTTCCCCTCTTCCCTCTTCTTCCTGTCTCCAGTCCTCCGCCATACAAGATCATTTTTGTCAAGGTCTCAGGGTCGAACGTTGGAGTTATATCGATGTGCTCCCTGTTGTCTATAAGCTGCATGTTGTATGCATGCTTGCTCCCTGGCTTCTTCCACTAGGTCGAAGTCCACCCTCAAGGCAGAAAGGTTCTCGAAGGGGTCAAAAGAGCTCCTTCTTTGTGAGGGCTCATCGATTTTGACCGAAATCATGGCGTTAATCTCGTAGGTGAGCTGATAGGGGGTCTTTCCCATTGTGGAATGGGGGGAGCAGTGGTAGGCCCATAGGATGTTGGGCAGGTGCTCAGCTCATAATCCTTTGGCTCTATTGAGTCGTCACCAAAGTTCGCCCAAGATAACCTTTTTGGCGGCTTTGGCTTGGCCATTCACCTAGGGGTGCTAGACTAAGGTCACTAATAAGTCATATTCTATATACCTCACAAGGGCTTAACATGGGTATTATTGAGACTATTTGGCAACTAAGAAACACATCTTAGCTAGGATTCAAATTATTGGCCTAGAAATAGGGAAAATATAAATCTGTGTTAAATTAAGGATCTTAGCTAATAAAAGATTGGATTCTTTTTGTAGGTGATAAGCAGGTTTTTAGTTGTCTTACGCGCATCAAATAAAATTAAAGCTAACTATAGTATAGCTAACCTAGGTCGATTCTCTCAAGGACACAGTGTGTTCAGATTATGCTAAGTGTAAAAATCAGAGTTAATGTAGAAAACGCTAATTGTTATGAAATGTTGACTTACTGCCAGTCGGCTTAGACAAACGCAACGGAGTCGGACTGACTCAGTCTCAAACTCTAGAAAGCAGTAAATAAGGGGGGTTTTGTGTTTAAGTGCAGAAAATAAACTAAGTGCTGAAAGTAAACTAAACTACGCTAAACTACTCTATACTAACTATTGTATCAATTCGGGAATCAAAACACGACAATTTACTATTCTTACTTAGAATTGTATTCCGAATCAACCTTAGATTCTTACAACAACCGCCGAACGTTTGTCCACTGCCATACCGAGGATTTACACAACTGTTACCTCATCAGTTGGCAAAGAGTATGCACTTGGTTGATTTTAGGTTCTCTACCTAATCAGATTGTTAAACTAGTTCCAACCGGTCCTAATCTAACGTGATCTACCCCTAACAGTGTGTCACGGCAAAGTTAAGAGTAGATTTAAAGCACAGGAATTATAAGAAAATTCAGAATTGCAAACCAGTTGTATTTATTGATATACCAAACCAAATACAAAGGTGAGAAATCAGAGTCTCTAGATAGTCCGCCTTCCACGGCGACCGCCAATGGAAGAACAGCAGTGATGCACCAATGGTGGCCAAATGTTGAGGTTTCCGTCCAACAGAGTGCGTCGGCTATACCAAGCGATCACCTCTGGAGGCTTCCAGCTTCCCAAATCCTGGTCTTGTACCTCCTCGACTGAGAGAGACACCGTATTGAAGCTTCGTGTACCACTGTACTAGCTTGGAGTGTCTGCGATTGCTGACGGTGCTAGCTCTAGATTCTGCTGAAAATTCCACGCTTGAAGACGTGGCTTGGTGTGCTTATTTATACACAAGTTGGATAAATCTAAATCTAATCCTAATAACAGAAATTCAAATCCTAAATATTTCAATTCGAATTACAGATTACAATCTCCTCAATCTTAGGAGCTTCCCAATTTCCTAATTTCTAGCAGAATCATATATGCATTCCTAGTTACCCGAATTATAGATTCCTTGATCTTAAAAAACCATATCTGCATTATAGATTCCTTGATCTTAGCAAATCATATCTGCATTACAGATTCCTTAATCTTAGCAAATCATATATGCATTACAGATTCATTAATCTTGGCAAATCATATCTACATTCTTGCCAGAGTGATTTTTAGGCAAGATTTCCGTCACTGATGTCGGCTTGACCGAGAGCGCTGGATTGGTCGGGATGTTCCCGGCTTGGACCGAGATGACTTAGGCCAGGCCTGGAAAACAAGTCTTAACCTTTTTGTTAGTTAAAAACCTCATTTTAGCACAGATTTGTATTTCTCCTATTTTTAGGCTCATAATTCAAATCTTGATTAAGATAAGACTTTTAATCATTAAACATTTTAACAACACCAATCTTAAGTCCACGTAAAGTGTATAAAATATGACTCATCAGTAGGCTAATTCCAGGAGCATCTCGGCCCAACAGAAGCATCTCAGCCTAGAAGGGCCCGTCTAGGCCAAACCGATCCCTTCCCAACCGAGTCCAGCTTCAAGGCCCAAGTCACTCTAGAGGCGCATGTGTAATACGTAATCATTTAGGAGGTGATAGATCAAATCAGGAATTGTAATTCTATTAAGAGTTAGTTAGGAAAGAGCGTGCAGAGCAAGGAACAAAGCACGTGTATAAAAGGGACACAAGAGCTTGTGTAAAGTTGTTGTTGAATTCAAAAAACCAATTATGTTATACACCTCATACTCGTGCTCTCATTCCATTCCCTCGGTGGTGCATGGTGCTTTAGTAAGGTGTCTCGTCGATTGAGGAGGTGCAGGTCTAGAGTTTGGGAAGCTGGAGGTTATTAGAGGAGATCGTTTAGTATAACTAACGCACCCTAGTAGACTAAATCCTCAATGCTCTAGCCATCTTTGGTGAACCATCGTTGTTCTTCCACGACGATTGTTGTGGAAAGCGAAATCCATGAATTCACATAACCTTGTAACAATACTCTATTTCAGCAATACAATTGGTTTGCGTTTCTCCATATCTGTTTATGAATCCTATCATTAACCTACTCTTGCTTGTGTTGTGATTGTGCATTTGTGAGAAGTGGATCATGTTAGGTTAGGCCGATTGAAACAAATTTAACAACTTAATTAAGTAATCGATAAGAGAACCTAAAATCAACAACGTGCATACTCCCTGCCAACTGATGAGGTAGCAATTATGTAAATCCTCAGTCGGCAACAAGCAAATGTTTGGCAATTGTCGTAAGAACTCTAGGTTGGTTTGGAATCATAATCCTGAGAAGAGAACTGAGAACTGATTTCTTGTTGAAACTTTGTGTTGATGCAATAAATATCATAGTAAGTTAGTTTGCAATTACTTTCGTTACTTAGTTTATTTTTTGTCTTACTCATGCTTTCAAAAACATAGACCCCCCCATTTATGCTTTCAGTTCAAGTCCAATTCCAGTCTAACTCTAGTCCAACTCCAGTCTGACTCTAGTCTGAGTCTAGTGTCTCTATCTGAGTCTAGTGTCTCTATCTGAGACGGAGTCTGGATTGTCTTAGTCCAAGACAGAGTCGACATTCTACGTACCTTCAACATTTTGCATAAAACTCTCATTCCCATATTAAGTCATAATAGAACGCACTGTGTTCTTGAGAAGAATGACCTAGGCTTGCATTATGCTATAGTTAGTTCTAGTTTTATTTGATAAAGTCACCATGAAAAAAGCGATTATTAGTCACCTTATGCGTAATCTATAAGTGTTCATAAAATTGTGTAAGGTTTTACTAACAAATTGGGTGTCATTGTCGATTACTACCAAGTTGAGAATTCTGTATCGGCACATAATGTTTCGCCATACAAATTTTTGGACTTTCTAGTGATGATTTGAGCTAGGGGCTCGGTCTAGATCCATTTTGTGAAGTGATCTATGCTGACGAGCATAAAGTTTACTTGTCCTTTGACTTTAGGGAATGGTCTGAAGATGCCCATGCCCCACATCGGAAAAGGCCATGGTGCAATGACGTGCTACAGCTCTTTAGCGGGGGAATGGTTGATAGGGTTGTGAGCCTGACACTTTCGACAGTTGCGGATGTAAAGTTGGCACTCCCCTTTTATTGTTGGCCAATAGTAACCGGTTTGGAGTACACATGCTACCATGGTGCAGCCTCCTGAATGGAACCCACATATGCCTTTATGGATTTCGTTCAGGATGTATTCAGCCTAAGTCTTCGTCAAGCATTTCAAAAAGGGGTGGAGAACCCTCTTTTGTATAAGTGGTTGGCCTCGTTGACGTATCGGCTCGCCATTCAGCGTACTTTGGCAGCTTTGGCCTCGTCCTCTAGGGAGGTGCCATTATGCAAGTAGTTTCAAATGGGGGTCATCCATTTCCTATCCTCGACCTCTACATGTAGGATCTCAGGTCTATCCACTACTAGTGATGACAAGACTCCATGGAGAACGATGTGTCAAAAGGGTGTTTTTACGATGGCGAGCCACGCAAGGGTGTTAGCATAGGAGTTTTCTTTTATGGGAAATGTGTTGGACCTCGCACCTAACAAACTTCTGAAGCGCGGTTTGGGCTCGATGGTAATACCTTAGGAGTAGGGGGTCCTTCACTTGGTATGTCCTTTGATATGCTTAGCCATCAGTTTGGAGTCAATATGACGTCACACTTGTTGTGCACCATTCTCTTGGGCCTTGTTAAGTCCTACGAGGAGGGTGTCGTACTCAGCCTGGTTGTTTGAGGATTTAAAGTCAAATTTGAGTGAGTGCTCTAGAGTGATGCCTACGAGCTCTTCAAGAATAATTATGGTGCCTCCACCCTTTGGGTTAGA
This sequence comes from Mucuna pruriens, assembly GCA_025330945.1. NCBI lineage: Eukaryota > Viridiplantae > Streptophyta > Magnoliopsida > Fabales > Fabaceae > Mucuna > Mucuna pruriens. The sequence continues at coordinate 774,928 of JAENHJ010000528.1, read as the reverse complement.
CGAGTGATAATGCTCTTTATCGTGGTGGCTTTTATCACATAAAAAACTAAAGCTAACTATAGCATAGCTAACCCTAGGTTGAATCTCTCAAGGACGCAGTGTCTTTGGTTGTAACTAATACAGAATTAGAAATTCATACGGAAAACACTAAGTGTGTAGAATGCCGACTTGTGCTTGGCCCGGAGGGTGTTAATCCGGTCTTGATAGAGACGGATCTAACTCAGTCTCGACTGAGCACAATCACGGATGTGACAGAGTCAAACCAGACTTGGTCTCAGACGACAGATGCGACAGAATCGGACTACACTCAGTCTTAGAGATGAACTTATAGAAACACAAACATGGGGGGTTTGTGCACAATTTCAAGGTAGAAAGTAAGCTATTCTATGAAAGCGATGGCAATCTAAACTATGAACTATTACTATATCAATTCACAGGTTCATCAACAACTGATTCTGATTCCTAATGATTTGTATACAATTCCAAACCAACCTAAGTCTTATGATGATCGTCGAACATTTGTCCGTTTCTTATTGAGGGCTTACATGATTGTTGCCTCGAGGAAGCAGGGATTACGCTCTTGGTTGGTTTAAGGTTCTCTTAACGATTACCTAACTTGTTGTTAGATCGATTCCAATTGGCCTAATATAAAATTATCTACTACTGCTCCTCTTGCAAGCATGGAGTACAAAGCAGTTCAATACGACAAGAATTGCACACAGAGAGAATATGGAAACATCACTATTTATTGATTAAACAAGTTATTGATACAGGGGTTGATACATGAAATGGATGAAAAGACAAACTCAGTTCCCTACAACGATCGCCATGGATGAAACTGTGGTGGTTCAGCTAGAGAAGACCAAGGAACATGAGAGGAAGTACCCTCCAAAGCGTGCCGTGAAGATGAACGAATTCATCCCTCCTGGTCAGTAATCACTGGCAACTTAGCTCAACTTGAACCTTGACCTATGCTTGCTCGATTGACCAAGTGTCATTGAGGCATCGTGCACCACCAAACAATGGAGTGAGAACGAAGAAGAGGAATTGCAGAATCGTAAAATGAAGTGTGTATCAACTCCTCAACTATGACGTGTGCTTCCCTTTTTATACACATTCCTAGCTTTTAGCGAAAGTTTCTTACAAGCTTCTAAGAGAAGCCACAAAGAAGTTTCTAAGTACTAACTACCTATCATTCTAGAAACTTCTAATCAATAACTGCCTACAACTACTAGCTTCCTTGAGACTTTTGGCCATGTGTCAACTTTTGTTGGAGCCGGTCTTATTGGACGAACCAAATCCGGTTCCTTTGGTTCAAAGTCAGGACCAGTTGGGAGTCAGGCTCAGGCTTCAGTTTGGAGTCGATCTTAGCTGGTCCGAGACTCCTGTTATGACCTGCACAATTAAGATGAACATTTTATTAGCTAATAGCCTCATACTAACATAGATTTATATTTTTCCTATTTTTAGGCCAGTAATCTGAATCTTAGCTAATATGAGTTTCTTAGTTACAAAACATATTCAATTGTGCCTATCTTAAGACCTTGTAAGGTGTCTAAAATATGACTTATCAACGAGCCATCTATGTGTAATGTCCACCATGGGTCCTTTTTGAGTGCCAACGTCATCTCGACCAGGAAGTTGGCCAGTGCTTGGGTCTTGATGGCTCCTCCTAGCTCGAACTTGAGGGCAAACTCGAAGAGTTCCACTAACCAGGTTGTCATCCTTCTTGCCACCTGTCAAATGAGGTGGTCGATCCAAATGACTATGGTGTGGGCGTGAAAGTAGGGGCCTAGCCGTTTAGCCGAGGAGACGAGGGCAAGGACGGGCTTCTCTATCATCTAATAGTGGGACTTCGTGTCCTACAACATCTTGCTAATGCAGTATATCGGGTTTTGTGATTTCCCTTCTTCTTGGATGATTACTGCACTTATTGAGTGTTTCGAGACAACCAAGTATAGACATAGATCTCAACCATCGATCGACCTTATCAGGACAGGTGGCGAGGCTAAGAACTATTTGAAGTCTTGAAAGGCCTTCTCGCACTCATTGTTCTAGTGGAAGGAGGTCAGTTTCTTTAGGAGTTGGAAGAAGGGCCAGGCCTTCTAGGTTGCTTTTGGTAAGAAGCACAATAGCGAAGCCAGTCGTCTTGTTAACCTTTGTACCTCCTTTACATTTTGGGGACTTTTCATTTGGATGATTGTGTTGCATTTGTCGGGGTTTGCCTCTATTCCCCTATGGGTTAGCATGAACCCCAAGAACTTCTCCCTTCAAACTTCCGAACACACACTTGTCCAGGTTCATCCTCATGTCATACTTTCGGACTTGTGCAAAGATCTCCTCGAGGTCCTTGATGTGTTCCTTGGGTTCAGGTTACTTGATGACCATGTTGTCCACGTACACCTCGAGATTACGGTCGATGTGGTTGGCGAAGACTTTATCCATTAGGCGTTGGTAGGTGGCCCCTGCATTCTTCAGGTCAAATGACCTGACTTGATAGTAGTAGGTTAGATCGTCCGTCATGAAGGCTGTCTTGTTCGCATTTGGTGGATATATCTTGATATGATTATAACCAGAGTATGCGTCCAAGAAGCTAAAAACTTGAAAACCCGATGCTCCATCTACTAGCCGATCGATACTCGACAAGGGGTAAGAGTCTTTGGGACAAACTTTGTTTAGGTTGGAGTACACAACCCATATTCGTCGCTTTTCGTTGCTCTTCTTGATGAGTACTACATTGGATAACCATGTGGTGTAGCTGACCTCCTTGATAAAGCAGACGACTTTGAGTTTACCAATCTCCTGTTCTATGGCTTTTCCCTCGTCTCCACTTATTTTCTCTTCAATTGTGTGACGGGTTTAGCCTTTGCACATAGTAATAGTCAGTGGCAGATGACTTTGATCTATTCCCAACATATCGAACGACTGCCATGTGAACAGGTCGGGATGTCCCTGGAGGGTGGATATCAATTGTTCTTGGTGGCATCCTTTCTTCTATCTCGGTGCATTGTTCGTCATCTATTAGAGAGATTTTTTCAAGTTTCTCAATGGGTTTGGCCCCCTAGACAATCGAAGGCTTAGGGTCTAGCTCAACGTTAGTGGAGATCTCCACATGTGCCGAAACGTTGTCCTCTCTTGGGGGCCTGGTCACCACCCTAAGGCTATCTACGTAGCATTATCGGGCCATCTTTTGGTCGACTTTGACGATCACCACTTGGCCATTTGAGGAGGGAAACTTCATGACCAAGTGTGGGGTGGATACTATGGCGCTAAGAGTATTCAATGTCGTGCGGCTGATTAACACGTTGTAGGATGTATCGAGCTCTACTACGAGGTAATGGATCGAGATCATATAGAGCATGGAAGGGTCGCCAAAGGTTGTGAAAAGGTCGATGTACCCACGTGTGTCTATGCGTTCTCCTGAGAAGCCAACCAGTTGTTCATGGTAGGGCGTATCTCTGCCTCCAAGGTTTGAAGGTAGACATATGCAAGATGTCGGCAGAGTTGCCCTGGTCGATTAGTACCTTCTTGATGGCAAAGTGAGCTACCTCAATGGTGATTACCATGGGATGTTCTATTTGGGATCAGACCTGACGAAGTCTTTGTTGGTCAAGGTGATAGGGGGTAATTGTCTAGGGACTTGGTCGATATCAATGTGAATGTTGTTAATGGTGTGCAGGTATTGCCTTCTAGCCGAGCTCCGAAGACCACCGACAAATCCCTCGGCTATGGTGTTGATGACGCCTTTGAGCCTCAGGGTGCCTTCACACCGGGACCTCTGCTCTTTCTAAGGTATCTAAGCACGTTGAGGGGTCCATTCCCTCCTTGGTGTTTGTTCTCTTTTGGGAGAGCGTTTGCCTTGCCTTCATATCGAGTAACCAAGGTCAACCTCTCTTTACACAAATTTGTGGAGATAGCTTGCCTACATTAACTCTTCTATCTTGTCCCGTAGTGTTAGGCACCCCTCGATTGTGTGACCGTAATTTAGATGGTAGCGACAACATTGGGTCTTGTTGGCCCCATAGGCTAGTTGTTATTGGGGGGAAGGGTAATGAGGTCGGTGCTACATACCTCCTCGAACAATGCAATCCGATTGGTGTTAAGGGGAGTGAAAACCTAATATCTTGATTTTTGGGTTAGCCCCTCACTTTGTCCCTTTTTCTCACTACTTCGATCTAAATGCCTGTGTTCCTTGTTGTTGGGTGGGGCCAAAGACTGTTCGGCACGGACGTTGTGGCAAAATTCGGCCATCTCCTCCATCTAAATGTAGTCAGTGTCCCTCGCCCTCAATTCATCCATGGTCGTGGGGGATCCCTACATAGGTTGTTGGAGAACGGCCTGACTTTCAGTGCCATGAACATGGAGTGGAGGACAACCTCAGGATTGAGGTGGCGGATCTTCACCGAGACGTTTGAAAACCGTCCCATGAAGGAGCGTAGGGGTTTGTTATCACCTTGTCATAGATTGACCAGGGCCATAAGGATGAGATGATGAGGACGATTAGTCAAATATTGTGTACTGAACTTCTTTTTCAGCGTTGTGAACAAGTCGATTGAGTTGGCTAGTAGTTGCATGTACCAGTGTAAGGTCAACCCTTTTAAGGAGGTTAGGAATATCCGATACAGGATGACGTCCTCACTGCTAAACATGTTTACCTGGGTAACGTATTTGGCGAGGTGCTCATCGGGGTTCGAGGTACTGTCATACTTATCCAAGTACACATCCCTCCAGCCTTTTGGCAAGAGGGTCTCCATGATTCCATCAATGAAGGGGTGTTCTCGTGTGCTGGGTGTATTGGGTGCCCCGGGACCCAATTGCGTGGGTGTCAATTGTTTGTTCGTCACTTCCGCTGAACGGGCCTCTCGAGCTTCATTCTCCACAATCCTTTCGGGTTGTTGAGTAGCCGTGTGACTAGCGTCCCCACACTAGAACTAGGTATGAAGCTCGTCATTCTCCCACCTTAGTGCCTTGATCTCGTCGGCGTACCTCTTTTGTATCTCACTCTTGATAGTGGCCAGCCTACGTACTTCAAACAACTCCTCGTTGTTGGTTGCAACCCACTTCCCTATCTCGTCTAACTCCCTCATGATAGTTTGGAGAGCCAAGGACTCTCTTGTGGGATTAGAGGAGGCCAATGTAGCTCCAAGGTCGAGTACAGGGTTAGTCATCTTGTGCCCACAGACGATGCCAGATGTTCTTGCTAAGAATTTCCACGAGAGAACCCTAGCAGGACTTCTTAAATCGGGGGCAAATTCCTATTCCTATTCCAACGAATGTGAGGGGTGGTACCTACAAAGACACAACGACGATCAAGTCAATATAAGGCAGAGTGTAGGCAAGTGTGCAATGAGTAAAGTATACTTGGTACGGGTGTGAATCCTACTATTTATAGGTTTTGGGCTCGCATTGGACTCGTGCATGGCGACGGCCCATACGAGACGATTTCTAGGATATGTGCCCTGGGGTATCGATGCATATCCCGTCGCATATCGCGTTAGGTGGGCCAAGTTGTGGTTGGTCTATGATGAGAAGGATGAGTCATGTTGAGATGTTCTTGACAGGGTAAGTACAAAATTAAACATCCACAATGAATTTTCCAAATTATTGCCTTTACTTAATGGTTATATATAGAACCCCCAAGCTTTTCAATCAAATATTGATGCACTTCACTATGGACACCACTTCAGCAATTTAGAATGCAAGCAACTATATAATGAAACTTTTACTCTTCATTGCAAAAGGTTTTATCATGCCATCCACATGCAAATGAGGTTCACAACGACATGAAAAAATTCCATACATCCTCATTAGATCACGTTGTCCTAACGTCAAACTACTTCCCATCTACTGGTGACAAGAGGGGCCAACCAACAACTTAATGAGTCCATTTTAGCTGTGGACGACCATCTTACGTCCAAAGTGTGGAAATATGTCTATTTGAACACACAACAACCTACTACTATCATAATTACAATATGCAAGCACACAATTAAAGGATAGCTCAATCAAACTAGATGCATCATGAGGATTTAACTTATGGTGTCCATACACATGCATCAACACCACATACAATCCATAAGAGTTAAAAACAACATGCAAAGACCCAAAATAAACTTTAGACAACATGCCATTCGCATAACACATTTGAATTGTTGGAAAAGGTGTTAAGGCGAGGCACAAATGCTTTTGGATGATGAAATCTAGAAGCTTCTTGAGCATGGATATCACTTCCAAATTCTTTCATGGTCCATATTAAACCTGCAAATAGATATGACTCATAATGCATATTAGAATCAAAAGAAGTTAGCGACCAAAAATTCCTCCTCAACAACAAAACGCTTAATTCCTCTCACTCCTAGACATATTATTCTTTTATTCTTTTCTACTATTTTTTCTTGTGGATGCTTAATCACTTCACTTTTTTTTGCATGTTTTTCATTTGGATGCTCAATCACGTCACTGACTTTTTTTGCAAGTTTTTCTTTTGAAAGCTTAATCATGTCACTCTACGTCTTCTCTTCTCTCTATTTTTCTTTGTTTCTTTTCTTTGGGCTTTTTTAGCTTTCTCTTTTTCTTTCTATTCTTTTTGTTCTTTCCCTCTTTATTTTAATTTTCAATTGGTCTTGACTCACTTCTTTGTTGTTATTATTATTATTATTGTTGTTGTTATTGTTGTTGTTATTATTATTATTATTGTTGTTGTTGTTGTTGTCGTCGTTGTCGTTGTTGTTGTTATTATTATTATTATTGTTGTTATTATACTTATTATTATTATTGTTGTTGTTGTCGTCATTATTGTTGTTATGATCATTATTATTATAATCATTATTATTATAATCATTATTATCATAATAATTATTAATATTGTTGTCGTCGTCGTCATCGTCAAGTTCCTGTCCTGTGCTAGGGTAAAGCATACTTGGTATGGGTGTGGTTGCCCTTATTTATGGGAATTGGACTTGCGTTGGACCCCTGCGTGTCAAGAATCCACGCGGAACGATATCAAGGATATGTTCTTGGGATTTGTATTGTGTATGACGTTGAGTGGGTAGAGCTGTGATCCGTAGGAGCCGAGGGGGTAGCTGTGATTTGTAGGAGCCGAGGGGGTAGCAGTGATCAACAGGAGCCAATGGAGTAGTTGTGATCGACAGGAGCTGAGGGAGTCACACCATGTCAAGAGGTTCTTGACATCATCATTGTCATCGTCATCATCATTGTTGTCGTCCTCATCATCATCATCGTTATCATCATTATCATTGGTAGGTTAGGGTTAGGTACAAAGATACTTGCTTCTATACTCGTTAAATTTTATGGATAATTAACTGTATCGATTCACCTACATATTTAATAGCTAATTACTTTCCTTATTATAAATAATTTTGTGGGTATTTATTGGTTCTATTATCCTTACCATCCCTAATTACATATAATTCTTGTTTTGTATTGAATTATGTCATCGTTAAAAAGTCCAAAATTAAGAAGAAAACCAATAACACAATTATATAACATTCTGTCACCTGTTTCGAACCATTTATAAAGGATGTAATAGGAATTTTAAAAAGTAATGACATTGATTGCATTTTTTAATCTATGCGCTACAACCTAAAAGGGATAGATAAAAAATGAACGAATGGAGTAAATAATTTTATACAATAGAAATGTTAATAGGACATTATTTATAATTAAGTCTTAATTAAGTGGAAAACCAGTAAGGCAATGATATAACATTCTGTCACCTATTTCGAACCATTTGTAAAAGGATATAATAGGAAATTTAAAAATAATTTCGAAAAATAATGACATTGATTGCATTTTTTAATCTGAGGTAAAACCTAAGAGGGATAGATAAAAATAACGAATGGAGTAAGTAATTTTTTACAAGAAAGATGTTAATAGTACATTGTTTATAATTAGATGAATTTTGTATGAGTTCCATAAAAAAAAAAAGTGAACCTAAATCTTTATGCATATGAAATGTTCTCAATACCGGTGTATGTTATAATGTGCTCTTAAATGTTTACTTGCATTCTTCTTTCAAAAAGCTAAAAGGCATAATATGTTATGAACTCGATTTCTTTTATATATTCATTTAACCTGGTACATAGAATAAGAATTGTAATTTACGTGCATATTTTTCTTAAAATTATTTTTAGTTTTTGTTATACGTTTATTTATTTTAAAATATATATTTTTAGTCTTTATAAAATGAATAACTTTTCATTTTAGTTTTCATTTATCTAAAATTTGAAAATATTATCTTTTATCTTTTTTAAATAGCAAATTGTAGCTTCAATCTCTCTAATTTTTTTTTATATTTCTCCAAAATTTATTTTTTTTATTTTTAATCATAAAATTTACTCTATGATAGATAATCATATTTATTTTAGTGTTAAATTTGTGGAAATCATGTTCACATAACACTACATATGCATTACTGAGTCTCACTTAATATGTTCATTGAGTCTTCAACTAGACACACAAATAGTTAATCAATCGTATATAATGATGGAGACCAAAAGTAGTAATGTAAAATTTAGAGAAATAAAAATTATAGAAGCCAACCAAACTTTCTTATTTTTTTGGAAAAAATATTTTTAACCCTTTATTTTACTTTCATCACTCCCTATGTAATTTAGTATTACCTAAGAGTTATTAAGTAATATAAGGGCACTATCTCTAATCCTTTATAATGGATTATTTTCATCCCAATTATAAATATTTTGATACATTAATAGTTAATTTTCTTTTATAGTTTTAATTTCCTGTTAAGATGAGACACTCATTTATTTCTTAATTAGACTTATTTATTAAACTAAACCCTAAATCCTAAATATTACCATCACTATCTGGGAGTATTTTTAAAATAAAATTTAAATTTATAATATTATTAATTAAAAATAATCAATTTAACTATTTTTATTAGTCTTGATAAATAAATTATTTATTTCTTATATAAAGAACAAGAGACGGTATCACTAACGTAATTTTGGAGTTTTAAATAAATAAATTAGATTTTTTGTTAGGTGGACAATAAAAAGGATTAGAAGTAGTACTTATTTTAAAATGGAAACAATATTAAGTAAGGCAAAAAAGTCTCATAGATCTAGGTATCCAAAATAAAAAAGTTAGGGGAAATAATAGATGCAGTTCATAGGCAATGTTATCTAATTAAAATGTATATTAGAAATATGTATAATAAAGTATTTGATTAGATGTCAACACATTATCGAAGTAAAGTTCAAATTCTGATCCAAACCTATGATATTGAATCTAATATTTTTACAATAATTAAATAGAGCCGCACACAACACACCTAGAGCGAAATGAATTGGGAATTTGCGGTTGAGATTTTTGAGAAATTGCTTTTGCACTGCATTTACCACATTGACTTTGTCTTTTGGCTAGCGTGAAATAATAATTCAAAAATAACTAAATTTGAAAAAGATCACCACACATCGCGTAGTGATAATACTTAAAGTGGAGAGGGAATTAACCCGATTGAAATCGCAAGTGAGGGAATGAATCGAAAAGATTGGGAGAGGCATCTCTGGAGGTTGATGATCCTGAGAGGGCAATGTGGTGCTTTTTCCTGTTCTCTTGGTAAGCAATTAATCCAATTATTAATTTTCTTTTAACTTTCAATTTTTCTAACCAAAAATATGATAACATGCTCTTACGAAATAAATTTAGGTTAAAAGTTAATGTAGTTTTAGGTCAAGCTAAAAAAATGTTTGCACTTAAATCTTGTTAATTCAACCTACACATTTTATCTGCATATTTACATTAGCCCATCAAATACGACCAATAAAGGATTCGCTGTGTTTAAAGAGCACTTCAAAGTAATTAAAAAAAAAAAAAAGAGCACTTCAAGCAAATTTAAATGGAAACTGTACCCAAACAAATAATTTAAATGGAAAGGTAGTATCCCTTACGAAAAATATTTTTTTAAAAAATGCATCCAATGACGACGTTAAAGAAATACTTGCTTGTTACATTAATTTTGGATTTCCTTGTGTTCTCGCATTGAAATTAAAAAAAAATGGTTCACCCCCAAGTGAAAATTATTTTCTTTTGAGCTAATATTGATTTCGTGTGTCGTGTTCTCACGTTAATACATTTTACGTGTCCATTGAAAATATAAAAATTATATTTGACCCTAGCAAAAACCAAGCCAGAGATTAAACTAACTAGACCTCCAAGTCATAATTTGATAAACAAAACTAGAATTATAGACGATCCACAACTAAAATGCGGTTAAGACCAAAAAAACATTCAAATTAAAAACAGCTAGTTCATGATCCAATCAGTTCAACTGGTCTGGGTTCTAAAAGTGTTTGAAAGGATGATTCAGAAATCCATCATATACACTCTGCCATTACTGCCGAAGGCTCATTTAGAATACCATAAGTCACTCACAATTAAAGAGCTTATAATAGGCAGCCCTAAAGAAAGAATTGATGATAACAAAAACTAGTTTGTTTTTCACACAACTTAAATTAATGATGATCATATACAATGGTAACATTCACTAGTTCTTTCTAGTGTAAAACGGTAATGAAAAATAAAATTTAAAAAGGGACTAAAATGTATAATTTTTTTAAAAGTCAGGAACTAATACACGACTTTTAAAATCTTTGCGGCTGAAATGCATGAAACTATAATCTGAAGGACTATTATGTATATTTACTCGAAAATTAATAGAATCTTCAGAAGCATTGCAACAACATAAAAGCATGGGAATGATTTCACCAGAGGATGAACCTTGGTCAATTTGCAGGAGATACATCATGGATCTTATCACCGCTGTAGGCCCCATAATTTAAATTCATGCTTTTGAACTGCTAATTATGCAATAGACAAACAACAGAACGGAGAGCCATACGTCAGCCAAAAAGAAACCCCCAAATAATAATAAGACATCAAAATTGTAACCTTTGGGCCAATGGAATGATTTAAGAGAAGCAAGTTCAGAAAACTTTCACCTTCTCAACAGCTTGTGAAGCACCAGACAAAACTTGATTGCCTTCCCTAAGGAGTTGCAGTCGGCTGCGCAACATTTGATTATGTTCCTCTCCCTAACAAACAACATGGTGATCAGAGAAATGGAATACAAGACTAGAAGACAAAAAAGAAAACGATTCAAAGTAGGAATGAGAAGGGAAAATCCTCTTATTTGGTTCGGTTAGAGGAGAGGGAAAGGAAGGATATTTATTTGGTTACCAAGGGGAGGGGAGTGGAGAAAAAATAAAAGTAAAATATTGTTATACCTTTATAAATACTAATGAAGAAGAGGGGATAAAAAACATAAAATCTCAAGACAATTTAGTCGGTACAATCCAAATATTATAAACCATTTTCCCTCCCCTCCTCTCCAAAGTTTCGAACCAAATAAGGAAAAATTATAGAAGTACCTAACTCAAAACCATTCCTCCTAACCAAACACTGCGTAAGGGCCTAAGGAAAACCTCAATTATTTTCAACTGGTAATGTCTTTTGTGGCCCGGCCAAATTTACTTTGACCTTTCAGCTCTATATACGTATTTGCATATGATTTCAAGTTTTAGTGTCCAACATTGACAAGCCTTTCAATACGGGTTTGCTTTGTAACCTTAAAACTGTATGTAAAGTTGTAGACAAAGACTAGCACTTTTATGCTGCAAGGAATAACTTGACATTAGGACCATAACAAAGTAAATAGCTGTTCCTGGAGTCCACACGACCAAGGATGACAAACCTTTTTGTCTATTCCAATTTGAGAATGAAAAGTAAAAATCCCCGATTAGAAAGAAGGGATAATATGAAAATAGTGACACAGCCCTGAAAGTGAAGAGTATTTTGTCCTTTTAGGTGGGCTGAGATAAGATAACCAAAGAGAAAAAAGGAATATAGAAATAGTTGCATTGAAAAGACTCAAGACGGACAATCCCTTAATCAATGAATAAGTGCTTGTTTTCTAGTCCACTATCAGCATAATTTGACAAGGATGCATTCCGATAGTATACCTACCAATTGAACCATATGCATTAAGTGTTGGATTTCATTCTTCTTTGCCATAGACAGATTCTCAGCAATATCAGTTATGTTACTCCTGCATTTGTATCAATGTTTCCCTATTGAGTTCAAATAATCAACAATAAATATATGATAATAAGGCAAATTGAATAAATATCATGTTATAAATAATCAGCATAATCCCCAAGTATAATCTGAAGGCAAACCTCTATCAACATAGATAAAAATGGGATTAACTCAAAAGAACCTCACGAGGTAGAAGATCAAGCTTCACTGATGGTTAATTTGATGGCTAATATGAATGCATTTATTAAATATGACTACCTCACGTTTATAATAATGATAACATCCTACAATAAACTACTTAATGCTCTTGGCAAAATCTAATAATACCTATCTGAAAACAAGACATCCAGATCTTGTTCTTCCACAATTTCCTCCACAGCATCAAGAGTGGCTCCTGCCTACAAGAAAGATGAACTCAAAATGACAGACTAACTTGGATATGGTAGAATATTGCAAGTGCATGCCTGTATGTCCTATACAGAGTATGGCAGTAAGAGTATCAAAGCTTGCATATATGGCCCCTTTCTGGGCCTCCCCCTCTGACCCATGTTAAGTTATATAAGTGTTCAATACTTTCACTTTAGTTAAAGGGTGTAACTGTGAATAGTGCTATGATTCTATAGGTACTGAAAAAGATTTTAAAAAGAATATCTCCAAAGCCAAAGCTTAACTTGTAGAGAGCTGGATGTTGAAACTCAAATATAATTAAAAAGGTTCAACTTCTTAACTAACTTAGCAAGTTGTAAAATTCCTCGTAGAATTTGAGCTTAGGGTACAACTCAACCCCACAAAACTAGCTTGTAAGGTAAAGATTGATCTAGAATTATAAGTTTTATTTAGGTCATATTTCTAGTCAATGTGGGACTAAGCACCATCCTTGGGGCTGCAATTAAGGCACTTGGCAGCCCCCAAAGAGACTGTAACTACGGCAGTCTAGGGGTGACTGTAATTAAGATGACTTTCTAAAACTCTGCCCTCACACCCAAGGTTCATCGGTCCGAAGCGTGACAATGCAAGTAGGCCAATTAATAATGGATCTAGGATAAATTCATACACTATCTTAGAATTTAGGCTTATGACCTAACTCAACTCCACAAGATCAACTTATAAGGTAAAGATTGTCCCAACTTTATAAGCTCTATTTATCTTTAGTTAATGTGGGACTACACACCACCCTCAAGGCAGCAATTGAGGCAGCCCCCAAAAGAGGCTACAACTAAGGCGAGCTAGGGATAATCACAGTCGAGACGACTTTTCAACAATTCCCTTAATAATTTTAAGTTAAATGCAGATTTAATTAAAATAATAAAAAAAACTTTTACTCACTTTGATTTTTTATTAGTTTAGTACTACTTATTTTAACTATTACTGGTGAGTGAGTGATATTTGACCATTTGCAACAATAATTATAAGTATGCTTGAAATCAAGCACAAGAATAAGATGAGTTTCTCACAAATTTATTAATTTGATTACATATATTGTAAGGATTTGACTAAATATGTCTTTAAAGTGAGAAAGAAAGTCTATCTACCTTTAAATTTTAGTGGGTTTAGATCACAATGCACTTTAGATTAAAGCAAGAGTGAATACACCCTTGCTAACTTTAAAAACAAACTCAATTTAGAGGAGCCTAATCCAAATTAAAGCACAGTAAAATTTTTAAAGTTTTCCCCTTTGATTTCCATTTATCTTAATTCTTCATCAACTCAGAAGTCATAACTAAAGAAAAAGTGCATTATACTTGATTTCAAATTTCCAAGGACCAGAAGATCAGCTCTAGCCATTTTCACTCCAATTAAATATTCACTCATAACTAAAGTACTCCACAACAGTAACCTGAACAGTGATTCTGTGCAACATGATTTTTCCTCAAAATGATAATAAAGAGATTCAAGGCATGCATTTGTAGCTCATGTTGCACACAATAAATTATAAATTATAAAATGACAACTAAATCTGAAATCATAGGTATTAATTTCAACTCTATGGGTGTGAGGATGAGGAGTAACTCTTTTGATCCCCCGCCCCCTCTTTCTCTCTCTCTCTACATAAATATATAATACAACTCACCCCATTGACATGCCTAGTTGAATGCAAGCTTTATGTGTGGTTGCAATCCTAACCAAATTGCACTATGCGAATGTTGAGCAACCAGATACAAAATCCTTCAATTATTTTGTTTAAATGTTAGAATAAAATAACAAAGACAATAGTTAAGTTATACCTTTGTTTGAAGACAGACTGTCTCAAACCCATCCTGTAAAAATTAATTGACAGAGCATTTAGAATTCATATTTTTATCATAATAATAACAAATTCTTGGTGCTAAAATGCTTCAAATGTGAAAATAAATAGTTAGAGGAGACAAGTAATTAAATAGGTGTTTCCTGACAAATCTATCAACATGTGTAAGAGAGGGGAGATAAAGAAAGAGAACAAAATTGCACAGTTAAAACAAATTATGATCTAAACATTTTAAAAGAAATGAAACAAAAATATTAAACAACTATTGCATAACTATTTAGGACAGTTTTTAAAAAGAAACCTTAGTTTCAGGTTTAGTTTATGAAGAAGACAACAATAACAGTTTGTTTACAAAACATCCTCTACATCTAAAATGTCCAGCAAACAGCCTCAAAAGTTCCTAAGCCAATAAAAGGAAGAATTAGGGTAAGAAATTGTAATGAACTTCTGTTGCATGTATATAACATATGCTAACTAACACAAATTTCAAGAAAATAATTTAGTTTACTGACTCAAACCATAGAATACAGATTGATACTAAGTATCTGAAATAGTGAAATATCAGCATCGCTTTTAGCTTGAGAAATAGGTATGACTGAAAGGAAAAAACACCAAAAGTGATATTTAGATAACATCCTCAATTGTTGCGTGAGGCATCCCATCAAGTATTTATATTTGTGATGGAATGGATTCTACATCCAACATTACTCACATCAGCACTTATCACAAATGTACCTCTAAGTTTTCATGCAACGAAGTAATGACCTGAAAGGTATACAGAAAAGACAATTAGAATACAAATAAATGAAACTTCAAACATTTCTTGACACTTAGCCTTTGAAAAATAAAATAAAGGAATTTATGTGCATTCAGCTGACTAACCAACCTCACCTAGTGAGATAAGGCTTTAGTTGTTGTTGTATGTGCATTGAACCAAGATAAGAGGAATGATATATAATTATACATAGTGTTGATATAGCTTGATTTGCCAGTAATATTCATTGATTCCTTTTATAATTAGGAAAGTAGTTACTTCCTGTAAATAGGAGTATCAATCCCAATACTTCACAGATTTCATTGTGTAAACTTGTATTTTATAAAATCAGTGCAAGCAGAGAGGATTTTCTCTCAAGCATTTCAGAAATTGTTCTTAGGTAGGTTGGTATTAGAGCCTTTAATCTTTAAAAGAAAAGTAAATTTTCAACACAAGGTAGGTGTGCCTGTGCATTGTCTGCACTTTTAAGGATTTAAGTCTCGTAAGGCCCTAGTGTGAGGGGGCAGGTTAGATATAAAAGCCATTCATATGCCTTCACTCAATGATTTTGGATAGTAGGTTTATGATACATATGTTTCTTGTCGTCTTAAAAGACATGCTTGATACCAACAAATGTCTTGTTTAATTTCATATCTATATAGATGTTGCTAAGTAATCATAGTTTATGCATTGTTCATTTTACTTAATTCACGCATAAAATGTAAGGATGGCTTTTTAATTTGACCTCCTGTTGATAGTCAATAGTCAATACATTCTTTGAACCTACTTAGTACTAAGTGGTTGAGGAATATAATTACATATTATCAAAATACAAGGTTGCACCAAAAATTTTCCAAGATTATCACTGACATAAATTGTCAGTATAAATTCTCATCTGAATGTTGGTATAAAGGAAATCATTGAAATCCAAGGGATCACTGCCCTGATTTCAAAACACAATTGATTTGGAAAAACAGATATATAAAATGATGACCTGGGTAAAATTGTCAAACTCATTGTCACATTTTTCTTATTGGCTACAACTCAATGTAACATTCAGAAATATATTTCTAATATGAAGAAATTAATATTGAGAGTTATACCTGAAGAAATAGGCGATGGAGCAATTCCTTTTCAGCATTAGAGAAACTTGAAAATGCTTTATAAAACTCCTTTAAGCATCAAACCAGAAACATGTATCAATATATAATTTTGAAATGCAAAATATTAACATAATTTGGATTTATAGTTGAGCAATCATACTCTCAAACCATAGGATAATGAGGTATGCTATCACAAAACGGGTTAGAGATAACTCAACCATTGATTCGGTGCTTCCTATTAAGCCAGTATCAATCACAGTGTAAACATATCATCGCTATCTTTTTAGTGCAAAAGCATCTGATCTGAACAAGTGACATTAATCTGGGTAACATTTTATATGCCTATAAACTACAAGGGAATGATACCACACAATTGTGATGTGAGTTACCAACCATCTTTAATTTATGTGTCAGTAGGTATTATTCAAGAAATCCCAATATCAACCAATCATCAATCATTTTTTTTTTGGTCTAGCTCTGTAATTGGTAATATCATCTAGTTTATCAAAATAGTAACAACTTGAACTCCTCACCAACTTCTTCACACTAATTACAAGACTAGCGCATAAGGAGGGTGTGGCACTAGTGCTTGAGATGTGACATGATGTTATGTGATGTGATGAGACAATCATTCACTCTAAAGGGGACCAATACATGAAAAAACAAAACAAAATAAACACCAGACAATACTTGTTGATCCTGGTCTTTCCCAGGGAGCTATGGTTATGTGGTGACCTGGTGGGGAATTCAAATCTCACACCTCTATTTCCCCTTCAGTCAAATAGTTTCTATTAATGTAAAAACCTTATATGCTGGGGATATTCAGTTTCTCTACTCATAAATAATAATAATTATTATTTTATAGGAAAAAACATGCACGTTTAAAAAAAAAATTTACATCACTATCATTCCCCCTTTCAGTTTTTACAATACAATTAAAAACAGTTGTGAGAAGAGAGTGAAGGAAGAACAACGAAGTGTACCTCCTTTGAGCATGAAGTGAGCAAAGATCGGAGAGAATATTTGAAAGACTTGTTCAAATTGGAGAACCTGGATCCAATTCCAGTAGAAGGCAATAATGATGCACTGGCACCATGTTCAGGCCTTTCCTCCATTGCCTTATAATCAATTACCATGAAAAATCATCGGACACAGAACAGAACAGAAATAAAAGCAAAAGATGGAAGGTGAAGCTCATGCATGCAAATCATGCGATTCAAGTGTGTTAACTGTGAAGCAAAGATGTGAGCAACAATTACCTGCAATGAGTTCCTCTAAAATTTTCCAATCTTGCTTTGACCTGCTGAATTCTCGTTTCTTACAAACAGATCCTATGTGATGAAAGCAATAAGGCAGCAACCTGAAGGATATAGCATAGTAAAAATTTGAAAGCTGGATTACATGAGCTAGATAAAAAGAGATTGAGTAGATGGAAATAGGCTGAAAATTACAAGAACGTGACACTCATTTACTAGCATTATGAACTACAATATTAGCAGATTTCAGAATCATGTTTACAGACCAGTAATCAAAACAAGTTTAAAGTCACATAATTACACATTAGCTGAGATTCATAAACATTAGAAATATGCAGAACCAACAGAAACAAAGCAATAACAACAAAGAAAAAATTCCCCATCCGGTTGACAGGGATCATAGAGGAAATAAATAAATGAATAAAAATGCATGTTAGGTATAAAGCTATTTTTTTCTTAAAATGTACAAGATTCTGTTTCTTTATCACATTTTCTCAGCTTCCAAACAGATAATATCACCAAGTCAGTTAATGGATAGTGTTGACACCAAAACTACTTTGCTACAGCCAACTGTTACTTAAGTTGCAGAGGAATCACAAAACTAACTAAATTGTCAGAAATTCGTTAAAAGCATTCACTCATTCAGGATCCAAAGTCAGATATTAGGCAGCAGGTTTCAAGGCTTAATACTGTATAAAAATTAGAAGCTTAATTATTTAGGAATATAAGTTGAATTTCTTCATCTATCCAGAAAAACAAAAACCAAAATCCAAGATTCTGCCCCATCCGTAGTATTTTCTCTTCTATAGCATTGAAACTCAAAGATAACCAACAAGTTGACTGAAGAAACAAATGATATACTCTTTAAAACACTGCTACAAATTTGGATCCCCTGTAATTGCCTCCTTCCTCCTATTCTACAATGTCTATGATTAATAACAAAAGCTAAACCACGTGGTCTATTCTTCTACATATTTCACATCAGTCTCAATTCATGTTGAACTAATTGAAAATAATAAGGGGGCAAAAAAGTAAACAGAGAACAAGGGGGAATCAGATAAAAGAAAAGAATAAGAAACCTGAAACAGAGTGTTGCCTTCGCCAGAGAAGGTTCCCTTCACCGGAGAAGAAGGAAGAAATGCGTGTGGGTGTGGGAGAGAAGGGAGAACGTTAAGGGCAGAGAAAGAATGAAAATGTCGCGCGCGGGAGAAAAGAGCTTCTCTTCAGAAGCTAACCTAAAAACGGTGTTAAAACCCCAAAATAACCTCAATAACGATTACAAAACGAGGGATTGAGGGTATTTTGGCGATTTCAAAGGAGTTTCAGTGTCGCGAGCGCCAAAACGCCCACGCGTCACGAAACTGAGACGATACAGCATTTGCATTGCGGCACACGGCTGCTCCACCGCTAATTTTTAGCTAAAAGGCAACATAATGGAATTATAAAAATAAGAGCAAACATAATTTTATTGAAACTGCTACAACTACTGCATAACAACTTCTGCTAGATACAAGTTAAATAGACTCTTATTTTAACTAAAACTTCTAAAACATAACAACGCTGCCACATGATAACAATCCAATATCCCTTAATTTCTTCCTAAAATAAGATGGACTATTAACGTTAACATACATAATAGATAAAACAAATTTCTAAGAAAACAAAGTGGATACTATATATTCAATAAGAAACTCATATTCTAAAGTGTAACATACATCATTTTGTTACAATTGAACCGTTTCAGTTGCTACATTTTTTCTTGTACACTTTTCCTACATATTTAGAGTTGTACTTGGAATACAAACTCAATTAATTTGGCAACAGAAACACAAAAGTACAGAGTAATCAGATTCTCCTACTTTTCTTGATTTCTAGAAGTTCAAAGAGAAAACTGAAGATGGGATGGAAGTTGCATTTTGACCATGGTGCTCCATTTTTCTCAATTAGCTAAGAGTTACTTTGGTTCAAGAATGAGAATTAAGGGGTCTCTAGCCGAATGGAAAGAAAAGTTTGGTTCATTTTATTTTCCCACCCTTAAATTTAACAACATAGAGCAGTTTAACAAGTATTATTCATATGCTTAAATCCATCTAAATTCAATTGTATCCACTAATACATACACGAGGACACTGATTTAAATTTTCAATCAGAATAGTTAAAGGAAAACATGCTTGTAAAAAATGACAAAGAGATATTAATAATAAACAACAACAAAAATTATACTAAAATACAAATCAAATAATGAAAATCAAACTTACTTAAGAAACAATATCAAAATAAAAAGAACAAACTTGAGCTGATAAACAAAATAAAAAACACAAATCAATAACTAATTATGTACCAACAGATATAGAGAAGCATAGATGGGAGAGAAAAAGAGTGACGAACTAGCAAGCGAGACACGAGTGCGGAAGCAAGAGAAAGTAAGAGACGAAAGGCGACAAACGAGCAAGCTAGAGAAAAATTTCCAAATTCTATCTTTTTTATGGAAAATTAAATTTCTTAATTTTCAACTAAATGAAGATGCTCATTAAAATTCTATGAACTTTAATTTTTTTTTTCTAAATAAATATTCAAACAATGAATTTTATCACAAAAAAAATTTAAATCTCTTCTTAAATTACTTTTCCTCTTTTAACATCTTCCATCCAAACATATCCTAAGAAATTGTATATTTCTCTTGAACAATTTTATTAATATTTGTTTCTCTTTGCGACAAGTCGATCTATTTCTATCATATCCTAACTAATACTTATCCTAAAGCTTAATGAACCAATGAATTGCGACAAAAATTTACTATTCATAACCCTTAGTCAATTGTAAGTGAGTTTAACTTAACTCATTGTCATGGAGAAATGTGTTGCAACAATTGGTGATGGAAGCAAAAGTGATTACAACCTAATTATACTACAATAATAAAGAGAATTGTGAAAAGGAGAATCAATAAGCATGTATCATGTATGATCTTTCTTACTCTCTCACGATTACAAACCACAAAATGAAAATTTTGTTGGACAAGAGGAGAGAAAAAAAAATAGTTGTTTTGAATTTTGATTTACTATTTCTTTCCCGCCTTATTTATCAATGTGTTTTCACTTTCAAGCAATTTCATTTTAATAAAATTAACTCAAAAGGAGGATCCAAACTATTACTTAAAAATATATAAAAAATAAAATTTATCATATCATAATTTATTACATAGAACATTACTTTATTATTATCATTATTATTTTTAACAAATTATTACAAATTTCATTTTATATTTACAAATATGCTTTATCTACTCATGTATTATGAGTTTGAATACTTATTTTAAAGAGTAACTAATATTTTAGTAGGTGCATTGTAAAAAATATATATTTATTTTATATAAATAAAATTTATAATCAATAAATATTTTAATATATAAATTATATATTATCATAAAATTTTATAATAAATAAATATTTTTGAACATATAAAATATATTTATATTTATAATAAATAATTTATATTGTAATATAAAATTATTTTTAACTATTGATGATTTTTTATGAAAAAATTTAATTTAAAAATAAAGACAAATTGAAAGAAATAAGAAATTAAAAATGTCTAAAAAAGTTCTTATTAAAAAAAATCCTAAAAACACTTGTATTTATGATAATTATTTTAATTTATATATAAAAAAGTATGATTCATTTAGAATGGAGGAATGAAAATAGGAAAGGAAAGAAAAATTTGAAAAAAAGGGAAAGAAAATTTATAAATATTGTCTCTAAAAGCCAACATTTCTCCTTTTTTTCTTTTTACCTCTCTTTCTTCCTAATCAAACACAAGAAATACATCCTTATGTGTATTTTTTTTCTTTCATCCAAACACATCATAAGAGTTTCACTAGTGTAATGCTCTCCATTAACTCACTTTTTATATTTTTTTTCTCTTAGCTTCACGTACAATTTATAAAGGCGAGGCTAATTTTATAAAATTTTACATTTTTTTAAATTATGTAGTAACTAAAAATTAAAGAAACACAAAATTTTACATTATATTATATTAATACTTAATAATAATATCCATGACAAAATAAAAATTAAGAAAACCATTAAAAGGAAACAATTAATATTAGCTCTAAAACAAATAAAAATATATAATTAAAAAAATAAAAATAAAATCCTTATTTTATTCCTCATGTTTAGCCAAACCCGTAGCAACATTTCAACCTATCACTAAAATATATAGTGATGAAAAATAGTTTGTGGTTATACGAATTTCATACCTACGATTATGAAACTACCATTAAATGGTATGGTGACAAACCCATACATTTTTCGTATATGTATTATATACATGTGATTATAAAACTTATCTTTAAAACATATCGTGACTTAAACAAACATTTGTTGGTATATGAAATTTATCTACATATACGAAACTATCACCAAATGATACAATGGCTAAATGTTACATCAATAGGTATATGTAATCTACACTAATGATTTCTGGACTTCTCACTAAAACACATAGTGACAAATCAACAATTTTATAGGTATGTGTCATTTATAAATTCTTAAAATAATTACTCGCGAAAATTCTTACATTTTTTTTAAAAATCCTTAAAATTTTCCTACATGTTTAAATTAGCAAAAAAAAAATTGCAGGAAATGTAAAAGTTTTTTGTGAAATTTCTTGTAAATTAAAATTAGCAAGAAACAACTATTTAATAGAGAATTTTGTAACAAAATTCGCAAAAAGTTATTGCGGAAAAAATTTGCGGGAAAAATTTGCGGGAAAATTCAATTTACACATTTTTAGTAGTGTTGCATGTGTAACACATGAGCAAAGGCCAGAGGTAGAGAATCCAAACAATCTTTGGGTTGAGTTATAATAAACAATCATTAGAATGTTATAGCTGGGGCAAGAGGAAGAATATTATAGCTGGGGCAAGAGGAAGAATGTTACTACAAGGTGTATCCTAACAAAATGTATGATTCCTTGCCTTCTCTATGTGAATGTATAATTCCTATTATTATATCACTACATGATTGTATTTTTTTTTCTTGTATAAACTCACTTATGACTAAATGATGGTTTATATTTGGGAACATTCAAGTGAGTTTTGACTTTAAAGGAAAAATGATATGTGTTTTTATAGAGTTTAAAGTGTATAGTGAATGTGGAAGGTTTTCTTCATCATGTGTTAGTTGATGTAGGAGGTTACTGACATTGACCAAGTTAGAGTGTATTTAGTCAAAAGTCGGGCAAGTACACAACCGCACACCCTTGAGCCAAATAGGTGATAAGACTTAAGAGCCCAAGTAAGAAACACATGTCTAATGTATTGCTCGACATAAAATCGTGAAGGTTGTGCCTAGGTCATAATAAAGGTCGATCTATGATAAGCCTCATGGGTCACATGGAGACTGCTTCTTTAGTAGTCAAGTTGGCTTGTGACGCACCTCAAGAGTTATGCCAAAATTGCTTATGAGCAAGTCAACCTATCATGCACCTCACAAGTTACGTAGTGACCGCCTCTTCACTAGCCAGGACTACCTATGAACAGGTTGGGGTACCACACAACTCATGGATTATATGGTGACCACCTCTTAGTATCTAGGTTGGCCCGTTACGCACCTCAAGGGTCGTGCCAGGACCACTTATGAGCAAGTCAACCTACCATACACCTTACAAGTTACATGGTGATTGCCTCTTCGGTAGTTAGGTCACTTATGACGTGCCTTAAGAATCACACCAGAACTGCCTATGGATAGGTTAGCCTGCCACACACCTCACTTGTTATACAGTAACCGCCTCTTCAATAGCTAGATCAACCTACGACGTGCCTCAAGGATCATGCCAAAATTGTCTATAGGTAGGTCAACCTGCTATACACCTCATATGTTATGTAATTATCATCTTTTCAATAAGTAGGTCGTTTGTTTGATGCACCTCAAGGATCACAGTAGGATCGCCTATAGGTAGGTCGACTGGTCACCCACCTCATACGTTACATGGTAACTGCCACTTCAATAGGGAGGTTGGTCTTTGATGTGTCTCAAAAGTCATGCTAGGACTGCTTATGGACAAGTCGACCGAACACGCACCTTATAGGTTATGGGGTGACAGTGTCTTTCGTGTGTGAGTTCACACATGCTGAGATCATTGCCGTTGGATTTGTCCATGTATGGGATTTTCAACTCTCACATGTATCATGATCAAGCCCACAAGAGTCGAAATGCAGCAGCATCGCCTACATTTTTTCTCATCCATAATTTCTCTTGGAACGATTTATAATATGTAGACATAAAGTTATACGCGCATGCACGTGGATAAAATAATTGCAGTATTTGTTGACCCTGTCATCATATTATAGCCGATTTCTAAATTAAGTTCATCAGACCCGTGAGATAGAAGTTATTAGATATATAAAATATTAAAGGGTTTATAATTGTTTGGTTGTGCTTCTCGAGGAGACGAGGTTGGTGTTCATGGAGAGGGGTTGGTTGGGGAGGAGCGTGTCGGTTGGGAAATCGAAGCTTTGCCAAAGAAAGGTACGGGTTCGGTTGTCTAGGAAAACGAGGGCCAATGTCGTGCAGAAGGACGTGGAGTTCTTCGGATGATGACATGGCGGTCTTTGTGGACCACGCTACGGACTGCTCCACGTCGGTTAGGACGAGGTTGGCTGTTTTGAGAAGGGAGAGTGTGGAGCGTTTACTATTTACCTCTAACGCAATCAACCAACTCTCTCCTCAATTCTCACCATGGGTACACACTAGCACACAGCCATGGCAACCGCGACTGCAGCTGCCATCTCCTCCTTCATCGGGATGCGCCTTTGTGGGGCGCATTCTGGATTGAGGTGGGTCCAGGCGAGGTTCGGGTTCAGATCGAAGAAGAAGACTGCGCGAAAGAGCTCGGGTTCGGGCTCGGGTCGACCGTTGTGGTAGGGCGAAGGGCCCGGAGTGGCTCAATGGGAGGTTAGTCAGGGACAACTAGTTTGACCGATTCAGGCTTGGGAAGCCTGCAGAGTACTTACAGTTTGAGCTGGACTCGTTGGAACAGAACCTAGCAAAGAACGAGGCTGGAATCATCATCGGGACCAAGATCGAGGTGGCGGACATGAAGTCCACGCCGTTTTCGCCCTACAATGAAGTCTTTGGCCTGCAAAAGTTCCTCAAGCGCGAGCTCATTCACGGAAGGTGGGCCATGGTGGAGTCGATCAGGGCGGAGGTGCTGGTGCCGATGGCGGCAGTGGGGAGGAGAGAAAGAGAGAGTACTCCGTGGGGGTAGAACGGCTCAAAAGGTGGAGGGAGAGGAATGTTTGAACGAAGGCCGTGGCAGTTTCTGGAATGAGAATGAAAATCGCTGTTTGGATCGATAGTGGTGTTTGGATTTGTGTGGCCATTAGTGAAGTGAAGTGATCTTCTTCGATCGTTGTTGTGTTTTCCCCAATTCTCAACCAGACTATTTTTTGTTTCCTACGCAAAAGGTTGTAGGTGTGTGACGGCCGGAAAGAGTTTTGGTGTAGTTCCACCGTAGGCACCAAAACCTTGTATAAATCCCTCCTTCCTCCTATGACTAGAGGATGGTCTATATGTTAGGGAGCATTCAAATAAGTTATGCTTGTAAAGAAAAAATGATGTGTTTTTTTAGAGTTTAAAGTATATAATGGATGTGAGAAGTTTCCTCTATGATGTGTTAGTGGGTTTGTGAGGTTATTGATATTGACCAAATCATAGTGTACTTAATCAAAAAGTTGTACAAATATAATTTTGTATGACTTAGATGTTCCTATTATCCTAACAAGAGTAATGCATCATTCCAACATGTCAAAATTACATTGCATTACTCCCTACACTCATGTTAAAATTCCTATTAATGCATTGATTCAAAATTCTTATACATGCTTATTGTATTGCTTTTATACCCTAATAAAAAATGAAGTCCACTAGCTTGTCCTAAGAAATTAGAATTCAACATATGATCAGGAAAGTAATTTATTGTTCCTTTTAACTTTGGGTCTGAGCCTAATCCAATCTTATAAAATTAGTTTGTAAGGTAAGAATTTATTTCACTTATATACTATATTTAAATCATCTATTTAGTCAATGTGAGGTTTCTAACACACCTCCTCATGTTAAATACTACATATCTCAAGCATGAAATTTGTAAGATTAAATATCTATGATGGTTCAACAACGACCAAATAACATGTGGTCCAATAGGCCTAATAACAATCAATATGATGGACTTTGATACTATAACTTTGGGTTTGAATTTTTTCTTTGCATAATAAGACATGGTCATTTGTCCTATAAACATTACATCAAATGCCAGAAGTAACTACAAGGTATAAGCGTAAACCAAAAATCATAAAATCCAATACAACCCTAAAGTAAAAGTCATACACATACACCTTAAAAGGATATCACCCCAATGTAACAAAACATCAAAGTATACACCCGTAGATACATAAGAAAAAGAAGCCTAAAGCCTAATAAGTTAGCCATTTAACTTACCCAACACCTGCAAATTAGGGTCCTAAGAAGGATCGTCCTCTTTATTAAATAAACATGTATGTGTCAATGTCGAGGTCCATGTGCTTGCGAGGTACATGACCTCTCTTTCAAGGTGTAAAATTAGGTCTGCCACATGCATTATAAAGGTAATATGAACTTTAGGATCAACCAAACAAAAAATTTGAATATGAGACTAGTAGTAGTGATATGATCCTAATTGAAGATATATTATTTTTATGAATCGTCCTTGAGTTTGTTATCTTGGAATCAAGATTTTATAGAGATAAAAAAGTTAAATTCGTTTTTTGGTCCTCCTATTTTTTTAATCTGGTCCCTATTTTATTAAAAATTTTAATTTAGTCCTTCAATTTTCAAAAATATTACAATGTTACTCTTTTCCGTCCATATTTATTAAACATTGTTAGTGAGTTGTCTACTTGGCTTAGACGTTGCTTGATGTTTGATTTTATTTTAATAACAGTGTATTTGCATATTTCAAAAATTGTATGACGCATATTAACTACAATTAATCTTATCAGAAAATCTGGTTAATCTAAACCCTAAAAATGAAAATATATATAATTAGGAGTTTTATGTAATTTTATGATCTTATATTCTCATGTATAAGTACTTTGTTACTCGTTCGTCCGATTTATAAATGGATAGAGAAAAAACTCCATTTGTATTACTTACAAATTTCTTTAAGCTCTTTAAGTTTAATCTGTTGTATGTTTTTATCAAAAAATATTAATGAATATTGATTTTTTTATCATCCTTATTTTTTTCGCAAAAAACTACTTATGTTTAACATTTTTTCTTCTAAAATTATTGATATGTTAAAAATTTTTAATTCAATTATTTTTTAAATATACTCTTACAATGTATTTAAAATAACTAAAATATTTCACCAAACAACAAGTTACATTCACATTTTATATTTAAAAAAAATATTATAAACTAAATACATTAATATTATATATTTAATAAATATTCTTTATTATGTATACACTAACTTTAATAATCAATAATATTAAAATAAATATAAAAGAAAATTTTGGTGTACATAAATTTATATCTGTTTTATTTTTATAATTACTTTTATAAATTATTATTTTATTTCACAATTTTTTTTTTGTAATTATTTTAAAAAAATTGTTCATTATTATTTAACTTTGATGATCTCTTTTATTTTATTTTTAATTTAGAAAATAAAAAGACATAAAATACCTTTTTTTAGTAAGTTATAATAAAAATAAATTTAAAGACGTTAAAATGAAGTGAGTAAAAAAGTGGCCTGCGGGGCGCGTCAGAAGTTGCTAAGTCGGACATGACTGGTCACACAGAGAAGGGACAAACAGTGCAACAAATAGCAAGACCCTCCATATTTGACACTCAGCAAGCAGTGTTCCAATTTCTCAACATGTCTCACTCCAAAATCCAAATCCAGCAAATGGTTTCATCATCAACAAGCACAAGAGGAGAACAGAGGTGCATCACAAAACCACCATCATTACCCTCACACTTTTCTCACCAAGCCATGGAAGATGTGTGGGAAGGCATCAACCTTGCTTCCCCCAACGACCACACAACCTCCAAAGGTGCCAAATTTCAAGACTTTCTAGCCATAGCCACAGACCCATCTCCTCCTATGACCGCTCTCAGCTTGGGCACGCGTCCCGAGTTCCACTTTGACCCTCTTGGCCGCAAGGACCTGCAATTAGGGCTGCCCCACCACAACCCTACCCCAAAGCTTCCACCTTTTCGCAACCTCGCGTCCGGGGATACGCGCAACGCGCGTCTCATTAAGAATCGCGAATCTGCTGCCCGCTCCAGAGCCAGAAAACAGGAAATTTTTGTTGCTTCTTTAATCCACGCTTTTCGATTTTCCTTTCTCTGCTTCGCATTGTTACTCTCTGTCTTTCTTTCTTTTTTTTTTGGCTTATTTTATTTTATTTTCCGGTGTAGGCTTACGTGTTTGAGTTGAAGCAGAAAATTAAACACTTACAAGAGGAGAATGCTAGACTCAGAAGACAGCAACAACTGGTTCTTTACTCTTCCCTCGCTTTGTTATTATTATTGCATGTTTTCCCATTTTCTAAATCAACTTGGTTAGTGCAGTGTTAATTGAAAATTAATGGTGCCTTTGAACTCCTGGAACGAAAATACAGAGAGAAGAAAACATGAATAATTGATTATTTCTTTTTTGTTCGGTATAATGAGTGAATTTCACTCTTGTTTAATTTGAGTTTGATTTTTTTTTCATTCATTCTATCACACATGGACGTGAATTTTAATATCATAATTGAAAAATATTAATAATATATTTTTGAACACATTCTTTTAAACATATTATTTATTATTAATTAAAAATTATAATTTTTTTAAGTTTTATATTTTAATTATAAAATTTTGTAAGTTTTATATTTTATATAGTAAATTTTATAAGTTTTAATAAATTTCAATTAATAAAAAAATGTGGGTTAAAAAGTTATATTCTTACTTTTATATTTGTACTTATTTTGTTTAAGAAATATATATATGGTATTAATCATTCTCTTAAATGAAGTAGTTTAAGAATTAAAATTGTTATTAATAAAATTTAAGATTTTTTTACTGTTTATAACCATTTTATTTGATTAAAATAAGATTACCTTTTATAAAAAATATTTACAGTCTTTATAAAACTATTTATTATTTTTATGTAGTTTTTATTAAAAATTTATTTTTGAATAAGATATTACTAGTTAACCATCATAGATAAAAAAATTTTTAATTTGTAATTTTGAATTCTGTATACACAATTATCTTAAATATTTAATTTTTTATTATTCATAATAACTTTATTTAATATTATAAGAATTTTTTAATAAAAAAAAAATATAATAAGAAGAACAAAATTCAATCTTAGCATTAAAATCCCAAGATTTGAAGTATACTTGTAGTCTCACACTTAGATGTTATTGCATGTGTTTGTAGCAAATGGGATGATAAAATATATTCTTGTTTTGTTTGCAGTTGCGTGAAAGCGCAGGCAATGAGGTGAAGAGGGGCAATCTTTATCGAACATATACAGCTCCATTTTAAGTAAGAAATATTTAGAGTCCTTCTTTTGCCCTGAAAGACTGAAACTCAACCCTTTAGAGTATAAATATATGATGATGTAACTGTCAGAGCATTAATGTATCCGTGGCATGGTTGATGTAGTTCTTGCACCTTCATTTATTTTATACCTCACCATCCTGCTTTCTGGAAAAAAACATGGAGCTCCTCTTTGATAAATGATCATCTCATCTCAATACACGTGCCTACAAATTTTGACCATTATTACGCTTCATTTCTGTCTGACCTACTTTATGGTACCTCTTATTTTTTTAGTTGAAAATTTCAATTATCTCCTTGGTTTCTTTTTAGTCTTTGCCCCCTTCATCAAAAAGTTTTTTGTACTCACGGTAAAACGAGTTCCTTCAACGCCATTCACCTTTTCTTAATTTTTTTTAATTTTTTAAATTTGAGAATTTATTTTTTGTATCTTATTTTTTTTTATTTTTTATTTTAGTATCTTGTTGTACACCACATGATACAAATTATTATTTGTTGTGTGTAATTGAAAGTCAAATAATATTGTTAATTTAAATTTTTTAATATTTTTTAATTTTTAATTATATATGTAACAAATGATGATTTATATTTTATTTGTCATTAATATGAGACTAGAATAATTTATTTTAAAAAATATTATGGATAAAAAATTAAATTTGAGAAAAAAAATAAAATTAATCTAAATTTAAGGAAATAAAAACATATTTAAGAGTTATTTAGAGAATGAATTTTTAATTTTTAGTGGGTTTTAAGTTGAATTGGAATGATTTATTAATTTTTTTAAAAGAAATAAAAAATAAATAACTTATCAAATAAATAATATAAATATAATGTTATAATTATAAGAATATTATTTTATTAAATTATTATAATATTTTTTTAAATTTCATCATGTATTAAATAAATGTAGAATAAAAATCATAAAAGACGTAGTATTTATAAAATATTATAATAAACTATTAATTTCATCTTTAAAGTTTTACTATCTTTCCTAAACAGTTTTTAAAATAATAAAAAAATGTTAAATTTTTAACCAAACAATCTATTAACACATAAACAAAAGTCAATGCAACTCCACTTAAATTAACAGGTTATGCAAGTTAAATTATATAATTTGAAAGATTAAATGATTCTACCCAATATTGGAAATATTTATTTATTCTTAGGGTTCCTTATTTCTTATTCAACCCTTAGTTCTTTATGTTCTTATTCTTATGAGAGGATTCTTATAATAAATAACTGTTATACTATATCATTAAAGCTTTAAGGATCTATAAATAAATAAATAAATACATAGATCCATTTGTCGTACTAAGAGACTGTAGCAGAATATTCAGTATCTTCATTTTGATAGAAAATCGTTGGTTTGTGGTCTTCCTCAACCAAACTATCTTAACTCCTCATGGGGACTTTCATTTCTCTTTTCTCATGGGGAGAACAGAGAATGTATTTTTGATTTGGTGTATTGAGGATCATAACCTTTTCTAATGTGTTAGCCTACATATAAGATTCTCATTATCCCTTAACGGGTCAACCTGGGTATCTACTTATTAAGCAAATATCAAGCCTGTTAGGAAGTCTTTTCGATTACTTAATTGGATCACTTAAGATTATAATCATTTTAAATAAATAACTAATATAATTGTATTTAAAATATAAAGTTCACAGAAAGAATTCCTATGGATGATATACCGGCATTTCTCGAGTTTGGCATTTTACAAATTTTGTCTTTTTTTTTCTCCTAATTTGCCTTTGTTTAAAATCGATGGTTAGAGAAGTATGCGAGGGCATGACAACAAATTAAGCACATGGGCAATTAGAAGATAAAGCATTATACATTCACAATACATTTTATTCTTTTTTTCATCGATCAAGGGAGCTAGTATCTCATTCCTCTCTATCCATATTTTATTATTAATTAAAATTTATTAAAACTTATAAAATTAAAAGAAATTTATCAAATGTGATCTTCAATCAATTTCAACAAATATTATAAAAAAATATGTTAGAATATATCTCTTTTCAACCACAACATTCATATATTTTTATTAACAACGTGGTTGTGTCTTAAATGTATGTGATAGCTATAATGCTTAAATATGTTTTTAAAACGAGGGAGTTTTAATATTGATTTTGGTAATTTTTTATTTTTATTTTTTTTAAAATTTGAAATTATTAATTTTATTTTTTATAAAATAAGAAAATTTTTATTTAAATCTTTGCAAGATATTTCTCTTTCATTTTCATCCCTAAAAAAATTTAAAATAACTATTTTTAGTCCTTGATATTCATTTTATAATAGATAAATAACATTTATTTTAATAATTTTGAATTTTTTTTAAAAGTATCACATGCTTGCACGATACCATAAGTAGTTAACAAATGTCATGTTATAACTGATTTGGAAGAGCTTATACACATTTTAAAATAGATAAATAATATTTATTTTAAAAATTTTGAAAAAAATTTAAAAGTATCATATGTTAGCACGATACCATAAGTAATTAACAAATGTTAGGTTATAATCCATTTGAAAGAACTTATACACAATTTATTTCTTATTTTATGTTACAAGTGTGTACGTAAAGGTGTTTGAAAGGACATATAAAAATATCTTATGACCGATTCTTAAGATATTTTTAGCTTATTTTTATAAGTTTCTTAAGATAGCCTATAAAAGTAACTTACACAGAACTTATATAAAAACTCACCTTCAAATTTTGACAAAATCAAATATATAGAGTATCTATATATTTTTTTTATTTGTTTTCTCCCAAATTAAATATTTCATTTTTTCGTTCATTCATCCAAATTAATATAGATATTTACTTTTACACAAAAGAAATTATTATTATTTGTTGCTAGTAAATTTTTTATATATTTTCTTCTTTTTTTTACTATAAAATATAATTTAATTAAATAAATTTATATTTTTATATCTTGCTATTTATTTCTTTTATATGTAATTAGTAATTTTTTATATATTTCTTTTTACAATAGTGTGCGTTGATTGAATTTTTATAATGATTTACTATATTTTATATTTATATTTATTTATATGTGTAAATGATGATTTTTAAGTTTATGTATCATTTTAAGATATATATATATATATATATATATATATATATATATATATATATATATATATATATATATATATATATATATATATATATATATATATATATATAATACCTTAATTTATATTTTAGTCAGATTTGGATTATTAAATATTTTAATATTTAAAATTATTGATAAGTGTATGATAAAAAAAATTTTGTGTGTTTCACAATTTTTTGTTTTACAATTTTTTGTTTTAAATTTATGATACTTACTTTTTTTTTTATAAAGACTAAAAATAGGTAAATGATAACTAGTAGTTTTTTTTAAGATTTTTGTGATATATATAATGTTAATATAATAATTATTTAGTTTTTAAATTTTTAATTTATTTTTTATCATAATTTATTCTTTTAATAATTTTTAAAATAAGATAATATTCGATATGTACATATATAATAATGCATTTAAACACTTTAAAATTATGTAAGCAACTTTTGTATATCCATACTTAAAAATTTTATTAAATTTTAAGTACTCGTAATGTAAACTCTTATATGATAAGAACATATTAAATAAAATTTTAATTAAGATGTTTTTTTAAGCATGTCCATAATAATAAAGATTAAAAACAACAATTTTAACTTTTTGAGAGATGAACATTAATTTTTTTTATAAAGAGTAAAATTAAAAGTCACACATTTTACGGAGATTAAAAATATATTGTCTATTTTATAATAATTTCTAAATGACATGATTTTATGATTTTTTAGTTTTAATAAAAATCGTGTAATTTAAATTATCGTAGATAATTAAACTTGTAACATTCATAAATATTATCATCTTTTGTGTTTGCAGTGTGAAGTTTCATGTATTATAAAAATTATATTATTAATATACAAATTTTATAATATTTTTATTTTTTTATATCGATCATTTATCAAACTATTTTTTTTTTTATTTTTCTTCTTCTATTACACAAAACATTACAGAAAATAAAAATATTGTACAACCATAAAACTGCAGCTCGAGTCAAAGATTAATATGTGAACAGACCATTTCTGTCACCATTTTTTTTTTCAGGCAAGAAGCATCTGAGGAATTATTTTTTTTCACTTAACTAATTCTTATTTTATGAGATTGATATATTTGAATATAAAATAATATTTCTAGTCACAATTTCATGTCGAAATCGAAAATCAACCTCTAGAACTTAACTAAAGAGTATAAGTATCAAATTATTTATGTCAATAACATTCATAATCAACATTCTTCTTTGAAGTTGAATGACGCATACGTCAATTTTCTAATTACTACTAGTTCAGCAAATTTACCATAAAAGATTTATCTTTTGTTTAATTTAGACTTAAAATAAGTAGAATAAAAATGTATTAAAAATAAAATAGAAAATAGAAAATAAAAAATAGAAAATGCATTATTTGAATAAATAAAAATAAGAAGAAAAAATAAACAAAATTTCTTTCACTTGTTTAGATAAATAATAAAAATTATGTAAAATTGTGTACTAATTTGAATGTTTAAATTTAACTTTAAATAAAAGCAATCTCAACAGTTGTAGAAGTACTATAGATGTTATATCAAAAGAAGAACATTTAAATAAGTGTTCAAAACTATTCCAAAAGATGTTATTAACCACCTTGGTTGTACTAATGCAAACATTGCAAAAGCAACCAAGAAGTATGCAAACATGGTGAAAGAATATTGGTGTAAAAAAGCATGTAGAGGCTTTTAGGAAAGATATACTTGTGTAATCTAATTTGATTAGAGTGAGAAAATCCTACTAAGGTGGGGAATATAGTATTGAGATTAAACTCGTCATGTGATAAAATTTCAATGGTAACAAACTATTAACAAGCAAATTCTGATATTATGAAATTAAGTTACTAATGATTTACTTTGAAAATGTAACTATAAGAGTAAGACTTGGTGGAATATATTGGGACAAATTACAAAGAACATGAATCAAATTTGAGAAGCAACAATATGAAGTATGCAAACTTCCAAAAATAAGATTGCTCAATTATAAGCAATTGTATCAAAAGGACAATTGATCAAAAGCATATCAAACAAAACATGTCTTCGAAGATCAAATGCAGCAAAATCATAAGTTAAAGTGACTAGAAGATAGATATCATCAAATGGTAACAAAATCAGAAGCTACATGTGGTCAAAAGGAGCATCAAGATGTAAGCTAAACAAAGAAGGAGATAAAGATATTTGCATTGTTCATAAGCAACATGCTCAAAACTATATTGAAATCTATTCTTGAAGCTAGAACCTATTTGGATCATCAAGTACTAATACAAATAAAGCAACTATAGTTATGAAGATTGATGTAAAAAGCACTATATAAACATCCTATAGAAAACAATTTTCAAAAGGACAATTCGTAATAGATTTTAAAAGTTGCAAGAGAATATGACAAAAGAAATCCAACTCACATTTGTTGAAGTTCAAATTCTCATTAAAGTTGAGGATATAAAAAAAAGTGAAAGGATATCTCAAAGAAAAGACTCCAATAATAATAGAAAATACAAAATAAACCAATCAAATAATAGTTATATGAAAGGGACAACAAATACAACTTTTGAAGATGATTTGGGTAAGGTTGAAATTGTCTCTAATACCATAAACATCATGTTTAAAGTCAAGGAGCCTATAAATAAACCCTCAATTCAAAGAATTCATTCCAAGAAAGGAAAAAACAACATAAGTAAGAGTTGCTTTGAAAATATGTGTTTTTTCAAAGAGAAAAAATTGCTTCTAAAGAGAGATACATTCTTTTGCAAAACACTCTAATTCTTTGGTTTAACATTTGTAATATCTTATAAAGTGGTTTTAATATTTATATATAATTGTATATCCACTATTATAGTGTTAGAAAAGAAAAAAAAGTCAAAATTTGTCCACTAAAAAAAAGATAGAGGAACTTAGCAGATTAGTCTGATGGATTGGTACTTCTAGAATGTAATTTTATACAGAACTAAATTAGTTGTAGGTTAAGATGAAGCTTGAAAAAAAAAACAATTTCCTCGTAGCACTCCACATCTACTTCATTCCAAACTATTTTAAATCTATTTTGGTGGATCGTGTTGTATGTCTAAATCCAATTTTTAGGTTCTAATTAAATATGTAATCTAATTTTTATGCAATCTCACATAAGAAATTGTAAGCTACAATTTAACTCATAATAAGGTGTGATTACTTTATGAAAGTCATTAAACATTCCCGAATTTTCCATATTTGTACTTGGTCTGGCTTTGGATATTGGATTTGGGCATCTGACTTTGGAATTTGGACATTAATTTATGAAAGTCTTTCTTTTCGTCCATTCGTGCTTTGAAGTATGAAATATGATTTATATAATTTAATAATCTAACATATATTTTACTATATAATACAAATATATTAAAAAGTTGCATCCAAAAATATTTTTAATGAAATTATTCTTGTTAATAAATACTTTAAGGAAATTCATTAAAAAATATTTAATATACCTTATTAAATATTTTTAATTATTAAAAATTCACTTCTTTTTATTTTTAATATAATAAATATTTCTTCAAACTTGAGACTATGTCCAAGTTTTGGTATACCGTCGAATTTTTACTGACTGAATCTCAATTACAAGTATTGTTTATACCAAATATCATGTTCAAACAAGTTTTCTTTGACTTGCTTTTTCAACTTATTAACTAAATATTTTTTGAACACAAAGTTTTTCTAGACTTCAACCAATTTCACAAAGGAATGGTTAAGGATAAAACTAATAGACTATATCATAATATAGATATATGTATAAATTTGACCTAGTATTTTTATCATAGAATTTCTAATAGATTACAAAGAAATGTAAGAGATTTGGATATTTTTCTAGAATGATTTTCTATATCTTGATCTTTAGAAATTCTAATATCTATAGGAGGCTTCATGAGATGGTCATTATGGGTTATTCTTGTCTTCCTTCGTCTTTCTTAAAGCAACAAAAAATGTGTTCATTGGTTATTAAATGATGCTAAATTATAATTTTGGTTCTTTATCTTTTTAAAAAAATCATTTTTGTCCTTTAACTATCAAATTTGAGTCAATATTGTCCTTTTGAAAAAAAAATGAGCATTTTCAATTTTGGGACACAATTTTGAACCTGTTTTTGATTGGTTCAAGATGTGAAACCTGTCCCATTAGACTTATCTATATGAAATATATGGAAATCAATTAATGTTCGAATCAAAAAGGTCAATAAACATGGTGGAAATGCAAGAAAAGTGAGTTTTACGAGCATTTAGAAAAGAATGACATGAAATTTTTAGTTTTCCAGTTGTTCATGGAGACTCACTTTTCACATGATTTTTACATGCTTTATGACCTTTTTTTGTTCGAACATTAGTTGGTTTCTATAGTTTTCATGTATATAAATCTAATAGGACTAGTTTCACGTCCTGAATCAGTCAATAAATAGTTCAAAATCGTGTCCCAAAATTGAAAATGATCATTTTTTTTAAAGACAACATTGATTCAAATTTGAGAATTAAAGGACCAAAATAATTTTTTTAAAAGATAAAGAACTAAAACAAATTTTTACCATAAGATAAATGACCAAAATTATAATTTATGTTAGGATAAAACATCTTTCTTATTTTTCCTTTCTTGTATAGATAAATTATAATAGAGGATACAATTGTTTTTCGAAAGCAAAAACTATACTACTATTCCTTTTTGTAGAGAGCACACCTTTTGATGTAGATAGAGGTATTTCAAAAAGGCTTTATATTTAGGTTATTGATAAGACATATATTCTTCATTTCTACATAAATAAAGAGAAAACTTGTAATTTGATGTGATTACAATGATAAAATCCTACTTAAGGTAGGGAAGAGACATGGCCTAAGGTTTGAGGGTGAATTAGTATAAAAAGACTTATGTGAAGTATCCTCTACTTTACTTCTCATTATTTAAGCACTTGATTTATTGTTTGTAGTTTAAAATGAAATAAACAGGTACACAAGAAAAGAAGTTGAATTTTGTGTATGTGATAAACTAGATAAAGACAAAGAGAATCATACAAGATATTTATCCTGGTTCACTATACAACTTATAGTCACATCCAGTCCATTCTATTGAAGGATTTTTCACTAAATCTAAGTGACTTACAATAAGTATTATTAACAACCTCTTCAGACCTTACAACTCTTATAATCTATTAAAAAACAGGAAATACACAAGAAGGGAGAAGATTGAATTGTGTGTGATTTTTTGAAGTTTTTCGAAAATGCAAGGATATATAAGTTTGCATACGCTGTCCAAACGGACCATCTAAAGAGGTGTTGTACAAAAGCAGAGAAGGGGAATAGAGAAAACAACACAAAGATTTTATTCTGGTTCACTTTTTCATAAGAGATACGTTCATTCCCTTCAACATGAAGGATTTATTCCACTGAGTCAAACTGACTTACAAACTAAGTATTCTCAAAACCTCTTTAGGTTATACAAAACACTTGTAATCTACTTGATTATAGGAAACACCAAGTATTATTTAACACTTAGTCTTTTCAGACTATCATAAAAAATGAAAGAGTTTTACAAAAGATAACTCACTAGGTGAGCATATAACATTTACAAGTAGAAGCTTAACTTTTCTTAGCAAAGCAAATACATAGATAAAAAGCAAAACTTTTCACTAAGAGAGCTTTTACAAATATTTTCTAAAATGTCGTTCAAAGAGCACTAGAAAGTTTTTGTGAGCTTTTGAGTATTTGCACCTTATCTCATTTTTCTTTTTGTGTTCTTCTTGTTCAATATCTTGCTTCTTTTGTGTCTTCTTCACTTAAAGGATTATACAAATGTATGTAAGAATGTCATTGTTTTTCATGGATGGAGAGAGGTATCTTTTGCCTTAAATGTCAAAGATATACTTGTGTAGAGCTATAATAGAGGTTTTATCTTCTTCTAAGGACAGAGAAAAAAATATGGCAGAAAAGGCTTTTCTTTAATTATGCTACCTTTGCTTGGTAAGATACATTCATTTTGTTTGTTTCTATAACCATAAAGGCTTGATCAGAATTCTCTTGTATCAAGGTTGACTTGTTTCTTCAAAGCTTAGAAAAGAATCTTTTGCTATTATAAAAAAAACAAAACACAGTAGAGCATAACACATATATAGGATATGAATATTACATGAGACGTTTATAGAGATATGTTATAATAGTTAAGCATAGGTTAAAGAACAAGTTACGAGATATGTTAAGCATGATAAACAATTACACAATGAGACTGAGTCCTTTATTGGACGAGGTTATGTTATTAGACGGAGTCCTTGTATGGACAATGAACACATTTGAATGTAGTTTGATTAAATTGTTGATGAACAAGTTCTTTTCATATGGACACAATCCTTTTCTTTTATACTATGGTGACTTTGTTGTACTCCTAAAAAACTAAGTACTGAAACAAAGCATTAGTCATAACTTTTTAATCATAATGTTTGTTATTATAAAAACATCTGGATTATTTTAGATGCATATAAAAAATGATCTAACAACCTACAACCTAGATTATAGGTTACACAAATATTTTTTTAACACTATGCTAATTCAGGCTTTCACCAAGGTAAAAAGGTTTATGCAAGATGATAACTCACTAAGTGAGAATAAAGTGTTTAAAACAAAGATACAACTTTGTATACACCAAAAAACATGAAATAAATAGAGCATCCATGCATTTTTTTTTATAATGTTTGATTTTTTACTTAGCACTTCATTGTCTCTTGTCTTGAAGATGATAACTTATATAAACTTGAGAGATGAGTAACCAATCATATAGAGAAGCTTGTGATAATTTTTACATTAAATGCATAAGATATCTTCCATGCTTTGTTCTTATCACTCTGTCTTTTTTTTGCTAGAGAAAGAAACAAAGCATCAAAGATTCTCTTTGGTTAAAAGCATACAAAGTTGTTTTTTGTAAAGAAAATGTTCCTTTATCTTGTTCTTCTTTTCTTCTTAAAAAGATAGCAAAGAGTACTTAGTACATTGACTTGCTTCTTTACTTAAGGAGTTCATGAAAGCAGTGTGTGCTTTCTTTTTTCTTACTAAGGTATTGTTACATAACGTCTTCATGGATATGAACGTTAAAGAAATATTGGACAATCTAAGATAACTTTAACGTTAGTATATAATTATTTTTTATAAGATAACAAGATAATCATGATAAACTTTTCTATATAACTATGTTTCGATGCATTTAAAACATTTTTGCAAACCATTATTGGATACAAGATCAATATAAAGGATAACATCTATTCTTTGGATATTTGTACATATAATACATCGATAGTGTGTATACCTATAATGATTTCATTATCATCAAAACATAGTTAGGATATAGACGCTTTCTCATCTTTGGTTCCATCATATAATTTATTTTCTAATTTAAGAACTAAGAAAATGAGTTTAATTGAGTTTTGGTTTTGGAAATATATTTACATTAAGATATTTGTTTCAACTAGAAAGTAACACATAAAAATGAATTAGTTTCACATTTTAGAAGCAACCTATCAACTAACTGTATTAGAAAACTTGCTTATGATATTCATAAAAAATATAACTTTGTAAACAAATTTAGAAGATTAGCTTGTTAACACTTAGATTATGTTTAATTGTGTTTTGTTTATTACTATTCGAGTGTGAGGAATCATTTCCCTTTCTCTTAACCAACTTTTGATAACCATGAAATATCTTAAGCATCAAATATAATAAGTAATATTCATTAATAAGCTTTCCACAACAGACTAATAAGGAAGATTATTACTACTAGAAGGACAAGATAAAGTATTTCATGGAACTCTAGGATGTAGACATGTGGGACATTGTCTAAGAAGGTCCTTACATTCCCACAATAAAGATTTTTGAAGGAGAATTAAAAATAAAGCCACATGTACATTAAAAGAAAAGCAAAGATATATTCTAAATCTCCAAAAGGCCAAGTACTTCTCTTCGTGTGCACTAAACAAAAATGAGTATAACAAAGTAGCAGATTGTGAAATTTCCAAAATAGATATTGGACACCTTGAAGATGATTCATGATGGGACTAAGAAAGTGAAAGAGTCCAAAATTAACATCTTGACTCACAAGTATGAGTTGTTCAAGATGGAAGAACATGAATCTGTTGAGATGTTTAATAGATTCACAATCATCATCATTGATCTAAAATCTCTTACCAAAGGTACGAAGATCTAAGCTAAAACTATCTAAGAAGCAAAGAATCTAGCCACCCTAAAGCTAGATGAATTATTTGGATCTCTCAAAGTTTATGAGAAGGAAATCATGGATGAAATCATGGATGAAATCATGCATAGAAGAAGGAAGATAATAACCCCTAAGGCCAACACATCAGGGAGAAAATGTGAAAAAAAACATTATTCAGATTTTGATGATGAAGAAGATCTAACCCTATAAAATTTTTACGTATGAATATGTTTAGAAGAACCTTAAGTATTGAGGGTAAAAAGTATAGTTTTGTCATAAACACGAGTTTTTTATGTTTAAAATATTATATAAGTGTGTTCAAAATGAGAAAGTTTTTGCATTTCTACAGTAAGAAGTAATCATGGGGCAAACTTTGAAAACACTGTTCAAATCATTATGTGAAAATAATAATACTTTTCACAACTTCTTTAGACCAAGAAAACCTCAACAAATGGGATAGTTGAAAGAAAAAATAAAACTCTTCAAGAAATGGCTAGGACCATATTTTGTGAAAACTTTCTTAAGCACTTTTGTTCAGAAGTTGTTAATACAACATACTATGTTCAAAAAAAATATTGATAACACCATTGCTAGATAAGACTCCTTGTGAACTATAGGGAGGAAGAAAACTTAATATTTCATACTTTCATTCATTTAGATGTCAATGTTTTATCTTCAACAGTAAAGATTAACTTAAAAATTTGATTCTAAAGTTGGCAAAGGAATATTGTTGGATATTCTAACACATCAAAAGCTTATTTAACTCTAGAACTTCTATTGTAGAAGAATTCACTTATGTGAAGTCCAACGAATGACTAACCCTTGGTAGAAGACTATAAGACTTTGAAGATGATTTTGTAGATTTACAGATAGGATCATCTAATCCAACAACATGAAACCAAGCAAAACCATAAAATGAACCCTTTCAACAAACAAATCAACCTGAGAATCAACATCAAAAGGATTAGAAGTTCGTGACTTATCATCTACAAGACCTTATCCTTGAAGAAAAGATTGAAGGTGTGAAGACCATATCATATTTTACGAACCAAGTGTTTTATGCATTCATCTCGGAAACTAAGCCTAAGACTATTGAAGAAGCTCTAAAGACAATGAATGGATTATTGTTATGGAAGAAGAAATCCATCAATTCACTAGGAGTGATGTGTGGACTCTTGTTTCCAAATCTGTTCACAAAAGCATTACTAAAACCAAATTTGGCTTTTGCAACAAGTTAGACGAAGATGAGATAATCGTAAGATATAAAACAAGGTTAGTAATTCAAAGCTATAACCAACATGAAAGTATAGACTTCAACAAACCTTTGCACTGGTAGCTAGATTAAAAGCTATTAGAATCATGCTTACATTTATTGCTCATAAAACCAAAGATTTTTCATATGGACGTGAATTTTTTCTTTTTGAATGGTTTTATAGAAGAGGAAGCCTATGTTCGACAACCTCCAAATTTTGAAGATGTAACCTTTACAGACCATGTTTTCAACTAAAAAAGACTTTGTATAGTCTTAAGCATGCACCTTTTGCTTGGTATGACAAGTTGAGCAATTTTCTTATTTCAAGTAGATTTACAAGAGAAAAAGTAGATTCAATCTTATTTAGAAAATAATCAAATAAGGATTTCATTATAATACAAATATATATTGATGGTATAATTTTTTGTACTACTAATAAAACCTTGTGCAAGGACTTTTCTAATCTAATGCATAGTGAATTTGATATAGGTATGATGGAAGAACTCAAATTTTCCAAGCTTGCAAGCTAAATAAGAAGATAAAAGGATTTACATCCATCAACAAAAGTATAAAAAGAACTTCTTTCGTTATTTAGTTTGTATTACTAACCTCAGTTTGTTTTATAAGAAAAATTAAGTTTTCAAGTTAGTAGACTACTATGATGCAAACTATGGTAGTGATAGGACTAAAAGAAAGAGTCCAAGCAGAGGATGTTACTCCATATGACCATGTATTGTATCATGAGCCAATAAGAAGTAGAACTTTATTGCATTGTCCATTACAAAAGCTGAATATGTATCTGTTGCTAGTTGTTGTTCACAATTATTTTAAGTAAAATACCAATTAGAAGACTATTCAAGTTTTGAGCATAACATTTTTGTCTTCTATGATAATATCAATGCTATTAATCTTTCTAAGAATCTTATTCAACATTCAAAAGTAAAACATATAGAAATTAGTCATAATTTCATTTGTGATTATGTGTATGAAGGTATTTTTTTGGTATTAAGTTTGTTGATATTGATCATCAATGAGTTAATAACTTCACTAAACCTTTACCAAAAGATCATTTTAACTTCATAGTAAAAAACATTCATATGTATGCTTTAGTTGTATAAAAACTTTAAGTTTTTACATACATTGTCTTATGCATACAATCTTATGGTTACTACATTAGTCTTAAACATTGTGTCTTGTTTCATTCTAAATTTGTCTTTTTTCAAACTCTCTCTCTTTCTTCCAAAATCTATGTTGTGCTATATTATACAATGGAACCTAGGAGACAAATTGGACCATTAGAATGCTCTCTACATGAGAAATTCCTTCTTGGAAAATGGGTCAATCTCCAAAGATGCTAGGTTGAAGGGATTAATGTCTAAAATTTATTCACTTTGCAGCTTGGATGAATTATATGTCGTACAAAATTAAGTGGTTATATGCTCCCTATGCTATATTATAGGCAAACACTATAATCATGAATTAAAGATTAGTTATAATGATTAATGGTAAATAAATTGTTATCTCCACTTATTCCATAAACAAAGCTACATAATGTACGGATGTGGGATAGAATTGGACTAAAGGCTAAGGATGCTATCACTATAGGCACAATGGACTTAGCCCTTTACAGATAAAGATAAGATCCTCTAAATGACAAAATGAAGTACAAACTACTCATGTGCATCTTAAACATGAAACATGTTTGCAAAGCCTTACACAATATATTCTTCCATGTAGTGATGAGGAAAGAAACAAAGGACTATTTTCATTCAAGGACCCCTTCTACACCTACAACAAGCTGGTTGGACACAATTAAATATTTTTAGGTCACTACTTTAGTGCATTCAACTCCAAAAATATACACATCCCTTCTATTTCCTATAGGATGTTATTCATAGAGATTTTGTGAGGTGTAAAGGTGAATAAGGTTGGTTAGCAAGTATCACAACATGGGTAGTAAATCAACATCACAATCATAAAGAAAATGGAACTTGCAAGACAATTCCTATGGTACATCATCCTTCATCCAACTAAAGTAAAAAAA
Source organism: Mucuna pruriens (assembly GCA_025330945.1). NCBI lineage: Eukaryota > Viridiplantae > Streptophyta > Magnoliopsida > Fabales > Fabaceae > Mucuna > Mucuna pruriens. The sequence goes on along the minus strand of JAENHJ010000528.1, from coordinate 731,274 downwards.
AAAAAATTTGATGATGTGATTAAAAATACATACAAAGTAGGATTGTTTTTCTTATCCTTTTGTTGGATAATCGTTTGATAGACTTGTATTTGTCAAGCTGCCAACACAACCATCCACAACACAAGAACCCAAAAGACCATCCATTAGAACCTCCTAGGAAAAAATTACCCAAAGTTTCCCTAACAAAAACACCCATAAAAGCCTAACATCAAGCACAAACATCACCCTGAACTAAACCCAAACAATAACCACAAATGTAAGCCTTCAAAAGAAAAGAACCATAACCCTTAATTGAACCAACAAACCAATCCCAACCAAAAGAAAACTCAAGAATTTTCTTCAATCTATTATAGTGAAGGAAGACAAGGTGATTGAATAATTTGGTCCCCCAACCAATACAAATTGGTGCTGGCGATGATAAAGAAATTATTGCATAGTATGCCTTAAAAAAGAATTTGAGCAAACCGGCTTAGATAAAGCTTGCTGGGAAGCACGCCAAGTAAAAGAAGGCAAACAATGTTGTATTGGATATTGTAGCTAACTTATGGAACTGGAATTTGTTGTGGTAGTTACAAAGTCTATTATTGTATCGTTACGATTTGCAACATCTATTATAAAGGAGTCAAAGACGAAGAAAGAAGAAAAGAAACAGTTGCAGAAAGCTCTTACCCTCTCCAAGAATAGAACTTCTAAAGAAAATAAACTTGAAGAGAAGGAAAAACCAATTGTGGAAGAGACAATCATTATGTCCATTAAAGATTTATTGTTATTTGCTATTTTGATGAGATAGATGCCATGATTGAGGACACTTCATATGAAATGTCTAATTCATCTTAACAACTACCCTCCAAATGGCAAAAGGAAGCAAAAGTTGGTAAACCCTTATTCAAAGTATTAAAGAGGAAGAAGAACGAGGTATTGGTGAATTTCATGACAAGATGATAATAGGTGATGGAGCCTCTGTACTAAAGTTGATTAATCTTGGAGTGTCTTTGCTATAGTTATTTAATCTTGTTCAGGAAGATAATCCCAATGATTTATTTATTCGAACATATCATTTATTCGATTTATTCGAACATATCATTTATTCGATTTATTCGAACATATCATTAGAAGCATGGGCATAGTACTAAGTCTTAAGGCCTAATTTGCATTTTTGTCCTACACAAAGGAAGTTTCTTGAAGGAATTGATGTATGGATTTACAAGTTGCCAAAGACAAAGTTTGCATATGTAGCTTTTCAATCAGGTGAGTAATAGGATGAAGTATATTGCACTTTGCTATTAGCACAAATGTGAAGCCCCATTATTAGGGACTCACTCAACTTGGAAGAGTCTAGTGCCTTTAAGTGATAAGCTTAAGGAAAGCCCTGATTTTGAGAAATGGGATAAGAGGGGATTGTGACTTTGAGCTTAAATGAGTATTAACCAATTATTGCTGTGAAAACAAAGATTTAAGCATTTGTTGGCTAAGTTCGAGAATGAATGTGATGAAGTCAACCCTTCTTAGCCTTATAGAGTTAGTTGTGAATTAAGGTGTCTTCTACATCCATAGAAATACTTCAAGCTTCATCTTGAAGTAAATCAAAATGTGTTTCTTAGGATTGACCCTTGTTGAGAAAGCAACTTTCAATTGGATCCAAGTAAAGCCTTCTAGAATTTACTTGCAAGTGACACATATTCCATGCCAAACAAATGAAATGTGTTTACATTTACCATTCTCTATCCTATAAAAGTTTTTATTTTCTTCCATAGTCTCTATTTACAAACATTGCCCCCATGTTCTTAACCAATTTTGCAATAAATCTATACAAAGATCTATTTATGAAAAAACTTAATGATAAACCCATCTATGAGCCTCCACCACCAACAAACAATGACCTTCGTCTTTAGGCGATTGAACTAAAGAAGATTTTCTTTATGCTTAAAGACAAAGTTTCTTGAGAATGCTTCTTGAACTTGCAATCTCAAGAGAAGCTCTTTAACTTTCTCCACTAAGTGAAGAAAAAGATGAAGGTAGACCTTAACTCAAACTCAAACTCAGAATGAACCGTCTTTTTGTTTAATGCCAAAAGAGGGAGTGGAAGATTATGGGGATCAAGAATTTAGAAGGAGAAATAAAGGAGAAGCAAGACATCACATAAGAGGGAGACCAACATTTCAAGGGGAGCAATGTATTTTTTAAAGTTTTATGCTCTAAACCTTATAATTATTGTTTTGAACTTTTTTCTTTTTGTTGCTTAAAAGATAAAGCACATTGTCTTGCTATGAAAATGTTGTGAAATTTTTTATTTTATCAATGTGATCAAAGTCTAGTCATATTAATGTTCCAATATGTGCTCTATTACATAATTATATGATGACTTAGCATATGTCATGATAGAACTTGCTCTAATTATGTAATCATACATGCATATCCTATGACTATACCATAAAATAACTAAGGCCAAAGTCATTAAGTTGAAAGCTTAAAATAGATGATTTTATAAAGTCATACATATTTGTAAAAAAATATATTGAAGACTATTTTCATAAACAAAAAGATCTAAATGCTTTGATCAATTCTTTCAAACTTATATTTGTTTGTCATCATAAAAAAGGGAGATTATTAGGACAAAGGACATTTTATGACCCTCATTAGTTTTGATTAAACAAATAGAGTAAATATTTTTTTTTTACGAAAGAAAAAGGATATTGAGCATAATATAGATGAAGTCAATCATCTTATATAAGACAATACCAAAATGTGGCATTTCAATATAACATATAGTCTTATGGATTGCACATACATAGTTTGATTCTCTTTTTCAAATACTAAAGCTTGTTGAATATAAGTATTGAAGCATATCAAGAAAGTCTTGATAAAAATTAAATCTGTACAAAGCTCGTCTACTTCATTAAAAGACATACCTATATGAACAACATGATATTATACCTCTACACCTAAAGCTAGCTTGTTCTCCATAACACAAAGATAGTATGAGAAAAAGAAGATAAGCAAGATATTTTATCTTACCAATATGACAAGTTAGTGAAAGGTATTTAATATTGTATTTAATGCTCCAATGTTCATTTTCTTGCTATTGAAGAAGGAAAATGAAAGAAGGCAAATAATCTTATAACAAATATTTTTGAAGATTGCCTATGTATACTAGAGTTATCTACATTTAGTAGAAGTTTTGATCCTATGCGAACAATTTGAATTCAAACTTATTTCAATGTTATAAAATATCTAAGTTAAAAACTTAATCTATATTTGTATATATATTTCATAAGACAAATTTGGCTGAAATAAGTTGAAAGCAGAAGATGTTATGTTCAAAATATACTTGATAGTTTACTTGGAGAAACAAATAAAAAAATATTGGTGATTAACTTGAAGAAACTTAAGGTAAAAAAATACTTGTAACAATGTTGATTATTACCAAGAAATATCAAATAAAAAAACATTTAAATGTAAGTATTTGATCCATTATTATTTATCTACATAATTATCCAATTCATCATAAATTTGATATTTACATATAAAAAATAGGTAAAGCATCGAATATCCAATTATGTTAAATTACTTATTTAGTAACCTATTTATAATAAGTAAATTGACATCAATGAATATTAGTAAACCTACTTAGTTGACAACACTTATAGGAAAAATCTCAATTTGATCCCACATGATACATCTTTTGATAGGAATGAAAAATTTTAAACATAACTAAACTCCAAATCAAGCATTAGTCAAATGTTACTTATATCCATCACTAGTTGGTAATTCATTAATATTTATATTTATTTATTAATATTTATATTTATATCACACAAATAAGAATTTTGCATATAAGTTTACTTTTGTTTAAATTATTATATTGATAAATATTAACATTGCACTGCTATATAAATAAATAATTATATGAATAAATAATTACAGTAGATGAATTATAAACTGCACTTACGTACAGGGGATAATTGTGTAAAATATAAAATAAAAAATTTAATCATTGAATAGGTACATTAGATTTCATATAATTTAAACAATTTTTAATATATTATTTAACAATACATATTTATATTTTAAATAAAACACGAGTAAATAGCTTATACAATAAAAGATTTTTTTATCTAATTACAAGTTGTTATACGACAAATTTGTTAAATTTTTGTGATAAATTTTCCAAATATCACTCAATCAGAATCTTTTAGATAAGATCTAAATTTAAATTATGTGTTAATCCTTTTCATAAAAACCAATATAAAATATCTTATGCATTAATTTTTTTATAAAAACATATTTAATTATGAGCCATTTTCAAAAATCAATAAATAGTCATAATTTTTTCTAAACATCAATACAAAATATCTCATACATTAATTTTTTTATAAAAATATCTTTAATTATAAATTATTTTTAAAATCAATAAATAATAATAAATTAAATCTATTAATATCTTAAAATCTAACTTTGTTTTATATGAAACTTTGATAGCCTGACTTGTATAGAAAATATAAAAATCTTAAGACTTATCAAAAAAATTTAATGCAACAATTAAATTACCTTATTTTGCATAGTATGATAAATATATTATGGTAAGTATAAAAATAAAATATTCAGTGTCAATTGATTATGACATTTAATTATTTATAATCACTTGTTATTAAGTATTATTTGAAAACATTTATCGTACACGCATAATACAACTATATTACCATATTTAATAAAATTGATCATACCATAGCATAAAACAAAATTCAAGACAAGTTCCATTCAATCTCAAGACAGGATCCGTACCACATACAGCTGCAAATAATTAAGTTTAAAACCCCACAGCGGCAATTTATGCCTAGTAAGAGTTTAAATAAAGTAAAAAGACAAAGTGTCGTTCCAGACATGATGCGAGGGGAAATAGCAAGGGAGACATCATTCAATCATTCTGTAAAGCAATTGTTGGACAAGCTCCATCAGCAGAAAGTCATCGTTCCCCTTCCCTTAGTCAACAACTAGTAGCTATCAAACATTCCATCATCTCACATATAATGCTCCTAAACCAGGTGGGAAGATTACCCCAAAGATTTTAAAAAGCAGCTGAGGGGAATTCAGGGGAATCGAAACAAAAATATTCCCCAAATTAAAACAAACCACCATCCCACCATCAGAGTAGGAACATTACACCCCATATAAACAAGTAATCACAAGAGTCATGCTACTAGTTCCAAAACACAGAAAATACAAATGTGCCTTTTGGAGGACATTTTTACCATTTGGTGTTTTTCTCTTTTTATAAAAGGTATTTTCTTTCCATTTCTCAATCATGTTTTCCTAGATACCTCATGAGAAATCATCTCCCACTGTGCCATACGTAAAAATTGAGACCATGATCCTTGCTTCCTGCTTCCCTCTGAAGAATATTCTTCAAAAAATGATTTTAAAGAACATCTGCAGCTCTAATTTCTTGCAGAAGTAGAATGCTCCGAAACTTTAATACCCAACTTGACTCGTACCCTCGCTAGTGGAAAGCAGATATTGACTATTCAAATCTCCAAAAGTTCTATGCTGTGAAGCATCTAATACTCCAGCATCACCAGTGTTAGTTGTTTCCAGATCAATACTTTGGACTTGTTCTGCCAGCTGTCCAATGGATTGAGAACCTCTAACATTAGGAAGCTGATCATGACCCATGATCCATCTCCTCCAATCATTTCGTCTCCTTAATTTGTCACCCTATAATTGAAGAGGAAAAAAATTAAAATGAGAGATTTAACAAGCTTATATAACTCAGCAAACAATATCTGATATATCATATTTACTTCAGAAAATTTCAAGGCATGCTTAGAAAAATACCTGAACTTCAACGGCAGATGAAGTTCGAATAGCATCCATCACAATCTGTATATTGTCAGTCAAACACTTGACCTGAAAAAAAAAAAAAACCACTTGTCTAACAGAGAACAATACTTCAACCCACATATTCATAGTCGAAGAATTCAGGAAAAACAAAACTTAGTCAGAAAACAAAAACAGACTACATTATAATTGTGGGCTTTCAATTTCACCTATGTCAGTAAAAATCAAATTCTGGAAAATTTATGAAGTTCAACTTCCATACATATTATGAGTCACTCAGAAATTAGTGAACAGTTTAAACTTAATCTGATGATTTAATCTTCTAGATGTCCACTAACTTTGTTATGCTATATCAGGGTTTACACAACATACCATCATCCCAGAAACATGAATTGGACATGAAAGGAATTAAACATAAAATGGTAGTGCATTATTCATGTACCAACCAGAATTTATTGTTGGAACCCAAAATATTAAATCATAAATTTGTTCATAGAAGTTATCATAATCCCTATGTAAACAATTCAATTAATTGCTGAAATAGAAACCTATTTTAGAGAAGGATTCCAGCTTTAACATCCCAATCCCATTCTTGCAAAATGTAACACTTACCATGCACCATGTCTGTAATACCTTGATTTCCATATAAATACTAATCTTAAAAGAGTAAATTCATTTTTCCCTTAGAAACATTTTCCATTGATACAAAGCGAGCTCCACAATCACATGGAGACAAAAGATGTGCAACACAAAAACATATGCTACCACTGTTTTCCATCCCATGATTGTCAATGAAGACCAGTAAGATTAAAGGTAAACCAAATCATAAAAATATCACTTCATCTGTCATCAATCATTATCCAATATTCTTGCTAAGAAAACACCCAAACAACACCAAAAAAAAGTTTCAAATAAATAATATAGGATAATAATCAGAAATAATTTAATCCTCCACATAAATTATTCATTTTAAAAATTAAAAAATACAGTATAGTATTTATCAGTTATAAACACAATCAAGCAACCAACAAAAAAGATAGAAAATGAAACAAACAAAAACCCAGAAACAACTTACTTTCTTGAACCCTGCTATTAAATTTATAGGAACCCAGCCCTGGTCATCCATCTTACGCCGCAAGTATACATCTTTAATTAAATTTTCATTACTGCAAAAGACAAATTGTGATAAATCTACAATCAACTTTCTAAAATACTTAAATATCATAAACAAAATAAAAAATAGTCGACGATCTAAAGTATAAGCAATACCTGAAATAGTAATCAACCTGCTGGACTATCTTAGTCTGCAACTGAGGATCCGGAGGTTGAAAAAACATTGCATTAGGTGGTATTGGAGACACAAAAGGAACACCTCTCAGTGAATCCAGGGGTGGGGGTACATAAACCATCTGAGGTAATTCTGCAAATGGATACAATCATCAGATCATGTACATAAACTATAAAAGACCAACTTAGCATTCATTAAAAATACATACCAGGAAACCCAATAGAACCCCCATAGGGGCGCATTGGTGGTGGTGGTGGGGGATATAATTGGGCAGGATTGGGAGGTGGTGATGGCCTCATATAACGTGGAACAAATCTTGGAGACATATAGTTATCTCTACCATTAAAATTGCGATGATTATTCCAGTCCTGATCACGTCTGCCCCCATAGTTATGATGGTGACCATCACCACGGTGATGTGGACCACCACCATTCCGGTGTCTAAAAGAATTTCGCTGATGTGGATGATCATTAGACACAAACCCAGCCCTCGGTTGATGTTGATGATCCTTCAGCGAAGAATTATAGTGGTGAGACCCAGCAACAGCCATTGAACCTTGAGGTATAGACATCTGCGGTGCCAGGTAGCCTCCATTAGTAGAGGTAGTCGAACTGCTGCGCTTAAAAGATTTCTGGTGAGTCTGCACAGTGTTGTTCACACTTGCATTATCCCTAACATGCCTCTGTGGCGACGGAATCTCGCTTGCAGCACCCTAGAACATCAATACACACGTGCACATATAGAACCAATCACAAAAACAACAAATATATCAAAAAACAGTAGAAAATAAATTCAATTTGTAATGGCCAGCGTAGACCTTGATCTAAATTCTAATTTAAAAAAAAAAACACACTGCATTGTGCTATTTTCAGTTTCATGATCAAATATAAAAAGAGAAAATAACAAACACTAATATTGGAGAAATACCAAAATAATTTCTATAAAAATAGTACCGTAATCATTTAATTTTTTTCTTTTTAATATTCCGAATTTAAACAAAAAAAAACTTCAAGGAAAATAACCTGCAATGGTAGCTCGGGGTATGTGTCAATCAAACCCTTCGCCGATCCAGACGGCGACGGAGACGGTGATTTCGCCGGAGCGCGAGCGGACTCCGACAGCGCGGGCCAAGATTCAGCACCCATGACGGAAGAAGAAGCGCCATTCGAGGGTTTATTCCACGCAGGCCTCTTTCCGGTGTTGACATTGTGTCCGCTGCCGTTGTCGGAATCTTCTGCCGGCGCAGAATTCATAGCGGCGGAATCGACGACGGGCGGCGGCGAGGAAGGAGGTGCAACGGCAGCGACAATCTGGCTCCACGGCGAGGAGACACCGGGTTTGGGAGAATGATTCGGGGAGGCACCGCTCATAGCCATTGAAATCGAATCGGTATCAGAAAAGAAATAGTGTGTGTTAGGGTTAATCTCAATCGCAATCTCAGTGTGAGAGAGGGATGATCGAGGAGGAGAAGATGATAAAAAAATTACGGATTCGGAGAGAGAAAGTGTGTGTGGTATGTTAGGGTTTGATCTCCGATCGCAAGTGGTAGAGGTATTTAGTTTGTTAGAGAGTGTGCATTTATAGGAAGGGGAAGGGGGTGGGGTCACCTTGTTTGTTGTTGTGCTTTTTTGCTCGCGTCTCACTGTGACTCTCAGAATCAGAAATACTCTTCCTTCTTATACCAGGTTTTCTGTGACGTCGCTCTTTACGTAAATACCCCTGCCCGCAAATCAGTGTAAAGATAATAATAAAATATATATAATTAAGATAGAAGATTGGGGTAGAAGGTAATTATATTATTAGATTCAAAAATTAATTATTAAAAAATAGATAAAAAACAGAAACATCTATAATAAATTTTAAAATTATTATAATTATGAATATATTTTATCTTTAAAATATTTTTTCAATTTAGAGAAATAAAATATTTTTTAAGATGTGTGTTGCCAATAAATTGTAAATATAGAACATTATAATAAAAGATAACTGCACTGTTTAATTCAAAAATTGATAATTAAACTTGCAATAGAATCAAGAAACAGATATAATAAATTTTATCCCAAAAAAAGATATAATAAAATTTAAATTATTGTAATTATAATATATATATATATATATATATATATATATATATATATTATCTTTTGAAATTTACCTTTCAATGTAGAGAAATAAAATATTTTTTTCGTATATTTTATCATAAGAATATTACATCTATTTTTAAATATTATATTTATATATATATATATAGTATTATAATTTTGCGTACATATATTTTATTTTTATCTTTATTTATTAAATTCATACTTCTTTACAGGTTACTCAACAAATTTTCTAAAACAATTTTAAACTATATATTTTTTTTCTCAATCTTTTTAACTCTTTATGTCTTTCATTTTATATACACAAATCTACTTATAAATCAATCGCTTCAAATTCATAAATTATAAACGTTATAATCTTGACAAAATTTAAAATATTATTTATGATAGTGATATTAATACGAAGGAAAGAGATATTTTATTTGAACACTTATTATCTTTTTTAACAAATATCTAACCTATCTAATCTAATTCAATTTTAACCATTTAAAATTTATTTTTTTAAAAATATATATTCTTTATGAAATTTAAAAAACATTATTTGTGATATCATGATTAATTTAACGATACAGATATTTTAGGAAAACAACTAACACCAATATAGCATACACAAACTTTCTTTTTCTAGTGTGATGGATATAATGCATAATGATAACATTGGTTTCAAAATTTTAAAACTAACATAAAAAAAAAACTTAATTTTAATTAAATCAGATTCCTAAATTAATTTTGGAAATCAATATTATTTAAATTCAACTAGACATACACTAATATATATATATATATATATATATATATATATATTTATTTAAAAATAATCATATCATTTATATTTGTATAAATAAATATTTATAGAATTATGATACTAATTTATTTTTCCTACAATCTTTTTTTAAGTTATGTCTTATTATTTTAATAGTATTTATAAATTAATTAATTATGAATTAAGAAAATAAAATATACACTAACTATATAAAATATTTTTGTATGGATATCTAATAAAAAACTACAAAATAAAAAATAATAATATAAAATTAAAATAGAAGATAATTATACTGTTTGATTAAAAAATTAATAACAAAAATTGAAATGAAATATAGAAACATGTAAATAAATTTTAAAATTATTATATAATTAAGAGTATATTTTATCTTTTAGAATCTACCTTTTAATTTAGAAAAATAAAATATATTTTAAGATGTGTGTTGCGAATAAATCTACCTTTTATCACTTACCATATACATTTTTCTAACATATTTTATTCCAACTTAAATTAAAATATGGTTTTTAAAAATTATCAATAATTAAAATAACATTATATTACAATATATAAATTAGTATTTTAATATATACATTACATAAAATGAATACTTCTTTCATATAATTAAAATTTATAAAAATAAATACTTTTGAATATATATAAATTATATTATAATTAAAATTCATAATAAATAAATAAATATATATTTTATATATAAATTTATAATAAATAATATAGTGTTATTTTAATTATTTATATGTTTTTAAAATATCAAAATTCAATTTAAAACTAAAACATTACAGAGATTGTAATAAAGAAACATATACAATAAAATATTATTTTAATTTATACTATATATAAAATAAATATTTATTTTATATAATTAAAATTTATAATAAAAGTACTTTTGAATATATAAATTATCTTGAACAAATTATTTTTTTAATTATCATTATTTAACAAAAATATTTTTAGCTATTTTTTTCAACAATAGTATTTTTACAAATTTTTTAACATCTAATATTTGTTAATATATATTTTTAATATCTTTAGTTCTAAGTTATATTTTAATATTTAAAAACAATAATTATAAATATTATGATTCATGTTTGAGCTAGATGAAAAACATAAAGAAAAGATCCCATTAAAAGTAATTAATCATTAATAAATTCGATAAATACTTTACATAGATAATATAAAAATTATTTGTACCATTATTGCATTTTAATTAAATTAATAGTTTAATTTAATTTTAATCACGTAAAAATTAATATTCCATCTATTTCAATCTATGAAATTAGGCAAGGCCAATTGTTCCATACACTATACAGGTATTTTCAAATTTAAATAAAATTCTATATAAAAACAAAAAGACATTGCATAGTTATTTTTAAATTTAAATAAAATATATAGATAAAATTTAATTAAAACAACACATATTTATTATTAATAATAAATGTTATATTATATTAAATTAAAGAGATAAGACTCAAAGAAGAAGGGAATAATGAAAAACATTAATAAAATTATATAAAATTTATGGTTGAGAATAATTTACTTACGGGTCTCTCTTTACGTGGTATCCAACCATTCAAATTAATTCTTTTAAATTTAAATCAACATATGATAAGGTTTTTTTGTTCTAATCTTGATGTCTTTATTGTATTTCCTTATTTTATTAAAAGAAAAATAAATCAACATATGCTTAGTGTTAAAATAAAAGTTATTTTTATGGAAAAAAATTTAAGTGAATTGAGCTTAGAGGACTTATTGGATTAGAGAAAACTTTGGGACGGAAAAACACTTGTAGAAATAATTATAAACTAATGTTTTAGTTTGTACATTGCACATGATAAATGTTTATTTTTGTATAATTAAAATTTATTATAAATAAATATTTTTAATATAATTTATATTATATCAGTTCCATAATAAATAAATATATTTTAATATATAAATTGTATTTTGAATTTATAATGATCAATTTAATTATGATATAAGGTTAATTTTAATTATTGCTAATTTAAAAAAAATTATTGAAAATTTATTTAGATATTGAAATAAAAATGGTAGATTGAAATTAAAAAAAAAAGTTGATTGAAGTAGATTGAGATAAAGGTAGATAACAATAATAAAACAAAGGTAGATTGAAATAAAAAAAAAAAGTAGATCGAAGTAGATAAGTAAATAAGAAGATTAAATATACATATAAAGATAAAAAGAAGGTAATTATAAATCTACGACTCATGTAAATTTATATAGCCATTTTACATGATATTTACACTAGCTCATACGAAATTAATGAGAAAACTACTTAATAGTAAGAAATTTCATGTGATTCATATTCTTGAGATTTTTGTTTAAAAAATTAGGTTTGTCAACGTAGGAAACATAAGAGACTAGTACAATATTTGAGTACAAAAGGATCAAATTTTAAGTGCAAAGAACAAAAAAAAAAAAAAGCATTGTATGGAAGCCCAAGACCAAGTGGAAAGTAAAATCCGAAAAAAAAGGTGCTTAGAGCTAACATCCAACACTAACACATTTCTATCTTTATATTTTTAATCCTCCAATGGGCCCAATGCATTTTTGTGGTCCAAAAGCCTATAGTTTGTTGTTTATTAGAAGCAATTGTACTTCAAGACCATTCTTGGACTCCTTTAAGGATTAGAAGTGAGGAACGTGGGAAGTGAGAGCAATCATTGAAGATTCATGGATTTAACCTCATCTCTTTCTTATAGATTGAAGGAATGCGGTAGAGGAAATATATATTTTTTAAGTCAAAATTCAGGTGTAGAGGACAGTTTATTAGAGCTATAAATTTGCATGTTATTCTTTAGATATTGGACCTAATTGACCTAGTGTTTGATTAGTGGTATGCAAATTTATGACAATTAATAAGCAAAGAGAAAACATAAATAATGCATTTGTGGTGGCGATGGATCAAATGTCTAGAGTTATGCAAGAGGAAACAAAGGCTACCCATTAGATGATAGGAAGGGTAGAGTCATTACTAGAAAGATAACACCTCATAACCCCCAATATGTAGGGTTGTCTAAATTGAGGGCCTTTTAGATCATTACAAGAATAACTATTATTTACCTAGATAGACGGCCTTTTAGATCAATTGAGGGGAGCATTAGTGTTCTCTGAGATAGACTTGTGGTCGGGATGTCATTAGATTTAATGAAATCTTGGGTCCACAATCAAAGGAAACCTAGAGTTTATAGGACATACCATTTCTAGGAAAAATGTGGTAGTTGATTCTAGATAGGTTGATGCAATGCTAGGATGACAACAACCTAAGTCAATAATGAAAGTGGAGAGTTTCCTAGGATTGGTGAGTTATTATAGGATGTTTATAGCAAGATTCTCTAAATTAGCTTTACCTTTAACCAAGTTGACAAGGAAACGGAAATTTTTTGTGTTAGATAAGAAGTGTGACAATAGTTTCGAAGAGCTTAAGTGGACATTGGTGTTATCACCTATCTTAACTATTGCAAACCCCTTAGTGAGCTTTGTGGCATATTGTGACACTTCTAAAATTGATTTAGGATGCATGTTGATGCAAGAGGGTAAGGTGGTGGCATATGTATTTGAGTAACTTAGGATTCATTAAGAAAATTATCCTACACATGACCTTGAGCTAGCAATCGTGGTTTTTGCTCTAAAGATTTGGAGGCACTATTTGTATGGTGCAAGGTTTAGGTTTTTTATAAGAGCCTTAATTATTTGTTTGACCAAATGGACTTGAATATAATGCAAAGGAGGTGGATGAAGTTCCTTGAGGACTATGATTTTTAGTTAAAGTACCACTCGAGAAAGGACAATGTAGTAGTCGATGCTCTTAGTAGGAAATCTTTGCACATGACTAGATTGATGGTGCATGTGATGAAATTGTTAGAGGAGTTTAGAGACATGAATTTAAATGTGTCATTGATGCATTAAGCTTAAAGCTAAATAGGTTGGAAATTTGTAGTGGCCTTAGGGAAGCATTTAGGATTGAACAACTTTTAGACCAAGAATTGCAATCTAAGTTAGGGAAAGAGTATTATGTGTTGTCTACTAATGGTCTAGTGTTGTTTAAGAATAGGAATTTTGTTCCAAAGCCTTAGAGAAAAAATGTTAGAATGGGCACATAAGGCGAAGTTCACCATACACCTAAGGATAACCAAGATGTATCAGGATTTAAAAAATATGTATTGGTGGCTAGGGATGAAAAAGAATATGACTAGCTTTGTGACTAGGTGTTTAGTATGTCAAAAGATTAACATAGAACACCAAAAACCTTTAGTTTTTTTTGCAGCCTTAAGAAATTCCTAAGTAGAAATGGGATTGAATCTCTATGGATTTTGTGATAGGGGTTACCTAAGACTTATTTGGGTCTGTATGTCATATGGTTAATTATGGATAGGTTTACTAAGTCTACCTACTTCTTGCCAATTACGGTCACCTACAATTTAGACAAGTTGGTGGACTTATACATTAGGGAGATAGTTATGCTTCATGACATTCCTACCTCTATAATGTCAAATAGAGATCTTATATTTTGGAAGGCATTTCAAAAAACCTTTGGTTCTAAGTTGAGTTTTAGCTCAACTTATCATCCCTAAACGGATGGTTAGTCAAAGAGGATCATTCAAACCTTTGAAAACATGCTTAAGGCGTGTGTTATAGATGAAGGTGGAAGTTGGAATAAGTTCTTACCTTTTATAGAGTTTGTGTATAACAACAATTATCACACTAGCATAGGCATGACACCATATGAAGCCATGGTCTCTTGTTAGTGTGAAGTAGGTGAGAAAACTCTAATAAGGCCAAATTTAGTCCAAGAAACTATATATAAAATAGGTTAAGTAGAAAGGGGATGCGCATAACGCAAAGTAGGCAAAAAAGTTATGTTGGTAGGAGAAAGACTTTAGAATTTCAAGAAGGAGAACATATATTTTTTATAGTCACTCCTAAGACTAGGTTTGAGAGGTTAATGAAGGTGAAAAAGATAAATCCTCATTTCATAGGTTTCTTCCACTACAGTTGTCAAATCTTCATGATATCTTCCCTATTTCACAACTCCTGTAACTAATACATGATGTTTAACATGTGATAGCTTCTAAATCAATATAATTGAAGGGTAATTTGATATTTAAGGACTCTAAGGAACAAGATGACCCCATTGGTGAAAATGGTTAGGGAAGGATTGACTCTAAAAGAGGCTACATAGGAGCTAGAGAAGGATGTTATACATCATTATCTAGACCTCATTAAGTAAGGGATGTTATCTCTTAAGGTTGTTAACATGTCATATGTTAGTTTGATTGATGAATTAGTTTTGATTTCAGGGACAAAATTCTCTAAAGAAGGGAAAAATGAAACATTATAAAATTCTAAATAAATATTTAGCTAATAAAAAAAGAAGAGTAATTGTTGTAAATTTATGCTAGAAAACAAATTGAGGGGATGTGTTGCAACATTTGGCAAAAGCCAAATGTTCGTTTCAAACTAATGGAAAACAAAGTTAGAAAAAATAAAGATAGATAAATAATGGGTCTCACCTATTTATTAAATGGACTGAGAGGTTACAAAAGAACTCACTCATGTAACATCCTAAAATTTATTGAATTATTTATAGAAAATAAACTACATTATTATTATTATTATTATTATTATTATTATCAATTTTATTTTAATAGAAGAGTTAATGGTTTTATAAACTGATGAGACTTTATCTAAATTATTTTCATTTATTAATTTAATTAATTGAATTAACGGGGGAGGCTGATGGGCGGGTCGGGGTTGACCCGACCCAGTTAGAATATTAGATGGGGGTAATCAGTTTACCCTAATTTGTGTTTTGCGCGTTAGACAGCCAGACCTAGAGGAGAGAGGACGCAAACCTGCAAGGAGGAGAAGCTAGAGTGTTCAGATCGTCCCGAAAACGCATCAGTTCTTCTTCGTTCATCGTCTCTAAGGTACGGGGGAGATTGGTTCGGTCATATATGAATATGGGAGGGTACGAGTAGTGAGGGCAATCCCTAAGTCCTTCTAGGATCTAAATTCTCAATTTTATTTGATTATTATGTTCTAAAAATATTTTATTTGGTAGAAAAGATTTGTCAATATGCTCTGTGGTCTGATTAACGTCTTGTGTGATTTTTGTTAGGAAACTGTATGGTTAATTTCCCTAATTACTTGGTTCTTGTGTTGTTTTTGGTTGTTCATGATTTGGGGCTCTTGTGTGCAATGATGAAATCGGGTGAAATTCAATGGTGTTTTATGTGTGTTTCTGTGCTTGCTGATAAGTGATTTATAATAATGATGATTAAATTAATATGGTTGGGTATGACTATGGATTGTGCGAATGATGTATAAATAAATCATGAGAACAAGAGTGTGGATGAGAATGCATTGAGCATGGACATGAGAGGCATGAGATGCATGAGAAGCCAGACGTGGCTATAATACCCTGGCCATATGTGGTGTTTAAAAGGGGACCCTAGCCAAAAGTGGTGTTTAACAGGGTGGACTAATGATGGGGGACATTCATATGCATGGGCCATAGGTGGTGTTTAACCATGCTGCACGTCAACCATAGGTGGTGTTTAACGGTTGTGTGGAATGTCTTCGCACGGGTCATAGGTGGTGTTTAACTGTGCGACACACTGGCCCATTCAGGGTGTTTAACGGTCTGGCCATCATTAGTGATAACTAAAGGGAATGAGGAGGTTTGCCCATGGTGTGGAGTTCCGACTCGAGACTCTTAGGTGTGGTGATGAGCATATGCATTATGCGAGCATGTGCATTTTATACACATAAATGAACTGTTATTGATTTTGAATGAATGGAATGTGATTGATATATGAGCATTTAGTAATTGAGTACGGTAATAGGTGGGATTTGGGGCATTATCTGTCATACTCTCTTGTGGTTTTCTTTTAGGTAACATTGAGGGCACTCATAGTGCCGAGTTTTGAAAATGCGAGGTATTGCTCTGATTAGTGTGACATTGGGGCTTTGGGATTTAGAACAGTGGTTCTATGTTTTTTTTTACGTACTTTTGCATTTTAAATATTTGAAAATGATGAGTATATTAATAACTCACTAAGTGTATACAGAAATGAAAGTGAATTATATGTTTGAAATATGTGTCAGACACACGAATGACGCGTTTAGATTAACGTTAATAATTTATGTTAATTTTTCTTTTCTGTGAACCTTTTATCCTTTTTATTTACTTTGTTATTTTAAGTTATGTTAATTTATGTTAAGTTTGAAAAAAAGAAGAAGCAATTGATCTAGAAATACTTCGAACACCATCAAATTATAGGGAAGAAAAATGATAAAGTATCAAGCAACTTTGATTCAAAGATGAATACAACATCTTTCTAATAAACCCTCCATGGTATATTTCCCGAAAGATATAATTTCTCAGGATTCTTGATAAAAAGAATTTAGAGTTAATGACATTTTAGATTTTATGATTAGATTACGCTTGATCACTCATGTAGTAGATTAGGTATAAATTCTAAATAATTGAATTGTCTTATTTATATATAATATATTGTGTATTATGGCAATATTTATTATCCAGAACATTTCATAAAATTTCATAAAATGTCATGATAGAGATATATATTTGACAAATGAATTAGCATATAAGTATACGTATATTTCGTTTGAAATTTACGAATTAGCATTTTCATAATTTTTAATGTATGTATATAATATATATATAGAATGGATCAAGTTAGTAACTCATATAATGTATTATTTTATATTGCTAATTGATGTTTATGTTATTCTATTGTTGTTACAATATAACTATAAGAATTATTAATAATGCATAAAGTTTAAGACTCCATTTTGGTAATTATTTAGAAGTACTATAATTATACTGGAGTTGGTCATTACGTTTAGGGAAGGGATGGTAATGTACATTTTCTTATGGGAGTAGAACGAGTGATATCACCATTCAAGATAAGTATCTATTTAGTGAGCATATCTATATTTGAGATGAGTATAAGATATCTCTATTTAGGATGAGGAAAGTAGTAAGACATCATTGCATGGGTGAGTTATTAAGAGTAATAAGTTTGTTAAAAATATTAGTTAGAGTTGTTATAAGTTTGTTAGAAATAGTTTTCTCTAATAGGCTTTATAAATATAGTTCAATTTCAATTTCATTTTCTTTGGCAGCAGAATTATCGCTTTCTTCATGAGAGAGCTTTGATACCATATCAATAATTTGATAAGAGATCTAGGTTAAGGAAAAATACATGTAACACCAATATACTAAGGTCATCCATCATAAAGCTTAAAATAGAGAAATAAAGAACCATATAAATGCATTCTAATAGATTGATTAATAAAAGATACAAATGATAGAGAAATAGAAGTTGAAATTGTCAAATATTAATATGAGCAAAAAATAATGGCTTATAAGAATAGTTCACTAGTCATGGATGATTTGGTTTTTGAAGATGTCGAACAACCAAAAGTGCTTTTCATCAAGATTTTTAAGAAGATTGATATGACCGTATCATGTCTACTATCAACTCCTTCTACAATCTAGATCTCATCTTTCATGAACAAAATTCAATATACCATTTGGTTTGCCCTTGAGATGCTTGATTTGTCTTTCTCACAATGTCGTTGTCACAAGGTTTGTTCATTTTTCCTGCACTATTTGTTGCTAGCAACAATATTTTCAACCTTTTCTTCACTGCTGGAGCTACCTAACCCATTGTGGACTTCTCTTCTATCTGAAGATAGGTGGTGCATGGTGACCGAAGGTCAATATTTCACTGTTGTGCTATCATACTGGTGCTACATTTGCGGACATGCATCTTCATCAAAATATTAGCCAACCTTCCCAACATCATCTATGGTGAGTGCAAAAATGACTTCATCATTTGAATTTCTCACTATGTGCAAAAATGACTTTGTTGTGCAAAAAAAAAAGACATCTTTTAACTCCCACGATGCCCCATTATTGATCTTTCTGTCACTAAACCTTGAATTTCTCAACATGTGCAACAATGTCGCTCAAAATGGCAGTCTAGAGAAAGTTGCTATTGTGATGTTGTTCGCAATAGTTGATGGGATTTCCATGCCATGCATTCTACATACACCCTAGTACAATTTTTAGGATTTTATATTTTGGGATTCACAATCTATTTTTGCCTCAATATTTTAGGACCATATTTTTTTGTCACTTTAATTTGTCTCAAATGTGTATTGTGTCTCAAAATCCACAAAACTTAACAAGAAATTACATCATAAAATTATCCCAATGTCACATGTCCTATTAAAGCATAACAAAAACCCCACAAACTATAATAAATAAGACAACACAAGAGTCAAGCTTATTCATTTTGTACCTACTCATCCTTACATACAAGTGACATTTAGCTAAATACAAACATGATAAACAACAAATATGAGTGAAAATAGGCTAGGGACAACTTTGCTAATCTCTGCCTCTATGGTTAGTCATGTCACACTAGCATAATACCTTATGATAGCATGTTAGGATCTACTCATTTTTGCATGTATGTTCTGGCACGTAGGATCAAACACAACCATTGAAGATTAACTACCGAGTAACCCTCAAGAGGTCTAGTGACCTTACCAATTAGGTCATATCTACTTTCTTAAAAATCTCATTGCACTACATGATTCATGTCAAAAATCTCATTTTCTCTTTATGTCCTCTTTCAAAATTAGGACAATTAGGACCATGTTTGCCTTTTACAAGCTAGGTACCTCATCTCACTGAACCCACAAAATCAATAAGCACCATTCTCACCTCTCATAGGCCTAAGAAGAAATGTGAATTGAGTTCTTTTCTTGCCAACTTATTGCCCTATGCAACCTATCACAATGACCACATGCCCATTACTCAATTTCACATCTCTTTCTCATTCATCTATTGCAATGATAGTTATATTCTCATTCATCCATGTCTATACAATTCCAGTGTATAACTCCATTGAATTCATGCGATATGAATCATGTATAAACATACACATTTTATTTAATAACAAAGTCTATAGTTCAGGATACATATCCACTAAGTTCATAACTTTCGCTTAACGAGTTTAGACACTCGCCCAATGATAAAGCATTTTGTTGTGGTGACTTATTAAATAAAATTAGAGCTAACTATAGTATAGTTTGACCCTGGGTCGATTCTCTCAAGGACACAATGTATTCATTTGCGGCTCCAGTCACTCCAGCTAGGATTCGCCATCTTTTGCAATAATTTTTTTATTTCCCTATTGAATACTTCAGCTTGATCGTTGGTTTGAGGGTGATAAGCTATTGTAACTCAGTGAACAACCCCATATTTCTCGAGGAGTGTCAACATTGTTTTATTGCAGAAGTGACTTTCTTGGTCACTTATCAGCACTTTTGACACACCAAATCTACAAAAGATATTGGATTTCAAGAAACTCACAACAACTTTCGCATCGTTTGTCCTGGTGGCCTTAGCTTCCACCTATCTCGAGACGTAGTCAACAGCAAGGAGAATATAAGAGTTTCAATCGGAGATTGGGAATAGTCCCATGAAATCAATACCCCACGCGTCGAAGACTTCACAAAATAGAATTAGTTGTTGGGGCATTTCATGTCTTCAACCAATGGTCATTCCTGCTCATTGACATCGTTCGCAGGCCGAGACGAATTGGTGAGCATCTCAGAAAATTGTGGGCTAATAGAACTCGCATTCAAGTACCTTCCAAGCAATCCGAGTTGATCTGTAATGGCGGCCTTTGGCTGCTGAATGGTAGAAGTGGAGGATCGACTAGATCTTGGGATCCGGAATAAACCTGCGAATTATCTGGTTATTGCAAAATCTCCACAAGTATGGATCATCCCATACATAATATTTAGCTTCGCTTTCAAGCTTTTTTCTATCTGTTCTGGATGCTCCTGGTGGAAAAATAGATGTGACGAGAAAATTGCATATGTCAGCATACCATGGTCGACTCTTATCTATCTGTAAGAGTTGTTCATCCGGGAAGTCATCTCGAATCGGCATTGGGTTGATTTCCCTCTCAATTTGGCTCAAGTGATCTATTACCAAAGTCTCTGCACCTTTCTTGTCTCTGCACCTTTCTTGTCTCTGATTTCCAAGTCAAATTCCTAAAGGAGTAGCATCCACCGGATTAGTCTCGGCTTTGTGTCCAGCTTCTTCAACAGGAATTTCAATGCGACATAATCAAAGAAAACTATAACTTTGGAACTGAGCATATATGAACGAAATTTGTCTAAGGCAAATACAATTGCTAGTAGCTCTTTCTCCGTAGTTGTATAGTTCATTTAGGCTAGATCCATGGTTCGAGAAGCATAGGCTATCACATGTGACGGCTTATCGACTTCGATTGGTTGGCCTAGGACGGCTCCAAGTGCCGAGTTGGATGCATCACACATTAACTCGAATGGATACTCCTAATTAGGTGCTTGAAGAATTGGTGTGGATGTTAGTCTAGTCTTCAATTCCTGGAAGGCATCTTCATAGGCTTTGTCAAAGACAAAATCCACCTCTTTTTGTAGTAGCTTAGACAAAGGCAGGGCAATCTTGCTGAAGTTTTTAATGAATTGCTTGTAAAATCTTACATGTGCCAAGAATGAGTGCACATCCCGCACAGATGTGGGGTTAGGTAGGGAAGTAATGATGTTGACTTTAGCTTTGTTGACTTCGATCCCTCTGCTCGATACAAGGTGTCCCAGCACGATCCCTTCGATAACCATGAAATGACATTTTTCAAAGTTGAATACCAAGTTCGTCTCAATGCATCTTGTTAATACCCAGGATAGGTTCTCCAGACACGCGTCAAAGGGTTTCGCATAAATCGTGAAGTCGTCCATGAAGACTTCCATACACTCCTCCAACAAATCTAAGATGTTGATCATGCATCTCTAGAATGTACTTGGAATGTTGCATAATCCAAATGACATTCAGGTATAGGCGAATATGCCGAAAGGACATGTGATATGAATTTGTATGTATCTGGAGTAGCCATCCAGAAAACAATAATGGGACTTTCTGGCTAGCTTTTCTAGGACTTGATTGATGAAAGGCAAAGAAAGTGATCCTTGCGAGTCACTTGATTAAGCTTCCTATAACCAATGCAAACTCGCCAGCTGTTCTAAATATGTGTCTACACTATCTCCTCATGCCGATTCTTCGTGACCGTCATCCCAGACTTCTTTGGTACCACTTATACTGGACTGACCCAATTACTATCTGAAATGGGATAGATGATCCCAGTAGCAAGTAGATTCATCACCTCCTTCTTTACTACATCTAGGATGGTTGGATTTAATCTTCGTTGTTGTTGCCTTATCGGTCGGGTGTCCTCCTCCAATCAAATTCTATGCATGCAGATGGAAAGGCTTATTCTTGGAAGGTTGGATAATTTCCACCTTATTGCCTTTTTATGGTGCCTTAAGACTTGCAACAATTTCTCCTCTTACTCCTGGTGGAGGTTGTTGGCAATTATCACTAGGAGTTGCTTGATAGTACACAATTTATACCCCTTAGTAGGTCCTTAAGATGGGAGAAATAGAATATAAATAATAGTTTAAAATCAGGTGTTAGCTGAGATTCAGATTTCCTAAGTTTAACTAAAGAATATATAAACCATAGCTAAATTTCTAAGATTAACTAAATGAAAAGTGTTGTTTTGCAGGTTAAAAAAGAGACTAAAGGACAAAGTCAAAGTTAACGAGGAAGTCATCTCAGCCAAACAAAGCCAACTCCTCTGGACCGACTCCGACCTCAAAGCAGAGTCGACTCCCATTCGGAACCGGATCCATCCCGACTCCAAAAGGTCAACTCCACCAAGAGCAAAGGTTCAAACATGCGTGAATGGAATTAAGCACGTGTGGGGATTAGGAAAGTAGTAAATTTGCTATTTCTGGAAAATCTGTTAAACTAGGTAGTTAAATCTATTAATTTAGTTAGTATAGTTATGGAGTTAGTTAGGAGTATGTGTATAAAGACGATGCATACCAACATTCATGGGTTAGCCAGATCAATCATACACCACTACGCTAGCATACATACTTTCCATTTCACAAGCTGAAATTCCCCCATACCTCTTTGTTCCGCGACACTTTATAGAGTGTTTGGTCGATCGAGTGAGTACAGGACCTATGTTTGGGTAGCGATCGGTTGCTAAGAGGACACTGTGAGGGCATGCTGACACACTACTTAGTGATTAGAACCCTTCAGAACCTGACCAACAGTGATGGAACACTGCAACTACTATTGGTGATTGTCACGAGAAGTTGATCCACAATCTATCCACAACATTCCATTTTCTCTCTTGTGTCATGTTCCAAGTTAATCAATGAATGATCAAGATTCTATTCTTGCTATGATTGATTTCTATTAGCATAATCTTGTCTTGCTTAATCACAGTAAGCATTAGAGCACGTTAGTTTAGGGGCCGATCGGAACCATTGTAACAACAAAATAGATAAATTTTAGATAATCTACATCAATCAAGTGCGTATTCCCTATCAAACTCAAAGTAGCAATTGCATAAGTCATCAATTGGCACAGGACGAATGTTCAGCGATCGTCGTAAGTAATTGGATTGGCGAGAAATCACTGGCATAAGACCAATTAGAATTGAAGTCAGCAAGTGGTAAACCCGGATAATGATAAAGTAAATATGTCATAACCTGTCATTAAGTTTTACGTTCTTTAGTTAGATCTTTACATTTCTTACAATTTACTTTCTTCTACACAATCCCTCTTTTACAATTCTCGCCAAGTCTACATCCCCTATCTAGTTTCATCCCTTTCCAGTCTTGAACCTTAGAAATATAGAACCACATGTCCTTGAGAAGAATGACCTAGGTTGACTCTATGCTACTTTAGCTTAGGCATATCTTGTATTTTGATAGGGGAAATGATGACCAATCCTCAAAAGCCTATCATTGTTGGTTATCGTCTAAGTAGCCATACTTTAAGTGACTTGGCAATGACTTGAGCTCTTTGGGTGGTACATGTGGTGGGAAGGTTTCAGTGGTTGATCTCGGCTTCTACTGATCGACTTGGTTTGGATTTAGCACTTGGTGTGCCAAGTCGATCTCGGCCTATATTTGCTTCCAGCGTTGATTGGCTGAATTGGACTTGACTCTCGGCTGCATGTTCTAGTCGGACTAGACATGTGTCTCTTCGTGCGAGTCGATCTTGTCTCGCGTCGAGTCTCGACCTTGGTTGGTCGAATTGGACTTGCCATTTGTTGTTGCCACTTGTGCTTGTGTCGACCTTTTGATCTCAGTAATTTGGATTCCTACACGCTTTACATGCTTCGATTCTTCATCATACCTGCATACTTGGTCAATAAAATTAGGAAATTTACAAATATTTGTAAAGTTAGCAGGGTCACTAATAACTTCTTCGAAGTCGGATAGATTCGACACTTCACTCATTTCGACGGAGTCAACTGCTTCCGCCACAGAAGCTACATAGTCAAGTACATTAACAATTTCAATAAAACCTGGCATTTCATCATTGTCGACATCTAGTTGTGTATGTTCTTCAACTAGCTCGTCAATCACATCAATTCCAAAGAGTGAATGGTCTTTGATGGGGTGCTGCATTGCTTCAAAAATATTAAATTGGACCAAGTTGTCCCCGAATTCCATTGAGAGCGTCTCGGCATATACGTCAATCTTCGTCTTCGCGATCATCAGAAACGGGCATCCTAGTATTAAGGCAAATCCCTTTCCCGATGTTTTGACCTCCATGTCCAGCACGTATAAGTCGGCTGGGAAGATCAAGTCATTGACCACGACTAAAACATCCTCGAGAATACCTAAGGGTTGTATGAAACTTCTATTGGCTAGTTGTATCACCATTCTCGTCGATTCTAGATCTCCGAAATTCAAAGATTTGTATATTGGTGCCAGCATGACGTTGATTGATGCCCTTAGGTCCAGCATGGCATTGGCAAAAGTGCATTCACTGATAGTGCATAGGACCAAGAAGATCCTAGGGTCTCCATATTTCTTTGGCAAAACTGGTTGTGATCCAACTATGGCTCTTTTGTTTCGAACTAATACCGACGCGACGCCTCCTGTTTCGACTCCTCCTTTTATCTTCTTCCTCTTATGCATAGCTCCTTGAGGAACTTGGCATACTTAGGAACCTGCTTAATGGCATTGAGAAGCGAGATGTTGATTTCCACCCTCTTGAACATCTTCAGCAAGTCTTCATCCATCTCAAATTTTCTTGCCAAAGGTGTTTAGGTGGGAAACGACAATGGGATAGGTCTAGCCTGTTGTTGTATTGGCGAGTCGGCTTTCGACTCAGACTCGACATCAGCTGGTCTCAACATTTGTTGTGGTGCGGACTGTGGTGGTAACTCTTTACCACTTCTTAGTGTCACGACACTCGCATTCCCTCCTCTCGAATTTTGAATGGTTTGTGACAGAAGATTGTCGGAACCGGCTGACTGTAGCTTACTCACTAAACTATCTAGCTGTCCAATTTGCATTTTTAAGTCCTGCATCGTGGCGTTCAAATTTTGTTGAAACGACGTCCACTCTTTTCTGGATTGGATTATTCTGTGGTGGTAGTTGTTGTTGTTGTTGCTACTGTTGAAATGGGACTTGGTATCTTGGGCCTGGCTGTTGATAATTGTGCTAACTCGGAATTGGCATGGTCAGCTTGGATCCAAATCTTGGGGCCAAATACTGTCCTTGACTCAGACTTGGTTGGTAAGGTTGCCTTCCAAATAGTTGACTATCATATGGCTAACTCGGATATGACTGCCTTTTATATGGCTTACTCTTATACGAATGATTGTCGTATTGGTGTTCGCCTATTGCTCCAACAATTACTGCGCTCTCTGTCTCAGTTTCTTGTAGCGTGGGACACATATCAATTAGGTGCTCCACAAAAGTGCATATTCCACAAACTCTACTTTGTGCATTTTGCTGATGTTGGCCGATAGCGAGTTGCCCACTAATGACGTCAACTCGGTCAATTGATTCTCCAATCTTAGATTGTCAATTGCTCCGACTTCATTCACCACTCGTGATGGTCCTGCTCCTCTTGTTTCGAACTACTGCATGTTACACACCATGTTCGAAATCAGATGTCTTACTATAGTTGGCATCTTGTCCATTAGTGCTCCACCACTTGTGGCATCTATAATGCTTCAATCCATCATCATTAAACCTTCATAAAAATATTGGATCAGTAGTTGTTCATTTATCTGGTGATGCAGACACGTAGCACATAGTCTATTAAATTTCTCCTAGTATTCATGCAATGTTTCTCCAAATTGTTGCCTGATCTCACATATCTTATTTCGGATGGTTGTAGTTCTAGACGTCAGGAAGAAACTTCTCCAAAACATATGCTTCATATCTCCCCAAGTGTGGAAAAGAACTAGTTGTAGGTATAGCCAATCCTTTGCTACTCCATCAAGGGAAAATGGAAATGCCTTCATCTTTATGTAATCTTCCAGGATCCCTTGCGGCCTCATCGTGGAGCAAACCACATGAAACTCCTTTAGGTGCTTGTGTGGATCTTCACTTGCAAGGTCGTGAAATTTTGGCAACAAATGTATTAAACCGGACTTGAGTTCATATGACTGAGCCAATATGACTGAGCCAGCTCCAGTTGCGGATACTAAATGCACCAAGGTTAGTACACCACATCCGACGTGGCCAACTCTTTCCATGTTCGATCTTGATTCTCCATGTGCTCTGGTTCTTCAGATTTATTCTCACCACAGTTAAGCTCTGACTTAACATAAAAACTACTATTGCTACAGTCAGGAAATTCAGAGTTAGTAGCAAATGAATTATCAACCGAATTAGAAATGGAATTGAAACTATCACTACTTCCTACGTTAGTATTTTTCATTTTTCTTAACCTATGTAAGGTTCTATCTATTTCTGGCTCAAGATCATGTAAATTGTTAGAACTACTTCTAGTCATACACTATTAAGAAAAATCATACAAAAAATGTAAAATCAATTATGCAGAAAAAATATAAGGTCAATTATGTAGAGAAAAGTTAATGTCAGTTATGCAGAGAAAGGTTAAGGTTAATTATGCAAAACAAAAAATAAAATCAATTACGCAAAGGAGAGAATAATGTCAATGATGTAGAGATGAAAATTTATGCAAAAGAAAGACTAATGATGCACAGAAAAATTATGCAAAGCAAAATATGCAATGATATAGAAAAACGATACAAAAAATGGCTATGAAAAAAATTATGCAGAAAATGACAAAAATACAAATATACGTATGAATCAGTTCTATCGACTCTCTTTCTCTTTTTTTACTAACAATACTCAAAAACACATACAACCAAGATTTTAACACAAACTCAACATGCTGTAAAAATTTCAGACTCAACAAAAAGAAAATAGAAACAGATAAAAACTCATCAAACTAAAATAGATGATAACAAAGGAACAACAAACTCGGTATACCAAAACAAACAGAAATAACATTCTACAGACTCAAGATTCGGCATAAAATTCTAACTTGGCGCACAAAGACACAACAGGATTTGTTTTCCCAACAACAACGTCAATTTGATAAAGTGCTTTGTCGTGGTGACTTATCAAATAAAACTAGAGCTAACTATAGTATAGCTTGACCCTAGGTCGATTCTCTTAAGGACACGATGTATTCATTTGCGGCTTAGTGTGGATATCAGAATTTATGCTAAAGTAGAAGAATCGTGTAGAATGTCGACTTTGACTTGGATAGAGCTGGTCTCGGGTAGAGGCAGCTCAAACTCGGTCTCGAATGGAGACGAATTTGTTTCGGACAAAGATGACTCGAACGGAGCCGAGCTCGGAAAAAGTTAGACTCGACTCGGACTCGACTGGAATTGGGAAATAGGCGGTTTGTTGCAGAAATACAAAGTAAGACAGAAAGTAAACTAAGTACTGAAAGTAATTGCGACTAAGCTATACTATGCTATGATACCTATCATACCTATCATACCAACATACATGTTTGAACAATGAAATGGTTTCAGTTCTTTAATGGTTGATTGTGACTCTAAACCAACTTAAAGACCTACGACAACCGCGACACATTCGTCCCTTGCCTTCAAAGGACTTACGCAATCATAGCCTCGAGGGGACAAGGATTATGCACCCGGTTGATTTTAGGTTTTCTTAGCGATTACCTAACTAGTTGTTAGATTAGTTTTGACCGGCCTAATCTAACGTTATCTACTACTATTCCTCTTGCAAGCATGGAGTACAAAGCAGTGAAATATAAAGGAATCACAAGCATAAAAAGGTATAGAAACAGGCAACCAATTTTATTGACAAACAAAGGTATTGATACAGAGTTATGTGGAGTGATGAAATCCACTTCGCATTGCGACCACCATGGACGAAAGGTGGTAGTCCACCAAAGATGACTAGAGCCCTGAGGGTTCAGTCTACCAGTAGTGTGTTAGCCTAAACTAACAGTCCCTCGACTCATCACCCAACGAATGAGGACTACAGAAGCCTTATGCTCACCTTCACCGAACGAACTACCCTATTCGCTTAGCTAAAGGGTCCACACTCACCCGAGAATCCTGAATTCTCCAACGAATGGAGCCACAAAAGCTTTAGTGGTTTTATTTGCCCAGCAAGCCTCACGCTCGCTTAGCAAATAGAGTCATAAAGAGTTTTGACTCTATGACTCACTCTTTCACCCAGCAAGGCTACTTCTTGCTCGGCGAGTAGAGCCACAAAGAGCTCTACTATCAGGCTCTCTCATTCTTGCCCAATGAGTCTCATTGCTTACTTAGTATGTGGAGCTGATAAACGGGTTTTTAGTTGTCTTACATGCCTCAAATAAATACTAAAGCTAACTATAGTATAGCTAATCCTAAGTCGATTCTCTCAAGGACATAGTGTATTAAATTGTGACTAAGTGTAGAAATTAGAGTTTTATGCAGAAACGTCAAGTGTAAAATGCCGACTCGCTCTCGGCAAAGACTAATCTGAATTGGTCTTGGTAGAGACGAATCCGACACGATCTCAGCTAAGGGAGGACTCAGACGCAATAGAGTTGGACTGACTCGGTCTCGAACTCTGGAAAAGTAGTAAATAGGGGGATTTTGTGTTTAAGTGTAGAAAATAAACTAAGTACTGAAAGTAAACTAAACTACGCTAAACTAATCTATACTAACTATTGTACCAATTCAAAAATTAACACACAACAGGTTGCCATTCTTACTTAGAATTATACTCTGAATCAACCTTAGATTCTTACGACAATCGCTGAACGTTTGTCCATTACCATATCGAGGATTTACACAATCGCTACCTCATCAGTTGGCAGGGAGTATGTACTTGGTTGATTTTAGGTTCTCTACCTAATCAGATTATTAAACCAGTTCCAATCGATCCTAGTCTAACGTGATCTACCCCTAACAATGTGCAATCGTGGCAAAGTTAAAAGCAGATTAAAGCACAAGAAGTATAATCAAGAGACAAAATTGCAAACCAGTTATGACATTGAAAATAGAATTGAATACAAAGGTGGGAAATCAGCATTCTCTAGAGAGTCCACCTTCCACGACGATCGCCTTGGAAGGATGGCATTGGTGCACCAGTGATGGTCAGACGTTGAGGTTTCCGTCCACCGGAGTGCGCCAACTATACCGAGCGATCACCTCCGACAGCTTCCAACTTCCTAAATCCTGATCTTGTACCTCCTTGATCAAGAGAGACACCTTACTGAAGCTTCGCGTACCACCGTGCTAGGTTGGAATGTCTACAGTTGCTGAAAGTGCTAGGTCTAGAATTTCGCTGTTTTTCCACACCGAAGACGTGGCCTAGTGTGCTCTCTTTATACACAAGCTGGCTAAATCCAAATTTAATCCCACAAAATCGTTGATTCCTTGATTCCTGTAGATTTCTTGCTCAGTTACCTGAATTACATATTTCTTGATCTTAACAGATTACAAATTTGAATTACTGATTACAGAATTTTCAATCCTAAGAGATTACAAATTTCTCAATCCTAGGAGATTACAAAAT
Organism: Mucuna pruriens; assembly: GCA_025330945.1. Lineage (NCBI taxonomy): Eukaryota > Viridiplantae > Streptophyta > Magnoliopsida > Fabales > Fabaceae > Mucuna > Mucuna pruriens. Next base: position 701,248 of record JAENHJ010000528.1, on the reverse strand, counting down.
CCTTGATTCTAGCATAATCATATCTACATTATAGATTCCTTAATTCTAGGAGAATCAAATCTACATTACAGATTCCTTAATTTTAGCATAATCATATCTGTATTACAGATTCCTTAATTCTAAGAGAATCAAATATGCATTTCAGATTCTTTAATTTTAGCATAATCATATCTGCATTACAGATTCCTTAATTTTAGGAGAATCAAATTTGCATAAAAGATTCCTTAATTTTAGCATAATCATATCTGCATTATTGCTGGAGTGATTTTGGCGACTGAAGTCGGCTTGGGCTGGGATGCTCTCGGCTTCTACTAGGCCGAGATACTCTCGGCTTCTACTGGGTCGAGACGCTCTCGGCTTCTATTGGACCGAGATATTCTCGGCTTTCAGGCCTGCAAAACAAGGCCAATCTTTTGTTAGTTAAAATCCTTATTTTAGCACAGATTTATATTTTTCCTATTTCTAGGCCTATAATTCGAATCTTAACTAAGATAGGACTTTTAATCACTAAACGGTCTTAATAATACCCGTCTTAAGCTTTTATGAAGTGTATAAAATATGACTTATCAGGAGCCACAAAGAGATACTACTCTTTAGTTCTTACACTTTCACCCAACGAGACTTATCTCTCTCTGAACAAGTGGAGCCACAAAGAACTTTAGGGCTCATATTCGCTTAGCAAGCCTTACCACTCTCCTAGTGAGTAGAGTCACAAAGATCTCTTACTTTCTATTTCTCATACTCTCACCCAACAAGTCCTCTCACTCGCCTAGCGAGAGCAATGAATATCAGTTTGTATTCTATTTTCGTGATTTTCTACCTAGAAACTTAGAATTTTGGTGGAAACACTTAGTGTTTCTATGATCTCTTAATTCCTATGAATTTAGCACATAAAAATGCTTATAAAGCAATGCAATTACACAATTTGGTACACTAGTTCATAAAACCCCTAATTTTAAAATCTAATAAGCATAAAACCTAGAAAACAAGAACAACATTCCAATTCATTCAATTGAAAAAAAAAACATAAGGCAAAGCATATGAAAACGATATAGGTAAAAGTCTACTAAATTTAATCTCCCCCTTAAGGACAATCAAAATAGACTTAACTAGGATCCTAGGCACAATCCCTCTACACGTACTCATATAAAGGAAACCCCATAGTGAGATAAAACTCACTCCCCCTTACTTGGTGAGCACACGATTTCCTTTGTTTTTCTTCTAAAGCTTCCTCCAAAGGCTCTCTCCCTTCTTTCTCCGTCTCTCTCTTCTTTCTCCCTCTCTCTCAACTATTGAAATGACACAAACAAAACTAAGCATAAAAATGACTTTGACGCATAAAGAGGTCGTAACATCCTTTTCACTATAATGAACCTAAAGATTTCCATGATTAAAACAACCTAATGACTTTTTATTTAATTAATAAAAATCCAATTTAAAATTCATATATATTTTCCTAAATTAATATTTATTTAATTTAATTAGTAACAATATAAATCAATCAATCACTTCATAACAGTAATAATAATAACAACGATTAAAGAATAATCTTTACAAACAATAATAAATAGAAGAAAAACTAGGGTGTTACAACATATAAGTGACAAAGACAGACATCTAATGCCTTAAGGTTTTAGGTTATATGTGGTGTTAAGTTAATTTGTGTAGTTGGCTATGATTGATGGAGTTGTCCCCAATGTTTTTTATCCCCATCATATTCCAATAGTTAGGATAAACATTGATTTAAACCTATTGTAATTAATTTCTCTTTTGAGTTATTTTCTTGTGACGTGGATTTAGTTATTGAATTCATGCTTAATGTTTTTTTATGATTGAAACTCATTAAGAAATTGATCTGTAATTTAAATCTTGTAATTGAGAAATTGTGGTTTAGACAATTCCAATTCAACAATCATACAATTCTTGAGGTTGAGGATAGGTTGTATGCATCTTTGTGAATTTTCTAAACCTAATGCTTATTTGAATTTTCTTATCTTTTTAATTTCATTCTTTCTCCTTTCAATTAAACAAAACACCTAAAAATTTCTAATCCTTTATTAATTCTTAAATCAAAAGAGTAGTTAATTGGTTGAGTCATTTTTAAAGAAAATCCTTTTGAAGACGATACTTTACTTACACTTTTATTACTTGTACGACCAATACATTTGTCACAATTTTAAAAAATAACTTGAGATGGTTAAGAGAGAAATTTTTTAACTAATCATGGAAAAATGTGTCAAATATACATCCAAAAGAGAGTAAATAATATGTCTCATTAAAAAAGTGGAAGAGTAAGAACCTATTTCTTCAAGTTATGTATGCTAATTTATAATATAAGAGTATATTGTCCACCAATGTGGTCCCTACATTAATAGTAAAACAAGTGTCTTTGGGGTACGAGTGAAAATAGGCTAAACCAAGTTAGAATTTCCTTGATTTGCATTATAATCTTGCAACCCATGCTTTGCTTGTTAACTTGTTATGGACCTATGTTTAGGCTTAACCTTTGTATAAGTATGGTCTTATTTATTAACTTGTTTAAAGGCTTATTTCATACTCAAACTTTAAATAGGTTGATGAGTTTATCCTTAAATAGGCCATTAAGCTTATGGGATATTGAAAAAAAAAATCTATAGATTAAAAGGCTAATAGACATTTCACTAAACAAACTAATATACTTACATGCTAACATGTCTATCACACTAGAAATAGAATAAATAACAAAAATACATAACATTTTATAGATATTAAAACTAGCTTAAATAAGAAACATAATGCTTTAATTATTAAAATAATGACATAACATTATATTTGATATCATTATTTATTAAAAAACAATATTGTTAATAAACAAGCTAGCATGTCAATCCTAGTAAGATTTTTTAAAAGCTCATAGTTTGGCCTTCTTGCTAAAAAAGATTTTTAAAAATCATAAGCCTGATTTTCTTACTAAATAAGTTAAAACAAGTCAATACTTAAATGGACTAGGCTGTAAGCTCTCAACTTGTGATGTAACCTATTTTCACCCTTTAGGGATAACTTTAGTCCTAACAAGCAACCCATATTAGTGGTAAATAAATCTTTAATAACATAAGATTGAATAATTTTCTCCTTAAAATTGATCTAATTTAATCCATGAATACCTTTAAAAAAACAATAATTTTAATTTTTTTTTTCTAAATTGGTCTGGAAGCCCAAATTATTATAACTACTTCAGCTTAAGGCATTGCATTAGCCCAAATTGTAGTGGTTTATTAAAGTCAACAATGTAGTACTCCTAAGAAGCACTCATGAACAATAGATCTCATTAAAATAGAGTAACGTTACTTTGTCGATACTCCAAAATAGAGTAATATTGTCCTTAGAAGGCCTTAGGCCCTGAACCAAGAAATCTAATTCATTTCAAACTCCTATAAATAAAATAAATGTGATGGTAGTAGTAAGCATTTATTACATGCTGTCATTCTAGTAAAATTTGTATTGACTTGAGTAATAAAGTATCTTATCAGGTACTTACCCTTTACTCATAGTGTCTTGGTCGTGTTCGAGAGTCTCATTATTATTAAGAGGTCTTAGACTTTGGTTTACGTGGAAGCACACTTCAATCAACTTCAACTAAAGTTCAATCATAGTCAACATTTTCATCTAAAACACATTAGAATTGTTCCAATAAACTTATTTGAAATGCAAAACTTATATCAAATTAACATTTATATTATAAATTATATTTTTATTAAATTAAATTGACTTTTTAAATTAATTTATTTTGGGTTAAAAAATTTAAGAAAAACACCTCAACTCATCATCTTCAAAGTCTTAAGTTTATCTTTGTTTTTTTTCCACCTACATAACAACGGGGTTAGTTCCAAAATTACCAGAAAAATTATGCATATTTTTAATTAAGTTTTTATTTTTGTTTTTTTATAAGTTTTCTTTATTTCTTTGAATATAAGACCAATCTTTTTATATACTAAAAGTAAAGTTAGGCAAAATAAGATAAAATAAGAATCACATAAAACTGAGATAAAATAAAAGTATAATAAAAATTTTATATTATCATGTGTTTGATGCAAACTAGATAATCTATTAGACAATATATATATTATCTTATGTTTGAAATGAATTAGATATATTTATCTCATGATTGACATGAATTAGATAGGTTTGAAGTAGTCATCAACCAACTTTTTGTTATTAGTTTTTGGTTATTTTTATATTATACTATTATTTTTTCCATTACACTATGTACATTATTTATTTATTATTTTAATATTATATTTCATGATATTAATAATTATTTAATATCACAATATTAATGATATTTGAAAGATAAAAAATGATATTATCACATTAATCAATGTCATGAATATACTTAAGTGTATATATATTTTATTTTATTTTAAACTTGATTGAAAATATTTTAAGATATAATATAAATTAACAGTAAAATGTACAATATGAAAAATGAAAGTAAAAAATATAATTAAAATAATGATTATTTAAATAAAAATATAATAGTCCAAATTAATTTAAAAACTAATATTATAATTATCCCCAAAATATTTGTCATCTATAAAAAAAATTAAAATTCATATAAAAGATTATATAAACATATCCATTTTTTTCATTGCACATTTATCATCTATTTTAACAAAAAAAAATTATTAAATACTTACAATTTAATTAATTAGTTTAACAAATTTCAGCTTTTAACTAATTTTTTAATTATCAACTAATTTATTAACTGTTTTTTAAACCAAAAATAGCCTAAATTTAAACTTACCTAGCATTTGAATCACATGTCATAGATAATTTAGTGTCTAATAATATTGTGACTCTTCTCATAAAGGTGTACATGTAGTTATTTGATATTAGACATGACAAACAAACCTGCAGTCATGGATATCCACTCGAATTCGTCCCGACTTTAATGGAGAAAATTTGCTTTGATTGAGGTTAATGTTATGGTACGATTTTTCCTTTCCATAAACTTACCATAAAAATTGGGGGTGGGGACGTTGGTACTCAGCCCAAACCTACCTTATTAACAAAAATATTCAAAAACTAGCCTCATATGTAATAAAACATACGTTTGTGAGATCTAAATGAACCTTGGGCACCATTGTTCAATGCATAAGGAAGGGTTTGGAGGAGAATTTCATGGAAAAGAATCACTTTATTTTTGTGCAGTGTGTGCTTTGACGTTGAAACACACACGCTTGGTGGTTTTGGCAAAACAAGTTATCCTTTGTCCAACGAAGCAGATGAAATACTAGAGCTATTTATAATGTGTATTGAATTCTTGATCGAACGATGAGACTATGGGAGATTGTTGATTCGTAATTTCTATTGCCACTAGATAATACATTTTCTTGTTATATTGGTTATTTGGTGGCACGTGCGAGTGTCTGTTAAAGGAATTTGATAGCGGACACTACTAAGATCATTGAGAAGAACAAGACAATGTGCAACTGTAAGATGATTGTTCCTAAATTATGATCGCAATTGAATAATTACAAATAAACAATTTGAATATGAAAATCTCGCCGGCAAAAATTCAACTTTCTCTTAATCTAAGTCTGAAGGATTGGGTTGGGGATGGGAACAGGTTGGGTGCATATTTTTTGCCCTCGGCAGGGATCAAGGTCAAAGATAAAGGAAGCAAAACTCATCTTTTGAAACCATGTAAATCTTATTATGTTACAAATATACTTTAATGGTGTGTATTTATTTTGCAATATGTTATTTTTTAAGCAAGTGTTATTTTATGAAATAAAAATTTATATTGTTATCAAGTTTATGAGTATTACTTGATAACTATAAAATTATAATTTGTTTAGTGGTCAAAACATGATAAAATAGTAAGAGTAATAAAACGGGTTGGTACAGCTTGGCTCGCTTTAGATGAAAGAGTTGAAAGTTATAATTTATCTTATTTGTGGGTAAATTGACAGCCTGGCCCACGAAAAATTAAAAAAAATCATGTTTTCATATATTTAATTTGGTGTATGAATACATAATATTTCGTATTTGTAATCACCTTGCAACTAACCATGATTAAGCATATGTTTTCTAAGTTATTAAGTCTTATTTTTTCTCCATCTTTTAATAAAAAACTAGTATTTCATATATAGATTATACAAGATCATGGTTTATAGTGTTTCGATGTTTGTGATTCACAATTTGTTCTTGGTAGGTAATGTCTATATCATAAGAAAAGAAAAGGAGCAAAGTTAGGAAGATATAGAAATCACAACCTATAAGTGACACCCAACAATTTAGCATATTTTAAAAAAAGTATCTTGGTGGGCCAACCTGCCCCACCCTGTTGGGAACTAGTTGAGTCGGAAGGGCAATTTGAGGCGGGTTAGTGGGACAAACTACTTAATCCACTCTACCATTTTTTATCAGTTGGGCAAGCGGGTGGGTTTGTTGGACCTAACTTGTAATATTGTATTTTCTTCTTTGTGATTAATAAAGTGATTTGAGATAATTATAAGAGGAATTAAATTTAATTTCATTAAAAGATTTAATAATTAGTGTTTGCAAGTTTTTTGGTTAAAATTTCAAGTTAGATATCCTACCGGAACTGTTTGATGCATACATATCGATGCAAGAGTACATGCTAAGAGAGTAAGTAATTGAACTAAGGAATACAATAAATCTATACCATAGTGCCATCAATATATTTATCCATATAGTTAACATGTCAATCGAGGTAAATCACTAATTAACTTTTCATTTTTGTCAAAAACTTATCATACCATTTATAGTTAATTATCTAACCATTGGTGGAAGGAAATTCAAAAACAAAATCACCTAAATATGGTAAATTATCATAAGTCACATCATTAATACAATTGTCAAAAGTGGGATTACCATTTTTGGTTTAAACTTTTGGTTAATAAAACCCTTAATGACCATTGGACTTAACCCTTCCCTAATCCCTACATAAAAGGAGTGATTCAACTAAGAAATTAGAGTTGTTACTTCACTTCTTGGTATTGATTTTCATTCAACTTGGAGCTTCCATCATTGTTGGATTTTCACCCTTTTTCTTCAATATTTCTTGCAAGAAACATCCCTTCATGTAGGGGAAGCCTATCTCTCTATGTTTTCATAGTTAAGAATTGTTGTATGCTACCTAGGAATGTGTTGAACATGTTAGAATAATATTTAGTTATTAGAGTTTGAATATAAAGTGCTATTTTAGAGTTTGGTGGGAAATGTAGGAAAATACATGAAATGATTATTCTCTATTAGTATTAACGTACATTTTCAAAATATCAGAACTCCCACCAAGGCTCAATAAGCGTGTTTACTCACTAAGCGCCTATAAAAGAATTAGAAAACACCTCTCTTTGTGGCTAAGCTCGCTCAGTGGAATGAGTTTTTGCTAAGCCCATATAAGGAAAAATTAGAATAACCCTATATGTGGCTAGGTTTGTTAAGCAAGACTATACTTTTACTAAGCATTGCACTAACCTCTTTACAAGAATAACTATGAAGGATTCATTATACACCCTTAAGATGTGATGAGCAAGAATAAGGACAAAATCTTATATGTTATGGATTGTGAGAAAATGGACCCTCGTAACCTATATAACAGTTTAGCCTTAATTAAATAAATTAATTTTCTTTGAGGACTTTAAAACCATAATAAGTCATAGAAGTGTGATATCTTCATCATAAAGAGCAAAGACTCAAGAGGTATATTGCACAATTAGCAACATACTCAATATGCACAAAGATACTTGAATCTACCCTTCACCTTATGCGAGATTGTGTAACGATAACAAACATCTGGTGTCATCTCTTAGGTGAAAGATACCCTAATGGTTTCTTTTAAGATAATGTCATATAATGGGTTCATGTGAATCTTAGGCCGAGCAAACATCTTCCAATACAAAGAGACTTATTATTTTTTGTTGCACTAGATTGTGTATGGAAAAACATAAATAATTTAGTGTTCAAGGGTAATTGGGAAGATGATATGACTATTGTAGTAAGAGCACAAACTAAAGTACATCACGTAACCACTTGTAAATCTTTTGATAAATCCTTAATAAAGAATACTCTGTCTCATTCCATTGACATAACTATTATATGACTCCCCTTGACACCATCCTTTGCCAAGATTAACTCAAGCAAGGTTGTTGTTGGAAAGTCTCACATCGTCTGTCTCAATCATAGGGGTGCAATTTATATACTTGTTAAACAATCTCACTTATTGTCAATTAGTTTTAAGCTAAAATCTGGCATGATTTTAAAGCTTATAGCTTGATGGAGAAATTACATGTGAATTTTGAGGAGGTTTTCACCTTTTTTCACATTTTGAAGTAATATGTTTACAATTATGATTATGTTGTGAAAATGTCATAAGGCATAATATTTACATTTGCTACATTTTTATTGCATGTCATATTATTCATTTTTTATATATATATTTAAATCAAACTAATATAAGTTATTTTTTTAATGCTTATAGAACTTACTTTTCACGTTATTTTCATTATGTTTATAGTCCTTTTTAGTTTGAACCTTAATTGAGTTCCATAGTTTGCATGTTTTACATCTTGGATCACTCAAAAAAGAGTTCAAAATCGTGTTTCAAAATTGAAAACAATTATTTTTTTTGAAAGGACAACATTAACTTAAGTTTGAGAGTTAAAAAGCAAAAATAAATTTTTTAAAGATAAAAGACTAAAACAATTTTTTATCATAAAATAAAGAATCAAAATTATAATTTAACCTATTTTAATTATACGGATAGACTATCTTTTTCTATTATTTTCTAACATAGTTCTTCCTTTTAAGATAAAAAATACATTTTACTAACATGATAAAATAGGCAATACATTAGGATAATTATATCTTTTGGTGTGCACTAAACAACTTATTATAACATGGTAAAATATTTATCTTATTTTATCTTAGTTATCTTATCATAGTTACATATCCTTAGAGATAAAAGTAAGGTAAAATTTATTGAAGAATTTGATTTTTTTAAAGCTAGAGAGATACACTTTATAGAATTAAATATGATAATAATTATTAATTAAAAATTAATATTTAATATTATAATTGATTGTTTACTTTATTAAATAAATACATAATTTCATCATAATTTTTAATTACTTATTTTTTTAATGAATGATTACGAGTACACTTTTTTTTTCTTCTTCACAACTTAGAAAAATCAAATCGTTTGGGTAGACTTCTCAATCCCCAACTGGTGTCTACAGCTTGCTCTATACAAACGTAAAATCAATTAATTATTATCAGCTCAATTGCTCCAACTAATTTCATTGATTCTTTACATTTTATTAATGCTAACATAATTGGTGTTCGCAATCTGACTTGGTCAATAAGATCAAAAAGTGTTATTTAGATTTTATTCTTCTCCTTTCTTGAGACAAAATGACAAATTAACTCTAATGGTGTGTATTTATTATTTTTACAATTTGTTATATTTAAGGAGTTGCTGTCTTCTATGAAATAAAAATTTGTATATATTTATCAAGTTCACGTGTTACTTACTTGATATAGGAATACAATTAAGATTTCTCAATTCCCAACTGGTGACGGCTTGTGCTCTATACAAACGTAAAATCAATTAATTATCATCAACTTAATTGCTCCAACTAATTTAATTGATTCAGTACCTTTTTCTAATAGTAACATGATTGGTGCTCGCATTTTTCGTCAAACTTGGTCAACAAAATCAAACAGGGTTATATGGATTTTACCTTCTCCTTTCTTAAGAGAAATTAGTTTTACATTTTTTTTGGGTAAAGGCAAGAGCTATCAGCAAAGATAGGTTTTTTAGTTTCGTATTTAATTAATTTTACCAACTAAAAAACTAACATGTCTTAACACAACAAATTAATCAAAAAATCATAATAATAACATTTTCAAGAGCCTAGAAATTAAATTAAATGTATTGTCAGTAATAAAAGAATCCCGAATGAAGAAAAATTAAAACAAGAAAATAATACATATTTTCTTTTTGAAAAATTAAACACAATTAATAGAAAAAAAAAATAAAAATGAAGTAAATACTATAGCATAATACTAAAACCATTAGTATTATGATTTAGAAATAATTATTCAAAAAATCAACGGGTAATTTGTTCAGCTAATATATATTAGCATGTATTTTTTAAATAAGATTTAAGTTTAGGTTGTGTAAACAAAAGTATCATCGGAATTAGTTCCTGTAGTTATTCTTAGTCCAAATAAGATTAATTATTTGTAAAATAGATTTATGGTCTACATAAAAAATCAATTAGTTTTTTTTTGGATAAAAAAGCAATTAGTTAAAACTATGCAATTTAAATCCAAGTATCGAAAGAATATATACAATTGATTAAATAAATATTGACAACATTAATCAAAATTATTCAATTGAGAATAGTTATATAAAAATCTACGAAATATATATAAGATATTGAAAAGCAAGTAAAACTTAGTGCCACATGATCAATTGACATTTGACAAGAAAAAAATGCTATAATGATGTCCTGACTTATTATTATAGTAACAGGAAAATTCGACTATATTCGCATTTTTATTGTACTTATATGTGATTCTATTTATACAGAGATGGGTCTGATACTCTATTAGGGATAATTAAAATAGGAAAGAAAAAATAAATTATATATAAATAAAATAAAATAATTTTATATTATTATTCAATTATATATAATAAATTTATTAATTTTTTTATAATCACTACTTTAAAGTTATACTAACAATTGTTTATGATTAAATGATAATATAAAATTATTTTATAATTTATATGATGATTAAACTCTATATATATATATATATATAATATTCATTTTGATGGTTTATGGTATGATTAAGATTAGTGTTTCTCGTGCTCTTGCTTAATACATTTGGTACGTGTAAAAAATGTTTTAAAAGAGAAATAATAATCTATTTAGTTTGAGAAAATATCTTTTATTTTCGTTTTTATTTTCTTATATAATTATAAGAATTTTATTTTTTATTTTTTATTTTCAAATATTTGTATAGAAAATTATGAAAAAAACATCGACAATTTTATTATTTCTTATACAACTTAATGATAATAAAGAATATATGACATTTTTATAATTATTAGTAAAAATAAAAAATAAAAGTCTTTTGAAATCAAAACAGCATTAAAAAGATGAGTACTCGAACCAAACATTAAGCTCTAAAGACCAATGAGTAAATTGACGAGCAATGACACTCTCCCCACGACAAATAATGAGAAAATGATATAAATAAAAATAATAATTTTGATAATAAAATATCATAAAGGATGAATTACACTGGTACCTCTTATAAATTATTGAAATTCCATACGATTTCTCTGTATTTTTAATGTTAATATAAATGTATTTCAAATAATTAAAAAATATTTATGTAAGCATTAAAAAACCAAGGGATCTTATGAAATTTTAAGTAACTACAAAGGTGTCAGCTTATCATAAATGATAGCTCTAAGCACTAATATATTTAGTGTATATAAAACTGTAAATTCTCTCATTGGCCATGGTTCCTTGTTCAAAAAATTAATATAGAATAAAGTTTCAAAATTGTAACATAAAAAATGCAATAATATTTTCTTATCCTGCCCATGCAACTTCAGCCCCATGATTATATAACTTCATAGGAATTTAAAAAATCATTTAAGAACATAGACTCTATTTGTCTTTATCATCCTAAAGGTGTGGTGGTACAAAGATTTTAAATAATTTGGTGGTAGAAAATTTGTAGAAAGCTTAACAAGATTTAGTAGTTCATACGATTCTTAATGCATTTTAATAATTTCAATGTTATTTATCATAATTGAGAAAGTTATTCAAAGATCTTAACTTATCCAATTACTCATAAATTAAGGGACAAGATCACAAACTCCTATTTTCCTAATTTTTTTTAGATTGAGTGAAAGATAAGTTTCCTTGTTATGAAGATCCTAATTTTGTTAGCCTACAAGGATTTTACTTTATATAAAAGAGACAGCCCTCTAGACAAGATTAACACATTATAACTCTTCTTTTTCACACTTGCAACCGCTTACTAACTTAAGTATTAAGGTGTCTTTGCAAGTACCACTAATCACTACTACTATCAATGAGAAAGATCATTAAGAAGAATTATGGTTTAGGATCTAAGATATACATTAGGATTTAAATAATAACATTGACATTGTTATCTTGAGAGAAGATAGTATGTTTTTCAACCACTGAGACTCCAAGTACACATAGTCCTTATTTAGCATCTCTTTATTGTCTTATCAAATTGTTGATGCATTAGCAATTTGTTTTTCAATTTCCTTGACAAGACATGCAATCTCCAAAGTTGCCTTCTTTACATCTTCAATGTGCTCAACAACCTCAACAACACCTCATCTAAGCTCATTTTCAACCACTAATAAGGTTTTGTTATCCTTTTTAAGGGCACAAATCCTACCTTAAGACTTCTCTAGAAAGGTAATGTCTCTCCAATTTCTTAAAGAGATCTTTAGTCTCCATCTTTATATTTTGCAAATTGGTTGACATGGTCTGAAGTCAGCAAAAGTCAAGGACAACTTCCCTTAAATACTCAACGAGGGACGCGCTCTAGAGAAGTCATGTCTACATGTTATCCATCATCTTAGTAATGTCTCCATGATTGAAGCCCCAACCTCTTAAAGAAATGAAGAGATAGATTTTTTTTTCTAAATAGTAAGGGCATTATGGAAACTTGCTCCTAGGTTAGAATTCTCCATGTGGAAGAATATGAAGACAACAAATAGAAAACATATCCATCTTGAGGCACTTCTACTAAATAAGCTCTTAGGGACTAAAAGAATATATACTTCCAACCATTTACATTGCAAGTCCTTGCATGATTTGTTGTGGCAATACCATATGCTACACTAGAAATTGCTCTAATATCAGTGCTAGATTCTACATCTTCACTTAGTGCCTCACCAACTCAACAGTTTGTTAGAACTCATACTCTATATAAATAGAACAAAATACAATTAAAGTCTTAACACGAAAATAAAGTATTATTATATAAACTAGAAACACATCTATGGTGGTGATAAGTTTGAATTCTAGAATGTTTGAGATTATTTAACAATGGATATGTTTGCCTACTTTAGCCCAATCACTAAGATACATAAGTATCTTGATCATTTATGCTCAACAAGTTTTTCCCCACCATGTACCTCCCTAGGATAAGGTTAAAATTGTTTTTGTTCTAGTACAATGAAACAAAGATATACCTATTAACAATAAGCTAAAACAAACATTATCCCTTTATCGAGTAGATTATGAAGTATTTGTCTTTGAAATCTTTGTAAGATTTCTTAAAAGCCTCAAAATATCTTATTCCTAACCTTTTTTTTCATAAAGTAGTCCACCCCTTCCCCTTCTCCACACATTTTTTTTCTTTCAAGAAAGAGTTAGTGTATATGACCATTAGATCTAAGACAATCTAACCCTTATATTTAATGACATTAAACAAAAATATAAAATTGTGTTTTGACAAAGACTAACTTTTATGGTACTAATTGTCCTAGTTGGTAAATATACAAAAAATGATATAAGTATCATCTCTCATAAACATTATTTATCAAAAAGTGTTTTCTAGCTTTGTCTTAAGAAGGTTTAGTCTTATATAGAAAAAAAATAAGTTTAGTCTTAAAATCTTGTATAAGAAGATTCTTAGCTTTGTATATTGCTAATCAAGACAAATATAGAAGACTATATACTCTTCCATCAAAGGTATGAAAAATATAAAAAAAAGAGACAAGATAACACACCAATGTTAACAATATACTTGAGTAAGAAAAAGGAGAAAATTGTCATGTATTGCATGATGCAAGTAAGAAAAAGATTTGCAAAAGGAAATAAAATACAAGTTTTATCATAAATAGGATGAAAAGTGCAAGAAAAAAATATCCAAAAAAAAATGAAAAACTAATGTTGTGAACTTTGAATGCAAGAAGTTTGAACACTTTGAAAATTGAATGTTCAAAAATGAAGAAGAAATAATTTTTAAAGAAAAAGAAAGATTTGCTGCACCTCTAGTGCATTTACATATGTTATTTGCTGCACCTCTAGTGCATTTACATATGTTATTTGCTGCACCTCTAGTGCATTTACATATGTTATTTGCTGCACCTCTAGTGCATTTACATATGTTATTTGCTGCACCTCTAGTGCATTTGCATATGTTATTTGCTGAAATTTGATTCTAATTATCTTGCCATGCCTGCATAAGCCTTGAAGAAAAGTCTTGTCACATATAGACACCGAATGTTACTCTTTACACTTATTTTCATAAATTTTTATTTTAAAGTTACGCACATTTGTTCTAAAATGTTTCATCTTTTGTAAACACTTCGATGAATCAATGACGTTTCTCGAAAGAATTTTATTAATGATAGAAACCTCTAGAGTATTATCAGAAATTTCTTGAATATTTAAAATATTACCCACCTCTAAAGATAAGTTATACATGTGTTTTCATAAACATAAGTAACTCTTATTGATTTCTCCCATGGTAATAGCATTGGATTTATATGATAATTACATTTTTTTCACACGGCAACACAAAAAATGTCTCGAGGATCTGCACAATAAAGGTACCAAGAAAAGAACAATAAAATAAAATAAAGTAGCCTACCTAATAACAAAAATCATCTTAAATTGATAATAATATTTTTTACGTTTTTTATAATTAATGTCTAAAAATGCAAATGCTCTAGCCTGGTAAAAAGCAAAACTTTATATTTTGACATACCTTGATAAAAGAAAATTATTTTGTATGTAGAGAAATTGTTTTAAACGTGTATTTAATGCATTTCAATAAAAATATTTTTTAATATTTTCACAAACTTGAAGAATTTATATATGAAAATTTTCAAATAAAAACCTGAAAGACAGACCAGTTTAGATTGAATCAGCTTTACATTTTGAACCAGAACAAGTTAATATTATAAAAAAAATCATTAATTTCATCAATTGACCTTTTCTCTCAAAATTGATAATTCAATCTGCAAAGGCGCCATTTCTCTACCACTTTTTTTCCAGCCAAAATGTTTCAAATCAAATTTATAATTTAGATGTAAATATCATCTGGCTATAATTTAACACCTTGTTGAAAATGTTCTCACCAAAATGTTCTCCATGATACTAGCATTGTTCATTCTGAAATGGGGCTCATACTATTCAAACTTCAGATTTAAAATCCAATTACAGAAGAGGAAGGAAACTGTGAAAAAGTATTAAATCCAAGTTTAAACATGGATGGTATCCACCCACAATAAATATCGGTTTCATCCAAAGTAAATATGTTCTCCAGAACCAGAACTCCGAATCATAACAAGTGAAATTGCAATTGATATTTATGAATCTTGTTCAAGACAAAACCTGCCAGGTCAATAACCTAAGCAATGTGAATTTTTCAAATGATAACATCGAAC
Source organism: Mucuna pruriens (assembly GCA_025330945.1). Classification (NCBI taxonomy): domain Eukaryota; kingdom Viridiplantae; phylum Streptophyta; class Magnoliopsida; order Fabales; family Fabaceae; genus Mucuna; species Mucuna pruriens. Next base: position 685,776 of record JAENHJ010000528.1, on the reverse strand, counting down.
ACATATATTCAAAACTTAAAATGGGAGGCCCACATTCCAAAAAGCTCAGATGAAAGGATCCAAATTCCTTCCATATTGATCATATTTGCAAAATTGGTCCCCAAAAGAAAAACCTAACATGGTTCCTTTCCAGGCATAAAATTAGTCATGATTCAGCATACATATATATACACACCCCACCTTAGTCAGGCACACTAGAGCATTTTTAACAAAACATCCCTGACACTGGAGTAGCAAATGCTAAATAACATGATGGAATATCAAATTGCATCAGAGAGGGCAGAGCGGATGAAACAAAAACCGTTCCTTATCTTAAAAACAATGCAAACTACAATGGCAAAAGCATGACAGGACAGGGAATGAACTCAGCAAGCAAATTTGCATCTATATGCTTCGTATGAATTGCTTCCATACTAATAACTACCAAATCCAAATTAAGGTCATCAGCAACATCACCAATAATTGCTGTTGGCTTGCTCCCTTCACCAAGCCGCTCTAGCAAGTTGTAGTCCTTCAGTCCTCCTGCACATTTATCATGAAACACAAAACAAGTAGATTGAACAAGAATTGATAACAATCCTTAATTTTAGTCCAGCTTTTATGGCATGAATTTGTGATTAAAAATTATAAGAATAAGAAAGAACCCAAGAAGCCTAATCTTTTAATGACTTCAGCCTACATGAAACTTTTATACTAGCTGTCCTGTATATCCAATATAATCTTAAACAATTGACTATCCATAAAATGCACAGAAAGAGAATTCACCTAAATAAAAAACATCAAAAGTCTTTTCCCATTAAGTGTGGCTTACATTACGGATCACAGTAAAGTCAGCATACTTTGTCAAGAATCAAATATTCAGAAAGACCATCCAGAACAACTCATAAAATAATCATTGCATAGAAACACAAATCACCAATAAACAAACTTGCCATACAAAAACATTGAAAGAAAATGCTCGTACGGTGATGGGATTCTCACAGAACGAGAGAAAACATATTATGGTATTGTTCCTAGAAGGGTCTCAACAGGCAAAAATGCAATAAATTAAACAGAGAAAATAGCTAATACAAACAAACCTTCAGATAGATGCCAACGGATGCTGGATAGCTGGGTCTCATGCTCAGGCAGGGACTCTTTCTGCTGTTCATCAATAACTGAAAAGCATATAAATCACATAAACCCCGCTGCTCTTTACGTTTAGTTCAGCTTAATTCCAAAGAAACAGCGGCTGAACGTTCCAAAAGAATCAGTTATTTCTCCAAAATAAGATAATTCAAACATGTACAAATCTACAAATCATGCACACAAAATAATGCAAAAGGATTTTTTTCCTTTACAGTTTAACACAACAACCCTTATGTAAGGTAAAATTTTGGAGGAAAAGGGAATGAATGGTAAAATTTTCATTTGTAACTTATTTATTTTTTTGTACAAAACCACAACAGAAAAACAATTCTACTTGAGCAGGGTAGAATCACAATGGAAAACACAACTGCATACTCAAGCTTGAACTCCAGACTACTAATTAAACTAGAACAAATTTATGCGAGTTGATCCAAGCATTTAATGGTAAATATTCTCTAAATTGATAGTCTTTAAAATAAAAAATAATAATAAATTAACATAAACTGAATGTCTTAATTTTTTGTTAACGAAGATAAACATTATACAACCCTTTTATGTAAGTACGGACACATACTAAGTTAAAAACATACCTACAACTGTAATGTCAGCTCCGTACTTCTTAGCTAAAGCAGTGGTGGTTGCTATAGCCTAATAAAAACACAACAACCACAAGTCAGTGTAGGATGAATAAATGCACAAATTAAGCCAAGGAAGATAAAATTGAAGTGCATCGCAGAGACTCACTTGTCTTGTACCCTCAGAGAGGTAGGGATTCCTATCCGTAATAGGCAAAAGCAGGTGCTTGAATTGCGTAAAGGCATCGCTCGCCACACTCACTTCGGGCTCTTGCGGCTTAGCCTTAGCTGAATCGAAATCAAATGCCGAAATTAGCGCTATTTCTTTGCATGCGAAAAAAATAAAAAATAAAAATAAAAAATAAATTTTGCCTTTGTGAGCGATCCTGCGGAGTCTGGCGAATAGAGAGTGTTTATGAGTTTTGGGGCGGAGAGTGGAAGGGAGGTTTAAACAGTGTGAGGAAATCGACAACGATGGGTTCGATATTTGGGGTTTGGGGAACTTTCGGGAAACTTCGACGGGAACGGCCAGCAGATAGTGAGCGAACGCCATAAAATGGTGGGAGACGGTGCTGCTGCTGCTTACTTCCCACTTCACTCCAGATTCGGGTGGCCTTCCAGAAAAGGACACGACAACAACATTGTATTGTATTAGTAAATTTAAAATAATAATCAAATAAAAAAAAATGGAGAGTTTCATTGCATGGACGTGAGGTATACGGAGGAATGTGTACTGGCGCCCTATGCTCAAGCCATCTGTTATCAATCCATATGGCCTGATTTTTATTTTTATTTTTTTATAAAAAATTTAGGTAAGTTAAATTTCAGACTCTCCTACTCACCTGATAGTACAATGCCATGTAAACGGTGTACTTATTAAATATTGGTTTAATTAATTATTTACTTTTTATACTTATAATCTTTTTTAAAAATTAAAAAATAATGAAAATTAATAAGTAATTTGCAGAGTAATTAAAGAAGTAAAAACAAAAATAATAGATAAGAAATAAGTATTTATAAAATATAAGAAAAATATAAAAATAGATGTGTATACTAAACTTTTACTATCATCTCCTTTAAATATTGATATAGATTATAAATATAGATATATTTATATATTGTTATAGATTATAAATTATAAATTATAGATTATAGATTACAGACGGTGGATTATAGATATATTTAAAATATTTTTTATTATAAAATTTAATTATATGAAAAAACCCAAGAAGCTAATTGAATTTTTGAAGTGCATGTTTTATAATAACCCTATTGCTCCATCCTCCTTGCGCCGTTCTTCCTCCCCGGTTTCATCCCGTCCCACACTCCCATGCTTCTCTTCCACAAAGCAACACGCTATTAGTTCTATCATTCACACAATAGAGACGTGATAAGGTTCGACCCTACTTTGTCTCTGCTTTTCTTTCTAAAACCCAACCCCCTCTGTTTTGTTCGTGATTCGCTGATTGCAAAGTTTTAGCTTATGTATATGTAGATGGAAATTTGGCTATTGAGTTAGTTGGTCTTCAATTATTATGTCTAAGATAATTTCTTTTTCCAAAAAAGTGTTGATTGATTTGTTTGTTTCTTTGTAATTTCCTTTGGTAGAACTGATGTTGTTGGGGGGCTTTATTCTAATGGTGGGATTGTGAAGCAAACTCAACCTATTTGTTCTTAGTAGTTTCCTTCGAATTTGTTCTGACGTTACCTACATCCTGAGATTAAGAATTTGATTGCTTGTACACGTGATTCTATATAGTGTTCTGCTTACTTGGGCAATGCCAATATACCTTGTTTCGCTTGAAGTGAGATCTTGCTCAAAACTCAACTTTTTAAACCTTTTCATTCTGCTGGGTGCTTCATATCCTTGGTGTACACAATGCATTTGAGAATGCGATGAATGGGTCATGGTTTTCCAATGCTTTAGTTGTGTGATAGAGATGTGTTTTGCATTGTTCGTAGAAGTTAGGTGAGGTTTGCATAATTATTCATGCTTTCTGAAATTATTTGTACACTAGAGAAAGTCACTTGAGAGGCAATGTTTTAAAAAGTTGATTGAATTTATTATTTTAATTGATTTTTAAAACATTCGTTAAGAGTCCTGTGAATTTCAAATATGTTTGAAAGTTGGATTTTTTTATTAATTAGATGTTGTTAAGCTTATGTGAGGGTGTTGTAAGAATAAACTGAATGACTAAATAGGCTTTACCCTTTTGGTACACATAGGTAGGTGAAGTAAGAAGTTCATGTTCCTTCTAATTGGTTAAAATTGAAAGTTATAGTGCTTAAAGTCCATTTAGTCCATTTTAACACTCCAAGCTTATTTTGTCCAACATGTATAAGTAGTCTACTATTAGGCTGAATCGCATAAGAAGTTAGTCATTAGAAAATATTAACCATTAATGTCTATTATAGCTAGCATTAGTTGTTAATAATGGTATCTGAATTATGAGTGTCAATGTGTGTTAGGATTTTCACCAATTACTTGTTACAGGATCCTGCTTTAGATTTTGTAGTTCCTAATACCAATTGTTATATTGATTTTATGGTAGAGTTGCTATGAAAGGAGTTAATATGGTTGCCTTAAAATGATCAGCAAGGAGCTTAAATTTTTTGCAGTCTGATAGGTAGCAGTTGGTTGGCAGACCTCAAGTTCTTTGATTTATCTTTTGTTGTCTAGGTAAAAATAAATCAGCCATTTCCATTATTGTTTAAGATATGAGAGAGTATTGTTGGAAGTAATAGACTAGACTGTAATAGTAACTTAGTAAGCTGGTGGAATGAATTATGTTTAGGTTTTATGCATGCTTAGAGCTGAAGTAGTGCATATAGACTGCATATTTTCCGCTTTTTGTTGGTATTTGAATTTTGAAGTTATGGATTTGAGGAGACTAGTTATAGCTTTGTACTTTATAGGATTTATTTGGTTATTTGTTACAAGTTGCAGGATTTATGTGGCTATTTGTTGTTGATTTATTGCTCTGAATTTTATAATTTATGCATGTTATATAACTTACTTTTTTATTTCATAATTTAATTTTAAATTTTGCTAACTATGCATCATCTTCAAGCATTGTTAATTTGTTGTGAGAATAGTTATAAATTTTCTTTGAAACATGCACTTTATTTATGCTATATATTTCTTCTCCTTCTGCATTTTGGGTTCATTACAAGTGGACCATGCTCATAGTAGCTCATTTCCAAAATATTGACAATACTACATTTTTAGTTTTTATTGTGTGTATGTGGGGGGGTGCCTAACGTAGATTGTCTCCAAATCCTAGCCTTAACTTTGTTCCATTGACAATGTTCAACTAGAGCATAATGGCATCCAAAAATGAAAACGTGAAGAACCACAACAAGGACAAAAGGAAGAAGAAGGGTAAGGATGATTTGAGTTCAAATCATTCAGCACCAAGCGATGGCAAGGTTATCAGTGATCCTCGATATTCAAAGGCTCACACAGATCCTCGGTTTCGTGAGGCTCCCAAGCGTGAAACGAAGGTGGCCATTGACTCTCGCTTCAACCGCATGTTCACTCACAAGAGTTTTTTGCCCTCTTCTGCTCCTGTTGACAAGAGAGGCAAGCCCAAGAACAACACGACCTCTCAACTTGGTTCTCTGCGCCATTACTACAAAATTGATGAAAAGGAAGTAGAGAAGAGTAGTGATGAGGAAGAAGAAGAGAATGGAGAGGAATTGGTGAAAGCCAATCCTGTGATACCAGAGAGTGACAAAGGAGCTAAGTCAGAAGAGACCAGTGAATCTGAGTCATCAGCTGAATCAGAAGAGACCAGTGAATCAGAGTCTGCTCTAGATACTGATACAGACACTGATGAAGGTGCAGATGAGGAATTTGATGAGGAAGAAGCACCTGATGTCCAGGTAACGTATTGCTTTTTAATTGCTGATTTGTGTGATGCCATTTTTTACATGGATTGGTCCTTTTTGAATTATTATTATTGCGTGGACAGGAAGACATAGCGAAGATTGACAAAGAAACACATAGGCTTGCAGTTGTTGACATGGATTGGAGGCACGTTAAGGTACGTATGTATTTCAAGTCTAATGTGCATTTGCTGCAATAACATTTTACATGGATTGGAACATGTTTGGTTAAAATGTTACTTTTGTTGTTTTTGTTAGGCTGTTGATTTGTATGTATTGTTAAGCTCATTTGTCCCACCTAATGGACTGATCAAATCGGTAGCTGTTTATCCATCTGAGTTTGGCCTTCAACGTATGAAAGAGGAGGAAGTTCATGGGCCTGTTGGTCTATTTGATGATGAAAATGAAAGAAGTGATGAAGATAGCAGCAATGATGATATTGACAATGAGAAACTGCGTGCATATGAGAAGAGCAGGATGCGGTAAATTACTATCAAAATCACTTGTAATGTGACATAGTGGCTTGACTTGACTGCATGTAGATAAAGCTGTCAAATATATTTTCGCCTTGTATTAAGTATAACTTAAACTAATTTTATTAGTTAATAGTGCTTTCTATAATTTATTATAAAATTATTATTACTTTTTCCTTCAAGAACTCATTTCATCAATGTGTATCTCTTGTGATATAATGTTCAGGAGTAAGGAATATTTTGCATGCTGATATTTTTAAAGTAAAGAGTATTGTTTAAAGATGATGAATATGAGAAGACCATTCACCATTTTTTGTTTCCTCCTAGCTTTTTTGTCCCATTTTCTTATAATAAAGCATGGTATCAGCATGATCAATAAAGTTTTAATGTCATCCATGCTGATGGCAATTAAGCTCCTCAGAATACATGGGAAGCTAATGGGTTTCATGATCCAAATACCTATCAGATGGCTAAGACCAGGCCAGGTCCAAGATCTTACATGTTTACTCTCATAGGTTGAAGGCAGGAAAGAGTAACTCAGAAGGGAGAGGTATGGGGTAATTAGTTAGGTGGGAGAGAATATGTAAAATGTAAGGATTGAGATGAGTAGGGGGAATTATGCATGATTCTGTTTTTTTTGCTTTCTTGCTTAGGTTGGGCTGGGAATTTCTTCTACAGATGGGAGCATTAGCTCTTCTCTCTCTGTATCCCATGACACTTTACATTAACAATACAGTCTCCCATTCTGGATAGGAATATCCTATCAATTGGTGATTCCATTGTAAGGATTTTTGGGGAGACTCTAGTGCGTGCAAACGTGTATGGGAAACCCAGAGAATTGCTCTTTAGATTCCCTTTTGGTAGCTGTTGAGCCTGCCCTCAATACTCAACTGAATGATCATTCAGCCAAACTGAGTTCCTTGATGACTAGTGTCTGGGACATTTTTAAGTCCCTTGCAGCCTTGCAGAGCCAATGATGGTTGCCAGAATCAATATTTAGTGCTTCTGGAGTTCTTGATGATGATAACGGGGAACCAAGTTCTGGTGGAGGACCTCATTCTGATAATTATCCTCTCATGGCTAAGCGGGTTTAATTACCTGCATTTTATGGCGATGATCCAGCTGGTTGGGTCTCAAGCAGATGCCTTAGAAGTGCACATTGTTACGTCTAATGTCTTGCATGTCATTCATATTGTTATGCATTTCCTTATACAACATGGGTTTGAGTAAACTGTTCTGCTGATAGATACATGTATCCATAATGTGCAACTAAGAAAACTAAAGTGACCTTTTCAGCATTCAAAGTTCAGTATTTTAATAGATTGTTTACCATGTGAGTTGCATTACTTTGTCTTTTTTTCTCTTATTGCACAATATCTTTATTCTTTCTCTGGCTCCTCAGGTACTATTTTGCTGTGGTGGAATGTGACTCAAGTACCACAGCAGATTACATTTACAAAGAATGTGACGGTGCTGAGGTTACACAGTCATCTAATGCACTTGATTTAAGGTTTATTCCAGACAACATGGAATTCAAACACCCGCCTCGGGATGTTGCTACTGAGGTATTTAAGATGCGATTGTAATTGGCCTTCATTAGTATGCCAGAGTAAAAAAAATGCAATTAGAAAATTGATTCACGTGGACTATTTAAATTTGTACAGTCTCTATGCATGTGTGTGCACATACATATACATATGATGTGTTTATGCGGTATAACAATCATTGGCGAATTTTGATTCCTTTCTCTGCTTAGGCACCTGCAAACTATGAGTATAAAGACTTCTATTCTAGAGCACTTCAGCACACTAAGGTTGATCTTACTTGGGAAGATGATGAACCTCATCGTGCAAAGGCCTTGAAACGGAAATTCACTGATGAGCAGGTCAGCTTGCTTTTCCATAACCTGCTGTATATGTTGTGGATAATTTGTTTCCTTTTGAATAATTCTTGGCTTCTTGTTGCGTAGTCTTATTCTGGGACTTGAGTATTCTCATCTTTTATGTAGTAATTTCTAGATGGTGTTCTTATTTATAAAATTATTTAAAGATCCCTCATGCATATTGCGAAGGAAATATGCACTATCTATTGATGTATGCCTGTAAATATCCATGTCAAGCACATATACATATGCTCACAAACTATGCCTTTATATCCTTAATACTACTTCTGGTCCTATATATAAGAAACAAATAAGAACATTTTTGTCCTAAATATAAGAAACATGGACCCACTTTTTAATGTATTAATTGTTTATTTCTTTTTATATCCTTAATTTATAGTCAAGTTTATTAGTGAAACATTCACTAATTTTCTATGAAAGTGGATGCATTCGTTGGGCTATTAATAATACAAGTTACACCCATTGGTTGAAAAAATTATCCCTTGAATTATGAGTAATGTCATTATATATAACCACCACATAAACCATTTAATTCTATGGGTATTTCTGGAATAAAAATTTAAATTTATGATCTTATTAATTAAAATTAACTAATTTTATTGGTCTTGATTAATTTGGTATTTGATTCATATATATAAGACTAGACGTTGTATTTAACACTACTTGTGTATCCTTTATTCACGTGTCTATTTGTTTTCTATCTGCATGTGGGCAGAAATCAAGAAGCATGGATATTATTGTATATTGCTTTTTATATATTGCATTTATTTCTTTTGCAATTTGCTTCATATTGAACTGGTCTTTTTCTTTTCTTCCCTTCCTCTTTAATAGCTTGCTCAGATGGAACTGAAGGAATTCTTAACTTCCGATGAGAGTGAAAGTGATGATAGCAACAAGGATAATAGTGAGACAGATGATCAGCCTGATAAAAGAGCAAAAAAACAAGCTAAGTACCGTGCTTTGCTCCAGTCTGGTGATGATTCAGATGGAGGTGATGAACATGATAATGTCCAGGATATGGAGGTCACCTTCAATACAGGTTTGGAAGATTTAAGCAAACATATTATGGAAAAGAAGGATAAAAAATCAGAAACAGTTTGGGATGCATATTTGAGGAAAAGACGTGAGAAAAGGAAGGCCAGGAAAAATAAAACAAAGTATTCATCAGATGATGATGATAGTGATGATACTGATCAAGAGGCAACTGAAGAAGCAGATGACTTCTTCATTGAGGAGCCTGCTGTTAAGAAGAGGAAGAAAGCACAAAATAAAGAAGACGAAGAACATAATTCCCAAGAGATGAATGGGCTAGACAAAGCAAGCAAAGAGGAGCTTGAACTATTGCTTGCTGATGATAAGGGGACAGATACTGGTCCCAAGGGATATAATCTAAAATTAAAAAGAGGCAAGGGCAAAAGGAGGGAAAATGCTATTGATGAGGAGAAAATACCAAGCAATACATATGATGATCCACGTTTTGCAGCTCTTTTCTCACCTGACTATGCAATTGATCCTACCAACCCACAGTTTAAAAGGTATTTTGTTATATAATAATGTGCTTTTGTGTTCTACTAAATGGTTGTAGATAGCTGCAAAATAGTGAGAGAAGTGCCGACATCTAGTTTCTCATCGTGACTTCCTCTCCCATAAGGTGAACATGGGGTATTGTATCAAATATTGAAAATGTATTTCTTTGCATGATAATTTTTTTCAACTAAGTTACATGCAGCTGGCAGCCAGACTTCTAAACAAATAGGAACATACATGTTACCTAATTTTATGGCTGACATTTGTTTATAATTGGTTATGTTCGAGATCTCTGATTATACTCTGGTTCCAGAAGCTTGTATATGATGTTTTTAATGTAGCAAACTCACTATTTTATTCTAAAATAAAATTATGGGTGTTTGTAGGAGTGCAACATATGCCAGGCAGCTAGCACAGAAGCAGCAGAAGGATAATGCAGATTCACCGGTGGAAAGGGAACCTACAAAATTAAAAGGGATGCAGTTGTCTTCTGATGATTCTGGCATGAAGAAGGGTGAGGAAGAAGGATTGGATGCTTTGAAGTCAAAGAAAGATACATATGAATTATCATCTTTGGTTAAATCGATAAAGATGAAATCAAAGCAAGTTCAGTTACCCTCTAATGTTAAGACAATAAAAGATGGAAAATCACAAATTAAAGGCATGAAGAAAAAGAGACACTAGTTCTGAACTTTGTGGTTCAATACACTTGAATGCAGGAGGAAAGTTATTTCTAAATATGTTAGTTATAGAACCCCGCACGGAAAAAAGGAAGTTAGCAGAATTATGAAAGAAGCATAGACAGAAAGTAAGCAATGGAGGTTAAGCTAGTTTAAGTTTCTGCCAAGCCGTTGAATGTCTTGTTCCTATCTAAATCATCCATTTGAAATTTTGAATCCACATAATTAGAATGCTTAATTTATTTTATTTTGCTGCAAATTAAATGTAGTACGGCATAAATTAATGTTTGATATATTCCCGAAACCTGCATCTGTTTTTTGGTTGTGCCATGATCACCTAATATTTTCCTTTACAATTAACTGTGGAGGGTTTTCTCTTTTGGGTTTGGGTTGTATAATAAGATTATTTTTCACTTATTGACATATCTCTTTTGGTTTGTATAATAAGATTATTTTTCACTTATTGACATATCTCTTTTGGTTTGTATAATAAGATTATTTTTCAATTATTGACATATCTCTTTTGGTTTGTATAATAAGATTATTTTTCACTTATTGACATATCTCTTTTGGTTTGTATAATAAGATTATTGACATATCTCTTTTGGTTTGTATAATAAGATTATTTTTCACTTATTGACATATCTCTTTTGGTTTGTATAATAAGATTATTTTTCAATTATTGACATATCTCTTTTGGTTTGTATAATAAGATTATTTTTCACTTATTGACATATCTCTTTTGGTTTGTATAATAAGATTATTTTTCACTTATTGACATCTCTTTTGGTTTAATAAGATTATTTTTCACTTATTGACATATCTCTTTTGGGCTGTATAATAAGATTTTTTTTCACCTACTGACATATAACGTATGATATATATAAGAACCGAAATTTCTCTAGTTTACAACTATGCTGGGTACATTATATACAAGTCCATCAGAGGCTATTATGGCTGAAAAAAAAGGTATACAATAATGCTTCTCGTGTGATAAACTAAATGAAAAAAAGAAAAGAAAAAAGAAACACTATAAACTTGAATAATACATGATGGAATGGACAAAAGAATGCTCAAAAAATGGCTGAAAGTGGAAAAAGGAGCATCATAAATATAAAAGTGGGTTTAATCCTGAATGATCGATTAGGTGGGTTAATCGATGGATTTGATGTGGCCACGGGATTCACAGCTATAGCGGGAGAAACAGCAGGAGAAAGCGATGGGTTAATTGGTGATGTATTTGAGAGCACATCATCATAACCTGACAGGACCATATCACATTGTTTAACAACAATCTATGTGGAAGATAAATAAAGTATGCCAAGTTCAAATGCTAAAGAGATGAATTATTCTTACAATTAGATTCCTCCCAACCAAGATTCATGTTGTCACGATCGAAGACTATTTTGTAACCGGTCATGAAGTTTTCTGCATGAAGATAAATATAATTAATGTTGCAAAGCATGTATCAATGGTTCAGCAATAACTTGATGGTAGTAGTCATGCATTGTCAGTAGTAAAAGGCACCATAATTGATAATTCTGAATGCAAAACTTTATGATATATTGTATCAAGAAAAGTTTCTTCAGTTAAATACTCACGTCCAATGATATTCACGCTGTCACTTTTATGCATTCCCAAACAAAAAAGGTTTCCTTCATCCTGTACATCACAAAAGGAATTGAGACTAAGAAAGTTGAGAATCATCAGATATCATGAAATCAGAAGAAAGTTTTTCTGCTCTGACCTCACTATAAAGTAGTTCTATGGGAACCTTGACATAATAATCATCTCCACCTTTCATCGTTAGATTCAAAACGGGAAATTCAATTATTGTCTGATTTGGACTGCAGGTAAAGTGGAAATCAGTATCTAATTGGTTAAAAAGAAAAATAAGTTGATGGTTTCTTTCAAGCCAATATCACCTTATTTCATAACAATACTCAAATGGGATATTGGAAACAGGTGATTGAGATGAATGCCGTTTTGCTTTGACTTGTGAATTGAACTGCAAACAAAATTTTGACAGCTCATGACATGGAACTCCTCATCCCATCTTAAAAAACTATAATGTAGATTGCTTACCTTCTCAGAAAGTAGTGTATAAGCTGGATCATTTATGTATGTAAACGAGGTACCAGAGTCAAAAATTGCATGAAACTCAAGATCAGCAACACGACCTTCCACAATAATTTGGGTTATGGTGATGTTATATGTTGGACTGGCAAGGATTAGATAAGCACTAGTAGTTAGACACTAGAATTTTTCTTACTATTGTTGTATTCTTTTAAGAGTGCAAGTGACAACGTGTTGAAAGAGGAATGAAAGATAATATCTACTTACTGCAATGTTCCGAGATTGAATGGTGTTTTTCCTTGGTCCGGGCCACCAGTATCCCCAAACGTGATTCTTCCAACACGATCATATCCAAAACACATTGAAAAAGAATTTGAAATAAGCCCTTCTTTGGCTAGGATACTTGGAACAGATATATTACCCATTCCAAGTCCAAATAGGCCATTTAGAGCTGCCCCTCGTAGAAACACACCAGTTTGAACTTGGCCGCAACTGCAACAGATTAATTTATACCAACAAAATGAGAAATTTAGAAAGCAGAGCAAAGAAAGATAATCAAACAGAAGCAGTGATAATGAAATGTTAGTTTAAGGATCAATTTGACACAGGTTTCCTGGACAACACTTGCTGTACCATTTCATAGACCTAAGAGGCAGAGTGGTGGGTTTGGCCATGAGTGCATTGTATTAAAATGTGTATGGATCTAACTTAACCTTACAGAATTAGTCTGTAAGGTGTGAATTGCTCGTAGTTATATATTCTATTTTGGTTATATCTCTAATTGATGTAGGTGGCTAAACATCTCAAGCATATAAAGTCTATTCTAACATCAGATTACCCACTATTGAAATCATTATTGGACTACATGCAAATCACCTCGCTTTACAAATTGAATTTTTTTTATAAAATTAAGTTAAATCTAAATTCACATTCTAATATTGAGACTCGGTTAATAAAAAATCTCAGTAAGATGTTGAGTATTTTACCCAAAAGTAACAAATGTGTCGGCATCTTTTGTTTGATCATCATCTGTAATTAAGTGCAACACATCCTCTACCAAGAATCCACTAGATGAAGTATCATTTGAAAGATAATCAACTTGATATCGACAACTGCTGCCAGACGAAGGACACTGTTTTTGCTTACAAAAGCTGCTATTGTTGCATGAAACTTTTTTGCTTGTGGATGACTTATCAAGGTCATAGGCATTAAGATTAACTATCTGCCAGAGAAAAATTTTAAAAAGGAAGAGAGATGATGATGGGGTAGAGTATGAATTACATCAGTTTTATTCAGGATTCATAAGGAAACTACATAGAAAGGAAAGGTGAATCATTTAACCAATATCCAACAATTAATGTGATGTTTGGTTTTACATTTGTCCTGGTACATTCAGTTTGGTGTTATGTTTGGTTCCCCTTAAAATATGTTTGCATACCTAAATTTGACTTGAAATCAAGTTTCAATTGAATGCAATATTAAGGTTGTTTTTATAAATTCAATTTACAAAATGAAATTTATTTAGACTTAAGTGTACAAACTTTATGCAAATAAAGTTTCATATAAGGTCTTCACTTTTACCAAGGAAACATAGTAATAAATAAATAACGAAATATGACTAGGGTAAAATATGAACATGTATACCTTTCCACTTTGTTTCCTTAAACTACCATGCACACAAGTGGTAGTACAATTACAAGGTAACCAAAACAAGTCACTCCCAGTATCCAGCGCTACCAAAAACCATAAAGGTGGTGTCCCAACCGAAACATTGGCATAATGCAAACTGAAATCCAAATAACGAGGAGAAACATTAGCACACAAACAGCATCATAGAAAATGCCTAACAAAAGTCATCCTTATACTTTTCCTTGTTATCTTCAACAAGGACAAAAAGTGAGAATAACTACGCTCAATTTTCTTTAACAAACAAAAACCCTTGGACATCAGATTTCACTCTATTAACATAAAGTGCTCGGAATTTTCAAGCTTAATAAATATATAAATATATCTTCCAAAGGAACACCTCTGCACTTTCCCAAAACATTCTTCCATGATCAAAATCTGACACAAAATTCTGATAAAAACTGACCCATGAAACTTTTCTTTCAAGAAAATAATTGAACACGTGTCCATAGTTATATAAAATAAATTTATTAACTTTTATAATAACTATAATTAAATCACATATTGCTAAATTAAGTTAATTAACTTTTATAATAATATTAAGTCATCCAATCAATATTTCTGATTGATTAATAACGTAAATTAAACTCTTAAAAAATAGTAATACGAGAAAATAAATAAAAATAAAAATAAATAACAAGTAGGGTGAAGAATTGTCATACAATCCCAAGGAAGGAATGGAGAGAGTGTGATTGCCGGCGGCGAAAGTAAGGGGCGTGTGGGAATCGGCGGCGAGACTCCGGGCCTTGAAGAAGCGATCTCTGTGGGCCATAGCAGCATAGTATTGAGAAGTTCCCTTTTGTGGAAGATGAAGAATATTGCCCATTATCCCCTTCACTGGATCGGAGAACCTGTGGTGTATGTCAAACCCAAATGTGCCCAAACCATAACAAGTATGTGATGTCAAACTCAACACAATCAGTGATGTCAAAGTCAAAGTCACACAGCTACAAAGCCAAGCCATGAGTTGAAGCTGGGAATTTTGATGTATGATAGAAAATGTGGAGTAGGAAGAGAAGAAAGAAAAGGTAAATGAGTGAGAGAAAGTGATGAAAAAGGGAGAGAGGAGTGTTGGAGAGTTGAGAAAGAGTGGAGGATTATAGTTGTAGGCGAACTTCAACTGTTCAACTTCAGCTGTCTACCTTCCGAGGCTGGACATATCTTCCACACGTAAATGTGGGTCCCATTATTAACTGCACTCATTTTTTATTACTAATTTATTTACACTTTTTAAATAAATAATAAATTACTACATGCCTCCTTATCAAACTATTCTACTTAAATTTAGAGTTATATAAGTGAAGAGTTAGCAAAAACCTTATCCGGAAACTAATAAAAAATTATTATTAGTAGTAGTGTAATTTTAAAGTAATTATTAGTAGTAGTATAGTTTTTAAGTTATTTTAAATTGTTGATACATAATTTATTTATTTTTTAATTTTAATGTTAACTTATTTTTTTTTACATGTTATCGAGATAGAATTTTAATTTTAATTAAAGAATAATAATAAAAATATTTAAATTATGAATTTAATTAAAATATATTAAAAATAAAAGTTTTTCATACCATTGTTTAAGGATTTGAATACAGTGGGAAGATACACCTAAAATGCAATAATATCCCTCCATTAAAAATTTAACAGTTAAGATTGGAATTAATTTTAAAATTTATTATACATATTTAATTTTATCATGTTCTCAACCATTAATTTTTAATCAATAATTATTGTTGTACTTTATTATTTAAAATATATTTCTTTAATTTAAAATAATCAAATTTTAAGATAAGAATGATATTTTTATTATAATTATTTTAAAAATTATATCTAAAATAATTTTAAAGTAATTGGTTGTGTAAAATTTATAATTTTATTATCTAAAATATATCTTTTTATTTTAAAATAGTCAAATCCTATGATAAGAATGATAATTTTGTTGTAATTATTTTAAAAATTATATATAAGATGATTTTTAAGTGATGGATCGTGTACAATTTATGTATTAATAATATATAAAAATTAAATTCTAAAATTATATCTAAATTTTATCTTTAGTTTTAATTAATCAAAAAAATTTTCGCCAAAAATGATTCAGGGTAAATTTCATCATTCGCTTGGAGTTTGTTTGGAAAAAATTTTCTTGAAAAAAAAAAATAAACTTTTCATAAACTAATTAGTTTATATATAAATTAAAATTTTATTTTTTAAAAAAATAATATAAGAAAGATTTTTATAAATTAGTTTATTTATAAGTTAATTTTAATTTATAAAAAATATATTTCATATTTTCTTTTTTTATAAATATTTATAAAGAAATTATGCAAACATGTTATTTCCATTTTTCCATTGCTTCTTGCATCACACGTGCCCTTCTTTACTGGATCTATCTTTATTAATTTCTATTATCTGTCTTCCTTAAGATGTGCATATGCAATTCCACAACTGGACAACCACCCCCAATTGAATCCTTTCCACTCACATTTATGTTAAATTTTAATTATGTGATAATCACCACTGCTACCGATTAATATAACATTTAAAATAATTTATCAAAAAGTAAGTTATAATCGTATAAGTAAAAAAAAAAAAAAATATATATATATATATATATATATATTAATTAGACTTTATGTATTAATGAGCGAGAATTATCGAAGTATTGATTTAAATAGATATAATTTATATAATTACAAAAATTCTAAAAATGAGGAAATTGAGGTAATACTTATAAGTATATAAAAAGAAATTATTATTTCGTATAATGTAATTAGAACTCAACCTAATAGAATAAATTTCAATAATCATTTGTAGTTCTAATAATGACCAAATCAAAGCATTATTTTATAGCTATCATGAAATTTATGAACATTATTTAATAGTAAGAAATACAACTAAACTACAAGTCAACCCCTTAAGAAAAAAAAAAAGCAAAATCTTTTACCAGGGGCAAGGATTTTGCTTTTATACTTTATGTTATATGCATAAGCCAATGTTTATTTTTACTTAAAAGTTAATAATTTAAAGCTTTTACTTATTAAGTAAATAAATAAAATATAAGTATAAAAGATCCTAAAAGAAAAAAGAAAAGGAAACGACAAATAGAATAAGGAAACTCAAACGTGTAACAAAAGAAATAAGCTTTTATTTTTACTAAAATGTTTTCTAGATTCAACATAGATTAATAATCCTTTTGTAAGTCTTACAACTAATATATAGATTAAATATATTTTAATTAATATGTTATTATTTTATTAAATGATCATATGATTTTATATTACATAATGATAATTAATTTATATTTTAAATATAATATATTAATAATTTATCAAAAGTCTATTTAAGTAATCTTATTCTCAATATTTTTAGAAGAGAAAATAAAAAAAGTAAAACTAAAATTAACTTATATATAAATTTATTAAAACGTATCGTAATTTGTATGTGTTAATTTGTATAATTTTTTAACTAAATTTTTTAAAAGTTAATTTTAAGTTTTGTATAAGATATTTTATTTTAAGTTTTTTAAAACGTGTCGTAATTTTACTATTATACAAGAAAAGTTAAAGGTAATATAATTTATTTATGGTGGAAAAATAAAAGGATGCATGCATGCCATACACTCTCTCACCAAGCCAATTGTCCATCAATGAAAAGCCCTTCTTATCTTACCTCATAAGCAATGCCCACGTGACGTGACCCAAGCGATAAGCTGAAAAAATAAAGAGTAAACCTCAAAACTAAATGTAGTCAAATGCAACATTATTTCAACTTTATTTATATATGCTTAAGAATTTATTTCTCTCTCTAACCATATCATTTCAAGTTCATGTACTATCACATGGATTGACAAAATATATTCGGACTGTGGAACTGGTTTGGTTTCTCGGATTGAGCTTAAAAAAAATAGTTTATATAAAATTGAATTAATTTAGTTTAGTTTGCTGATCTTGTAAAAAATTGATAAAAAATGAATTGAATTTATTTAGTTTAATATTTTTAAAAAAATTTAAGTATTTTTAAATTAAAAAAATTGATTCAAATTGGTTTCACTTAATGATCAATCTACCAAAATTCTACCAAAATTCTAACTCATATAAAACTTGAGTTAAGTTAAATCAATTATTTTTTCTTTTTAGTTTGTTGGCCAGTCTATTTGCTGACTTTATATATTTTTACTCGTTTTTTAAGGGTAAAATAAATTAAATCTTTCGTAAATAATTTTAGAATTCTGAAACTTTCTTTAACATCTTAAATAGAGACACCATAAAAAAAAAAAGGGAGAGAGAACAATAATAAATTATGACCTGCATTGCAATGGATATTTATTTGTGAATGGGTCATTTGAGTTTAGCCATGTGGCAGTGCGTAAAGGGTTGTTTTACCCTGGTTTTGATTGTAGCTTTTTATTTATTTATTTATTTATCTTATTCCTGTCTTTTCTTGTGTGGTTGCGGAATTGAGCCATCACATGCGCATTCTGCACCAAAGATCTTCCAAGTTCCAATTAAAGCTATATCAGCTCCAAATGTTTGTGGAACAATTCAACAAGACAGCTACCTCTGGTTTACACATTTTTCTTTTTTCTTTTTAAATAAGTTACGTTAATTTTTGAAATTAAAAAAATTCAAATAAATCTTTAAATTTTATTTATTTTATTTAAATTCTTAAACTTAATCATTTATTATTATTTTAATATTTAAATGTATATATATATATATATATATATTAATATCATCACTTAAATCATCAATTTTTTAATTTATACTAATATAATTAACTTGTTACACTTTAAAAATTTATTTAAATATTTTTTAGTTTTAATAATTATTACCATGGCGCTGAATAATGATTGTTTTATATATATCATAATTGTGGACTCTGTGTAAGCTTTAAACTGTGTCCTTTTTCGGCCATTAAATATTAATTCAATTTTTTACATATCATTCATCAAACAACAATCATATCAGGAATAAGTACATCAAGAAAATGCAATAAATAATAGTCATTCAATATTCAATGCCAGGATTTTAAACAACTTAGCAACTAATCAGAGATGTCTCTTAAATATTGTGTAATAACAATCACCATCTCGTGAGGTAAAAAAAAGTATATGTCTAAAACTATTTGGGTGATGCTAATACTAATTTTAAAATGATTATGACTTTATTAAGATATACGTAGGTTTTGTAGGAATCTTAACCTCAGATTTGTGCATCTATATATCCTTAAGGATATCACCTTTATTTTCATTATCCTTCACTACATTTATCAAAGTGTTTTTTAAAGATTTGTACTTGAATGGATGATCAACCAACTATGTTCAATTTTAATTACCAAAATTCAACTTTATTATTACGTAGATCCATCTTGTGGATTAGACATTAAGACACAATTTAGGTTGGGTCCTCTACGAGATACTAAAGAAATAACACCTTATTAAAAAATATTTTAGGAGATTTTGTCAATTGCTTCTTTTCTATCATTTAACATTTTTTGGTCTATGATGGATACCATACAATATTAAATTTTATGTAGACTATCAATTAGATCACACTTGTAATTTTTTAATATTTATATTAACTATTTTAATTTTTTAATTTCTCTAAATGTTAAGTTTTCGAAATTTCAATAAAACAAAGTTGAGAATGTATAAATAAAATCTCTTGATTGCTAATAAAATATTGAAATATGTATAGTTACAAATATTTTTAAAATCAGACTCATTATTAAACCAATTAAGATACTGGTTCAATAGTTTAATTATGGTTGAACCAATGAATAAAATAATAATAATTAAATAATACATAAATAATATTAAAAAACATAATATCACAATTTTATAATACTAAAACTTAAAAATAAAACATAATTTTATAATTTATTACTATTAATTTACATACAAAAATTCAAATCAAATATATCATACTTAATTCTAAATTTTAACAATTCATACCAATATTTATTATCAATAATAAGTTTATATTTTGAATAAAAAATGACAAATACATTAAGTTATTTTTCTTTTTTTTTTAAAAAGTCAAAATAATATTGTATAACCCAAAATTTGGTCAGTTTTGACCAATTTTACGAATTTTTGATTGATTTTTTTGGTTCTTTGACTAGTTTTTTTTTAACTGTTTTGTGGTTTATTTGAATTAATAATCTATCTAATCAATTTGTTAGTGATTCAAGTTGGATCGACCAGTTCAATTTGATTTTTACAACTGTTGTAATTACTTTAAATAGTTGTAAAATCATGTAAACTAAAAAATATATTATTTTGGTTAATAAATAAAATTTTATAATAAGAAAAAGACAACTTCGTCCTCGATTTGAAATTTCCACAAAATAGCCTTATTTTACTCCCAAAATTATTAAAATATAAAAATTATAAAATTTATTTTTCAATAAAATTATTTTAAAAATAATAATTATTATTATCAAAATAAAAAATTACATAACTATAGCTAAAACAATTTATGGACTATGGAACATGAAAAAGAAAGATAGGATCATGACAACATCGAGATCTTTAATAGTGGTCACCTAGAAGAACTTTGATGTTCAAATTAGTGAGAATATAAAGAAAGTATAAGATGAGGATTAAATTTATACTTGGTAAACTACTTTGTCTTGTATAAGAGTAGTTTTGACAAAAAAAAAATAAAAAATAGTTAGGTCGTTACAGTGCAAATGCCGTATGTAACATTCTGTTAGAATCATGTGCAATGTGGGATGTGTAATGAGCTCGAGGTTGGACAACTTACGTGTTTGGCTCAGTATTAGTAAAATTAATTTTGAAATAATGTAATTTATGTTTGAAGATTCTTATTCTAAAAGTAAGTTAGTAATCAAATTTAGTATAATTTTTTTTTATCCAATACAAAAATTATTTCAATTCATAATTAATTTTGAACCAATTTTTTTTTAACCCGAAACCAAATAGTGAACATATATCTAAAATCATATTAGTTGATATTTTAACCAGAAAATTCAACCTCAAACCAAACGTTTAGAAGCATTAAATATATTTTTCCTTTATATCCTTAATTATTTATTATTTAGATTATGTTTGAATTAATTTGTCCATAAACATTTATAAAAAAAAATATCCCATAAATTAAAATTAGCTTGTGTATATAAGTTAAAAATTAATATTTAAAGAAATTAACATAGAAAATTTTTAAAAATTAAATTTTGGTTTATAAAAAAATTATTTTATTTTTATTTTCTTTTCAACAAATATTTAAAAAAAAATTACCAAAGAAGACATACTAATTGGTTGCATATGTTTAACATCTCCAAACCTTATATCCTTATATCTCTTGCAGCACTAATGGAGACTAAACTTGTAATAGAGACAATTAAAAGAAAATAATCTTATCTTATTCAAGGTTTATTTGATTGAAGGTTTGGGCCTTAGCCAACTAAGCCAACTAGTTGTTGTGTACATTCTCACTAAAGACTATTTTTTTGGTGGGTGTCCTTGAAAGACTACTAATAAGGAGAAAAGGATGAACATAAACAAACACAAACATTTCTTCGTATCTTAGACCACACAAATTTCACTGATTTATCACTTTATTTTCTTTCTCTTTCATTATTATTATTATTATGAAATATAAATCTAGCAATCAACGATGCACAACTTTTCCAAGACGGTGTTATCGGCGGAGAGAATGTCAACATAAATTTGGATAATGACACTCAATTAGTGGTCTCAATCGAACAAATAAATAAATAAAAAGAGGATACTACGAAACAAAACACCATTTCTTCACATCGAATTTTAATTGCAGAAATTTCAAAGGAGGAAGGATATTATTGACTCAAGGTCGTCGCAATTGGAGCGTTTTGCCACATCAAACGGAATAAAAATGATTTAATTAAAATATATTCACATACTCTCATTCAAATTATAAAATATTATTTGTCAAGAATTTATTAAATTTTATAATAATTACTTTAAAAATTATATTTAGAATAATTTTTTATTCATTAGCGTAATAAGAATTTTACACTGTTGTTTTAATTATATTTGATCGATTTTTTTTAATGAAATTTTAAAACCACGCTCAAATTATATACATTTAATATAATACTTGTTTTCAAAAAAAAATTATCCATACTCATTTAAAAAGTTTTCTATTGTACATCGAGTTAAATTTATTTATTTTTCTCTCTTGAACTTTAACATATATTATAAGAACAATAGGATTAAAAAATTAATTTATGATTTGATCTATATCTTAATTTTTGAAACTTGAATTTAATTTATTTTCATGAATTAGTTTATACTTATATTTGATGTATTCTGATAAAATTAATTTATATGTATTAATGAATTTGATGAATTTATATATTAAAATATTATAAAAGAAAAAGTTAATTTAATTCGATACAAAATTATTTTAATCAAAGTAGATTAAATTTGCATTTTGATAATAAAATGATATTATTAAAAAGTGATTAGATTGAATTAATTTATTTTTCTTTCAATTATTCTAATCAAATTTGCAATCAACCCTTTAAGTATATGTTATATTGATTTTGGTATAGTGAAAAACTAGTTTCCAACCGGACGATTTTCGAGTATTTTTATCTTTATTCTTAAAATATAAACAAAAAGGTAATACGATACAAAATGAAATTAAATTTCAAAATAAGATATGTTTAGCATAAGATATTCTAAATCACTGTAAAATTATATATTTTAAGGAAAAGAATATTATAACATAAAATTATTCCAGTTTTAAATATTGAGAATAATTTTTTAGATTTAAGTCAATTAAATAAATTATCTTTTCAAAATTGTTTTCTATTTTTTCCAAATTAGTTCAAAATATTTAAAATTAAATCTACAAACTAAAAGTCCATAAAATCTATAAAAAACCGTAATTCACTGAAAATAAAGAAAACAAAACAGTTAAATAAAATCAAGTACAAATATTAATTGTCAATATCTAAAAAATATGCATTGTCAATTTATATGGAAGTATATGCACATAGTTTTTTTTTCTATCTATTAAATAGATTCTCTCTTTTAATTTTGTATTGTTTTTTTAAATTTCTTGTGACGTAGTCTCTCTTCTATACATAATGTTTTTTTTTTTTTCATATTACTTTATTAGAAAAGAGTATTCTTAAAATGACTATTCCGAAAATGGATAATTCATTGGTCACATTATTTTGGGCAATAATATATCACTCATGTAGTCATCACTAGGTTCCTCATTTTGGGGGTGCTGGGGTACGGTGTCAAGACTATTATGGCTAAAATCCTAACTTGTTAGAGATAATATTTGAATAAAAATAATTTTTATTTTGTAATTTTTTTATAAAATTAAATTAAATTTAAATTCACATTTTTAAAAGAACAGAAAATTTTAATAGCCTCACGACGGACATTTATTGTGAACCGAAGATGGTTATAACGAGTGTCTTATCGAAGCTTGTGAAAGAAGAGTTTTTTAACCATAGCTAAGAGGGCATTCTCCATTTTTTTCTAAGGCATGGTACGCACCAATTGATCATAAGGTTACATTTTTTTTTTCAAATAATATTTTCATTTGAGAAGAAATGATTCTCTTAAATAGTATCGCGGTTCAACAATGAGTGAAATTTAAAATAAATTTTGAGAGATTTTTTTTTAAATGAAAAAATTATATGTTAGGTCTTTTATTAATATATGTAAATTTTTGTTTTATAAAAATTAATAATAAATATTTTTATTAATAAGCCTAGAATATAAAGTTTAGGAGCTTTATCGTTGGTCCTCATAAAATTTCTAAGAAAATTGAGAATTATAAGTCTTCATTTCTTTATTGTAGAGAATAAATACACAACCATGATGTCTAAGGATCTAGCTAGGCACACTGTACAAGTGGCAACATCTACAGACGATGAAACTTCTGGAATGATAAAGGAGTAGTACTCGTAATAGTGAATAAAATTTATTTTAATCTAAATGCTGAATCCTTGAGACAACTGGGCTTTATTTTTGGGCTCACAGGCCCATCAGTTAACTGGTGATGGACTCGAGAGCACTTAATCATAACCTGTCAGGACCATATCACATTGTTTAACAACAATCAACGTGGTTGATAAATAAAGTATGCCATGCTGAAAGAGGTGAAATATACTCACAATTAGATTCCTTCCAACCAAGTTTCATGTTCTCACGATCGAAGACTATTTTGTAACCAGTCATGAAGTTTTCTGCATGAAAATAAATATAATTAATGTTGCAACCAAGTTTTCAGTCATTCATGTTATTGTCATAACATTGATTTATGATTTGCTAAAACTAAATAGACAAGCAAGGTGACATTTATTTTTACAAGAAGAAGCATACAAATATATTGCAGTTCAATTAAATAAATAACCATATACAAATTTTAGGTCTGTTAAGAACCTTGTCTAATCCGTCTTATGAACACCCTTAATTGTAGCTGCCATGTTAATAAAAGCACATGCATGAATGCAAAGTTTTATGATGATAAATTGCATCAAGAAAAGTTTCTTCAGTTAAATACTCACGTCCAATGATATTCACGCTGTCACTTTTCAGGATTCCCAAACATAGAAGGTTTCCTTCATCCTGTATGTCACAAAGGGAATTTAGGTTAAGAAGGTTGAGAATCATTAGATATATATCAAGACGAAAGATTTTACCTCACTAGAAACTTGTATTGTTGGATCGCTGACATAGTAATCATCTCCACCTTTCATCGTTAGATTCAAAAGGGGAACTTCAATTATTGTCTGATTTGGACTGCAGGTAAAATGGAAATCAGTATCTAATTGGCTAAAAAGAAAAATAAGTTGATGGTTTCTTTCAAGCCAATATCACCTTATTTCATAACAATACTCAAATGGGATATTAGAATCAGGTGATTGAAATGAATGCCGTTTTTCTTTGACTAGTGAACTGAACTGCATACAAAATTTTGACAACTCATGACATGAAACTCCTTATCCCATCTTAAAAAACTACAATGTAGATTACTTACCTTATCAGCAAGTAGTGTATAAGCTGGATCATTTATGTATGTAAACGAGGTACCAGAGTCAAAAATTGCATGAAACTCGAGATCAGCAGCATTACCTCCCACAATAATTTGGGTTATGGTGATGTTATATGTTGGACTGTCAAGGATTAAATAAGCATTAGTATAGTTAGACACATGAATTTTTCTTATTTTTGTTGTACTCTTAAGAATGCAAGTGACAAGTTGTTGAAAGAGGATATCCACTTACTGCAATGTCTTGAGGTTGAATGGTGTTTTTCCTTGGTCGGAGACGCCTGTATCGCCAAACGCGATTCTTCCAGAACCATTAGATCCAAAACACATTGAAAAGGAATTTGAAATAAGCCCTTCTTTGGCTAGGATGCTTGGAACAGATATATTATCCATTCCAAGTCCAAATAGACCATTTGGAGCTTCCCCCTTTAGAAGCACACCAGTTTGAACTTGGCCACAACTGCAACAGATTAAATAATGCCAACAAAATGAGAAATACCAAAAACCAAAGGTTAATAATTACAGAAAGCAGTTTCAAAGAAGGAGAATCAAACAGATGCAATGATATTTAAATGCTAGTTTAAGAATCAACTTAGAAACTAGGAAATCTCCAGGTCATGAACTTGACACATGTTAAAAAGTTGAATAATCAATATCCTTTGAAATCATTTTTTTTATAACTTTTATCATGATTCCTTATTTTCATCGACTTCTTTTTCAATAGATTTCTTGACCGTCCTGGTCTAGCCAAGAATGTATTGAGTATTAAAATGTGTACACTGAATAAAAATTCCAAGTAAGATGTAGAGTATTACCCAAAAGTAATTATTGCATCTGCATCTTTTGTTTGGTCATCATCTGTAATTAAGTGCAACACATCCTCTACCAAGAATCCACTAGATGAAGTATCATTTGAAAGATAATCAACTTGATATGGACAACTGCTGTCAGATGAAGGACACTGGCTTTGTTTACAAAAGCTGCTATTGTTGCATGATACTTTTTTGCTTGTGGATGAATTATCAAGTTCATAGATATTAAAATTAATCTGCCAGAGAAAAATTTTAAAAATAAACAAAAGGAAGAGAGAAATAATGATGATGGTAGAGTATGAAATACTACATTAGTTTTATTCAAAATTTATAAAAATGAAAAAAAAAAAACAGAAAAATGAAAAGTGAACCATTTATGATATGATGCAAATAAAGTTTCATATAAGGTCTTCACTTTCGCCGAGGAAACATGGTAATATAAAAATAACGATAAATGATTACAGTTGAATATGAATCTTAAAATCAAGGAGACAAAATGTATAGTAGTACCCTTCCACTTCGTGTCTTCAAACCGTGCACACAACTGGTACAATTACATGGTAACCAAAACAAGTCACTCCCTGTTTCCAACGCCACCAAAAACCATAAAGGTGGTGTCCCAATCGAAACGTTGGCATAATGCAAACTGAAATCCAAGTAACGAGGAGAAATTATTTGGTAGACAGTTATAAGAAATAGAAAATTAAAGTGAATGAAAAAAGTTGGAATAAATATTATTACATAACCAAACTTAATTTTCTTTATCAAACAAAACCTTTTGGCATCATATTTCACTCTATTAACATAAAGTGCTCGGAATTTTCAAGCGTAATATTTTTTTTAAAGGATCATATCTGCACTTTCCCCCACACATTCTTCGGTGGCCAAAATTTGAAAAAATATTCTGATAAAAAAATGACCCAGAAAAGTTTTCTTTAAAACAAATAATTTGAATTGAATTAAGAAATTTATATTATTTTCTAAGTACAAATCACTATAAGATTTATTTGCTGACTTATACATTAATTAATTTTACAATTATTCAACATAATCTTTTATTAATTGATACTGCAAAACTTTTTAAGCATATGCTCCATTTAGCATGGTTGAAATATGAAGAAAAGAGTGAGCGAGAAAGAAAAAACTCAATTCTTTTCTTCCTTCCTTTAGTTAGTAAATAAAGACTAAAAGTGAATGAGATTAACAAGTTCAATCTTATCTCCAAAATGGAAAAAATAAAAAAGAAAAAGAAAGAGAGAAAAGTGATTTTAGACATTAATACTTTGGTTTATGAAACAAGGATAAAAGAAAGTGAAACAATTGTTCAATGGGAGAAAAAAAAGAAAAGAACAAGAGAAAAGAAAGAAGTTTACATATACAATGATATAAATATATTTAAGTAAAAAAGAAATATAATAAAATAAATAAAAAATAATCATTACATTAAAATTTAAGAAAATTTTAAAATATTTATTTTATCTATTAAATAAAACAAAATAAGAGAATTTTTAATTATTTGTAGTGAATATATATGCTATTTAATAATAAAAAAAGTTATTAACATGAAAAATAAAAATTAAATCAATAAAAAGTCAAGATATATTGAAAGATAAATTAAAATATTAATAAATTTAAAATTAATTATTGAATTCTTTGAAATAAAAATGTTAAATTTTATTTATATTTGTTGTTATCAGAAAAGGCACAGTAATAATTTTATAAAATTTTAAACATTTTTCATTCTTTTTGTTTCAAATCAAAGAAAAAAGAAATAGTATTTTTCTTTCCTCTCGTATTTTCTTGTGTCAAAGAGGATTTTTTTTATAAATTATTTTCTCTTTCCTCTCTTTCCGTCTCTTTTTTTCTTCTAGACATGGGGTAGATGATCAAAATATTCATAATTCTGTAAATTTATTGTTTTTATTGAAGATATTTATATATATATATATAACCTTTTTTCTTTTATTTTTATTCTTAAAAAAATTATTTCTCTTTCTTTTTTTTTTTACTTTTAATTTCTTTCCTAAATCAATTAAACAACTATAAAACTAAACTAGTAATGTGAGAAAATAAATAAAATGTTGAAATTTACAATCCCAAGGAAGGAATGGAGAGAGTGTGATTGCCGGCCGCGAAAGTAAGAGGCGTGTGGGAATCCGCGGCGAGTCTTCGGCCCTTGAAGAAGCGATCTCTGTGGACCATGGCAGCATAGTATTGAGGAGTTCCCTTTTGTGGAAGATGAAGAATATTGCCCATTATCCCCTTCACTGGATCTGAGAACCTGTGGTGTATGTCATACCCAAATGTGCCCAAACCATAACAACTCTGTGATGTTAAACTCAACACAATCAGTGATGTCAAAGTCAAACTCACACACCTACAAGGCCAAGCCATCAGTTGAAGCTGCCAAATTATGTAACTCATATGTTGTGCTCAATTATGTTTGATAGGAAATTTGCAGTGCCAATGACAAAAGTGAAAAAGATATGGTTTATGGTGTTTGACACAAATAAATAGTGTTGAGAAAGAGTGGCCTTTAGTCGAGGATTCTAGTTGTAGGAAAAAGTTCAACTATTCAAGTGTCCCCCTAGGCTAGGGAGACGGATGACAACTCTATCTATATTTTTTAGCTAGTTGCAAAAAAAAATATTGACAATGGACAAAATTAAATATTCCTTTAATAAATATGAGATGAACAAATAGATATATTCTTACCGTCTAATATAATTTTACACTTTATCTAATTTTATACTCTGGTTAAATCAATCACAACTTTTAAATTTTATAATATCTTGAAAGTAATATTAATAATGTTATAAGAACTTGTACATTTTCCTCCGTTCATTCTGGTGATATATTTAAATAGCTCTATTGTTTTTAATGTCATTATTTAATTTTTATATTTTACAAATATAAATAAAAAGATATAAGAATAAGTTTAACTATAAAAGTTATACTAACTATTTAAAAATAATAATCACATTTTTCTCTTTTATGTTTTTTTCTTTTACTTTCTTCCCTGTTTATTTACTTTTGATCATATTAACCCGCAAACAAATATTAATACATTGATTTTGATTTTAATTATAACCGAGAATCTCACGGATTAACTCTTATGTGAACTAAAGTTGTCCCTTTATAAATCTTATCAAGATTAACAATTTTAGACTTTAAATCTTTGACTTTATAACTACGCATAAAAGAAACTTTTATTTATAATTCTTATGATGGAATTGAAACTTATAAACAGAATAAAATAAATTTCGATAATAGTAACGACTAGATAAACTAATTATTTCATTACCATAAGTTGTTATCAAATGTCATTACCAATCTTTTTATAAAACTTATTGGGCATTATTTAATAGTAAGAAGTAAGAACAAAGTATTATGTATAAAAAAGAAAGTACAACTAAAGTACAAGTGAACCCTCCCGTTATGAAAATAATAAAAATATTTTACTAGTCAACCTTCTATATGCATAGCTAAATGTTTATTTTTACTTAAAGGTTAATAACTTGAAGCTTTTATTTATTAAAAACTAAATAATATAGAAGGATAAAAGATCTTTCAGAAAAAGAAACGAGGAATAGAATAAGAAAACTCAAACGTGTAACACAAGAATAAGCTTAATATGGATAAAAAAAAATAATCGAAGGAGGTAGTAGGTAAAAGAATGACGAATGGAGGGAACAATAGGAAAAAATAAATAGAAGTCAATAGGGTGGAATTGCAAGTAAGTTGCTCCAGAGTTAGGGTGTTTGCCTGTTTGGCTTAGGTAATTTACATTTGCAAAATCCATAATTGAGTTATGCATGACTTGTAGTGAAAGATTTTTTATATTTTTTGTAAACTTTACAACTAACATATTGATTAAATATATTTTAATTAATAAATTATTATTTTATGAAAATATTTATATGAAATTTTACATCACATAATGATAATTATTTTATATTTTAAATTAATATATTAATCATTTACTAGTTTGATGATTTTATACAAGTGAAGTTATGCATAATAATTTGTCCTTGCTGGAACAATAACAAGGATGCATGTCACACACACTACTCTTTCACCAAGCCACTTGTTTTTTTCTTTAACAGAGAAAAGAGGAAAAATATATTAAATAGAACCTCATTTATCTTCCTACACAAGTGTAATGTTCTGTTCAATCCTTCTACTCTGCCTATATCCTAAAGTTGACTCAACCACTTTCTACTTTTCCATCAATGAAAAACCATTTTTACCTTAACTCATAACAAGTTGTAGGTTTGTTAAACGGTTATCCAAAGGAATGTCAATGTGACACAAGCGATAAGTTGAATAAGACTATAAGTGAAAGTAACCCTCAAAACTAAAATGATAAAAATGTAAAAATGAGACATAATTTTCAACTTTAATTCTATATATTTCAGAATTAATGTCGGTCTCTCTAATCATATCATATAGCTGAAAAAAAGGGAGAACAATAATCAATGACCACTTGCGTTGCAAGTGTATTTTATTTGTGCAATGGGTCATTTCAGTTTAGTCAAGTGGCAGTAGGTAACAGTTATGGGTGTTGATTATGAGGGTCAAGTTGTTTACCCGGTCTTTGCTTGTCACTGCATGTTTTTTCTTTTCTTTTCTTTCATTCGTGTTTCTATTTTTTTTTTTCTTATGATGCATGGAATGAGTCACGAAAACGACAGTGCCGTTGCCAATTGAGTTTAGCCACCGTATTTTTTTTTCACTTATCTGGTTAGATATCACACTATTAATGAAATAATCGAAATAATATATATAAATAAAAATAAATTTTATTTTATAAACTAATTTTATAGGATTAAATTATATTTAAAAATATAATTTTAATATAATAACGTAATAGTTAAATATTAGTTTTTATTATGAATAATTAAATATTATGATGCTATTTTAAGCTATCTTTCAACTAAAATTATCAGCTCCAAATCAACAAGGTGAGAAACTAAAAAAGAAAAAAGAAAATTATGAATTTGCAACAGACTGATGCCGATGACTTGAGATTTATTAAAAATAATTGTTAGTGATGGCTTTAACTGTCCCAAATATGAATTATTGAGAATCTACTAAATAAGCGTTTATCCATCAAGTCGTTGGTATATTGTACCTTTTTTTTGCGCAAAAATGTGTAAAATTACTGACAACTAAGCTGTGGGTAAATTTAGTGCCTATTTAAACAAAAATTTACGTACGCATGAAGTTACTGATGATTTGACTTGCCAGTAAGGGTAAGCAATTGTTGGCTTTTCAATATCGTTTTTCCTTATTGTCGATCGGTTTGGTCCTTAGTAATGGTATTTTTCCTTAGTATAACAATGAAGCTGTCAGAAAGCGATTGTTGAATTTTTTATGATGTTTTTCCGTATTGTCAGTAAAACTGTTTTTCCCGTAGCAATAATGAAGCTAAAGCAATGGTTGGATTGTTGATGATTTTTTTCTATCAATGATTTT
The DNA here is from genome assembly GCA_025330945.1 of Mucuna pruriens. Classification (NCBI taxonomy): domain Eukaryota; kingdom Viridiplantae; phylum Streptophyta; class Magnoliopsida; order Fabales; family Fabaceae; genus Mucuna; species Mucuna pruriens. Next base: position 654,530 of record JAENHJ010000528.1, on the reverse strand, counting down.
GCCATTGGTACTTAGTAAGGTATTTTTCCTTTTCGATGACAACACTGTCTTGCATATTTTTTCCTCTTTTATCTCATTTTTGTCTCTCTCTTAGCGTCTCAGGATCTATTAAGGTCTAATAAATTGAAAGACTAATGAATTGAAAAATCCTTTATAATGAATGAAAGAACAATTGACTAAGGTAAGAACAAAAAAAAAATTAAAATAATTTTTTAAAGCTTAATCATGAATGTGGATGCTATCATGGACACATGGATGTGCATGCATGGACACATGGATGTGCATGCTAAAGAATGTAAATCTAAACTAAAGCTCATTCCAACAATTGTCACGTTTTTATAATTTAAGAATAATTTCAACCAATTTAAAGAGAATAATTTGGAGAGTATAATAAACTCAACACTTAATACTTAATATGAATGTTTGAGGTAAAGTATATTTGACTAGATTTATTTATGATGATATGTGAAAATTTATTTATGGTAAAAATTCAATGTCTAGTAGAAAGTTTACCGAGAAACTTAGTATATAAATAAATAATACTTTATAATTTAGAAACAAGTTGAATTGGAATGAAATGAGTTTTTACATTTTGTGAAAGTTTTTTTTTGTTTTTGAGCGAAAAACTAAATATGATATTATCAATGTAATTTGTGGTGATCAATCTTATAATATATTACTTGCATTTTCATCTATTTATTGAGTATCCCTAAAAGAAAATTAAAACTTATTTCTTAAATATAAATTTTTCAGGTGATCTATTTTGTTTTTGATGCATTTTGTTTTCGTGTTTGAATAATGATGAAAACTATTCTTGAAAAGTGAAGAATGAGAGAATTAAAAAATTAAAAGGAATTCAAAATAAATTAAAAAATACAAATTAAATAAAATGAAAAAAAATTGAATCATAAATTAAATAGAAAAAATAGACTATTCATGGACGATGTAAAATAATTTTATACAGTCATCTAATCACAAACCACTTGGCAAGTTTGATAATTTTTACAATAATTATATTAAAATTATATCAACGTTTATTTGTAATTGAACGATAATGTAAACTTATTTTTCAATGTAGGTACAGGACTATTAAACTCAATTAAATAATCTAATGCAAACGAATGAAAAGTACATATAAAAAATTATATAGTGTGAACTATTTATATATTAAATTAAAAAATTATTTTAAAAAATATAATATTTGATATTTGATTTGATAAATTGCATGACATGAGATAATTATTATATTTTATAAATTTGTTTAAATGAATTAAGAGAATTTCCTTTTAACTGATATCTTCTGAGAAATTTCAGATTAATTAATTTTTCTGTTTGTAGAATACTGATTGAAGGAAATAATAAATATAATATTTCTTAATAGCATTTATCACTAATTATATAATTCAATATTCAATAATAAAAATATTTTGATTTGATTCAAGGTAATATTTGTTAATAGTTTATTACCATACAAATAATTATATTTGTAGAAAAATAATTTTCTATAGGAAACAAAATGATTTTGATGTTTGCAAAATGTTGTTTTATTTAATCAAGAGAAAATTACACTCTCCTCTCTTAAGATACATAGATATTACACTAGTTTTTTCTCTTTTTGTTAAAATATATGATTTAGTTCATCTAACTTAATACCATTAAACTAAATTACATTCACTCCCCTAAGAGATGTGGGTATTACATTTTCCTCTCCTAACTAAGCATACACTTTTTTACCTTCTTATATTAAAATGTAGAGTAAATTATATTTTTCTCCCTAGTATTATATTATATTTCTTTTTTATATTAAATATATAATTTAATCTATTTAACCTAATATTGTTGAAAAATATTCGTTATAGGATTTTAAAATATATATTAAAATTAATTTTTTATTAAAAACAAAAATTATGAGATAAATTGTGTGTATATATATATATATATTTGAATTTTATGTTTAACAATATTTTTGTAAACTAATTTTATAAACAGTAATAAAATAATAAAAATGTAATTATATTTATAAATGTTAAAAAGAAATTTTCAAATGTATATATACATATATTATAAGTATTAAATTTCTAATAATGACATTTTATTTAATAATATATTTTTAATATAAATATATTCATTGAAAATATTATATGTTTAATATACATATATTCACTTTACATTTATTAAATTCAATAAATATATTATATTTAATAATATTCCTGAAATTAACTATATATTAAATTTAATAAATATAATATTTAATACTATAAAAGAAAATTATCTATTTATTTGAATATTTTAAAAATATAATATTAATAACATCAATTAAAAACTATTTTAATACTTGTATTAAATTTTATTTTACTTATATAAAAATATTTTAAATTCTATTATTTTAAAATATATTTTATAAAAATAATAATAATTAAAAATAAAAAATAAAATACATAAATAAATTTAGCATAATTCATAATAAATTTTTAAAATAATAATTAAAGAAATAAATTAAAAGGTAAATTGTTATACATATATATATAAAATATGTATAATTGGATAAAATATTTAAAATAAATTTTATAAATAAAAAAATTTTAAAATATATATTATATGGAAAAGTAAATATATTTATATTTGGTAAGAGAGAAAAAATATATTTTAATATAAGGAAGGAGAGTGGTGTAATATTTATATATTTGAGGTAATAGTATAAAGAATGTTTTGGTAATAAAAAAATTAACGATAAGAAAATTTTAACAAAATTTTTTAAAAGTGAGAAAAATATCATTTAGTTGAATTACCACGGGAGGATAATATAATTTTTATCCTAAGAGAGAAAAGAAGTAATATCATATCTCCCAATAGAGAGGGGAATATAATTATTCCTTCATTACTAGCATAATTAATAAGCTTAATTTGTTTGATTTGTTCACTTTTAAGAAATTAATTAATTGATTACCATTATATACTATCTATTGCTAGAAAAGTTATAAAAAATGAAAATGTTTCGGGCAATAATATGACTGAGGTTGTCACGTGGTCTAACTTCAAGAGGCAAACCTTTCTTTATATGTATAGAGGGTTGTTTGACATGTAAAAAATAAGCTCACTTTTAACTTATTTAACTAACTTATAAAGTTGTTTGGCTAAATAAAATATTTAATATAAAAAACTTATTTCACTGGTTTAAAGTATTTCCATTGAAAATTGTTTATTGGATTTCTTAAACTTAAAGAAATAATTTTTATAGTTTCACCATTGGAGTCGAGGGGAAAACCACGTGTAAGTACAAATTTTTATTCTTAACATGTTCTTAACATTAAAAAATAATTTCCCGTAAACATATTAGAAATTTGTGAAATTTATTTTAAATTCTTAAAAGTTGTATCATTGAAATGAAAAACAGTTAACTCATGTGATATAAAAGACCCACAAAAGAGGAATTATGCCACTAATGGTAATAATAAAAAATGCTAATATAGATTATAAGCCATAAATTACTTTAACTAATTTAAGTTATAAGCTTTTTACTTTTTTTTCTTCCATGTTTGTCTTTACCATTTTCATACACTTCCCTTTCTATTCTGTGTTCTCCTTTTCTTAATTGTCCTTTAACTGTTTTAATACACTTATTAATTTTTAATAAAATATTTGATCTTTTAAAAAATAATAAGAATTTAAAATTAATAAAAATATCTAAAAATATAATAACCTAAATACATTTTTACCTACAAATAAAATTTGATATAAAAATATATAAACATGTCGATCTATATTATTTTATACCTAAAATTTTAACTAATAACTTATAAGTTTTAAGTTAACTTATAGTCATTTTATCAAACATAGCTATAATAGTTTTTTTTTTTCTAATTTTAGAAATTTGAGAGAAGAAAGAAGAAATATAGGAAAAATGTAAGTCTCCAATTAGCTAAAAGATAAAGTTTAAAAAAATTTATAAGTGGAAAAAATCTTCTTGAACTAATTTTTGAAATTAAATTAAATTTAAACTTATTTTTTAAAATGATATCAAAATTTATCTTAAATCCATTAAAAAAATTATTTATTATATTATTCATACATTAAACTTATAAGTACCGGGCATAAGAGTATTTATTGAAAAAAAAAATCCAAATTTCATATTAACTAAAAATAAAACTTCAAAAAATTTATATTTATCTCTTAAATTAGTTTTTGTTATGAACTCACCTCAAACTCGATTTTTAAGATGCAGGGTTAAAATCTTTATCCTCCAATTTTTGTCTCTTCCAACATCGAGAGATTTAGGAAAAAGAAAAAGCAGTTTATAAATTTTCAATAATATTGCCTACATTCTGCCTCTTTTTCTTTACTTCTCTTCAACTAACCAAAATAAGAAAAATCCTCTCCCCTCCTTTTTCCCTCTATAAAAAGAGAATCTCTTCTCTTATCTTGGCCATAGTTGAACCACAAGTCAATTAGTGAATCATGAAATAACACTTACCAGCTATAACTGATTTTTAAGACATTGATAGAAACGGGTTCACAGGTTCGATAGCATGAAAGTGATGAGGATTAGGTGTTCCGTCCCAGGTTGCGGTACAAAATCATGGCCTCGTGTATTGATGTTTAAGTAAAACCACCTACTTTACACGCCATCGATATTGTTAACCTTTTTCTTTTTCTTTTTCTCCTGTCAGTTGCACTTGCCTGGATTGACGTTGAAATAAAACCACCTAAATGTTCCAATAAATAAATTAAATTTATAAAGTCTCTCAATGTTTAAGGGAGCCAAACTATGCCTCCTGCATCGCAAATTAAACTTTTGAGAATTATATAACATGAAAATATATATCCTCCACCTTGGATAAGTAACAATAATAATTGTGGGAAGGGAAACATACAACGCAAATGACATTTACAGTGTTATATCATGAGTAAAATTCATACATATAGCCCTCGCGACACCCTAATATCAACATGTAGAGATCAAGAATATGAGCTAAAGTTTACCATAAACTACCACTAGCCCATACAAATGAATGATTATAGAATATAAACAAAACAAAATACAAGAAATCCGAGGAAAGTTGGAAGTGAAGTGTGGCTATAATGTGAGGATGGTGATGCAATTGACCTCTGAGAGTTGTATTTGGACTTTCTAGTTGAATCAGTGGCAGGGTAATGGCCAAGCCCGGCAGCGACAGCAGGAGGAACATTTGCGTGTGAGTGTGATCTTGTTGGGATGACATTATGATCCTCGATGTCATAACCTGTTTAAGGGATCAAAGTGTGACCATTTGTTTCTTAGGCATAAAAGCAATAAAATAGAGCAACAGTAACCATCAGAAGAAAATAAACACTGACAATCAAATTTCTTCCATCCCAACACGAGTTTTTCTCTGTCAAATACGACACGGTATCCAGTCATGAAATTTTCTGCAATCAACACAAGAGGCTGAGGCATAAACAATCACCATAATCATTTTGGAGAACGAGCATGAGAATGAGCACATATTATACAACATGCATCATTTGGAGTTTTTGAGGAAAAATGGAAGGCATGCTGGACCGATATTAAGACACCAAGTTGTCAACAAAACGCTCTTATTTTTTGTTGATTACAAGCAAAAAATTATTTCTTGAACTTGTCCCCAGTTGTACCTAATTCACTTCTGGTTCATAAAGCACATCCAACCGTGAACTATTCAGAAAGTATAAGAGACTTACGTCCAATTATGCTTAGCTCAGCACTTTTGACAACTGCTAGACAATATACAAGTTCGCTCTGTAAAATGATATGGAACGTCTTATTAGTACGTATATCCTCAAAGCTAACTCAATTGTTGGATACATATACTGAAGACAAATCCAGCTTGAACTACCACCTGAGTAGAGATAATAATTATTGGATCATAAACAGCAAAATGGCTTCCACCTCCCATAGTCAAGCTCACGCTAGGAATCAGGCTAGTATTTGCATCAGGACTGTCCATCATAAAAAAGAATATTTTTAGCTTTGAAAGAAAAGGCTAAAATGAATTATAAATAATAATAGTTTTATGACCTCATATCATAACAATATTCAAAAGGGATTCTTGAGTCAGATGGGCGCCGCTTGTCTTGTACTTGGGAATGAAACTGCAATATAAATTACTTCGGTAAATTTTGTCCACAAATAATTTGGTGCTCTTCTTGGGAATGAATGTAACAGAATTTGTCCCATTTAAGTACTTACACTCTCAGTAAGCCTCGTATAGGCTGGATCAACCAAATATGTAAAAGAGGTCCCAGAATCAAAAAGAGCTGTGAATTCCCCATCAATTAGAGTTGTTCCTACACGGACTTCAGTGACACTGATGTTATAGGTAGGGCTGTGAGATTTATCCAAGCATAAGAGAAGTTATATTTGCAAGTATTAATATTACTTTAAATTCAGATAATCAGAGGCAAGTAACAGGGAATTACCACTTACTGTGATGGGTTCAGATTAAATGGAGTCTCATCTTGATCAAAACTTCCCTTGTCCCCAAAACTTATCCTTCCAATGCCATCACGTCCAAAACACATGGAGAATGAATCTGCTGTAAATCCTTCCCTTGATAACATGCTAGGAACTGATATTTTCTCCATACCTAGCCCAAACAAACCATTGGGAGCAGCAACATCTAAGAATGATCCACTCTGAATTTGTCCACAGCTGCAACACATCTATTGCACTATCATTGCTAGTTCTTAGATGAATAGGTGAGAAAAAGAAAGAAAAGTAAAATAAAGTAAGAGTGAGCCAGAAAGCTAAAATCACTCAGATAACTGCAATATTGATTAGTTTTGGTAATTTAACAAGGAAACTAACCCAAATATGACATTTGCCTCAACAAGGTCATGGTGATTATCTTCTTTAGTTAAGTGCAGAACATCTTCAACTAGTATTCCCGATGTAGATGTTTCAGCAGAGACATAAGAGACCATGTAGGGGCAGTTGCTGAGCGTCCCGAGGCATTGGCTGCGGTGCGTGCACAGACTATTGTTACAAGTAACCTTCTTACTTGTTGATGATCCATTAGGATTGTATACATTAAGGTCAAAATCCTGCCATAACAATGATTTTTATTCAGAAACAAAGCAGGGGAAGCAAAACACAAGACATACAAATCTAAATCGTATGAATCATCTTCTACATATGATAGAATGATAGAAAGCTCAATCTTACAAATATTTTTCACTCAAAAGGAATTAAAAAAAAAAGAAAAAAGAAACATTATAAGCACACTCTTTATTTTGGAGTGGATTGCACGAGCATCACACCCCATTAAATAGATGTATGTATTCAGGAGTATGTTAAAAGAAGTTTCTTTCTTGCTAACATCCGTCAAAAAAAAAACTATAGCCAATTAGAGAAACATTTTATAATCAAAAGCAATCTACTATAGAAACAAACAACTTCATTTCAGTCACAACTCACAACCCATTAAGCAAAAGAAAGCATACTGAAGCCAAGGCTGAAGCAAAGGCTGTGTTATCAGTAGCAGCACATCTTGTGCAATCACAGGGTACCCAGAATAGGTCACTTCCGGTATCAAGCGCCACCATGAACTTCACTCCCGGTGTCCCTATTTGAACTGTCGTATAATGCAAACTGCATGAATCTCCAGAAAGAAAAAAAAAAAAAAAACAACAAGAAAAAAGGAAAAAGTTAAAGAAAACCAGGAACCAATTTCCAAGAAAAAAAAAAAAAAGAGACTAATCAAGACAGTTTCCCTAGCGCTTCAATTCAACCAATCCACACTTTCTCTAACAAAATTCGTAACATTACTAAAACCATTAACAAAGAAGGGTTAAATTCAAATATAAATAACATCTAAAAAATGTGTCTTTTCTAAACATCACCACTCTCCTTTAAAATTCGAACCTTGAGCCATTAATCCATTACCCATTCATTAAACTATTCACTAACTAATTTTAAAGAATTAATAATTTTATATTTGAAAATGAGTCAATTAATTAGAAATTAATCTAAATATCACATTTAAAAATGACTATTACAAAAATAAATAATATGATTGAATATGAAGATAATGTGAGAGCATTTAAATTAAATTATTGAAAGAAACATTTGAATATAATAATAAAAATAAATGAAAAGAATAGAACGTACAATCCGAGGGAGCTGATGCGGAAGGTGGAGTTGCCGTTGGAGAAAGCGAGTCCGGCGTCGATTTGGGAGAGTTTGCGGCCGCGGAGGAAGCGGTCGCGGTCGGCCAACTCGGCGTAGTACTCGACGGTGCCTTTCTCCGGCGGAGCAGGGATTCCGGCGGCGGCGTGGGACCACTTCCTGACAGGCTCGGAGTGGCGATGGTGCATGGTGAACGTGTAGACGTGGGCATGGCATTGGCAACAGCCCCAGAGGGAGAGGAATAACGCGATGGTGAAGATGATGAAACCGAGCATTTTCTTCGTCTGCCTCTACGCTAACCCAGTCCCAAGAAATCCCGCATCGAAGTGGGGAACCATAGATCACGGGTTTGGTGACACAGCCAGAAAGAGAGAGAGGATCTTGCTGTGATGTGATTGAGATCTTGAATTGAAACAGTGCCGTTTTTGGTCGCTGTGACCTCAGTGAGCTTTATAATATCAAACTGTGACTCACCCCCAGAGCCATGTGACTGGGTCCCACCACCGCGCTTTCATTTTTTGACACTTGGATACTCCATTACCCCTCCTGTTCCGTTTTCTGCTACACTCAGCTGCCCTTCTTTTCTTTTTACTTATTATTGCAACTAAAATGTACCAAAATATTCCAAACTTGTCTCCTTCCATTTTTTTTTTTTTTTTACCAACCACCTCTATGTCTTACAATTCAAATAATTAATTAAGTTAGGATAACTTTAGGGTATAGTGAGTACTTAATTTTAATTAATTCTAAGTCTAATATTAATTTTAAGCTAAAATAATTTTAAGTAATTCTCTATTAAATAAAAAATTTTATACTAAATTTTATTGTTAGCTTATTTTAAAATAAAAACAATCAAATATAAATTGCCTTCATTTAAAAATAAATCTAATGATAATTAATTTTGAAAATATTCACTGAAATTTGTGAAAAAACTAGAATTAAAACCTTCTACTCAGATGTAAAGAATCACGTGTAGGAAAACAGGCGATAAAATTGGAAACCCGCAATGTTTGGTTTACTTTGAGGAAAATATTTTTGTGTTTTTATTACAAGATTGTCACTTTATTTTTAATTTCCAAGACTTTGTAAAAGAAATAAAATATTTTTTTTATTTTTCTGCTTTCTACACAAATATTTAAAATAAAAATAATTCAAAACAATGTATTTTATAATTAAAAGTAAAAACAGTAAATGGAAGCAGAAATAACGTGGGTCCAAGCTTTCTGGTTTTCCACCTCTCACTACAGTAACCAAATGGGTAAACTATTTTATAGGTTCTTATAATTGTTCTGTTTGTTAAATTGATGCATACAATACATTTTATCTAAACTTTTAAATAGAACCCTAAAATTTAATAAAAAAAAATGACATAATGTTTATTAATAACATATAATTAGTAAATATACATTTAAATTAAAAAAAAAAGATAAAGAGCACATTAAAAATATTTAAACTATAAGGATATATTTAAAATTTATAATAAAAGTGGAAGGACTTACAAAGTAATAGAATCCTAATTTAACCTACCTAAATCTATACACATGAACCGTTCAGAGTATATAACGAATTGAACATATTGCCATAATGGTATTGGCTTACACAACAAAATTTGTTATATACAAGAGCAGTTGACCACATGTTGAGTGTATGAAGCTGACATTACGTATTTACATATTAAGCATTAAGAACACGTGCTTTAGACTAATCATCCTCTTCTACAACAACAATCCCTGGAACGTTACTTAATTCTACACTAGGAAACTTTACGTAAACCCTTTTGTTGGACAATGCTACTTTTCCGATTCACATGGGAGAAGCAGATGTGAAACCAAATTTATCCGTTAGTTTGGTTCGTGCCAATGGTGAAACAACTTCCACTTGATGAAGAAACTCCACGTCATGAACCAATGGATTCTCTGTTCTGCGAGGAGGAGAGCCACAATAACAACAAGGCAAGCACCCATTACATAGGAATTCCCTTCCATCTGCATTCTGCATTAACATTCACCAAACACCTTGAACAATCTATATTCAATCCAATTCTTCAGGCTAATTACTTTTTTTTTATTATTAATTTAAGAAAACCAAAACCTTTTCAGTGATCATATTGAGAACTCCACTTCCATCATTTATATTTGGCTGACTGATCAAAACAATAACAAATCAGAAGCAAGTTCACAAGAGGAAAGAATAATGTTAATTCATAGATACCCTGTGTCAATCTAGACCAAAAGAGAGAAAAGAAAGATATTTAAAATCTTGATAATTAGGTGAAATTTACAAGAATGTGAATGATGAGTTTGATTTATTATTTGAAGCAATTATAATGGGTTGAATAAAATTAACCTGTGTTTGGTACACCTGATTGGCTTGAGGAATTCAGGTATGGAAGGTGAAAGCTTTCTAGGCTTTGGGCAAAGGGGTTGTGATCCAACCTTTTTTCTGTCTGTGGCTAAATCAGCAAGGTTGCTTTTGACTGCTTGATGATGCATGTTCCTTGTATCTCTGCCTCTTTCACAAGTGATAAAGAACAATGGAAGTCACCAGTGAAAGGAGCAAATGACTTGTGACTGTCTATTCAATCTATTTATCCCCTCGTTGAAATGGTTATAGTGTAGACTATCAGTTACGTTGAAAGAATAGCCACACGTTTCAGAGAGAAAGTTCCATGTGAAAAATTAGAGATGAGTGGAGCCACAATGGATTTCAATTCACAACATGCTTAAGTGGGAAGACACTTCCACTTGTTTGGCCCAGAGTCTATGTAGCATTGCTCTTTGACTATATGGCATTCGTTGCAACATCAGACTACTTGAAACCATTCATTTTCTCTTGTAAATTACTAAAATCAGTTTTTTTTTTTTTTCTTTGTTTAAGTATAATCCCAGGATATCCCATCTGTTCATCTACCCATGTTTACGGATAATTCATTTAATGTATTACAATGGATTTTTTTTATTTAGAGTGGGCTTTAAAAAATATTATAATCAAAATATTTAAATTACCACCTTTGTTTTATTTTTATTACAAATTAAATTACTCCAAAACGTACTTTTAATTTTATAAATTGTAGAAGTCATACTTAAAATTAAATAGTTTATGACTTTATTTTATATTAGTGGTTTGTAATAATAATATTTGAATGCATTTTTTTAACTTGATATATAGATATGTTTATTTTGACAAGTGATTTAGCATGCGTTAGGTAAACAGTGTTTCTAGTACTACTCTTAGTTTAATGTGTGTTAGAGAGTAGATCACTAATTTATATTTTTAAATTTTAGAGGTCGGTCAAATTAGTAATTGACATAAGAAAATGATAAGTCTCTTCATTAAGTAGTATTAATTAGACATGACAATTAAGTTGGTACTCTTTCTACCTATACCAACTTTATATGGAAAACTTGGAATGACCCATACTAACTTTATATGGAAAATACCTTATTTAATCTAGAATGACCTGGGATTCTAGTTTTCCAATTGAAGAAAATAGGGTCAAGGTGTACCTCCCCTCTCCCAAACCCAAACTCACATGTTATAAATATATAAATATATATATATAACCACCGATTTAATATCTAAAATTGTAATTATTTATCAAATTGATTTTTAAAATTAATAAAATAATACAAAAATTTCTCAAATTATATACTACTATGTAAGATCAAATTGATTTTTAAAATAAATAAAAAATTAAAATAATTATTAAAATTATAATTATTTATCAATTTAGTCCTTAAAAATATAATAATCAATCAAATTAATTCCTAAAATTAAAATATGGCTAATAGATCTTTTGTCTCAAATAAGTTAAATTAGTCATGAAAATTTCTTTTTTTTATATAAAATTTATAAAATTATATAAATTTAGGGTCAAAATGTACAACAAAAAATCAGATAAAATTCGTAAATTTTGAAAGTTATGAGATAAAATGTATAATTAACTTTTTTTTAATTTTAAGGACCTATTTGATCAACCATTATAAAGATTAAATTGATAGATAATTACTATTTTCAAGAATCATTTTAACATTTTATTTATTTCATGGACCCATTTAATTATTCATTATAATTTCAGTAACTAAATTGAATAATAGTATATAATTTGATTTTGTTATTTTATTAATTTTAGAATCTAATTTAACAAATCATTATAATTTTAGAACTAAATTGGTGGTTCACTCACATATATATATATATATATTATAATTATATATTTTATATATCAATTATATATAATTATTTTTATATTTTAATTTTATAACTTTTAAAAATATAAGTTAATTAATTTAATAATTAATAACTAAAGAGTAATAATAAAAATAAAATAACAAAGTTAAAATTATATATTTAACTAAAAATATAATTTAATTATTAAATACTTTTACGATCTTTAATATTTATTAATTTTTATATATCATTTTTGAATTAAAATATAATTAATAATTTAATATATAATTTATTTAAAAATATATAAATAAAATAAATTATAAAAAAAAGCATAGAATGAATTTTTCACAAGTTTTTTCAAACTTGATAAAGAGGTTGAATTTCATTTTTCTCGTTTTTATCTTTTATATCTATTTTTTTTTGCAAGGATGGAGATGGGGGAGAGTTAAACTCATCGTCCTCCCATTGCCATGCCTAGTATTAATTAAAGTAGTTAAAAAAATTAAGTTTGTACGTTAAGAATACACGTCAATTTGGCAAGATTTAAGGTGGAGGTTAACATGGATGAGCACGATAAGTGGCGCACCGGTTGATTACTATTTTTAATTTTTAAATATATTAATAAAATATTTGTACTGGTCAACCACAACGATCGAGTTCTGACACATGTATAGGGTCACACGACAATCGACATCCTCCGGACTTGGGCCTAATGGTTGATGTGCCCTAACCCAATAATGTACTTTGGCTCAAGGAAGCCAGTCCACTCAAACCAGTCTCTTCTTGCCCCAAACGCTAAGTTCCCAAAGATAATTAGAAGGCAATTGAGACGGTTAGGAGTCTCTTAATGAGAATAGTGGGAGTCGTTCATGTATAAATGTGGACCAAGAGGCGCACCTATGGTAGGCAAGAAACTGAGAGCAGAACAATGTTCAACTACCTATACTCTTAGATGAGAATAGTAGCGCCCACCATGGGGTCTTGGTGAAACTTTTCCCAACGCTCTTGCAAGATTGAGAATCCAACTATGAAGTTCTGAGCTTGAGGAGAATGAAGAAGAATGACAACAACTACCGCGCTCAGGGGTAGTGGCTACCGAAGTTGGCGGAGCTACCAGATCCACCGCACTGAACAATTGTTAGAGCCGACGTCGACCTCAGATGCGGAAGGAGGAGCCGAAGGAAAACCCGCCTTTGTTGCGGGTAGATCTTCATCAGAGCAAGAAATAATTATTTCCATTCTTGCACTGCCAAATCGGAAGAGAGATGACTCTTACCACCGAGAAGTTGACCGAAACAATGTCGCAGATCGCAACTACAAAGTTTTTCAACAACAACAGCAAAAGGAAGGGAAACAACGAAAGAAAGAAAGGCTCGTCAGTCGTGAAAATGAAAACGAAAAGGTGCAACGCTGAGAAAGAAAGAAAGGATTAATATGAATTTCTCCTCCTCTGTCATGCATAAAAAAAAAAAAAGGTAGACACGATTATAGGGATGCAAAGCTCACTTGTCACTCAGTCACTACTCACTCGCCAATATACACTTTAGGGCGAGAGAAACTCAAACCATCAACCTCAAGATCACTAAGGGAAGGGATCTAGTCAACTAAGCCACCACCATTTGTTGTCATAAGGGAGTAATAAATAAATATCTAATATTTCTATCTTCTCCCTTTCTTTCCTATCACCCAACCTCAGCACCACTCAGGCACATGCCAGTTAGCTGTGCCACCATCATTCATTTAAAGGAGTAATAAATATATGATATTTCTCTTTTCCCTTAAAGTAATAACTAGAGAGAAAAAGATGACTTGTCCTCCTCCCTCCAACCTCATCACCACTCACTCTTTCACCTCCTTAGAAAAAAAAAAACTAGAAAGGACCGGAGCGTGCATAATTTTTATGTGAAAAGTTGAAAGCTAGAAAATATGCAGACCCGTCATCAAGCCCAGGATCAATTCAAAAGGGCTCGTACATCCTCTCCGCCGACATACCCACAACGTCATGGGAGGAATCTCGAATCTTTGGTAATTAAGTACATTCATATCTTCAAATATGCAGGACCATAATCCACAATTCATGCAAGTACCCAAAAGGATTCAACGAAGACCAAAGACCTGAGGAGTTGGCTCACAGGGTTCCTTCCAAGCACAAGACAAAAGACCTGAGGGGTCGGCCCAAAAGACATGAGAGGATAGCCAAAAGGTCCCTCCAAGCGCAAAGACAAAAAAGACTTGCAAGCGGTCCATCCTTAGATCCCCTCCAAGCGAGATGAGAAAAGACCTGCGAGTAACCGGTCCCTAGATCCCCTCCAGGTGAGATGAGAAAAGACCTATGAGCGACCAATCTTTAAATCTCCTCCAAGCGAGACGAGAAAAGACCTGCGAGCGGCCGGTCACTAGACCCCCTCCAAGCGAGATGAAGACCTGTTAGAGACAAGCCGTCCAAGATTGTTTGCGGCACCAAAGACCTACGAGCAGCCGGTCCTTAGGATCCCTCCAAGCGAGAACACTTTGAACAAGAGAAACCAAGAGGTGGCAAAAGAGAAACTCCCACAAAGTCGACACAATCACGCCTACTTCGCATATGTCAAAAGGCCTTCAAAGCCTATCCCGGATAGATGGAAAACGCGTTCGGCCAATCGAATCTTATCCTAGATGAAACTTCAAAAGTACCTATCGCTCCACCCGACACATGAGGGGCTGTGCACTAGTCAGCCCATCAGATAGTCCGTGTCCACTCTTGCCAAGAATTCATCCCAGTCGGTCGAGTCTGGGAGAACCGCGCACTAAAACGACTTATAACAAGTTACGACCAAAGGAGGACCAAGACCCAATCAGCTGACCCGCCAGTAAAGACTGGGAACCATGCCTGACCATCTTAAATTAGAAAAGTGAATTAAAGCTTATTCCCTACGGCAAAAAAGCTTGAGGGATTGTGTACTGGTCGGCCATGACGACCAAGCTCCGACACATGTATAGGACCACATGACAACTGGCACCCTCCGAACCTGGGTCCAATGGCAAATGTGCCCCAACTTAATAAGGTACCTTGGCCCAAGGAAGCCAATTCACTCAGACCAGCCTCTTCTTAGCCCAAACGCTTAACTCCCAAAGGTAGTTAGAAGGCAGTTGAGACGATTAGGAGTTTGTTGGGGAAAATAGTGGGGTTCGTTCATGTATAAATGGGGACCAAGGGGCACACCTATGGTAGGCAAGAAACTGAAAGCAGAACGACATTCAACTACCTGTACTCTTAGACGATAACAATATTAAATGATTAAAATCAATTTTTTATTTTTAAATTTTTTAATAATTAAAATTTGTTAATTCTGTCTTTTTGCTTTTTCTTTATATCCCATTGCGAACTTTGTTTCCAATGACAATTTTTGGAGGCATCATTTTTTTGTTTCTTCTTTCTTTCTTCCTCATCTCCCCCTTTCTTTTTCCCTTCTCCCTCTTCCTAGCAACAACCTCTTCAACAGTCTCAACCACAACCACATGCAGCGCAACAAGTTCGAATGAAAATGAAATCAAATCACCGTACATGGATCAAACGCCTTCATCGTCCCTTCTAGATCTAGATTCAGATTTCTCATAACCACCATTGAACCACCACACCCCCACATCTCCTAGTCTCTTGCCTTCATTTTTCCATGCACGAGAAATATTTACATTAGAAGTATAATGATGTTTATATTTTATAAATGACATTATTCGTTTTGTCTTTATGTATATTTTAGCTACTAATTTTGTAAAGAAGGAATGGATATCCTCAGTATACCTCTTAATGAATTTGAATTCTTATTATTTATTCGATTTAGAACTTAATGTCATTATCAATTTGAGGAAGCAATTAATGGATTGACTGATTATGAAAAGGAAAATATTATCACCTAAACATGTAGAAGATTTGACGTAGAAGAGTATGATTCATATAAGTGTCTCATCAGTAGAAGAGTATTGGAGAAATCTTAAAGAACAATATTAAAGAAGTTTTAAAGAAGAGTATTGAATAAGCTATTAAGTAAAAAGAACACACGTGTTAAAAATTCCCTTTAAGAGCTCCTTTGGACGCATCTGGCTTGTGGAACCTTTGACACCTTTGGACACACCTGGAGACTTTGGACGATACTTGGGTCATTTGGATGACGATTCCTTTGGACAACACTTGGGTCCTTTGGATGACGAGTCTTTTGGACAGAACTTGAGTTCTTTAGATGCATATAGAGTCTTTAAACAACATGCCTTTGGACGACGCCCTAAGCCTCTTTGGATGCACCTACCTTTGGATGACATCTGGGTTCTTAGGACAACACTTAGATTCTTTGGACACACTCGCCTTTGGATACCCACATGGGTTTTATCTTGAATTTCCACGAATATACTCTATTTTTAATGATAATCTTGTTTGTATCTTCATAGCATTGACAAATTTATTATTGTAATTGTCTTTTTTGATCGTATATGTGTGACATATATTTTGTGAATGACATTATTCGTTTTGAGGATACATTGTTTTCAAGAAAGGGAATCTGATGTAAATCTGGAAATGCATGAAGCACATAAAAAGGACATTGAGCATACAAAAATCAAAGTCCTTCAAGTATTCATGATTAGAGAGAGTTTGAAGAGGGTTAAGGAGGAAGTTTGCCTCCTTCGTAGCTTGTAGGAACTTTGTATAATTTCTTTTAGTTTGTTTTCCTTTGCGTTAGAAACTTGAGCTTAAGGAGGACCGCTAATTTATATAGCTACGAAGGTTTCTAATACAAAGGAAAGCAAACTAAAAGAAACTATATAAAGTTCCTACAAGCTATATAGGAGGTGAACTTCCTCCTTAGGCCTTTTCAAACTCTCTCTAATCATGAGTACTTGAAGGACTTTGGTCTCTGTATGCTCAATGTCCTTTCCATGTGTTTCATGTCTTTCTAGATTTACATTAGGCTCCCTTTTTTCAAAAGAATTTGTCCTCAAAACGAATAATGTCATTCACAAAATATATGTCACACATATATGATCAAATAAGGCAATTACAACAATAAATTTTCTAATGCTACGAAGATACAAACAAGAATATAATTAAAAATAGAGTAGATTCATGGAAATTCAAGATAGAACCCAAGAGGGTGTCTAAAGATAGGTGCGTCCAAAGAACCCAGGTGTTGTCCAAAGGTGGGTGCATCCGAAGAACTCAAATATCGTCCAAAGGTTGGTGCATCCAAAGAGGCCTAAGCGTCATCCAAAGACTCGATATACGTCTAAAGAACTCAAGTGTCATTCAAAGAAATCGTCATCCAAAGGACTCATGTGTCGTCCAAAGGACCTACTGTCCAAAATATCTAAGTGCATCCAAAAGCATCAAAGGCTTCACAGGCTAGATGTGTCCAAATGAGCTCCTGAAAAGAATTTTTAATACGTGTTTTCTTTCTACTTAATAGCTTCTCCAATACTCTTCTTTAAGGCTTCTTTAATACTCTTCTTTAAGATTTCTCCAATATTCTTCTACTTATGAGATGCTTATACTACTTATACTCTTCTAAGTCAAATTTCTACATGTTTAGGTGATAATATTTTCCTTTTCATAATCAATCAACCTATTAACTACATCCTTAATTGATAATGATATTAAGTTCTAAACCAAATAAATAATAAGAATTCAAATTAACTACATCCTCAAATTGATAATGACATTAAGTTCTAAACCAAATAAATAATAAGAATTCAAATTCATTAAGGTTTTATCGAGGATATTCATTCCTTTACAAAATCAAGTAGCTAAAATATACATGAAGACAAAAGGAATAATCTCATTTATAAAAAACATCATTATACTTCTAATGTAAATATTTCTAGTGCATGGTAAAATGGAGACAGGAGAATAAGAGAGGTAGGATGCGATGGTTCATTGACAATGATGAGAGATCTGAATCTAGATCTAGAAGGGAGGATGGAGACACTTGATCCATATACAGTTGATTTGATTTTGTTTTGATTTGGACTTGTTCGTGCGGCTGTAGTTGGGATTGCTGAAAAAGTTGCAGCCGAGAAGAAGGAGAAAGAGAGAAAGAAAGGTAGAGGAAAGGAAGAAAAAAAGAAGAATAAAAAAATGTTGTCGCTGTAAATTATCTCTGGTAGCTGAACTCGCAGTGGCTAGTGGAGGGAAAGCAAAATGACAGAATAGACAAATTTTAATTATTAAAAAATAATGTAAAAATAAAAAAAAAATTAATCTTAACCATTCAATATTTTATTAATATATCTAATGATTACTTAATCTGTTCATGCAAGTTATCCTCCACCAAGATTTTATTGAACCATTTTTAATCTTTTTAACCAACAACCTTATTCCATTTTTTTCTTTTCCCAAAAAAACAAAAATTATGTCTCTTTCCTCCTTCATTCTTTACAACTATAAGGGCTTGTTTGTTCTTTTCCCTACAACAACAAGTACAAGGTCTCTTCCATTTGTCTTCAAAGTTCATTGTCCTTACTAGATTTGTTTTTCGTTGTCTTTCGCTAACACTTTGGTTTTGTTCATGCAACATGTCCACATGCACCATTCTTGCATGCTATGTTTAGTATGTATTGAGTGGGTTGTTTGCATTTTTCTTTTGTTTGTGATTTTTGTTAGTTGAGTCAAAGAGTGTAAAGTAGGGAGATTTTCCCGTATTGTTGAGTCCTTTTTTTTGTTACATAAAATTTTGTTTTTTTTAATAAAAATAACTTTCAATTTTGTTATTTGTTTGTGTTGATTGCAACGATTCATATAGGTGGATGTGGATACCTTTTACAGTGTTAACTAAGTATTGATTATCTTTCATTACTCCATGTGTCAATCATCAACCCATATATCCCCAGACATGTTAGCAAATCTAATTACATTATAATTTACATAATGTGTAATTTTTAAATTTATTTTATCCTAACTTATTTGTTTCTTTATAGATGGACTTGGAATTTGAGTTAAATTGACACTCCTCGTGGCAATGTAGGAAAATACAAAGCACAGATCGTATGCAAATTTCTAAGACAACATTTATTACAATCATAACACTTAGTTACCTACATAGATTCTAATAATTATTAATTCTTCATTATTTAAATCTAGTTTTTTAGTTTGTGCGAATGTCATACATACTTATGCAACATACTTTTCTATCATACGTCTTTTGGGAAGTCATTTAGAACTCTTGTAATTTTAATATACTTTTCAATTGTTGAGTGACATAAAACAAATAAGGTTAAATGAAAATTTGGTCGCATACAAAGTTCTTGATGCCTGTTCAATAAATCTCAATCATACTCACACTAATAACATGTGTGGCAATCACTATACCAACTAGTTTAAGACATATGAAGAATGACTCCCATGTTAGAGAAACTAATCATCAAAATTCTATATATATCCTAAGGACCGAGTACTAAGAATCCATCGTTGTCAAGAATAGAATATATGACTTGGTATATGAATAATTTATGCTCTATTTTGTCATAACTAGAAGACTTTTAAGACCATGTAGTAGGTCATTCCCATATGTTACTCATTTTGCTAATGTTATTTCAATTACAAAGGGAAAAACTTTTTTTTTTTTTTTTACAAATAAGTAGAATTTAAAAATAGTATAATATATTTGTTAGTCCCTATAAATTTTGTTAGTTTTGGTCGTTTAAAATTTTAAAAGTTTAATAGCATATCTAAATTATGCCATGTCATTGCTAAATAATAATCAAGATCTTTTAAAAAAACATTACAAGGACCGAAACTAATAAAAAAATCAAGACTAAAATCAAAATTTATCATATTTAAACCTTTTAAAATTTATGATTAAAAGATAATATCTTATTTTTAATCTATTTTTTGTTTTCCTATTTTGTCTCCAATAATAGATTTTTAAATAAAAAACTATTTATTATAAATAATACCACTTTTTTGTAATTTTACTATAAAAAAAAAATCATCTCACTATTTAAAGTAAACAGATTATCTTAAAAATTACTTTTCATCTAATACATCTAAATATAAAATTTTTCTTATAATCTATTATTAGAATAATAATTAATATCTTTTCACGCAGTTCAAACAATCACCAAATCTTTAGATAAAAAAATATAAATATAACTACATTTTTATAGTTAAAAGCAAACATTAAAAATAAAAGTAAAATATATTTTCTCAAACGTAACCGTTGTTATATCCTATATTTTCCCAAAGAGGTGGGGAATATATCTTTCTGCTCCGTTGGGCTGATTTAATAGTTTGACAATATTATTTCTACACATCGTTTACTATACTACTCTTTTTTTCTACACCTTGTTTAGAATTTGTTTTCGTTCTTCTCTTTCTACACAACAATAATGATGATGTTGTTTTTATTATAATGTTAATTAATTGAAACTTTGAATTTCACCAATCTGGTGAAGATAGAAGTTACACACATAGCCTCCGTCCCCCTCTCTTAAATACCTAAGGCAATTCCAATGGACCTATTGTTCCATTTGTTGTATTTCATATCAACCTGCAGTTTTTAGACAAATTATAAATGATTTTATCAAATACCAGTTGCACAACAAATTACCCAATGTTGTAAGTTTACCAGATTCATTGCATTAATTGAAAGGCCGAAAGAGCACGTTATAGATTATCACGAATTGAAGGGGAGCGTGCATAGTTTAATATGATGTTGACGCAATCATTGTTTTAAGGCAATAGTTTCTTGCTTTTGTTGCTTAAAGTTAGTTCTCTACTATGTTGATTCAGAAGATATTAGTCGAATTAGGAATAAAAATTAATAAGCAAGAACATAATAACAGTATATAATACTAATAAATGCTAATAACACATTCTTTTAAACATATTCTATTATTAAAAAATGATGTTAGGAATAACTACCACCATGTGAACTCAATCCCTGATGGTAAGCTATTGGAAAACAGTTGATAAAATAATAAAGAATTATTTGGCTTTCACTTTAATTTTCTTTGCAAGTAGGTGGTGGGAATGGGGCCAGCACTAGGAGCTGCACCACTTGCCCTACGCAACATGCTTCTTTTGTAAGGAAAATAAGCCCGACATTCCCCCCTATAATTTCCCTAGTATGTTGGGGGATGTAGATATTAGAAATGGTAGCAGAACACATTGCCTCAAATCTGCAGAAACTAGAAGGCAAGGAACTTCACAGAAAAATCATATGGTACATATATTAACATCCTGGCCATTGGCCAAGCAATGGAAGAGAAGAATTGAAATGTCATAAATGCGTGTTATAACAAATTATGAACAGCAATTACAAGAACCCTCTTCCCTTTTTCTTCCCTGGCCCCGACGTTATCCCTTTCCCAATCCCTCACCACTATTTTCTTCCAAATTCCATACTTGTTTGGGAACAGATACATCAGTATAGGATAGCAAGCAATGCATATCAAAGTTTGAGTCACCTTTGGGAAGTATCCCAATCAAACCTGGGCTGTGAAAAGATCTCATAATCAATGGGCCTAGAATCAACAACGTTATCAACCGTTTGAATACCCTCCAAAAGAGTTGGTTGAAAAGTATCATTACTTGAAGGTAGTATTTTATACATGACTAATAATCCAAGAGTGAATATAGCTTGCAGCTTCGTAGAATCCCCCTGAACTGAGAAGAATAGGAGCATGGCAAGTAGGAATAGATCAACACAAAAACGCATGATGCTTATTACAGTATCTATTAACCTCCCATCATTGCCTGCAGGGAAGCCACGAACTCGATACACAAACAGAAAATTGTACTTGTCAACCACATATCTATACCCAAAATAAACGGCACCAACAGGGACCACAAGGGGATTAAATGAACAGTATACTAGAGTCAGGGCAAATATTGTCAAATTAAAGGCATAATACTGTGCAAAATCGAATGTCTGTTTTGGAGCAGGTGAGCTTCCAGTGATTGGATAGACAAAAAGATCTTGTCCCTCTACATTATCCCCATTGGCAATCTCATAAGCATTGTCATGCATCAGTGGTCTCTGAAGACTATTATCTACGCCCTGATGTTCTAAAGGGTATTCTTCACTTTCTGGCACCAATTGAAGCATGTCATTCTTCCGAAACTTTTGAATGTTTCTTTTGATCCAAGGAACAGGTGCCAAGAGATCATAGGAAATCCCCAAGAAAGTGCTAGTGATCAGAAACGCAAGTGAGGAAAGGCATGACTTGGACAAGAACGATGCACTCATATATTGCTCAATCCTCTTGCAATCTTCTCCATCCAAATAGCACCGCCCCATCTTCAAGATCGTACTCTCTAACGAAGATTCAACCAAACCCCTCAAGAGAATGAGATTCACAAGGAAGAAGCAAACCATCTTCATGAGTGCAGCTCTTTGCTCCCCAGACACTGTCAGATGCCGTTCAAATTTCGACAGATAAGAAAGAGCCGATGGAATCACTATATACATGCTAACAAATATGATCACATTGGGTAAAAACTGAAATATAAGGCTTGCAAGCCAGCTAGAGCTTTGCACCCAAGCCAACCACAGCTGCGCGTTATCCATAGCTTCAGCATTGATAATCCTCCCAGCACTCTTCGCAGCAGTTATCACCGCAAGTGGCGAGCTAAAGAACAAAAGCATCAACAACAAACAAGTGTTCACAAACACCCGCCGCAACTTCAATGACATCCTTGGCGTCCCCATGTTCTTCCAATAAATGTCAGTTGCCAAGGGAGCGCGCTCAACCTTCCACTGGTTCCGCCGCAACCGCAACTCCATTACCGAAAAGAACTTCCCAATTCGCTTCCGCTTCTCATTCCTAAAATCCTGAACAGCCTTATTAGCAGTATACACATCCCTGAACATAACAAACGCAACACCAGCACCGGGGGCACGCCCTTGTTTATAATCAGCCAACTCACTCTCCAATTCAGCCCTCAGCTCCTGCAACTTCCTCAACCTCTCTTCATCACTGTAACCAAACCTCCCCATGAAATCAAAACACACACCCTTCAACCATTTCCAACAACAAACCACCGAACCCCAGAGGGTGGTGCCAGTGGCACCGCCGTCCCTGCCGTCATAATCCTCCGGCAAAAGCCGAGAATCAATCCTGGCGACCAACCACGAAATCTCGTCCCTCACACGCAATAATTCATTAGCTAAATCATCTAAGGCACACAAATCCATTGGGACAATAACCTTATAAACCTTCCCGGGGTACCTATATTGAAAATACTCGTGCAACACTACCCCATCAGCGCCTACTATTTTGGGCAAACCCTGAACCATTATGGTGAATATAGAAGTGGAATTCACGGTTGGATCGCTCAAATTACCGTACCCGTCCCTAAACCTCGTAATCCTCAAACGCTCTTCGGCGGCGGAAATCCCGAAGTGAACCAAAACCGCCACCACAACGGCGAAGAGGAAGTGAATCCAGAGCAGAGGGGAGCCTTTCTCGATGTGCGTGATCGTGGTTTTGGAAAACCCATCGTCCAGGACGGCGGTGCCGGCGCCGAGGTTCAACGGGAGGAGGACCGTGACGGCCAGCGCGGCGATGGAGAGGAGCACGGCGCAGCTTCCGCCTTCGATGAGGAGGAACTGCGCCGCGTCGGCGCCACAGTGGCGGGCGATTTCGCGTCCGGTGGCGTGCCACACGGCGAGGAGCTTCGACGCGAGGGCGGCGGGACCCGGCATGCGGCGGTGGTCGCTGCGGAGCTTGACGAAGAGGAAAACCAGGAGGCAGCACGCGGAGCCGATCGCCGAGATGTTTAGGAGGTAGTCGATGTTGCCGTACCAGGTGCCGAATGGGTCACCGTCGTCGCCGGAGGACGGCGGCGGAGGGAGGGGGTCTCCCATCGGAAATTAGGGTTTGGGGAACCCAAATTTGGTGGGGTTTTGCTGAGAATTGAGGCAAATTGGGAATGGATTATCTTGGTGCAGCGGATATCAAAGGAAGATGATGGAGTGCGTTAGGGTTAGGGTTCGGAGAAAAGTTGGTGGAAGAGAAGAGAAGGAAAGCCCAGAAAAACAGAGATGGAATTTTCTTTTCAGTTTTCTGTTTTTGACTGTTTGTTATTTGCCTCCGCTGGCAACTTGTGTAGGTCAACTTTAGAAGAGGATAGTTAAATTAATCTTTGGGTAAACTTTATGGCAAGAGGAATGTTTCAATCATTTTAGGAAAATATTCTCATCTTTTTTAAAACAACCAGATTAAAATCTTGACCCTCCCCCCAAAAAAATTAAAATTAAAATTTTTACTTGATTTCTTACCAAAATCAATTTAAAATTATTTTTATATTAATTATTTTTTATAACTTGTTTTTTTCATAAATTTAATTTTGTTTTATATAAAGAATATTTTAAAATCTTGTTATGACTATCAACATGATCAATAGAAATTAGAAATATCTTTGGATAGATACAAATTTAACTCTTATGACTAATAAAAATTTAAGGTCCATAAAAGAAAAAGAAAAAGAAAAAAAATATTTATTATTTAATATATTTAATTTGATTTCTCGTAAATAAGATATGATATTATTAGTTTTTTTTAATAAGAATTTGATCTTAAGAAAAAATTTGATAAATAATTATAAAATAAAAATTCAATTTTGCTTGTTATATTTATTTATATAAACAAAATAAAAAATGTGAATAATCCAATTATTTTGATTGATTCTACGTGTTATGAGAAATATTATAAATATATTTTTTATATTTTTTAATATATTTTATATTATTAATTAAAATTTATAAGAGATTTGTTTTTTCTATTATGAAATTCGGTAAATATAAATTTAGACACATGTTATATAATAATTTTAAATAAATTTATATGAAATATCTAAAAACATTCAATTACAAATTATCAGTGATATACTTTTAAAATAATTATTATAAAAATTAATAAATTTATCCAATATAGTAAATTGTAATTAAATAATAGTATAAAATTATAGATGTATAATTTATTTTTTCTTATTTAAATATGTTAAAACTATTAAAAAATAAAAGATGTAAGATAATAGAAAGAAATAAAAAAATAAAAAATTATGTTTTATTTCATTTATATAATCAAAAGATAAAAAAAAAAAATTAGTTCATATTCTATTATCAATTTTTTAAGATCAAATCCATATTAAAGAAAACTAATTATATTATATCTTAATTACAATAAATCAAATTAAATCTATTAAAAATGAATATTTTTTCTTTTACAAGATATAAATTTTCTATGAGATATTAGATTTATGCTTATCCAGAATATTTCTAAAAATTAAAGTAATAAATATATTAATAATAAAAAATTTTAAAAATTAAAATTAATAAAAATATTTCTCATTAATGTTAAGGATAAAAAAAATATATAAATTTAATGCTACGAACTAAATTAATTAATTTCTTTAATTTTAGTAAATTATTTAGTTGGATATATAGAGGATTAATATGTGAAAAAAAAATTATATTAATAAAAATAATTATTAAATTTAAAAAACTAGAAATATTAATTTATGATCAAGTGAAAATATTTTTTTTCATTTTTATAAATGAAAATAATTTTTTTCTTAATACATGATTGTAAAATCATTAAATTTCTTTGTCCTAATTTTCTCTAAACATATTATTTTTTAAAAAAAATTGATTAACAACTAAATATATTTTATAAAATTTCTTAAAAATTTCGTTCGCAAAAGACTAATTTAATTGAAAAAAAATATACTAAATGTTACTTAAAGAACATTATAATATTATTATAAATGTAGATATTAAAAACAAAATATATAATTTAAAACTAATAATTATTTGTAAGTGATAACTATTTAAAATCATGATTTAAACTTAAGAGTTTCATCAAATTTTTAAACTTAATTTTTATTTTCTATATGTATAATGTTTTGCATAATGTTAGGGATACTTATCATCTCATTTGGAGTCATCAACTTCATACATTTACACTTTGTACCGTAACACTTGATTGCTCCTTCTCATAAAGAGTATGATCGTTTCATAGTCTTTTTTGACAAATTTCACAATTCCATTGACAAACTTTTTTTTTTTTTAAGTATTTTCTATTATGACCATATATTCAAATATGATATTTTTTTTACATGACAAACATATAATTATTAAACACTAGGGCACTGCACAAACTTAAAAAAACTCAATAGCATATAACATTTATATTTCGAACATTTCTCAAATTTTTTGTAAAAATAAAAGACATAATTTTTACATGGCAATAATATAATTCTAAGCCATTAAAGATAGTACACAAACTAAAAAAAAAAAAAGTTAGCCACATATATAACCCTTATATTTTGGACATATCTGGTAAAATCGTTTTTATAAATAATAGTACATGCAGGATGAAATAACAATGTATGTACAAGTCTAAAAATAATATGGCTCTATTTGACAAAAACTACTTAAATTTTTGCTATGTTGTAAATTAGATAACAGTGGATGTACTATAACTAAAAGATAAAACTAATTAAATTTGAAAGGTATGATAAAAATTACAATGAAATGGATTAAAATTTTATGTATGTTGTAATAGATTCAGTATTGTTGCACAAGTATAAATATTTTTTATAATATTTTAGTTTTTATTTTTACAATATTCTATTATTTTTGTTATAATAATAATTTATTATTATGTATAATTTTTATTATGTTAACTTTTTATAATTTTATATTTTAAACTATTACTATATTATTATCGTAAAAATATTTTTTCTGTATTAGTTTATTATTAGAGTTATTTTTATTTACTTTATATTTTTGAAGATTATAATATTAATATATATGTATATAGTTATATTATAAATATTATTTAATATTTTATTATTATTTTAATTATATTTATGATATTTTAAATATTTATTACAATATTATTTTACTGTTATCCAGAGATAATTATTTTTTACTCTGAATCATTAACATTTTAAATTTATTTTAATCTTATTTTAAATTTAATTTTTGAAATTTTAATTCTTGCACATTATACAATAAAGTTTATATATTTTAATTTAAATTATTTTACTTTTTATGAAATTGATGTATTTTGTAGAATAAAAACCTTTGAAATTTAGAGCTAATTATTGTAAGGATCAAATTGAAGTATTTTAGTAAATAAAATACTATTTATTAAACACATGAGAGATTGTTTTCTATTTAAGTGACAATTAACATGTCAATTAAATACTTAACTGTTTTAAAACAATTTTTTTTACATAGGAACTAAATTGTCAAATATAAATAAACTTTATAGACTACTTATTATTCTTTTATATTATAGAGAAAAAGTAGAAGAGAGGGATACCTTAGAGATTAAAGTGAGAGTTTACTAAAAAAATATAAATTCTATTTATTAATAAGTATTCTTTGCTTTAAAATAATTCTTACTTAAAATACTTCTACTTATTTTAAATTATTTTCCATTTCAAAAACTACAATATTTTTATTTTAAAATTTTTATTAAATAAAATGAGATCATACAAATAAAATGACATGTTCATGTTATTCTAATGTTGATTTCACGACTTGAACAATTAATTTCTATGATCCAATCCTAAGGCAATTAAAAAAAAACCTTTAAATTTGTAAATCTTTCTTAGTTGAGTCATACTTTTTTTTCTTCTAAATATTGTATACAAATCTTCGCTTAATTATAACTTCAAACTCTTGGAATCTTTTTTCATTTAAATGATACTTATTCCTAATGAATTTGATACAAAACTCAAAAAAGAAAAAATCATACTCACACCTTCATTTAAATATATAAGAAAAATATACTTTGACTTTTTATATTTTTTTTATCAAAATTTGTTTTAGTCCATGTAGTATCAATCAATAAAATCAATCCTCTAATTTTTAGAAATATGTGATTTTTTTTCTTCTTCATCAACTCTATTATTAACAAAATGATATATTGAAAAAATAAAAATCATGTCTTTTTTAAAATTGAAAGACTAATTTATCAATTCATAAGTACAAAAACTAAAACAAAAATTAGTTTCACTGAAAGTATAGAAAATGAATTTTTATTTTTATTTTTATAGTTTGATTGTTGTGAACTAATTTAAACTTCATCATTAAAAAGAATTATAACATTGAAAGAGGAAGGTGTCGATGATGAATATCGAGGTCATGATTGCCTGGTGAATTGATTAAAATGAGTAGCTGATAAAAAAAAATGACTCAAGTATACTTTTCACCTTTCTAATTTAGAGACTTTTTGTTGAGACTTTCTGTTTTGCATAGTTTCATCCTCAATCATTTATATTATAGTATATTAAATTAAGTTTTTTGGAATGAAATTAAAATGTACACATAATTTTCTGTAGATTGTTTAAATATCTCACTATTACTTTAACTTTATACATAAATAATATTATAAATAGACAAATTAAGAAAAATTAAAAGAATTTAAAATGAGATTTAAAAAAAAAAACATCATTCACAAAATAACATCAATATTAAATATACAGATGTACTTCGATGAACCGTTTAACAAATCAACAATTAGTTCTAGATTTTTTTTATTTGATCTTTGAGTAACATTGCTTAATTTTTAACTGATTTTTTAAAATCAAAATAACAAAAAAAAAATGACAAATGGATTTAGTGTAACAGGTAAAGTTAGACATTTACGTAATCAATAAATCTAAATAAATCTAAATCAACAAAAGGAAATTATTCATATTTTCAATTCAAGTTTAAAATTTTATTTGTTCAAATGGAAATTGAGTTATTTATTAGTTAGTTTGTTACTTAAGTTGCATTTAGAAATTATTAGTGTTAAGTATTTATTATAAACCAAAACATTAATTATATTGTTTAGTATATTTTAAATAAATATGTATTGATTTTTGTTGTTTATGTGATAATTCATTTCTCTTGAAAGTTTTCAATTCCTTTTTTTCGGTGGTCTTTCGTTTTTAGCATGGTATCTAAGTGATATATTTTACCTTTTTTTTTAAATGATTTAGTCATTTTTTGTCCTCTATGTTTCATCATGACGATCCATCGTTTTTCATTTATAGAAGAGAGCAAAGAAGAACAAGAAGAAATTCACCACCTTTCATTTATAGAAGAGAGCAAAGATAGCTAAAAAGAAATTTTTGTGTCACACTACTTGAGGTCACTGTTGCCATAAAAGAAGGATGACAATAAAACCCAAGAGAATGACAAAGACATCAACTCATACAAAGCCCAAATTGAATAACACCGTCCAAACTAAATGGCAAAGATGAATAAGAAGAAATTCACCACCTTTCATTTATAGAAGAGAGTAAAGATGGACAAGAAGAAATTCTTGTGTCACACTACTTAAGGTCACCGTTGCCATAGAAGAAGAATGACAATAAAACCTAAGAGAATGAGAAAGACATTAACTCATACAAAGTCCAAATTGAATAACATTGTCCAAATTGAATGACAAAGATGAATAAGAAGAAATTCACCACCTTTCATTTATAAAAGAGAGCAAAGATGGACAAGAAGAAATTCTTGTGCCACACTACTTGAGGTCATCGATATAGAATAAGGATGACAATAAAACCCAAGAGAATGACAAAGACATCAACTCATACAAAATCCAAACCGAATAACATCGTCAAAATAGATGTTAAATTCAAATTTGAGACTAAACATGAATCATGACAAGATAAATTTATGGATGAAGATAGCGTCAAGGATACAATCATGTACAAAATTGACATGTTCTTCTTACCTTCTATTGATGTTGGTCGACATAACTAGCGACAGATGGATAGAGAATCAACTTTTTTTCTTACCTTTTACTGATATTGGTCAATATTACTAGCGATAGATGGATGGAGTGTAGGGTAATTTATGAACTAGGGAAGCAATAGCAACTTTTGTGGTAGTTCTAGCCATACATTAGAATGAACATGATTTGACATTGATGGTTAGTAATTTTTTAGATAATAGAAGTAGTGACATTGAGCCTTAGTACAACATTGATAATAATTTTTGGTCTTTATGATTTTTCTTAACTTGTTGAGAAGATTCATATTTGTAACGAATGAGAGTGACTCATCCCCTTGTATGACTAATGAATGAGACTAACTTTCAAATTAAGAATTTGATCCACCACCACATCTTTGTAAAGCCTTCATAACACTAAATTTGTGTTTGCGAGTTGAACTGGTTGTAGTATTATTACTTGTTGAGATATTAATATAGATAGTTAGACGTTGAATTAGTTAGTTTGTTACATAAATTGGTTAGTTAATTAGCAAGTACTAGTGTTCAATATTGATTATAAATAAGACTAGTAACATTTAGCATCTTTTAATCAAATATGGTATGTCTTTAACTTTCAATTCCTTTCTCTCATGACTTCTAGTTTAACTTGTTAAAATGAAATTTAAGGTATTTAACATTCATAGAATGATTCTAAATTGTTAACTGCATGTGATGCATAAAAAAAATTAAAAATAGAAAGATTAGCTTTCAAATTTTTTCAAAGAAAATGTAAAACATATATAAAAATTAGGTTTCAGATCATTTAAAGTGGGAAAAACTTGAGTGAGTAAAGTGAAACATCTTCCCCATTAATTAATTTTAATAATTCTCATTATATTTTGTAATTTGTAACCATCAATCATAATCGTTAAAATTAAATAATGATGAGGATAACTCACTTTAGCTTTTTACTTTTGATTATCAAAATCTTTTATCTTTCTTACACATGTTTCAATTTTTCTATCCTTTTCAACTCTAAGATTTTTTTATTTTCATTTAATAGATAATATGTATTTTAGCTATTTCATTATTTACTTTTCCAAGGCACTTTTCATTTTTTAAAAATTTAAAAATAGTTTTTTTTATTTAACATATTCTATTTGAATGTCAAAATCAAGATAATAGGTTATCAAATTTTAATATAGTTGTATTCTTAATACTTAAAGTTGAAACCATTAATTAACTTAGAACAATCTTTATTAATTAATTTTGATAATTTAAATATGATATATTAATTTATGTTTATTGTTCTTTTTTCTTATAATTAGTAGAATTTTCATCTAATATGCTCCTTAATACAAATGACATGTCTACCAATATGTATTAGGTATAAGAAATGGGTTAATCTTCTGTAATGTAGCAAACCAATGTTCGAATCTTCGCTAAAAGAAGTGTCCGACTATGTCTTGAACAAAATTGTCTCCAAAAGAAGATACTTATGAGAACCATATATATATATATATATATATATGACACATCTAATGGGAACAATTGTCACTTTAAGAATGTGAGAACTATGCATATGGATTATATACAACTATACATAGATGATCAAAATTAAAAGTTAGTTAATGGTCATGAGACCATTTCAAAAAGTTACGTACATTTGTTTTTTAATCTTAATTATTCAAATATAATATAATAATATATATTTATTGTTCTTATTTTTCATAATAATCATAGTTCACACTTGTTCAACACACACATATGAGATAAGATCAAATGATATTTGATGTGAGATTGTTGCACTTACACCATCTAATATCTTTGCGTAGAATATGTCATTAATTAATGGAATTGTTGAATCATTTAATATTATCTTTCTAAATCATGTATATCAATATGCACATAAATTAAACATTTGTTGAAATATTATCTAGTGATGAACATTTACTTATTTTGGATAGCATATTATCTGTTAAAATAAAGAAGTGCAATGAAATAATAATTAAGTTTTTTTTTTATTTGCATGAATTTTTAAGAAGTCAATATACTTTATAATAAGTTTTAATTTAATGATTAGATTGACTAATTTTATATTTTACAGAAAATTATTGGATGGTGTTAATACAAAAGTTTTAATACATGATGTTAATTGAATATATATAACTTGATGATTTTAGGAAAATTGAGAGAGGCAGGTGATATGCTTGAGCCTAATACAAGTTTAATTGTATTTGTGATTATAATTAGATGTCATGTGTGTTGATTCTTGGTGGGTTGTGAATGTAATTAAGATGATAATATGGATGAATCTATAAGTATGAGCATGATGTTGTTGTGTCTAGTTTTGTTTGCTTATTGGTTGTATATCTTGTGGCACTTATGGGTGACCAAGTGAGAGATTTGGTATTCACTTTGTGCAATGTCGTATATAATGAATTATACACTCTAGATTGTAAAACATTGTCGAAATATCATTTATGTTCCTT
Organism: Mucuna pruriens; assembly: GCA_025330945.1. Lineage (NCBI taxonomy): Eukaryota > Viridiplantae > Streptophyta > Magnoliopsida > Fabales > Fabaceae > Mucuna > Mucuna pruriens. Next base: position 622,035 of record JAENHJ010000528.1, on the reverse strand, counting down.
TTGTTGGCCAGAAGTTTGGTAAATATCTCTTAAGATCTTGTGGATGACCACATGTGATGTGGTGTTAATGTAGGAACCTTAGTGGTCAATTTGTTGTTGTAGCTTGAAGTTTTAAGACTTGAGTACAATGTTGTTGTTCTGTCTCCACATATAGGTTAAGTGGTGAGGATGGAATATTTATTTTGTAAGGATGTGCATGTTAATTTTCATGCAATCATATGCATGTGTCAAGTGTTTTTTTTTAAGAGCTTCATTTCTGGTTAGAGAATACGTGTATATGTGAGTAGAGGTAGGTGACCTTAAGGACGTTTAGGTGTGAAATACTATAAAAGACCAAATTGGTGTACATATCATGTCATATAAACTTGACCACCCCTGTGCAAACGTTTTGACATTGTGTTATGGTACTCGTGATAAGATTGTGGTTTGTCTACCAAATGGTTTTTTTTGGAATGTGTTGTTGTTGACCTAAATGGTTGGTGTGGATGATAAACCATATTAGGGGACACTTTTAGCTTATTGCTCGATGATAAAAATTTCCATGGAATCAAGTTTGTCATACGCATTGCAGGTCATGCCTATTACATTGATTTATGTGTGTATATGCCATCATATGTTGTTATGATTGGATTAATTGTTAAATGTCATTATTATTGTTGGAACTTATTTATATTAATCTCCCAATGCATGTGCATTTGAAACATCATAGTCAAATGATGATGAGATAATATGTTCCCTTTGTTGAATGTATAGTTGAATCTTTGAATTGATTAAGTTACTTCCTTATGTATGATCTTTTATAAATTGTTAGGTTAAATGCTTGTTGTTGTATAAGGATATTGGTGGTGTAGGTGTATTGCTATCTTTGAATTGATTAAGTTACTTCCTCATGTATGATCTTTTATAAATTGTTAGGTTAAATGCTTGTTGTTGTATAAGGATATTGGTGGTGTAGGTGTATTGCTATCTTATTAACCTGCATGATTGAGTGTAGACTTCATACTCTTTTCTTGCTTTTGTTTTTACCATTATTCTATCTTGTTACTTTTTCTCAAACGAGAAGAACTCCATAACATGTGATTGCATCTAGGTTATCACTAAGTATCATGCTTAAGAAAATGGGATGATGGTTAAACTACTTGGCTGGATATATGGGTTATGATGGGAGATTGGTTATGAAAGTATAGCTTTAGTGTCTTCTATTCCCCAAGGTTGGTCGTCCATGGTAAGCATTATAAGTCTATCACTTGTTGATGTCTTTTCCTAGATATCCATATTTGATCAACACCTCAATTTGTCTCATAAATGTGAACCAACTATTTGTGTCATATCCAAAAGATCTGTAAAATTCACACCATTTCTCCCTCTTAACTCATTTTGTTGGCAGATTGGAGATGTAGTAGCTTCACGTGATAAATTTCATTGAAGATTTGACTCTTACTAGTGTTTATGTGGGTAAATGTCTAAGGGTTCTTGATCTTCCTCTTTCCTTTGATCGATGATTCATATTGCTTTCCTCCTCAATTAGTCTATATTGTGAATCTTAATTTTTTTTTCCAAAGGTTGTAAGTTTCGTTTCTTTCTCGGTCTTACTTCATCATTGTAACTTGCTCAACTTCTATATGAGATGATGCTTGTGATCAAATTTCATCCATGTTGGTTGCTTTCTTATGACTAAAGGCTCATTGAATTTTCCTAAACATAAGCTCTTTGTAAAAGCCACTACAAACATTTTTTCATTCAGATCCATGACTTGTATTTGTTTTCCTCCTCGTACATGCATTCTTCTATCTCAATTTGTTCATTGTAGCCAACAACTATTGCAAGGTCAGATTTTCACTAGCATGATCCTCTATTCCCAAGCTATTGCAAGTCTTTGTCATTATGAAAATGTCTTTATCTCACAAAGCAAGATAAGGACATCGAGAAAATGTGTTCATTGAGGCCTTGTGGTGGGTACCAAAATGTTTTGATCAGAAGTCACCTTCAGATGATGACTTGAAGATAATATATGATTAGAGCATTAAAGATGTATTATATTATTTTAAGATTCTTAAGAGAATATTAATACTTAAATTAGGTTTATAGGTGATTCCTTATTAGTGTAGAGTTAGATCCCTATATCACAAAAAGAGATAAGAATTGACCATGTATCATGGGATGGTGCATTTCTTCATGGTATTTTTGGTTGAAGCTTTGGTTTTTAACGGCTAAAAGGTACAAATCATTTGCAAAGGAATCTGGTGCTAGGTTGAGCTGATAAGTCCAAAGAGGTCAATTCCAATGGAATTAACTCAAAAGAGTCAACCAGGAAGTTGGCCAAAATGCTCAACCTAAAAGAGTTAACTAAGAGATTGACAAAGAGTTCGACTTGAAGGAGTCAACTAAAAGGTTAGCCAAAAAGCTTGACCAAAAGGAGTCAACCCCAAACTTTGCAAAAGAGCTTAACCTAAAGGAATTCAATATGAAGTTAAACAAAGAGCTCGACCCAAAAGAGTCAACCTTAAAATTAGCCAAAGAACTTAATCTGAAGGAGTCAACTAGGAGGTAAGCTAAAGAGCTTGACCCAAAAAGTCAACCCTAACTTGAAAATCTTGGAAAGTAAAATTTTAATAAGAGTATTTTGCTGAAAAGTTTCAATTACTTTTTTTATTTTATAAAATGTTCTTTTATGTAAGAAAACTTTTCAAGAAAAGTAATTTTGATGCCAAACAAGTGTTATAGGGTTGGTGGGTTATGCTGATTGATTCATATAACCTATCTCAACTCAACCCATTTTGATGAGTTAAATAGGTTAACTTGTTGGATTTAATCTCTCTCTATATATATATAGAGGAAAGATCAAGTTACTCTAAGAGTAAGAGAGTTATTTTCTATCTTCGTCCTTATTTTCTTGCAATCTAATGACATTTGTTACAAACATTAGATAGCAAGAGAGTTACTCTTGGAATAACTTGATACTTCATGAAAATTTTTAATCATAGTCATTAAAAAATTACAATTGAGATTAAAACCCAATTAAATACCACTTATGTGAGACTATTATTATCATTGCCTCCACTACTACTATTATCATTGTGGCTTCCATTGCTGCCATGATCGTTGGCGATGATGGTGACAATAACGATGGTGGTGACAACAACAATGATGATAACAATAATGATAATGATGACAACAATGATGATGGTCAAGGTGGTGATAATGATAATTTTATTACAGATGTTTAATTGAATTTTAATCTTAAATAATTTTTTTTTAATTATGATCCAAAGACTATAATTGAAAGTTCTTATCATAATTTTTTTTATTTAAAATGTCTCCAATATATATGACTATATATAAAATGAATCAACTTAGTCCCAAAGTAAATCATGTTTAATAATTCTTTATCAAATTTAACTAATATAAAGAATCAACTTATTCCTAAAATAAGTCACACTTAATAATTTTTAAAGATATTAAATTTAATTAATTCAACCATAATTTAAGAATCTATTAAACAGATCAAATAGACATAATTTTATATAATTTAAAAATTATTTGATATTTGATCCATCAATTTTATTTTAGCATACATTATATTTTTAAAATGAAAGTATTAACTGCTCATAGTTATCATGCCTACTCGAACAATATATTTTTTTATGGAGGATGCATGTACTTCAAAAAAAAAAAAATAATTCCTATATTGATTTTTGATGAATAAATATATCAAATTATGCTTTAAAATGTCCAGATTAATACAAAAACTAATAGTTTTTTTTAATACAAAATCTGTTATTAAATTATCAATTTAATATATCCGAAAATAAAAATAATTCTGATATCTCTTTATTGAACCAAGAGCAAAAGCAGGTCTTACTTGATTGTTTGTCTTTGTAACACTTGGATCTTGGTTTCGTCTCTTTTAAAACTCCACAATTTCCTTAAAAAGTCAGCATGCATTGAAGTATCTTATTAATTATTTCAATAGACAGTTTTATCATCATTACTTCAATGATATGGTTACCATACTAAAACTTTGATTCCAATTATGCGAAGTGGAGCCTGTAATTAATTATTTTTAAAAGAAAAACAGAAGTAAATGGTAATGAGCATAAAATAGAAAATAAAAAAGGAGGAGAAATTGAGGAGTGGGTAATATTCACAAAATTCAGGGAGAGTTAGTTGGTATAGATTACCCTTTTTCTTCGGTGTGTGTCGAGAAAGACTCAAAGACCAGACAGAGTAGATAATAGAAAGAAAGGAAAGCGTTTTCAGTTTGAGGTCACTCATCATCACTCACTCCGATCATTAACTCCTTTTCCCTTCCCCCTTCAATTATCCCTAACTTTCTTCCTTCTCTATCCTCTATTCTACATCACCACCACCCCAAACAAAAAAACAAAAAACGCGTGAACAAAACACAAAACCCTATCACCACGCACTTACCTTTCTTGGATCTGTAGATCTAACGTTGTTGCATCACACAACTGTTGCTCTGTTTCCTCTGCAACCTGGTACTGCTCTTTCCTACAGCTCTCTGCTGTTCTATTCTTTATTTATTTATTTATTGTTTATTCACTTATTATTTATATTTGCAGGTGCTGTTTGGCTTCACTGAAATTCAACCTTGAATTTCTCGAATTTTAATGTTTGAAATTTGAAATTGACTGGCAGCAATAGGCCAATAGCATAGATATATATTATTTATTCAATATAGGTGAGCCAGGGTTTGTGGATTTGGAGGGGTGTGGGGTTGGAGGAGCATCCATTTGTGGATGTGAAGGAATTGGTGGTTGTTTTGGGGTGAAATGAGGGATGCTATCAAGGTTGATGGACTTTCTGACTGCCTGCTGGCGGCGAAGATCCTCCGACGGCAAGGGTTCCGAGGTTTCGGGGCGGAAGGACGGGCTGCTGTGGTACAAGGATGCCGGGCAGCACTTATTTGGTGAATACTCAATGGCTGTTGTTCAGGCCAACAACTTGCTTGAGGATCAGAGCCAGATTGAGTCTGGTCCTCTCAGCTTGCTTGATACTGGTCCTTATGGGACCTTTGTTGGTGTGTATGATGGGCACGGTGGACCTGAGACTTCGCGCTTTGTTTGTGATAATCTCTTCCAACACCTAAAACGTAATGACTTTTTTTATTTTTTTATTATGAATCTCCGTGTTCTAGAGAGATTCATATGTGTTTGATGCCATTGAATGTGTACCACGTCAGGTTGTTGGCTATAGGGAGCGGTTACAGTGTAGTTAAAGTGGCTATGGCCCCAAAAATTGATGTGGTACATTTTCAATGATATGGAGCAAGATAATTGTCTTGCTCTAGGAGCACCTATGAATTTCAGTTCTACTCAATGTTGCTTGTGAACATTTGTATTGATGTGTGTGTGTGTGTTTTTTAAGGATTTGCATCTGAGCAGAAGTCCATGTCTATGGAGGTTATTCGGAAGGCGTATCAAGCCACGGAAGAAGGTTTTCTGTCAGTGGTTACGAAACAGTGGCCTATGAATCCCCAAATTGCTGCTGTGGGAACTTGTTGTTTGGTTGGTGTGATTTGTGGTGGTACCCTCTATATTGCTAACCTTGGTGATTCCCGTGCTGTGCTTGGGCGGGTTGTCAGAGCAACTGGGGAGGTTTTGGCAATCCAGCTTTCGTCGGAGCATAATGTGGGCATAGAATCTGTGAGACAAGAGATGCATTCTTTGCATCCGGATGATTCGAAAATTGTGGTTCTGAAGCACAATGTATGGCGGGTGAAGGGTCTGATACAGGTAAGTTTTACATGTGAATCTTGATGATCAACTTTTTTTTTTTTTAACAAGGCAATCCACATTTTTCCCAAATTCTTCTGTCCTTTTGTTTTTGAAATTGGAAATTTTTAATCTTTTGTTTTCAGTCTATCAAAAACTTGATGTAATGTGTTATTAGACTAGAGTCAGTATTTTTTTTAGTTTAGGGGATATATGCAAATATAAATTATGTCTTCTTTGATTATGATGACTTTTTGTAAGTATTTGGATTATGCAATATGTAGACTAACACTTCACAGTTGGTCCATTGTGCATAGCCAGGCTTTGCTGTCTTGTGTATGAGTTATGGTCATGTTTTATTTATTTATTTATTTCTGTTTTAGTAATATTTTAAGACATTTGTCTTTTTTGTTGGGAAATATAATATTTAAAATGGTTTTTAATTTAGTGATGAGTTTGAAAATGTAATTTGCTTAAATGCCAAGTACAAAATATAGTCTCAACATTGCTAATACTAATCATATAATTGGAAAAAGGTTTTTAATCTTTGGGTATAAGCATCCCCTTTCATTAGTTAAACCATTTTTATTGAGATATATAAGCACTGAAAATCTGTTTACCCTCTGTGTGAATGAATCTATTTTTACCAGATTATTTAGGATATTAAGTTATTTTTAAAAATGTACAAACATCATGAGAGGTATAAGTAGTTTTTTTTTCGGGGGAGAATAGGAGAGTTTTTGTATTTTCAACAAAATAAATGAGAGATTGAAGTAATATGCCCTGTTTTAATCATAGTTTATATTGTAGCCTTCTGCACTCCATTTATTGGTATAAAGAATTGTCATATTATTGCAGTAGTTGAGAGATGAAAGCATCACCTATGATCTTTTTTTGGTAGATGTATTGCCTGTGATCTAATCTATATTATGTTACAATATTAGGGTTATTCATGTGTTGTTGAGTTTTGTTATATTAGTAGTTTTATTGGCTGGGCTTGTGCTACACTAATACTTGATTTAGACTAGTAATATAACTAGGAATTTTTATTTATTCTAATAAGTTAATGCTACAAAACTTTACAATTTCATCAAAATTTTGATGGAATTCTGCTAGATTCAATACAAGAATGGTAGTTGGATAGGATAAAGTGGTAGGGACCACTAACCTATCCAACTCATCCTGTAAAAAAGTCTAGCTTATCTAGCATTTTCTTTATCTAATATATCATGGGACAAAATTTAGATGCAGTTTTATATGCGCTTTTGATGCTGTTTCCAATTAGAATTGAAATTTTATCTTGGTAATCCGTGTAACTGTATTAAAGGTCAACATAGATTATGGAGGTGAAACTCTATTTTTGATTGGAGAACAACATCACAAATACTTATAGAATTGCATGAGTTTTGCCCTATATCATATCATTTGAATATCAATTAGATGTGTTCTTTTTTGTCTCTTCTTTTCCATCAAACCCCTGTAATTTCAACTTGGTGTTAGAGTTCTACTATCCTCCTTGACCTAATATTCTGCTGCTGCCTATGGCGTATCCAAAATTTGAAACTCCTTTCATGGTGTCTTTATTCAGTAACTTGACTTTCTTTACTTTTTGCTGTTTGACTCTGTTAGGTTATGCTTATGCATCATGTTAGCCTTTTAGTTTATCTGTGCCGTCCTTCTGTTTGTTTCTGTTGGGGCTATTTAGAGCTTATTCAGTTGCTGAATTTTGTCTACTGTTTAGTTCTGCAGTTGTGTCTTTATTGTATTTTCTTCTAGCAGCAAGCAATTGATTGAGTCAACTCAAGTAGTTTTCGAGCAACATTAGACTGTTTTTGTGTCATCTGAATTCAAATTGTAGGTTATTCTTGCTCTTTGAAGCTTCTAAGTACCTTTTATTTAGTGAATTTGGAGAAGTTTGGGCCTTGTGTTATTGCTTGCTGAGCAATTTAAACCTGTCATCCCAATGGTTATCACTTCCTCCTCAGCTAAGGCCTCATGCAACATTGTAACAGCTTCTATGGTTGTGCGTCATTCCAGCTATTTTGTTGAGCTATCTTTCTAACCATGCTCATTTTTGTGTATTACCTCTCCAGGATATATTTAACAGTGTTTATGATGATACTTCATTTTACCCATATGTCTTTCCAATTTTCAATTATGGTTTATTGAACCCACCTTATATTTTTAGGTTGTTGTCTTTTAAGTGTTTATTTGTAACAAGATAAAAAGCCTTGTCAGGTTTAGCTTAAAGAGGAGTGCTAGAATATTAGGATTATTGATTATTCATGTGTTCAGAATCATGTCATGTTAGTAGTCTTATTGGACTGGGTTTATACTTGTATTATACTAGTACTTGATCTAGATTGGTAGTATGAACTATGAATTGATGTTAGTTTTTGGTATCTAGTATATCACGTTATACAATTATCAGTCCCCTTTACAACTCTGACCTAGGAATACCCTTAGAAAAACCTGTGAACAGAAATTCTCCTGGAGGCTAAGACGAAGAAAATGATCTCATAATCTCATTGCATAAAGTTGTGGAGGATGATGCTAAAATTATAAAATCATACTGCAGTGAAATACACAAAACTACAGCAAAAGGTGCTCAGTACAAAAGCACTTTTTTTCTCTTTTAAAAAAAAATCCTCTCAACCTCCAAAACCTTTACAATAAGTAGAGAAAAAGACTTCCAATTTAGGGAAATGCCCTGCAGTGTACAAACAGCTTACATCAAAACTGCCTACCTGACAATGCAAAAGTGGTAGCTGTTTATTTCAGGGCTTCTGAAGTACTTTGCACAAACTTTGAGATATGCCCTTTTGTGGTCTGCATATCTGTATCGGGTCATTAGTGTTATTCCTATAAAAGACTGCTGTCCAAATCCTTAATTGTTTGAGGGAGCTTTGACCTTTCCAATCCTATGATCTAAAACATAATTGGTACTAGTTAGGATGACATAGTATATAGCTTCTGTTTGTCTAAAGTTTCCTCCAATTGGTTCAAAGCAGGGCGTTTACTCTTTTATTCATCCTGAATTTCCTACAGCAGCTCATGGGTTTTGCTTCCTCACTTTGGTCCTTCTTTTTTAAGTTAAAACACTATTATTTGAAAACATGTTTACAAAGATAATTCAATAAGATTTTTGACAAAAGGGCAAAAACCTAAATTAAGTTGTTATACTTGTAGTGCTTTTCTCAGATACTAGAAAAAGTAGCTTTAAAAAAAGCTAATCATAAAAGTGTTTTCTTAAGCTTATCCAAAAGCTTCTTTATTCTTGAGAATGACACATGAACTGTAAAAGCTATGCTTGTCTTCCAGACTTATTTTGAGTGAATATGATTGAACAGTTGAATGTGTTATTTATACTGTTTGTTTCATGAGTAACTGTGAAGTTTATAAGTGAAAGATTTCTATTAACTATGGAACGTGCAAAAACCATAATGGTAGCTCAAGTGCTGCATATAAAGAAAAGGATGAAAATATGTATTTCTAGAGTTGCTGGATGCTTGTGTGGCTGTTGATCACTGATATGTAAAGCAAAGGAAAGGTTTTATGGCTAGATCCTAGTTTGGTGGTCTTATACCCTGATAGGATCTTGCTACACATCAATGTTCCTTTTAGATCTCTGGATGGAAATGGTGTTTATACATGTTATTGTGAGGTAGGGTTGTTCTAGGCTTATATATTATTTGAGGTGTTGAAGGGTTGTCATTGGGTTTCTCCCAGTTAGGAAAAGGAACCTTTGGGAATTAGGAGAACAGAAACTTATCTGATTTTACAAGAACATGTAAATTATATTCATGTTGAGCTGATCAAGGATATTCACCTTCGAATCCTATGGAAGCTGACAACCTCCTATTCCTTAAGGATGGTGGATCTAATCACACTGTGGCTGAACCTTGTTTATGTGGTATATCAATTAAGATTTGAGTCATATCTGTGGTTTAGTTACAAAAAGATGCAGTAGGCTCAGCAATGGTGTGGGTAGGGACATGTTTTTGCTCAACCCGACCCTTCCCTCCAAGAAAATATTAAAACTCACATCCTACTTGCCTGCCCTGCACTACAGAAAATTTTAAATTATATTTATAAAATTGTTAATTATCTTAAAATTAATCTATCTATTATCTCATATAAACTGAAAGATATGTCTAGGATAAGTGTTGAACTAGTGAAGATAAATTAATGTAATTGACTTTATCAGTAACAAAGAGTCGAAGATACGTACAATGTTTTAGATAAGGAGTGCAGGACTGCAGGGTGAGTTGACGCCTAAACCTGCACCCATGTTAATTTCATGATTCAAAGATCTTCCAACAAAGCGAATGAAAGAAATTAACATAAAGGATGCTAATTTCAGTGAATTTAGCTTCCATATAATGATATTAAATTATTTAGGTTATGTTTGGCCCATTTATTTTTTTGGCTTAATAGTTACTTTAAAATTAAAACTCAAAATAAGAGCTTAAAAAATAAAGTAAAAATTGTTTGATAATTTTCATTTCTTTTAGCGTAAGAGATGACCTGACAGAGCACAGAAAGAGCTGGGAGAGAGAGACAAGAGAATGAAGGGGGGCAAGAGATAAAGTGAGAAGAAAGAGAGAGCAGAGACAAGAGAGTGAGTGGGGAGAGATAGGAGACTTAGAGAGCAAGAGAAAGGGGAGAGAGAGAGGATGGAGGGAGAGAGAAGAGAAGGCAACTTTTTTCTAAAAGCTCCTTTCCCTAGCCTTTTTCAAACTGCTACTTGTTTCCCTTTTTCTTTATAAAAATTAAGTTACTTAACTTTTTAAATGCTTTTTAGAGAATGTGTTTGGCCCAATTTCTTCTTAAGGAGAAGAAAAGCTTTAAAAAAGCTAGACCAGACATTATCTTAAACGCATCACGTATAATACAACTTAGTTATGAACTTTTTCTGTGGCAGATTTCTAGATCTATTGGCGATGTATACCTAAAAAAGGCAGAATTCAACAAGGAACCATTGTATGCTAAGTTTCGTCTCCGGGAAGCTTTTAAGAGACCCATTTTGAGCTCTGACCCATCAATTTCTGTTCATGAACTTCAAGAGCATGATCAATTTCTCATATTTGCTTCTGATGGTCTATGGGAACACCTTAGCAATCAGGATGCTGTTGATATAGTTCAAAACAACCCACACAATGTAAGATAAATGTACTATATGGTTGTTTCTATTTTGTTTTATGTTTTTTATTGCTTAGTTACTGTGTTTTGTCCAGTCATAACTTACATGCCCCTAATCATTTCATTAAGTTTCAAATGAGTTGATTCATGTACTCTGTTGGAGCATTTAGAGCTTGATTTTATTACCATGCATTTCCATGCACTAATATGTCATTACTGTTTTCATTTAGGTCATGCTAACATGCTTTCCTCATGCAAATGTTACTGGTTATATAGTCTTGGACATTAAAATGGAGAGGCTGTTCATTTGTTTTGTAGATAGGCAAAAGCTGTGACTTAAATTGCTTACAATGGACAATTTAAGTAGAAAATTGATATTTTAACAGAGATCAAAGACTCAAAATATAGATGCTGGCATCACTTGGTTTTTGTGTTGCAGGGAATTGCTCGGAGGCTCATCAAAGCAGCTTTGCAGGAAGCAGCAAAGAAGAGAGAGATGAGGTACTCTGATTTGAAGAAAATTGACCGAGGTGTCCGCCGGCATTTCCACGATGACATCACAGTTGTAGTTGTATTTCTTGACTCCAACCTTGTCAGCAGAGCCAGCTCACTAAGAGGCCCTCCTTTGTCAGTGAGAGGAGGTGGTGTTCCCCTACCTTCTAGAACATTGGCTCCCTGTGCTGCACCTATGGAAACTTAGTTCAGGTTGATGAAGCTGGTTGTATGATCTGTTATGCTTGTATGTAGTGTTGTACCCTTAGCAGACATTGAACTCTGGTGACCCACCAGATTGTATATCCAATTTAACAGAGATTCCGTCAATTAGTACAATGTAACAAGTTACTTGGGCTATGTAGCTTGCGTGACATGGATGTAGAGCACCAAAGCTAAAGGTGACCTTGAATATTTGACCATTAAGAGGCAATCATGTTTGCATCTCATACTTCTCTCATCCAATGGGGGGTGATTTCTGTAAGTTGTTCGTGCACTCCTTTGAATGCATGGTGGGTTTGTCGCACTCAATAGGAAAACTAAATAGATAAGCATCCCAAGTTCATATTGCATGTTATGTTATGTTTTTTTTATTATTTTGATACATATGACATAGATGCAAAGTATTCACCATGCAAAGTATTCACCGTCGAGAAAAATGAAATTATCCTCCTAACCTACTCTTGTTATGCTAATTTATTTTAGGTTATGTTTGATACAAGGATAAAACCCTAAAGGATATAAATTTTGGATCTAGTGGTACAATGAGTGATATATGGCTTCCTAATATTTACAAATTATAAACAGAAATATTAAGTATTTTTATCATTTTGTCATTATTAATTTATTTTTTACTCTAAGCAATGCTTTTTTTAAAGTGATATTATAGGTTTGATAATTATATTAATTTTTTTATTTGAGATGATTGCTAGGTATAATACAACATAAGTATAAGAGCAACTAGAGTGGAAAATTTAGTTGTTATTGTTGAAAAACTTAAATATGTTTTACGTCATTATAAATATAATAGTTTTAGTTTTTGTTTTTAATTTTTGTTTTTAATTTTTGTAATTAATTTTAGTTTTTGATTTTTGCAATATTTTTCATTATTTATTTTGGTTCCAGCAACGATGATGATAAGGATTAAAAATAGAAATTGTTATATTTTATTGGGAGCATGAGGCATAAAAGTAAAAATTAAAAATAGAAGTTGGGATTAAAAATAAAAGTAGCTATATTTTCAAGGAATAAATAAAAATTACTATATTTTACAAGGACATAAAAATAAAATTGTTATATTTATAGAAATTTAAAACATGTTGCTAATGACTAGTTCACACCATCAACGAAAACCAAGTAATCAGAGTAAAAACAAAAATCATTGTGGATGTGACTAGTGGACTCTCAAACATATTTAAGTTTTATTATAATTTTAAATAAGGAGCTTTTAATTAATGGATAAATTTTTGCAAGTTGAAACAATCTAATAAAATTATATGGTTTAATTATATTTTCACCTTCGATTTAGTTTGAATTACATGCCACTTTGTCTTTCAAATTTGTTTGAGTTAATTAAGTCTTTTTATTTTTTTAATATTAAGTAAATTTGATCCTTTATCAATTTCTTTTTATCTAAAGCTCTCATATTCTAATTTTTATTTAAATATTTTGGGATCTATAAAATAATTTAGGATATGAAATAATTTTGAAAGTTAAAAACAAAAAAATTAGTGAAAATTTAATAAAATTTCAGAATTTTGTACAATGTAAAATTATGGTTTGAAGATTTTTTTTTAATTTTGAGTAAAATTTAATGCTTTTATTGGTGAGTTTTAAGTAGAAGAAATATTTAAAATAATTTAATTTGTTTTTGGTAAAATAATTTAATTTGTTTTTGGTAAAATAATTTAATTGATCCAATGTGTGAAAATTTTAAGTAAAAAAAATGAGTATTTGAGTGTTTTAGGTAAAAGAAAATTGATAAAAGGATTAAATTTTCTTAATTTTAAAAATAGAGAGACCTAATAAACTTTAAAAAAAAATCCGAAAGACTAAAATGACACATAGATGAAATTAAAGAGGTACACCAAAAAAAAAAAATAACAAAAAGACCAAAAAGTGAAATTAAACCAAAATTATAATAATTTGAATTGTTTCTACATAATTTATAATCCATCTAAATTTTAATTCTAAATATTGTTTGATAGGTTATTGAATTATTAACTAAATGAGCAATTTCTTCGCCCCTCTTCTATTCTCGTGTTTGCTATCTATTTCTTTAGTTTTAATTCTTTCTTTTCCAATTTCACATGACCTATTTTGACCAAAGTTGGAAGAAAGGAATATAATAAAGAAAAAAGTACACAAGGGAGATTCGAAAATACATGGAGAAATTACTCTACTTATCTCCTTTTATGCATACATATACATAATATTTAGATTTATATGCTTGTACATGACCTCACTCTCGCATTCTTCTCAAATTGTTCTTGGCAATGTTAAAACTAACACATTATTTTTTATCTATGTCAATACTAATACTATTATTTTCTAGGCACCTTAAGCCTGTGCTCTTAAAGGAGAAGCTATCCATATCAACATGGAATTTCTGAAATCCAACACCGTCTAAACTAACAAAGCTTTGTGAACAATCGTATGGTTCAATTGGTCTAACGAATCCCTTTGAAGACTGCTTGTTTTTGAAGCTATCAGCTGAGTGGAGGGCTTGCTCTAGTTCTTGACACACCTGGGTCATTGTAGGGCGATGTTTTGGTTCTTCAACCACACATCTTAAAGCAAGTTGTCCCATCTTTAGCATAACTTCCATGTTGCATGGCTCACTTTGACATAGTAGATTTGCATCCATGATTTCTTCAACACTACCCTTCTCTAAGCATGGCCTTGCCTGCATAACATTAACATACAAAGTAGGTTCGGTCCAATAGTAAGTAATAGTAAGAGAGGCTTAAAACAATTTTTTAAAAAAATTTTGTATATTTTAGAGCAATATATTGAACTTTTTTACTTTATATAAACTAATAATAAATATATTTTTGTTAGTAAAGCTAAAGCTTGAACTTCAGTGACTTTATCTTTAAATCGATCCAGATACCAAGCTATTGTAATGAACTATAATGATAATCATAGTTTATCATCATTTCACAAATAGAACAACAACAAAAAGCAAATCTTTGCATTTGAAGATTGGGGCTTGATACAAGCATTCATTACTTACCCAGTCTATAATATGTTGATTACTTTGTTTTTCAGTGGAATCCACCACAGGTCTAGCCGAAACAAGTTGCAAAAGTATGACACCAAAGCTATAAACGTCACTGAATTTACTCAAATGGAAGCTTGAACAATAGGCAGGATCAAGGTACCCCGGTGTCCCTTTAATCTGGCTGCTCACATGTGACTGATCACCAGTAGGCCCTGATTTTACCAGCCCAAAATCTGAAACCTTAGCCTCAAAACCTTCCCCTAATAGGATGTTACTTGGTTTGATGTCACGGTGAATTATGCTTGGTTTCACCCTTTCATGCAAATAAGCTATGCCTATAAAATGTACCAAGCAATTCTATGTTAACTAGACTCTAGAGGGTTTCTAGTTAAATCAACTGGGGTGGGGACTATCATTTGAAGGACAAACAAACCTTTTGCTGCTCCTATTGCTATGTTTACTCTTTGCTCCCAAGTTAAGCTCATTCTGTTTCCTACAAAAAATCAACATTCATAGCCATGCATTAGTGGTGGCATAATCATGACTTAATCAAAAGTGGTCTATGTTTGAATTCTTGCTGCCTTCTTTCTTCATACATGATTTGGATAGTGTTTGAGTGAGGAAGCACGTTAGAGGGGTGGAAATCTGAGCCTACACATAATATAGCCTTTGACTATAGTATGGTTTAAGAAAAATAAACAGTATACTTACCCATGATGTACTCAAGTAGTGAACCATTTGGAACATATTCATAGACTAGAATTTTGGCTCCATCTCGTTCTGATCAAGATATAATTAGGCCAAGTTAGCATGAAATTGTGTTGGAATAACTCCCTCACAACACTAGGAATTTCTTATACATAGAAATATAAACTACCAAAGCAACTTGCTCTTACAATAAATATAATGGATATTAAGAACATCAACTGATTATTACACAATTCTTTATTTTTTTTAACTCTATTTTTACTGCACAATGATGAGAGAAATTTTGAGTATCATAATTACCTGGTTCTTCACAATATCCAACCAGACCAACAAGATTCCCGTGCCTTACAGCTGAAAGGAGCCTAACTTCTGCCAACACACAAAGAAATAACTGTCATTATGATTGGAGACCAGAAAGGCGCAATATATTTGCGACCGCGATTGCAATTTTTTAAAAGCACGTTGAGGCTAACCATTTCTGAATTCTTCCACACTTAAGAATGATTCAGAATGAGCTCTCTTGATGGCTAGTGTTCCTTCTAAGTCAAAGGTTCCTTTGTAGACATTTCCAAATGCACCAGAACCCAGCAAGCAATCTTGGCTAAAATTTTTGGTAGCTCTCTCTAGTTCCTTAAAATCAAAATGCCTTAATGATATTTTCTCATATTTCAAGCTTTTATGCTCCTTTCCTGCAGCAATGGACACAAAAAACTTCAAAGATTCAGTGCCACCTTAGGTGAAAGAAATAATTGGATTTCTAAGAATTTCTGTGTTTGCTTAGTCCTTAATTACTGCTACCCTTACTTGGTTGATGATTTTTTATTAACAAAACTTCTATACAATTCTGTAGGTGTTTTTATGATTTTTTCAATTAAAATTAGAGTTTTATCTTATAAATTTTTAATACGGACCTTTGTTACATAGATTTATGAAATTTTAATTCTGATAGAAGAACAGTACAAAAAATATTTAAGGAACTTCATTTAAGTTTTGTCCATTTTTTATTTATTTTCTTACAAATACAGCTCACTAACCTTTCAAAGTCTTGCGTTGCTTAAGAAATGGAATGACCTTTCTCCTTAAGAGCCAATAGAGTAAGGCCACTACCAATGTTGTTAAAATGCCAGCAATAAATTCCAGCAACATTTTACGTGCAGATCCACTACTATTTTTCAAAGGTGGTTGTGCTGTTGCAGGTGGCGAAGTCTCGACCAAACAGTGTAAACATCAAAATTTGCCACCTTATTATGATGTTCTCTCCAAAATTACAAATTTTGTGACATTCGTTTTGCTAGCTTCAATTGGGACCAATGTTGCATAGCAGATTGTTGCATGTCCTTGTTTTTTAAAGGGCATTCTATTTCGATTACTTGGTCATATCTTAGGACGGCATATAAGCCAAGAAATTCCCATCGTGTAATGATGAAAAGCATAATCTATCATAAAACATCCATTTTCAGCACCAACGAACAGAGAACAAAACAAATAACTCATTATTTGCTAAAATTGACTTCAACAGCTTGTTATTTTATATTAAGATGCAACGTGGAATCAGAAATAGAGAGTATTATATAGTACTATTGAAGAATGAATATTCGTTCCTCTTGTGCCTCGTGCATGCTTACAAAGTTGAATAGACATGCCGGATAGGCTTCAATATAATTATCCCAAGTTTAATATTATATATGATAATCATAACAATTTATGGGACTGACCAGGTAAAGTTTGTTCTTGCAATTTGCAAATGTCCTTTAGTGTTTGGTTTGTCCTTCATATTTGTTTATTCGTTGCCTTAAATATTGTAATGGCGTAATCAATGTTATTATTTATAGTTTATTGTCTTTTCGTGTCTTTTGGTATTTATTGATTTTGTTGTTGTTGTTTATTTTTTTTTTTTTACTATACAACCCTAAGACTGTAAACAAGTACAATTACATTTTATAAGCACCACAAATAATATTTTTTCTACTTATATCCCTAAAATATCAAACGATAGTTACTTCCTCACGAATGTGTCCATATATGATCTTGCACTAATTTTTTCCGTGTCAAATTTTCAGTTTTAAACTCTGGAATCACTATACGTTTCAATTCCAACATTTTTAATGCAAAAACTTCATTTTAGGTTGTCTTTTCACATACTTGCCCCATTTAGGTTGTCCTTTTGTAGATTGGTCCTGTTCTTATCCTATCTTTCCTCAAATTGACTCCATTCCAGTTTAACTTTCCACATAGATTGATTGATTTAGCCCCTCCATTGATCTTGGAATATTCCATATGCCCCCATCTCCAATCTTTTGGATTCAAGATGTAGTTTGGCTCGCATTACATAAATTAAATTAAACTACATAAGTAATTATTTATAAAAGTTTTGTTTAGATACATAATCTAAATTAATTTCCATAATATGGACATATGTTACGAAAATTAGTTTATGTATAATTGGTGACACCACCATGTTTGAAAGCAATGGAGGACAAAAAAGAGGAAGTGAGAGAGTGAAATGAGAAGATGAGAGGGATCGAAATGTTCGAAAGTGAGAGAGATGGGGGAGGAAAGAGATTTTAAAAATAATGGGGGGGGGTGTGAAGAGTAAAAGGGGAGTTTCACAGATCACATTTGACTCTGCCACTTTTCTGCTCTAGTTTTGTAACTGGAGTTCCTTTTGCACCCATTTGAGATTGAAGAAAGATGCTAATGTAATTAACGCAATTAAATATTTACTAGATATTTAGGGTAGTGTCATTATTTTTAACTAATTGTCTTTCTCTATTTCCTATAACTAGTGATTTTTTTTATTTCTTATATTTTTCGTATACAAACCTAAGAATATAAATAAGCAAAATCTATGCACTGTAAATAATATTTATATATTGATCCTTTTTCTTCCTAGACTCATGTAATTTTAACAATATTAAATGATGATTAATGTATATATAATTAAACAAATCGATATACTTCAATTTGTCAGAGGCTGTCACGTATCAGTGGGAAGACAAGATTCCAAGCCAATTAATTGAGGCCATGATTTTGTGTTGATTGATATATTTGATAATGATACCTGCGAGGGTATCCGTCTTAATATGTGTATTTTGCCCATCTTTGGTCTGTTACTTTATTTGTCTATTCACATTTAGTGATATTTGAAATTTTCGCTGTTTAGAAGCCCACTTGGGGACGGGTGTGGAATTTCAAATTCAAAGGCATAATACAATTCACAGCCCGTACATGGCCAAGTTAATTTCATAACAATTCAAACAGGTAAGTCATATTCAGAAAACTTTGTTTCAATGTCGTAACAGTCAATTTGATCTAGAATGATTGTTCTCGTTATGCAAGTCCATTTAAGTTTTGTAGGGAGCCCAACCCCAGACCCTAATAATCAACATGTTCAAACCAATTCACTCTCCTAGGTAGATACAATGTCTCCGTTACTCACTCAGATTTTTTTTTTTATTTTTTAAATTTGTTGATATTCATGTGTGAACCTTTCCAACAATATTTCTTTTGTACACATCAATCAAAATTTGAACTCTTGACCACATATTTAAGAGACTTGTTAGTAGCTTGTTTCCTCATTTAATCAATTATACATTCTGATGGATTGTTTCAGCTAGTCATCATGTTTTTAATCTCTTCTAAAAATTTGTTGATATTTATGTGTGGATTGTTTTTCAACGATATTTTTTCTATACACATAAGTTAAAATTTAAACACTTGTTGATTTTTTTAGAAGAGACACTTGCTAATAGAGAGTAAAAACAAAGAACGAATAAGAATAAAGAGAGTAAAATAAAATAATAAATTGAATATATTAACTGAAAAATATATTTTTTATCTAAATACAACTTAATTTAAATACATTGAGAAATAACTGAACAAGAGATCACATCCTGTAATTCTAGCAACCACTACTAATAATTTATCTAAAAACAAGGAACAAATTAATCCACAAAAATCTAATGATAAATTCTAATTAAATCAAATTGAGTTATTCTAATAGAAACAAATCTAAAATCTTCCTAAAACTATATAACATCAAAAAGACAGTTTCCCAACAACATCATACTACATGTTTAAAGGATATGAGCCCAATGCTACCAGACCAACTCTCATAAGTGGACTGTCTCGATCAGTGAAAATTTGTTTGATATTCATAAGTGAACTGTTTTTTAACAGTATTTTCTCCATACACATTTGTCAGAGTTTAAATTCCTGACCACATGTTAAAAGGACCTGAGCTCAGTGAGACCAACTAAATGTTAGTAGCATGTTGCTCGTTTAATCCATGATTGCATAAAGGTTTTTAGAAAATAATAAAAAATAACATTGGAACAAAGTAAGTATAAAAGGAATACAAGGAAGTTTTTAGATTTCTTGGTAATATTCACATATGAAGAAGCTATAAGAACTTTATTTAGAGACTGGAAGGAAGTAAGTAGTAGAAGATGAAAGCTGATTAGCTTGCTATTCTAGGGTTTGTTGAGGCCAGATCTTATCTTCTCGACTGTATAAGTATCAGTCTTGAAAGCCTTGGCAAGGATTACATCATCAATTCCTGTACTAAAAATAGAATGGGGTATTGAAACTGTTCCTGCATTTGCACTTCCAAAAGCAGAAATAGCAGTGGCTGAAACTGATTGTGGATTATACTGATAATGTATCAACCCTTTAGGAAATATGAACACATCACCGGGTTGAAGGTTTTGTGTGTAAAGTGTGCGTTTAGTGTCAACAAATCCTACTTGAAGGGAACCACTTACAAGGAACAGAAGCTCCGCTGCACGAGGGTGGGTATGAGGAGGGTTGATGCTACCAGCAGGGTACTGAAATAGTGCATATGATACACTTTGTCCATTAAGAGCAGGAAGTTCAACCATGGTCACTTTTGTTGCCTTGAAAGACTTTGGAATTTCATCAAGAACTCCTCTTAATCCAGTGTAAGTGAAAAAGCTTCCATTCACACTGTAGTTCTGTGGTGGAACATAGTCATATATGATATCTGGATCGCTTGCCAGAGCATTGTTGAAGATGAGCAAGGTGGGACTAACAAGTGAAAGATAATAGATATTATGCAGTTTAGGGTCATGTTTCTAATTAGCCGAAGCAGTTAATGATTCTGGTTTTGTGTGGTTCTTAGTTTGAGATAAATTAACATTATTTGCCCTTATAAGTCCTTTTTCCTGATTTTAAATCACTATTATTCTGGTTGTTGAGTTGTGTCTTGGTGTGTTGTTGTTTGAGGCTTAAAATCCACTGGGCCATGCTTGCTTTCTTGTGTGCAAGCCTCACAAAAAAGCAAGGCTTTTCTGAGCTGGAAACAACTTTGGACTGAAGAATTTTAAGCCAAGTGTTTTTCGATAGTGACATCTTTTCAAGGGTCATTTTTCTTATTTAACTTGTAAGGAAAAACACTACAACATAATTAATATAAGGAACTTATTGAAAGAATACTTTACACTTTTGTGGATATCCTATTTTCTCTTTTCAATAAGCAAAAGAATTCATTAATAATGAAAAAGCTTAAACTCAAAACTCCAGTACAGCGTTGACACACAAAATAAAAAAAAAAAAAAAACAAAAAGCCATATTCCTATGTTGAGGGAATAAGATACCAAGACAAAAGAAAATACAAGAGATAATGACAGTAATCCAAATCCAGACATTTAAAATATTCATATGTTAAAGCCAGGTAAAAAAACAAGAGAGTCATCGAAACATATCTACGTTACACAAACCCCATGCATTATCTTTTGATAGAATGAGCGAAGCCGCAATAACAGTTGATAAAAGCTTGTGAAATCAGGTGCAGCAGCCTCTCCTTTGATCAGTCAAGTTTTGGAACACAAAAGTATTCCCATCGCTCGTCTCCCTCGGCCACAGTGATGTCTTCCTTGGTACTCATCAAAATTCTAAATTTATTCTCCTCTTTCAAATTAGTTTTGTTTAAAATCTTACACAAAAATAGTTATAATATTTGTTATTTTTTATGGTCACTGTATATTTCATTCATTTATCATTATTATCTAAATCTTGATTAAGTATGATTTTTTTTTTCTTCATACATGTTTAAATAATATAATTCCAATAATAATAAATAATAAATCATATTTCACAATTTTGAGCTAAAAAAAAATCTAATTCAAATGTTAAAATAATATGTGATTTAGTTTGATTTGAATTGTTTTTTTAAAAAAAAATAATCAAATCTTGTATTATAAAATGTAATTTAAATTAAATTGAATTATTCGATTTTTACTGATATATGACATATCCTTGTACACATTTTAATTTATGATTATTAACTACATTAAACTTAAATATTGAATATTATTCAGCTCATATTAATTCTTTGTTATTCTCGTTGAATTATATATATAGCATTAGATTCTCAAGCAACCTTTGCTGTAGCTTAGTATCAAATTACAGAACTTTTCTTCCATATCTTTCATGAAACAAATCAAGTAGCAGATATGGGTGACAAATAAAAAAAATTAAAATAAATCGAATTGCATGACAACTGAACTAAACTGAAAATACAATTTCCCTAAACTGAACTATTTTCTAAAATCTAAACTAAACTACTTTTTGAACTAAACTAAATTGAATTGTTTCAAACTAAGTTGAACTGTTTTATTCTACTCATTCCTAGAAGAAAAATTGAAAGTAATTTTTTTTACCTTTTATAAAAATAGTCCATTTTTTATAGTCTAGTTTATTTCAGTTTCATTCTCAAATACTTGAGTTCAGTTTTTTATAAAAAAAAACAATTTAATTTTTATAGTTAAGTTTATTTCGGTTTTTCAATATTTCAGTTCGATTTTTCATTTTCCATATGAATTTTTATCATTATTGTTATAGGCTAACTTGTATAATTTCTTTTAGAAGTTATTGATTTTAGAGAATTTTTTCTTCTTTTGTCTAAAAAACATAATTTTAAAAAAGTAAAATAAATATCAGTATTATATATTTTAATCTTTAGAATATAATTTTAGTGTAAAAAATTTAATAAACACCGATTTTTTTTTTAAACCAATCACACAAACATAACATATTCCTATAGGTGTGATTAAACGATTTTTATTATATATTTTTTGTACACTGATATTTTTATGGTATATAAATCATTTTTAATCTAATTCTTTTTTAAAAGATTTTACTTTAAAATATTTGTTTTCTTTAATAAAAAAATAAGGATATAATTTTATTTTATTTTTTTAATCTTCATACATATTTAAATAATATAACTTCAATAATAATAAATGATAAAACATATTTAATGATTTTGAACTTAAAAAAACCTGATCTAAGTATTAAAATAATATGTGATTTTATTCGATTTTAACATATTTTTTTAAAAAATCTATTCAAATCCAATATGATAAAATACAAATTAGATTAGCTGATTTGATTTTCACTCATATATCTTATCAATATTTTAATTTGATACTACTAAATATATTTAACTTAAATATTAAATATTATTTTAAAAATAACTAAATTATCTTTGAGTTAAAGTATACTAAAAATTTATTTAAAAATAAAAAATATATACGAGAAAAATGTCAATCAATTAATTATTGTATAATATGGTTATTTTCTTTTAAGAAAATCATAATATATATATTCAAAATAAAAAGAGAAGGAAAATGAAGTAGGTTGGATACATATGTAAAAAAATATAATAAAAATATTTGTGAAACATCTAAAAACATAAAAAAAATTACATGTGAAATGCATATATACACACATAAGAAATATTGATTCGATTTTGTAAACTTAATGAAAACTGATTGGTTGAGAAAAAAATAAAAAATTATTTTTCTTCTGTTTTGATTTATTTTTATCAGTTTATGGTTTTATTTTAAATTTGATTGTACGTGAACATGCTTGATTAGTAATCTTATTCTATTTAAAATTTTAATACAAAAATTAATATTAAATTAATTTAAAAAATTTGAATTTATTTATTGTTATTTTTATGATTATTAAATATTTCATTCATTTATCATAATTATCTAAATCTCAGTTAAGTTTGAAATTATGATTTTATCTTCGAACATATTTAAATAATACAATAAGATAAAATAATAAATCATATTTACACTTCATCAATGAGAAATAAATACATAATTAATTCTTTTACCACTTAAAATATAATATACTAGTATTTTAATATGTACATGGGACGAAATAAATATTTATATCATATAATTAAAATTTATAATAATTAAATATTTTTAATAAATAATTTTATTTTATATTTATAATAAATAATCACAAATGTTTGCATTTAGCACAAATGTTTGCATATATTATATGAGGAAGACCATGGATCAATTAGAGCATATCACTTGAAACTGATTAAAAAGAAAAAAAAAAAAAGTCGTCATTAGCATTTAGCACAAATGTTTTCATAATTGAAAGCAGGTTTCTATACTAGCATAGAACTCAATAAGAATGATGACCTTTAATATAATCACAGAGCATCTAATTTAAATACATAAATAACATTGAAAAACTTGTTACAATAACCCAAGATGACAATTGCTAATAAATTTGACATGATGTTTCAGTTTGGCTTGAATATTTTGAGTAAAGTCTTTTTGAACAACGAGAAAACCTTATGCATCAATAGTTAGCAAGTTTTTGGAGTTGTTGGGAAACTCGACCTGACCCGAATGATCCGTGCCGAAATGGAATTACATGCAACTAATTTTCAAACATTTGAACTTATTTCTTCTGAGTTTTATTTCATTTTAAAAATACCGTGTAATATACACTTATGGAGATGAAAAATATTTAAAAAGTAATCTCATATCTTTTTATATAAACTAAAATAACTATTTTCAACGACCAGGTTTTTAGGAACTATTTTTAATGATAATATTTTTAGAAAATTTTCTTAATCTTTTGCCTGTTTTAATTTATTATTATTATTTTTATTTTTAAACTAAGTATTAATTTTTTAAGAAAGTATCAATTATTAAAATAATATTGTATCACAATATATATTATTTATTATAAATTTAAAATCTATTTTATATATTATGAATTTTAATTATATTTATATATTTAAAAATATTATTTATTATAAATTTTAGTTATATAAAATAACATTGTACGGAAATTATTAGTATATAATATGAGTTTTTCTAAAATGTGTATGCATGCTTATGTTAAAAATGCTATTTTACTGATTATTTATTTTATTTTGTTATTTTGTCTCTATTTTATCTTTTTTAATTTGTATTTATTCTGTCTCATTTTTTTTTTCCATTTTCTCTCTTTTTTTTTTAAATTCATATAGGTTATCTCTTTTATTATCTCTTTCATTATTGTGAGACCCCAAAAGTGTCTGACACAGAAAACACCTCGGCGTAAAGAAGATAGTAAAGGGTCGCGGCCTAACACAGTTACATAAGGAATAATGCTGGGCCCAACCCAGATTACTGCGGGAAAGGAAACTTGACTTTGCTGGAGTTAATGCTGAACTCTAAGGGGTCAGACCATGTTGGATCCCAGAGCCTAGCTTAGCGCTGACAAGACTCGCAACCTCAGCAAAAAGAATGTTGCCCCACCATGCTCAAAGCATCTAGACCGTGAGTCTCCGCAATGAAGAAGAGCCATTGGTTGAGCCACGTCAAAATATCAAGGCTTAACAAACCAAATGATCCTCGCTAATCACAACATGCAGGAGTGCCAAGTCAGTCACTACCCATGGAAGGCGCCAAGAATTGTAGAAGATCGTGGCACGATTGAGCGTAGAGCCCCATGAGGATCAGCCTAGGGATTGTTGGTAATAACGGATTAAATCAGGTGGTCGGGGAGATGCCAGATGGCAGGATCAGGGGCACCCTCAATGCCCCCCCGAGGGCTATAAAAGACCTTTCTGCAAAGGACTTGAGGCCAAAAATCACTGAACATAAAAGGGAATCATTGAGGAAATGCTATTAGGATCATTTGAGAGACACTTGTGTAAGTTCCTAACTACTCGCACCAATCTTCTCTTTGGATACTAGGTAAGGTTCTTGGCCGAATCTTATTCATCATCCGACAAGCCATTATTCATTTCACAAACAGTGTACATTACACTTCAGATGGCCAGCGAGCCATTATTCATTTCATAAACAGTGTGCATTACACTTCAAATGGCTGGTAAGCCATTATTCATTTCATAAACAGTGTGCATTACACTTCAGATGACCGACAAACCATTATTCACTTCATAAACAGTGTGCATTACACTTCAGATGGCTGGCGAGCCATTATTCATTCCACAAACAGTGTGCATGACGGTGTGTAGGGCAGCCTGTAGCCAATCCTTGAATCTAGGCATTTGAACATTGCTCATTTCATGCATCTGGGTCGACCCGCATGTGTCTAAGTCATTCTAGCTCACTCACACACACCCAAAGGACGCTTAAGGGATAGTCCAACTTCAGACCCTTAGTCTCCGGGTTGAATACCCATGGACTTGGGTTCTACCGCCTCGGGGACGCCCAAGCGAAAGTCCCCTCCCACTATTCGTGATACACAATCGATTTCCTAAGGAAAGACGCCCAATGGAAAGTCTAATCCTGCATGTACTCACATAACTACGTTAACTTTGATCCTTCTCGGCTAGGAGGGGTACGTAGGAGCAAGAGGCACACTCTCGTCAAATTCAAAATCACCCATATTTCATCCCATACGCTCCCGATCCGGTCAAGTTGTAGGAAGTGAAGGTTGTGCTAACATCTGCAAGTCGTAGGGTAACTACCAGGTGGTAGGCAGATGACACTCTCATGCGTAACCGACTCCTTACCTGGATCTCTGATTTGTTCACCTACCTTATCCTCCTTAGGTTCCAATGTACCATTAAACATTGGTGGTGAGTCCAGTCCAGGTTAGTATAGGTTTAGTCAATCCCCCAGATTGATGGAATCGGTACCGACTTGATGCCAGGTCAGCAAGCGAGTCTGACCTCCGACACACCTCCTCTAAATAAAATAAAATAAAATTAAAAAAGAACAAAGACCCCTCCCGACACGATATAGGTCGCGTCAATTATCTATCCTCTCTTAGTTATCTCCTATATTTTTTTAAAAATACATCATTTTTCTCTTTCATTATCATTTCAATTATATTTCTCACTCTCAAAATCTCATGTGACCACACTAATGTAATCAACATGTCCTTACAACCCTAAACACACATACTAGAAGATCTTTAAAACACATTAAGTCACCCACAAGACCTTTAAAATGCACAAGCACAAGACCTTTAACATAGACACAAACATACCCACACAAAGAGACACAAATAAATGCAGACACACTAGAAGACCTTTAAAGCACATTAAGTTATCCAAAAGACCTTTAAAATACACAAGCACAAAACTTTTAACACAGACACAAACAAAACCATAGAGAGAGACATAGACAAACATAAACATGCACACAGACACAGATACAGAAACATAGATATAGACATAGACACACACATAGACACATACATAGACACACAGATAGACACACACAATTATTCTTACACACATACATACATAGTTATTCTTTATTGTTTTTTAATCTAACAATTTCAACAAGTAACTTATCATTAATCGTTAGATTAAAAAACAAAACTCAAATATGTTTTAAATTCTTGTAAAATAAGCAAGTTTTGTTTTAAATTCTTGTAAAATAAACAAGTTTTAATTTTAATTCCTATAAATTTTTTGTTTGATTTTCATCTGTCGAAATTTGAAATCACTAATTTTGTTCTCAATAAAATGAGAAAATTTTGATTTTAGACCTTATAAAATATTTCTTTTTATTTTTATCCTTTCAAAATTTGAAATCACTATTTTTTATCATAATTTTCATTTTAAGATAGATAAATAATATTTATTTTTCTAGAATTTTTTTTAATGTATCACATGTTAACACGGTATCACATACATTGGTTATGTGACCTGTAATAGTCTATTAACCTTCTGTTGAACGTATAAGTAATTAACAAATGTTACATAATAGCAAGACAAAAAACAATGATTTTAAATTTCAGAGGAATGAAAACCAAATAAAAAAATTTATAAGAACTAAAATTAAAACTCGCTTATTTATAGGAACTAAAAACATATTTAAGCCAAAAACAAAAAATAAAAGGTGATAATGAAAATTAATTATTTTAAAACTACTCTTAAAATAACTTGATCCCTTTTCTCTCTTTTGGTGGATATATATATATATATATATATATATATATATATATATATATATATATATATATATATGGTGTTCATATCCAATCTAAAGTAAAAACTGCATGTCAATTCAAAAAATCGAAAATTGAATTTTTTTAGATCCCTTTCTTATTCAACCTATCAAATTTCAGATGAGGTTGTAAAATAAAACTAATCCAAATCGAACCAATTTTTGTAATAAATATAATTTTACATGTAACTTTTAGATTTTTTTTTATTGTTTTTTTGTATTTTATCGATATTTTTATTATACTTTTTCATATATGCAACTAATATAATAAAACTATATATAGTTCATTCTCTTTATTTTATTTTGAATATATATATATATTCCTATTTCCTTAAAAAAATTATGTTGTGGGATAATTAATCGACTAATTAATATATTTCTTTTTTTTATATCTTTTGTGTTTTTTATTTTTAAATAAGTTATTAGTATACTTTAAAGATAATTCTTTTATTTTTAAAATAATGTTCAATATTTGAATTAATTTTTTTAATAATAATAAATTAAAATGTCAATAAAGATGTATTGATGAAAATCAAATCATTCATCCAATACAAACTGTATTTTATTGGATTAGATGAGATAGAATTTAAAAAAAATCAAATTATTTTAATTTTTAAATCAGATGAATTTTTTTGGCTCAAAATTGATTGGCCAACATCTTATATATAAATATATAGATATAGGGTAAGTTTCGTTAACACCAAGGCTAAATCTTTAGAGTTATATTAAATCTCCGCTTTTGAAATAAATAAATCTAACAACTACAATTATTTCACTTAAAAATTAAAAAGTTGAATAAGTGGGTCACATTTTCTTATTAATTATATTGTTTATATTCATTTTTTTGCAGGTACCCCCTCATGTTGTTTTCAGATCAAAGAATTTGGAGGCTTGTGGGAATAGATCTCGAAGACAATTTGAGGCGAGAACATTTGACGTTGTTTGTGGGGAACAAAGATAAGAATAGCAAGAATGACGAACCAAAAACAGGTGGAGGGCAAGGTTGTGGCTCCTTAAACCCAACAAGGGGAGTCGACTAAGATCCAAGAAATAATGGCCTTATAATAAGAAATGCCTGAGATGCAAAAGAGAAATGCTGAAGAAACTGAAGAAATTGAGACTTTACAAAGGGATAATGAAAAACAATGCACTCAATATAGGAAAAATGCCACAGGAAAAACAATCACTTGTCATGAAGTGGAAGCCAAAGATGGCAAGAATCATGACGCTTGTTTGTAGGGGGAGACAAACATGCACTCGAAGGTAGAGAGAAGCCATCAAGGAAGATCTAAATTGAGGAAACACCCTTTCGTAGATGGGGTCATTGAAATCTTGGATAAGTATGATGGGACCACTAACCCAGATGAACATGTAACTCAAGTGAACTTATTCACCAATGATGATGCCATCCTTTGTCGAGTGTTCCCAACATCCTTGAAGGGGGCAACTCTAAATTGGTATATGCATTTACCACATAACTCAATTGATTCATTCGAGACACCGATGGAGAAATTTAGAGCTCAATACGCAACAAGCCAACCCTATCATTTGACATTGGTAGCCTTGATAAATATGAGACATGAAGAAGATGAATCACTTTGCTCCTTCATGGAGCAAATCTCGATAGTGGCCATCAAAATCAAGGACTTGAACCTTGAAGTATCTCTCCACTCGATGATCATGGTACTAAAACCTGAGCTATTCTAGAATAGTCTATGCAAGAAGCCACTAGCTTTGATGAACAAGTTAAGAGTAAGGGCCTTGCTATATTCAAATGGTGGAAATGGTAGAATTTCAAGATAGTGTAAGGATTGAGCACCAATTAGTGACAAATCACAGGTGGGAAGGAGGGGCATCAAACCGGCCTATAGAGAGAAAGAATAGGGGAGAAAGAGATTCACAAAGACCAAAATACTAGGTTTTTACTCCTCTTATCACAAATAGAGCCAAGGTGTTAGAAGAGACATTTAACATTGAGCTGATCACACTCTCTCCTAAAAAATGATCACCATAGGGAGCTAATAGGTCCAAATACTATTGGTACCATAGAAATTATGTCAGACAACCAGACATGCAGGATGCTAAGGGATAAAATTGAAAAGTTGGTGTAGGTGGGCCACCTTAGAAAATTTGTGAGAAGGGTGGCTGAGCGGGGACATCTCGAGAAAAACCAAAGACAAACCATAGGAGAAATGAGAACTCTTGGAGAGATGAAGTCCAAAATCCTAAATGACAAGTCAAATGCACCTCGAGACTGAGGGGAGTAATTAACACAATAACATGCAGATTCGTAGGAGGAGGATCCACAAGCTCATCGAGGAAGAGATATTTGAGAACAGTTAATAATATCCACTTGGGGACCAATAGGGTAAGAAGAATGTTACCTCCCATTACCTTCACCGATCAAGACTTCGTAGGAGTAGATCTGGAACAAATGATCCTATGGTCATCACGGTAGAAGTAGCCTACTTCATCGTGAATAAAATATTAATTGACCAAGGAAGCTCAGCAGACATCCTCTACATTTCCACTTTCAAATAGTTGCAAATTCCTGAGTTTGAGATAAAACCATACCATGCGCAACTAATTGGCTTCTTAAGAAAGCGAGTGGATACCTAAGGATATGTTGATCTACTGACCACGTTTGGTGATGAAAAGGCCATAAGAATAATAATCGTTTGATGATGAAAAGGCCATAAGAATAAATCGTTTGATACCTTGTGGTGGACGTAGAAACTTCATACAATATTATAATTGGGAGGTCGAAGTTGAATGCTTTGGGAGTTATAGTCTCCACACCACACTTTGTCATGAAGTTTCCCTCCTCCATTCAACAAATAGTAATTGTTCAAGCTGATAAGAAGATGGCTCAACAATGCTATGTGAATAGCCTCAAGGTAGTCAACACTTGGGCTTCGACAATGAGAAAAGAAAATAATATTATGGAGAATATAGAAATGGATCCTCGACCACTAATGGAGCATGGTCTAGAGCCCATAGAAAACTTGTAGTACATTCAGCTTACCAATGACTTGTAGAAGAATACCCAAATCAGGGAGCGAATGAAATGAATACACTAAGAAAAATTGGTGTTAGCCTCGAGAAAGAATGCAGACCTATTCGCTTGGGAGCCATTCGACATGCCGAGAATTGATCCTAATTTTATGTGCCATCAATTAGCCCTTTGTGCCGAGGCTAAACTGGTAGATCGGGGGTGAAAGAAGAGTAGCCATGGAGCGTGAAATGGCTAAACTCAAAGAAGTAGAATTCATCAAGGAGGTCGACTATACAACATGGTTGTCTAACATAGTGTTGGTGAAGAAAAGCAACAAAAAATGGAGGATGTGCATAGACTACACAGATCTAAATAAAGCTTGTCCAAAGGATTCTTATCCTTTATTGAGTGTAGATCGGTTAGTTGATGGGGCATCTGGCTTCAAAGTTCTTAGCCTTTTGGATGCATACTTCAGCTACAATCAAATTAAGATATACTCTTTCGATGAAGAAAAAACTGTCTTCATGACAAATGGACCCAATTATTGTTACCAGGGTGATGCCCTTCAAGTTGAAAAATGTAGGAACCACATATCAAAGACTGATGGATAAAGTTTTTGCCAATCAACTAGGCAGAAATCTTAAGGTGTACATAGATGATATGGTGGTCAAATCCATTAGCCTCGAACAACATATACAAGACTTGGTGGAGATCTTCACCCAAGTCAGAAAGTACAACATGAGAGTGAATCCAGACAAATGTGTATTCAGGGTGCAAGGAAGAAAATTTTTAGGCTTTATGATTACTCATAGGGGAATTGAAACCAATCCTGAAAAATGTGAAGCTATCATCAATATGAAAAGCCCTCAAAACATGAAGAGAAGATGCAGAGGTTGACAGGACGATTGGCGTTGTTATCTTAGTTTTTACCAAAGGTAACGAAAAAAGCATGACCTTTTTTCCAGCTCCTTAAAAAACCAATGTCTTTCTAGTGGAATGAAGAATGTGAGTAGTCATTCTAAAACTTCAAACAATTCCTAGCTTCCCCCCAATCTTAGCAAAACCACTAGAAGGGTATGAGCTTTGCTTATACCTGACAGTATCCGAGTATGCCATCAGTGCAATAGTGGTGCAAGAGCAAGGAGAAAAGAAATCTCCCATATATTGCATCAACAAAGTATTGTAAGAAGAAGAAACTCAATGTCAAATGATAGAAAAATTGGTACTAGCTTTAGTCACCTTGGATAGACGATTGAGGCCTTATTTTCATTCGCACACAACAATTGTCCAAATAGATCACCTTATTCGGCAAGTACTGCAGAAACCTGAGTTGGTAGGGAGAATGGTTACATGGTTGATAGAACTATCCGAGTTTTCTTTGAAGTTTGAACCTAGCAAAGCAATTAAATGCTAAGCACTAGAAAATTTCATCATGGAGATGGTCTCGGTCCCCGAAGAAGACCCTTGGTGGACTTTTATGTGGATGGTTCGTTGAATTTGAAGGGAGGAGGGGTAGGCATCATTTTGGAAGGACTAAGGTAGGTGGTGTAAGAACATTCCTTGAAATTTGATTTCAAAACCTTTAATAACCAAGCTGAGTATGAGGCTCTATTAGTAGGGTTAGACTTGGTGTTGGAAGTCGATGTCCGAAGGGTGCTATGTAATAGTGAATCTTAGCTGGTGGCGGAACACATAAAAGATACTTATCAAATGAAAGACTCTCTTTTATTGAAAAACTACCACAAAGTCTTGAATATGTTGCAAAAATTTGAAAAGTCTGAAGTAAAACACATTCCAAGAGAAAACAATACATGAGCCGAGGTATTATCTAAACTCGCCACCACCAAAACAAATCAACATCGAACGATCTTCCACAAGACAATGAAGTCTCCCACCATAGAGGAGGTAGGAATGGCAAACGAGGAAGTTGTTGACCAAGAGTGGATGACGCCTACTTGGGAGTACTTAAAAATGGAAGTATACTTGAAGGTAGGATAGAAGCAACAAAGGTCAGAAGGAAGGCAAGCCAATATGTGATAGAAGTGGAAGTACTTTATAAGCGAGGATTCTCTATGCCCTTACTAAAGTGTCTTATGAAGAGTCAAGCTGCCTATGTAATGGACGAAATTCACAGAGGAATTTATGGTTTCTATTCGAGAGGACACACAATGGTATCTTGGGTGTTGAGGACAAGGCATTGTTGGTCAACTATGAAGAAAGAGTGCAAACTATATATACGTAATTGCCAAGAACGCTAAGCTTTTATGGGAATGCCAATCATTTACTGGTGAAAGAGTTGCAAAATATCACATCACCATGGCCTTTTGCAATATGGGAATAGACATTCTAGGGCCATTCCCAATAGTCAAAGAACAAGTGAAATTCTTATTGGGGGTGAGTTATTTCACTAAGTGGATCAAAGTTGAACCATTAGCAACTATAACCACCCAAAAAATTTAGAAGCTTGTGTTGAAGAATCTTGTGTGTAGATATGGACTCTATCATTCAGTGGTAACCGACAATGGAAGACAATTCATAAGCAACTATAAGGGTCTAAGTATCAACCATTGAGTAACCTCAATGGAACGTCCCCTAACAAATGGACAAGCTAAAGTCGTTAAGAAAGTCATAGGTTGGGCAGAGCAAAGGGGTTTTGGGCCGAACAACTACCAAGCATAATTTAGGTGTATCATTGTACTCCGCAAACCACCACTGGTGAAAATCTCTTTCGGCTGTCCTTTGGAACAGATGTTGTGATCCTGGTTGAAATTGGCAAACCATCAACAACACGAAGCAACTTCAATTCCAAAGGCAGTGAAGATGTTATTCGAGTATACCTCAACCTAGTAGAAGGAGCTAGAGAACAAGCATGTATAAAACAAGAGGCATGTAAACAAAGGAAAACAAGAAGATATAATACTAAGGTAAAACCTAGAGATTTAAGGGAAAATGATCTAGTATGGAGGAAAACACGCGAAGCTAGAAAGAGAAGAGAAGATGAGAAGTTAGCGGCCAACTAGGAAGGACCATTCAAAATAAGAGAGGCGCTCGACAATGACACGTATCGGTTGGAGAACTTAAATGAACCCATTATTCCAAGAACGTGGAACACCTCGCATCTCAAATTTTATTTTAGTTGAATGTAAATTATGATAGTGATGTACTCTTTTTCCTAACTCGAATTTTTCCCTTAAAAAAGTATAAAAGAGTTTTTTGCCGAGAAGGTTTTAATAAGGCACACTAATGAATAAAAAAGTTTTTCCTTTTACTGAATAACTATCTCTGGTTGAAAGTTCAAAATAGGTTCACAAATATACGAACTTCCTAAGGTCCATACAAAAAAAGACTATTAAACAGACTCACCGAAGTCTATACAAGAGATGCAAACTCTTATATAGACTCACCAAAGTCTATACAAGAGATGAAGACTCTTAAATAGATTCATTGAAGTCTATACAAGAGATGAAGACTCTTAAAGAGACTCAACGAATTCTATACAAGAGAAAATCTTAAACAGACTCACCAAAGTCTACACAAGAGAAACTCTTAAAATAGACTCATCGAAGTCTATACAAGAGAAACTCTTAAAATAGACTTATCGAAGTCTATACAAGAGATGAAGACTATTAAATAGACTTACCAAAATCTATACAAGAGATGAAAACTCTTAAACAAACTTATCGAAGTCTATATAAGATACTCTTAAATAAACTTACCGAAGTCTATATAAGATACTCTTAAACAGACTTACCGAAGTCTATATAAGAGATAGACTCTTAACAAGCCATCGAGCCTATATAAGAGATAAAGAATCTTCATGGGTCACCAAGCTTATACAAGAGAAACTCAGGCCACCGAGCTTATATGAAAAATGAAGACTCTTGAAAAATAGGCGGACAATGAACCTATATGAGAAAACTTAAAAAAAATTGGTCGATTTATATACAAGAGATTATGCAAAAGGACAAAAATAGATTCTACATTGAAAAGAGAAATTGGCATTAACATAAGGTGAAACTTATAAGTTACAAATGACTACCATTAAAATGAAAGGTTCCTATTCTTTACATAAGTTCCTATTCTAATGGTATACTTAAGCAATTGACAAGTCTTCCTCATTTACAATATTACCACCATTTACGTCCTTACGTGCGTCCATTGTGCTTATAAAAGAGAAGGCACAATCATGAAAATTTAATGATCAGCCTTCGCAAAGCCTTCTTCGTGCTGGGCTATAATAGTTGTCTTCGTTTCCTTCAAGTCTTCTTCAATAGACCATAAAAGTGCCTTGTTTGTCTCCAAGGTCTCGGTCAACTTTGACACATTGACAAGGAGAGAAGTAGAGGTGATCTAGGTAGAAGAAATTCTTGACTTCAAAGAAGCATTGATTTCCTTCTCTTTAGCCAATTTCTCTTCTTTGGCTACAAGCATAGCTTGAACAGATGATAAGTCATTGTGTAAATTCGGAAGTTCTCTTCACATTTTATAGCTCATTCTTCAGCGAGTCAAGTTCTTCTTGGTTCTTCTCCAACTCGACACTCTTTGATTCCAAAGCAAAACTTTGATCATAAGAACACTTGTACCCTTCGCTCCAAAATTGAGCCATAGCACAAGGTTGAGCTTGGAAAACTAAAACAACCTCCATGGCGGTAATTAGACCTGCCTTCCTCATCATGTGTTTATTAGCATCTGACGAAAAGTCAGGACCTATCATATCTTTAGGCATAAAATCCCGATCCCAAAGAGATTGACGACTTGGCTCCATGGTCACACGAACAACTTGAATAAGTCAGCTCTTTCGATTGATCGAACCTTTAGGGGAAGTTGGTAGAGAACTCGAAGCTTTCTTCGAAGAGGGTAGGTCGGAACTCGACGGAGGATTCTTTTTGTTGGGATTGCGATAAACCCCATCACCAGCAGGAAGAACCATTTCAGGAGTGGTGGTCAGCACGAAAAATGGAGTGACAACTTCTTGATTGGCAGAGACATTCTCAAGGACTTTCTTCTTGTCAGCCCGTTCAGCCTTGAGAGCTCAGAAGTTGAACTTTCTCATTAACTTTGTAAAAACAAAAAGAAAAATGAAACACCAACAAATGGTGACATCTATATATAAGACAGAAAAATCTCAAATAATCATTCGCCAGATCTCGAGATGGAGAGCGAGAAAAAAATGGCCTTAACAATATCCTAACAGTTAAGATCTTTAGGTAACTTGTTCAAACCATCAAGATCCACTTGGTTAGAAACTGACATATTTTCTCAGGCCCAACCGTTAAACTTATTTGGCCGTTGCCAATACAAAGGAAAGTGAGATTGACCATCCGAGTGAAAGAATTCTGAACAACCCTCAATCCTAACCCGAACTTTAAATAATCCACCTTTGAAGTCTTTGTAAGAATAGGAATAAGAATTAAGAAGACATATTTTATGGATACCAGTCAAGGAAACCCATTTGGATTTCTGGTATTGGCGCACAGCGTAGTGATGAAGAAACTTAGCTGTAGTAGGCTCCATGTGAAGATAGTGACATATCACCTTGAAGGCATGCATAGCCACCTACCCGTGAGGATGCAGCTGATTGGGGGTGACATTTAGCACGTTGAGGACATCAATTTCAAAAGAATCAAAAGGGAGAGTGAATCCTAATCTCAAAGGAGAGTCTCATACAAATAGATGAAATCTGAACAAGGCTTTGCCAAAAAGAAGTCAACATTTACAGCTGGAGTTAGGTGCACTTTCTCGAGAAGCTTAACAATGTCCTCTTGTGTGCAAAACCAAGAAGGGAAGGTTTCGACCTCTCCACTTAGCCATCCAAAACCAGCCACACTCACCGAAGAATAGGCCTTCTTCTGAAAAATCCACTTGGAAGGTGTCTGAGCCAAGGAGTTTCCTTGCATCTTCGACATAGCAAATGAGGAATTTGTAAAGGAGGAAGTGGACGATTAGCAATGTTGTTGCTAACTTGCCGACTAGAGAAACCACCACTGGTGGTGGCCTCCGAAGAGCTAACATCAACAAAATCAAAACTCGAAGAAGAGTCTAATGAAGAGGCATCAATAGGGTTCACCTTGGCATCTAACATCCGATCATGGAAGTCGACTCCAACAGAAAAGTCACTAGAACTCAGGACAAATGAAAGAATAGGTGAGCTCGAAGCGGCATACCTAAAGACAAAGAAACAAAAAAGCAACAGGGAGAAGACCAAAACAAAAGTTAGTACTGTGAATGGAGAAGAAACCTAGAATATTTACTATTTA
Organism: Mucuna pruriens; assembly: GCA_025330945.1. NCBI lineage: Eukaryota > Viridiplantae > Streptophyta > Magnoliopsida > Fabales > Fabaceae > Mucuna > Mucuna pruriens. The sequence goes on along the minus strand of JAENHJ010000528.1, from coordinate 585,229 downwards.
AATAGGAAATGACTGAAGGGATTAAGGGATTAGAAGGCCAATATTAATGGATACAGTTGATGAATATCAAGAGACACATAATTTGATTGGCGAATATCAAGCGACCTGAATGTGAAAATCAAGGGACACTCAACAAGTGCGATAGTATGCAAAATGACACATTAATGAGCATGATTCCAAAAAAGGCATTATTGTGTCTCGAAAAAGGAAAACTAAGTCTCTACATTCCAAAGAAAACTTGAGACCCAAGGGCATATGTATTAGGAGAATCGAAGACAATTCGAGAAGTCAAAGATAGCTCAGACCACTCATTGCTCCGACAAGAAGATAGACATCGAGATCTTGAAGGTCTCGGTGATCGACAAATGATGAAAATAACGGATACAAAATGTATACCATAATAATAGTAGAAACACTTGCAATAAAAGGCATTTTATCCATATAATGACAAAATCCACCATTATAAGCAATAATATGTTCAAAGTCATGAACACTATATAAAGGGGAGAGAAATAAATGCATGTATGATTTTCATCAGAAAAGAAATCACTGAAATAGAGATTGAAGAATTCGGAGGCTTATGAAAATAGTTATCGAAGACAATTTGATGTGAGAACAAGTTCTACTATTATTTTTATCAATTTTGTCACATATTAGATCGATGAAGTTAGATGTTTGCTTCACCTTTGGTAGAAATTCAAGTTGACACTTGAATCCAAGCTGAAATATGACAAACAAATATGTGTGCAAATAAAAAGAAAAAAATATCTATTTGTTTGAAAAGAAGTTTGCACGTATCAGACGAAGAGCCATAAAGAAATAAGCTTTGAGAAGTCTTTATGCTCAATCTTCCTTTTCTGCCTTTGTTGGTCTTAAACTCAAGCAACATTTGGAAGCCCTAGAACATACATCTGTTCTTTCGTCTAAAGACAAAGTCCTTTCCAAATGGTATTAAGAAGAGCCAATTAGGACTTTCTCTTAAATCTTGCCACCACCGTGCCCTAACATGCCCAACCTGGAAAATGTTTTATTTCGCCTTCAACGGGTTTATTCTTATCCCGCTCCAACAAATTTCAATTTTTTAGTTTTCTCGCCTTATTCTCTGTTTAGGTTTCCCGTCCCTCCTCCAAAGATGTCTAAAGTGGTTGTCCAAATCTAGATTTGTTTATTTAGATGATGGAAGACTTTCCTACATATACTAAGTTGAAATGAAGTTTGGTTTGACTTCCCCTATTTTTGGTTTTAAAAATATTAAAAATGTTATCGATTTAATTATTTTTAATAAAGTTCATGAAATGATTTTTATATAAAATTTGAAGAAAGTTTTGAAATGTAAAAAGTTCCTTATGTTTTTCACAAATTTTGAATTATATACAGAACTCTCTTCAGTAGAGGAGAACCATCTCATAAATTTCTTTAGTTTATTAGTGTTTAATTAAGGACAAACTTAGTTGTCATCCTTTCTTTCAAGCTTTAGAATATATAAAGGGAGATAGTCTTAATTGTAAAGGAGCAAATAAATAAAATGATATAGCCTCCCGTCTTAAATCCATGGACCACTAAACCTTGCCTGAGTGGAATGAACAAACGACTAATGATAAAGCTAAAGTTACAATAAACCTTGAAACATTGAGCTTAATTTTGAAAAATTCACAAATTTTCAAAGCAGATCCATGAATTTTCCATTTCCACATAAGGGAGAATTTCTTCCAAAGTACCAGAAACAGAGTAAGCAAAAGTGAGATTTAGGCAAAAACCTGGATAAATTCTCCAAAGAACCACACTTAGCATTCCCAGCAGCACCAGAATTGTGGAAGGAACCAACAGGCAACAGCCTCACCACATGGCCATCTCTGCCTCACCACATGGCCATCTCTGCCACACCGGAACGGCAAACGAAACCACACCTAAATCACCACCACCTCCGAAGAGTTGTACCCTATGTATGCGCTACACAGAAGGTGCCTCTTCCATGAACATTAGTTAGTGAAAGAAGTTAGAGCTAATTTTCTGTGGAAATTAACATTGGAGTTGTACAATTCATTTTGTATTTAGATTGGGCACAGCTTAGTGTTATTGTAATGTACTATAACTTTGAACTAATTTGACGTTCAACACACTAAAGCTCTAATTAATTTCTTTCATCAATATTCACTTTAAAGAAATTTTTAAACTGCAATATAATTACCCCGAAAGAAATATTATAAAAAAAGGTTAGGAACACGTCTTTTAAAACATTCTTTATTATTATTTCTAAAATTAGACAAAACCGACCAGTTTAATCGGTTGAAACGAGAACTGGCCTAAAGACGGTATGTTATTGTTAAAAAAATGGCTCTTCGAATCGTTCAACTGTCAAATAAGTGAAAATCAGTCCAAAATAAGTGCATAAAATTGGTTTGAACCGGTACTTTAAAATAGTTTTATTTTTAAACATAAATAAAAATATATATTTAAATATTACATATAAGTATAAATTATTTTGTTCATTATTATCAATTTTTTATCTTATAAAACATAAAATTTAATCATTTATAATTTTTATATTTTATTCTTATAATTCTATATTATTTCATTAAATATTATATAATATTAAAATATGAATTTAATTAACCAATTCAATTATCGTAACTAATAAACCATGTACAGTGCTTTTACAGGTTCAATTAATAGTTTAAAAATATTTTTTTATTAATTAAAATTTATTAAAAATTACTAAATTTTGTAATTCTGACTTTGTATTTAATAAGTTTCATCTATAATTTTATAATTTTTTAATAAATTTTAACAAATAATAAAGTGAGCTAAAATTAATGTATTGAGAGCCTTCCTCTTTATATACCTAAAAATTTAGTTTGGCTTTTACCTTAATATCATTTCTCTCTGGCAATTAAATTTTAAATTTAAATTCTGTTTCTTAAAGAGGTAGCATATACACGAGTTATTTGAAATAAAAAAAAATAAAAAATGAAATAATTTGGGAGACTTATTTAATCAACTTTTAGATGCACTACTACATGAGAAAGTTGTTTAAGTTGATAAGAATTTCAGCACACCAGAATTGCTCTAAAGATTTATAAGTTGTGAGTGTCTTAAACTTTGTACTAAATTTGAAAGAAAAAAGGCAGAAGCATGGCAGATTCAAAGCGTTTATCAATGAATGGACAGTTAACCAAGATAGCACAAACAAGGTAGAAATTAAAAGGAAAGATAGAAAAGCATCTAACAATGAGGGGATGAGGTAATCAATCATTTTGGGTGTGGACCCATTTATCAGCATTAGCACCTCCTCTCCCCCGCAATACAAGTCAACATATTTTAATTGTTACACATTTTTCTTAAAAAATAATGGGTTTTCAAATGAGACCGAGTGTGTTATATTATTTATGTCTATCAAAAGGATCTTGTCTCTACTCTAGTCCTTACTATTTAATTATAAGAGTTAAATGTCTCTTTATCTCTCAAATTTAGATAGAGGTTTCTTTTAGTTCTTTGAATTTAAATTTAATAAATTTTTAATGAAATTTTTATTTATACAACAAAAATAAATAAATAAAAAGATAAAAAAATATAACTTAATTATAATGAAATGAAAAATATAAATATAAAAAATAACGTTGTACAAATTATTGTAATAATAATTTCATGCACTTTCATGCACTTCCTTATCCAGAATCTTTCCTCTTCTTCACGATTGCATTTTCCTTTATCACGATTGCATTTTCCTTCATCTTTGAAGTAGTTGGTATCTCCAGCATAGAGTCAACTATAGCCTCCAGAATCATAAAATCTAAAATTCTGAAAATACACAAAAATTCAAAACCCCATTAAAAGAAAGAGATGAATGGAAAGGAAACGTGCGACAGCCATGATGCAGTGCGCTAAGGAGGCAAATCTCGTAGATGAGAGGAGGACGACCGGGTCAATTTTGGACTAGACGAGGGGTAGATTTGTCAAATTTAGTCCAGCTATGACTTTGTAGGCTCAATCATTACTGAGTCCATTATTATTAAAAATAAAAATAAATTAATCTGATTCAATTAAATGAATCAAATTCAGCTATCCAATTACAATTTATAAGAAATTTGTGTCAGTTGTACATCTTAATTTGCGGGACCCATTTTGACAAATTTTAGTAATATTTTAAGGAAGTTAATTTTGAAGATTAAAAGTAAATTATTTTAAATTTTAGAGATAAAAATAACTAAATTTAAATTTAAAAACTAAAAAGAAATCATGTGAGGAACTTAAAAAAGTATTTAACCCTAATAAAATAATAAATAGGAAAAGCTTTTAACAAACAAAAACTAGATTAAAATATGCAAGAGATTTATGAAATTAAAAGTTATACAAATATCACCCCTCTTAAAATTAAAAATCACTGTGCTTTGTCTGGTTCCCCCAAAAAAATCAGTGTGTGGTCTATGATTTTTGCAACCATCCAACCTAGACAGCACTTAGAGGTAGATTGGTGTTGTACATGTTAATAATGGATTGGACCATGCCTATGAAATGCTATTTATTAGGCCTTTTTTCTTTTTCTTGTTTTTCTAATTGTAACGGTCTTGACTATGACCAATTTTACATTAATAAGATTGTCTTTCTTTTTCCTTCTTGGCAGTATGGTGCATTTAAGAGGATGTCTATTGGCTTAATGATTATTATACCTACTTTGCTATTACAGAGTCTCAAAATAAATTGTTAGATGAATTGTTTGTCACTTTCAACAAGTTAGTCAAGTATGTAAGATAAAATTTTCTACTCCATTTAATAAATAGCAAGTTTAGCTTTTAACTCTTTTTTTCTTTAAAATACTAAAGTGAAACATTTAATTTTAAGAGATAAAACTGAAACTAAAAAAAAATAGGATGAAGAACTAAAAATATTTTTTAATTTTTTTATAAAATGAAACATATAATTTTTTTTGGAAAAAGAATATTCAAGCTCCTAAATTATATCTCTTACCAATAAATACTCTAAACATCAATTTCATCTAAATTGATCTTTAACCCCTTGAAAAAAAAAAAATCTTAGAATCGATTTAGGGCGGTGGTTTTAGTTGTAAGTTTTAGGTTAAATATATAATATAGTTCTTGTTTGTGTTACACTTTTAATTTGGTCTATATATGTAAAAATTTATTAAATTTATCTTTGAACATGTAAATGTTATTAGTTTAGTTTTTGTAACCATTAATTCTTTATGTATTCTTAATTTGATCGCTATATGTGTTGTGCGTTCTTAATTTGATTCTTAGTAAGAAACAAATTAAAAATGTATTAATCATATAAGGACTAAATTAATAATGCACTACATGTATAGAAATCAAAATAAGAATGTGTTATAAGAGACCAAATTAAGAATGCATAAGAAAGTTAATAGTCAAAATATGATGATAAGGATCAAATCAACAATATATACATGTATAGGAACCGTTTTAATAATTTTTTACTTTTATAGACTAAATTAAAAACTCATAGCATGTATAAGGACTAAATTATATGTTTAACCTAAGTTTTAAAATTTTCATAAACTACGACAAATTTTTAAAATTAGTATTAATTTTTTTTATTTTTAATTTTAAATAAACTCATTTTGGGAGTGTGCGTTTATGGGAGTGGTGCCAGTGACACCAAAGCCGATGGTGATGGTAGTGTTGGTGGTCGTGACAACGATGACAAGAATGATGGTAGTGCCGATGTCAATGATGGTAATGGTGGTGATGATAAGAAAAAGTGTCTTTGTCAAAAGTAATAAGGATTTTTTTAAAAAACTAAAAGTCAAATTTACAAATCCTTTTTAATTTTCTTGATTTTAAAAATGAATATAAAAACTTTTTGAATTTTAGTTAAAAATAATTTCAGTTGTATTTTAACCAAATGTAATTTATTTGAAAATTACATTTAAAACTAAAAAATTAAATCACACAATCATCCCAAAAACATCCTTAATTTGTAATTCTATCTCAATTAATCCTTAAACTTTATCACTTCTTTTATATATATATAAATTTTAGTTTCATCCCAATTAATCCTTATAATTTATTCTTTTTATAAATAATCTCTTATATTAAATTGAGGATAAAATATTAAATTACTAACAAAGAAGATATTTCAAATGTTTATTTATTTTATTTTTACATTTAAATGTTAAAAATAATAAAATTTAAAATTTAAAATTAAATAAAAAAAATTATTTTTATTTTTTTTATTTCTTCTAAAGTAATATTTTTTTATTATATTTTAATATATAAAAAATGAATTGTAAAAAAAATAATGAATGATTAATATTTAAGGTAAATAAAATATTATGTTTTCTATTCGGTTAGAAATTTAAGTCTAACTTAATTGAAAGAACTATTTGTAAAAAAGATAAATTTTAAAAATCAATTGAATTGAAATTAAAGTCCAAGATGCATATTTACCAAAATTGGAAAAGAGAAAAATTATTTGTAAAAAAGATAAATTTTTAAAATCAATTGAATTGAAATTAAAGTCCAAGATGCCAATTTACCAAAAATAGAAAATATAAAGATCAATCAGAATAAAATTAAAGTTTTTGGTATCGATTTAGATCAAGTTTAAAAATCAATTAAAATAAAATTAAAGTTTTGGATATGTATTTGTAAAATGGTAAGGTTTAGCGGGCTTCTCTTTTTTCCAAAAAAATAGTACATAATTTTTTAAATTCAGATAAAAAAATTTATTTAGACTAAAGATGCAGTAGTCTCCCTTGTCATAAAATTTATTTCATACTAGAAAATTGAGTTTGTGATGTTTAAATGGGAAAATTATTATTTTGCTTACTTTTTTTTTTTAAAGCATGTTTAAAGGAAAATATACTTTTTCACTACTAATATTGAAGATGTGAGTTTAGTATCATATCCATAAATACTAGTATGTGTGATTACCAATATTTAGGAGTTCTGTGTAGTTTTGCCAAACAATTTTTCGAGGTTGTAAAAGAAATTATGTTATGTTTTTTTGACAAAAAGGAAAGAAGAGTGAAACATGTAGATGAATTTAAACTTAATTTGAGGAAAAAAAAAGTTACAATTTCATTTATGTTCTTTCCTCTCCCAATCTTAATTGCATGCAAATTTACTTTTTAATTCTATCAAAAGTCCATGATCTAGACTCTCAATATTCTTTATTTTAGATTTGTTTCTAATTGATCACATAAAAACTCAAATTTAAAATAGGTCGATTAATTTCTCTAACTAATCAACTCAGAGGTTTAGAAAAAAGAGTTGGTCAAGTAGTTTTTCAAAACTCAACTGTTTTATAGGTCCACCAACTAGATTAGTTGATTTAAACATACAGAGGGTGATGTTCTTTGCAATAGTATTTAAATAATAAAACAATTCAACTAGAAAAAGAAAAGAAAAAGCAAATTACCATTTAATTAGAATCAAGAGTTACAAACACAAACTACACCATAACCCTTAAAAATAAATTTAACTATTCATACACATGGTGAAAACATTATAAGAAAAGAAATACATAAAGAGAGAAGAAAGAACAAAAGTTGTAGAGTTTAGAGGCTCCATTTCTTCACTTCGCCTTATGCCTTAGTCTTGCTATAGCCCCACAATGCTCGGGAGAAAAGAGAGAGATGTTTCTAGGATGATATTTTTGCTCCATGCTTGCTCCATTTTATAGGTGGGAAGAGGGGTTAGCATGACAGATCAACATGGTCATGTTTGGGGTATGCATGTTTGTGTCGTCCTTGGCATAAGCAAAGTAGGACTTTCAGAGCTTTGAACATAATCATGATTATCTTGAGCATAACAAGATCAAATCTTCTACAAGCTTGGCATGATCATGCCGAGATTTGCATGTTAGTGTTGAACACTTCAAGACATGCTTGTCTTTGAGTATGATTGTGCAAGATGGAGTACGATTGTGCTTCTTCTTTGATTTTGATGTCTTTCTTTGGCCTTTGTGCACAATCATGTTGGTCAAAACATAAATGTACTTCTTCTCCTCTAGACTTTGCCTTTTGGGTCCAATAGTTTGAGTTCTACACATTTTTTTCATCATTTTTTTTATGATTTGTGGTTTTGTACTATATCAAACTTTGAGGAAAAAAATTGTGAACTCTACAAAATTTAAAAATTAAAAATGCATTCATACCTCCAAATCTCCTTTCATTAATATACAAAAAAATTTGATGTATCATCAATCTTATTATGAAGAGTATTTTGCAGTTTAAAAGAAAAAAATAATTATATAATTAAGAAAATAAGATGCAAGCATCTTATCCATGACTAGGGTGAATACTATTATATTAAATTTTTGTATGATTTTACTATGTGAAAATTTTATATCTATCTATTTTTATAAATATTTATAAAGATAGATATAAAAATAAAATATTGACTTAAATATGTTTTAACTCCATGTAAATATGGTTTTATATGTTTTTATTCTTTGTAAATTATTTTATATTTTTATATACTTGATATTTTTTTAATGTTCTTTTTTAGTTTTTATCATTAACTCTAGTTAGTTTAATATTGACTTGACTAACAAAATGAATAATATTAATTAAGATAGTAAAAAATATTTTAAATTAAGATAATTAAATTATTTTTAGGTGTGCAATTCAATTAAGAAATATATTTTTTATTTTATATAAATAAGGTAATTACATATAATTTAATTTTATAGTTTATTTTTAATTTTTAAATATACTATGAACAATGGTTTTTATTATTTCTAATATTGCCATCACTTTTTAATTTAATAATTTACTTTTGACATTTTATTTTTTAAAATTATAATTTCCTTATATACTTATAATTTAATTTTATTATATTATTTTATGTTATTTCCATTTTCAATTTCTTAATTTTGATTGAGTATAATATATTTTTTTAATATATCACAAATAGTGATTTTGTCTCCAAAAATAAAAATAAATAAAAATAAATAAAAATAAATAAAAATATAATATATTAAAAGTAAATTAATTGAAATATACAAATAATATAAAAAATAATATATTAAAAATAAATTAATACCTCATAATATGACATTAGATCATATGACATAGATATTAGATATTTGACATGGCCCTAAAAATTTATTTTAGATGAGATTTCAACCCACTCCTTTACGTTTCAACACCTTTTATCTAGAAATCACTAAATCACTAAGCTATATATGTATTATATGACTTTAACATGCAAATAACAAAAACATATATACATATTTAATATTAGTAAATAAATAATATAATATTATAAAATGAAAAGGATTATTGCTGAAAATTGTTTATACAACTATGATTATATTTGATAATATTGTATAGTATAATACAAACGAAGTTATTAAGTCAAAAATAATATTTTTTTACTAAAGTATCCAAATAAAAATATATGAAATTAAAACAACATAATTTTATAAAAGAAGAAAATATTTAATACAAAATAATTAAGTTCTAATTATGATATATTATTAAAAATATGTTATTGTTTATTTGGTTTTATAATGTTATATTATTCATTTAGTATTAGTAATATGTTTGTATTTCTCATTCTCTACGTACTTAAATTATATATAATATATTTTTAAATATATACTAAATAAGTTAAGTGGTTTATTAATTTTTGTTCATTATTAAAACATTAAATAATAAGTTTCATTTCATGAATTTTGAAAGTATAAAGATTCAATTTGAACAATATGAGGATTAAAATCACTCATTTGAAACTATAGGGACCAAAAGTACAATTAAGACTAAAATTAAAAATAAATTATATATAATTCCTTTGTTTATATAAGATATTAAATACATTATTTAATTAAATTACGTTGTTAAAAATAATCTAATTATCTAAATTTAAAATACTTTTCATTATCTTAATTATTTTAATTAATATTCTTCATTTTGTTAGTTATATAAGTACTAAACTAACTACAATTAATGATAAGGACTAAAAAATGTTAAAAATTAAAAAATAACAAAACATTTACAAAGATTAAAAAAAACATATTTTAAGATTTTAAAACATATTTAAACCTAAAATTTTTATATAATAAATTTGTTTTGTTTGAAATGGACATAGATGATGTGTTGGAACTCTAAACTGAACTATTGACATATCGCGAGATGGATAACTAATTTGGGTTTCAACTCGTGAAGAGTATTGACTCAGTATGCTTCAATCTAATATCTCATGAGATCGATTGGTACTTCAATGCAACTACTAAGAAATAATAAAAAATAGGTATATAATTGTAAAAGATACTCTGTAACTTTAGTAATAATTTCACTAAAGTAATAATGTATATTGAATATTTATCAATACAATTAATGATATTTTTATGGGTTAAATATGGGTTGATTCTTTGGTATAAGGCTCAAAGTCAGAGCAACTTTGCTCCATATCAATTCAATTTGCCATTCACAAGTGCATCTTAGACGCTCTGCATCTAGACATTTGATTTCGGTCAACAGTTGTGGTTGATTACAAGACTAAGATAATCCATTATGCAGATAGGGCATAAGACCAATATGAAACAAAAGTCATAAAAACTTAAGAGTATTTGTTTCTTATATTTAGAATTAGACAAAATATTTCTCAATGTGCAAATTAAAAAAATTCATCATTCTTTATATAATCTTGGGCTTAAATATACATTTATTCCTTATAATTTGCCTAATTTTTAATTTTAGTCATTTTTTTTAAATATCATTAAAACATTATTTTTCACTGCTAGTCCTTTGTGGTCAAAACTTGCTGACGTGGACAATGATTATTAATGTTAACAAGTGTCATGTATGTAAATATGACTAATGTCACTTTAGGAAAAATTGTCATGTCATAAAAAAAATGTTACATTAATAGGATTAAAAATAAAAAAAATTTTTACAAGGACTAAACACAAAAAAAAATTTACATGGACTAAAAACAAAAGAAAGTATGATTTACACGTACTAAAAACAAAAGAAGATAATTTAGAGGTACTAAAAGATATTTATGTCTTAAATTAAATATTAATATAAAAGAAATATTTAATTATAAAATCGACCTATATAAAAACTTTAATATGAAATAAGTATTTAGAAGTACAAATAGAACAAGTCAAGATAGGCTTTAGTATACTTAAGTTTGGCCTAATTCATAATTATTAATTACAAAATTTGAGCTTGACATGTTTACCTATTAAAAGCCAATTTTTAAGACCTTGTCTAACCTATTTGAAGGCTTGGCTTAGTCTAAAAGTTCAGCTTGCTCTATTTTGAAGTCTCTATGATGATGACAACATATTTTATATTTTTGCAAATTTCCCTGTAGATGTAACTCATGGTGTCACCTTTAAATCACTATCAACTATGAGTAGCACAAAAAAGTCATAGCGCTAAGACTAGATTACTTATCATCGCACCATGCTTTGGTACCAAAAATCATCATTCACACCTATACCACATCAATCAACAACATGATCCAATCACGTGTGGATGAGAGATACATATTAGTATTAATTATTTTTCTAAATGTCTGTTTTGTCAAAGAAGACAATTTTTTTTGATAATTATGAATCAGGTTAGCTTCAAGCTTACCAAAACTTGTATGTCTTGGCTTGTTCCTTTTCCACCCCTAAGTTTCTACCACCTCTAGTACTATATATACAAAACAAATGAGAATATTTTTTTGTCCTAATATAAAAATCATATACTCACTTTCAAATGAATTAATTTTTCATTTTCTTCTATATCTTTAATTATTAATGAAACATTCATTCATTTTCCATGAACATTGATATATTTATTGAGCTATTAATAATACAAGTCATACCATTTCTTGTAAAAATTATCTCTTGAATTATAAGTAATGTCGTTAAATATAATCATCATTTAAACCATTTGATTCTATCAATATTTTTGGAATAAAATTTAAATTTATGACATTATTTATAGTACCTCGATTTTTCTTCTACTTATTATTGCTTGAAATTTATATTGTTCTTTAATTATTATTAACAAGTGAATGACCAATTTATATCATGATTAGATTAAATAAATATTATCTTGGAAAAATATATGTCGGGTTTTAAATGAGATTTTTATTAATTAAATTAAGAAAAGAACTATTTGACTTGTTTTTTATTAGAAGAATAACTAGTGAAGTACTACAGGTAAACATACAAGAAGATATGTTGAATTTTGTGTGTGATTTTGAAAGCACTTAATAAGCTTTTTTGCAAAGGGTGAAAGTTTAATACAAGTTCATAGAGATCATCAATAAATGTTTCTTAAGGCCCCTAAAAACTCATTTTTAACAAAGGCATCCAAAAAAATAAAACATGTTTTACGAAAGTAATAAAGCAATAAAGAGGACAAGGACATAAAAAACATAGAGAGATTTTCATATTGGTTCACTCTATAACCCATAGCTATGTCTAGTCCCTTCAATCAGAAGGATTTCACTAAGTCAACTTGACTTACAAGTATTTTTCACCTCTTTAGGTTTTCAATTACTTACAATCAACAATCCTCATTACAAGACTCTAAGTATTCTTAATTTAGCCTTTTCAAGATTTACAAAATAAGGTTTTGAGAAAGAGGTTACTCACAGAGTAAGTTTACAAGAAGACTTCAGCTAAAATGTTTTACAATCAAAATAGAGTTATAGAAAGTCTTTCTATCAAAGAGTCCAAAAGAACTTAAAAACAAAACTACGTTTAGATATAGTATGAACAACTTGGTCTATCCTTTTTTTTTCTATGTACCAGTCATTCTTTTTCTTTTATGATCATTCTTTTTGTACTAGCTTTTCCTTTTACTGCTTGCTTGCAAACTTACTTCTTGTTTAGAAAAACTTTTTTTTCTATGTATCTCTTTATTTTTCATCACTTTGTCATTCTTTTCTCTTTTTTTTTCTTGTAAATTATCACTACTTTATGTTACGAGGTCTTCTTTGGATATATATATATATATATATATATTTGGCAAGAAAAAGATGACAATTGAGGTAGAAAAACTTCAAGCAACAATTGACAGAGGTATGTACGTAGGTCATACATAACAAAATTTAGTAGGGAAATTTTCTCATGCAGAGAATATGCAAGAGCAGAGACTACTAGCAAAGCAGAGATTTGTCCTTTATGAACATGACATTGACTAAAATATTTTATAAGACTACCTTAGTCAGAGCATAAAAGTTTATGAGAGAGTGTCTGCAACTAATTTTCAAATGTACTAGGTAAAAAGATAAAAGTTAAAATTAAAAATAACTTCATGAGACAAAGAGGTATATTGGACACTTATGTGTTGGACGTTTTGTTGGACATTAATTCTTTGGACGATTTGCTCAAACTATTGAACAATGATTCTTTTGACGATTTGCTTAAACTGTTGGATGCTATATCTTACAGATATTTTAAGTAAGAAATATCTAAAACACTTTACACTTTCAAATGTCAGTGATACAAGAGAAGATTTGTGATCCTCAAAACCTTGAAAGATTGGACATTCTTTTCAAGAGTGTTCCAACAATTTTGCCCATTAGGGTGTAAAGCCAATGTGACCTCTTTACACGCCAAGGTTAGTTTCATTTAGTGAGTCCTTTGGTGTTCCGTTTTCTATAGTTAAGAGAGAAGGGGGGAGAACTGATGATAGGAACTTCAAAGGAACCAGAGGAAAGACCATGAAGAGTGTTTCTGTTGTTTTTCTGGTTTTACAAGAGAAAGTGAGATTATCTCATTAGGGTTATCTTTACGTAAGTACGTACGAGTAGAGGGATTGTCCCTATGAGCCCTGTTGAGTATGTTTTGATGGTTCCTACAGGGGATATTGAACTTCCTAGACTAGTTATGAATTATATATATGAAATTGTATTGTAATTTTCTACTGTTTAGCTTAATTAATTGACTGTTCTTGATTTTAGGTTTTGTTGAATTGATTGGTAAAATTAGGGATTTTATAAAATAGATGTGTAGAGTGTGAATTGGTGTTGAAATATATGCATTTTAAGTGCTAGAATTTGTAAAGATTAAGCGAACATAGAAAGCCTAAGGTTTCCCGCAAGAATTTTGAGTTCTCTATGTAGAAATTGTGAATTACTATTGTTGCTCTCGTTGGGTGAAGATGCAAAGTAAAGAAAAAATTCTCCTCTATGGGTCTATTTGTTGAGTGAGTGAAAGACTCACTGGGCGAAAATGACCCCTAAGTCCCTTTAGGGCTTTACTCGGTGAGTGAGAGGTGGGTCTTGTTGGGCGAGAGTGAGGGAGCCAGAGAGCAATAACCTTTTGTGGCTCTACTCATTGAGTGAGTGGTAGCTCGCTAGGAGAGAAAGCGAGAGCTAAAGAGTAAAACTTCTATGTGTCTCTATTTGCTAGGCGAGTGCAAGACTCGCTAGGTGAATAAGAGTACTAGATCTCTCTATAGCTTAACTCGTTGGGCGAGGGTGAGACTTGTTGAGCAAGAGAGGGAAAACTTGAGAGTGTCAATTCTCTATGGATTCACTAAGCTAGTTCAAAGGTTTGGACTTTCTATAGCCCCTTTGTTGGGCAAGCATGAGACTCCCTAGGAAAGTGTGGTCCTTTCATTGGACAAACAAAAGGTTCACTGGGAGAAAGTTAGTGTAGGACAATCACTGGGTGAATGATTAGACTTGCTAAACAACCCCATCAGGTTTTTAACCTCTTAAGAAGATGTGAACTTAGTGGATAAGCTTCCCCTAAGTAGTAGACTTAAGTTGTATGCTTTCATTAGCAAATTGTATGCTTATATATAATTGTTATTTTATGGATCGAGTAAGATCATAAACTGTCATTGCATTGAATGAATGAGAAAGAGATATGAAATTGAATAACAGATAAGTAATTGTGACGGGGTGTTAGGCCAAGAGTTGGTGAGAAAGGAACTTGGGTGAGACATATTAAGTGAACTACCTAGGCTTATGAGAGGCATGAATCTCTCTTATTGGCCCAATTTTGAAAAAGAATATAAAGTGACAATGACTTGTATGTCATGCATCATGTAATGAAATTGGTATTGTAAGAAAGTATATGCAAACCTAATTGATAAGGTCACTAGACCTTTTAAGGGCTACTTGGTTGTTAAACCATAAATGGTCATGTTTGATCCTACATGTCGAGGCATACATGCAAAATTGAGTAGATCCTAACATGCTATCGAAGGGTATATGCTAGTGTGATATGGCTAATAATAGAGACAGATATTAATAGGTTGCTCCTAGCCTATTATTCTGATTTAAGTTGGTACCACATGCATATGGAGTAGTGAGTAGGATGCATGACTATCATAGCATATACATTGATAATTATTGTTGAATGTAATTGTTTGGTGTGTGCTACCTGACCTTGTGGTAGTGAAACGTATTCTCACTCCTTTTTTGTTTGTATCTTGTGTGTGTCGGTTGAAAGTCATTTGCATGTGAGGATGAATGGGAGTGAGAAGAGTGAATTGGACTCTTTTATCATTGCTTTCCTTATTTAGTTTTGATTTGGGTTTTTCTTCCTCTTTAAGTTCATAGATTTTGAGAATGGAGAATAAACTAGCCTTTGGAGTGCTAGTAGGTTACGTTCACTTTAAGTTTTTACTACGATGAATCATATATCATATGAATGACAATTTAAGTTTTAAATTATCAAGAAATAATTGTTTAATTACTAGTAAATAGATCATAAGGTAAAAGAGTGTCACGATATTAATTAAAATAAACTAATTTAACTACTTCTTTTTGCTCTTGATGAATTAGTTTTTTTTTCTTGGATTTGACTTCTGTAAAGTGAGAAGATGGATTTTAGAAGATAAAATACAATAATAATCGTCGATTAGAAAATGAGCCGTTTATAACTGTAATAAAATTAATTTTATATATAAAAAATCTAAATTAGTTACCATCTTAACGGTTCATTTTTAATTAATGACTATTATTATACTTTATTCTGTAAAGTACAATCCTCTCACTTTAGAGGAGTCAAATCCTTGTTTCTTATATAGAATCCAAGGTAATATTTCATATTAAAATTTTTAAATAAGTCTACTTCATAATTAAACATTTATTTTATATTTATATTTAACTTAAGACTTGAATATCTTTTGGTCCCCAAATTATATTATTTTTGTTTTTAGTTGGAGTAAATTATAATTTCTTATTTTTAATAGAGGTGTTCATATAAATCTAATTCAAAATAAAACTACAAATCAATAAAAAAAAAACAAATCTTTTTAGATTGATTTTTTTGCTTAACTAATTGGATTCTGGATGAGGTTTGTAAAACCAAACCAATCTATATAAAACTAATATTTTTTTTATGCATAGAAGTTATTATGCGTTTACATGTAACTTTTGTGTGCATTATATATATATATATATATATATATATTGTATTTTATTGATATTTTTATGTCTTAAGTATGTTTTTACTTACTGTCTGTAAAATAAAAAATTTTGATTTTTGTTCTTGTAATTTTTTTTGATTGATTTACTCGCTCTAAAATTTGAAACCATTATTTTTTGTCCCTACTATTATGTGACATTTGTTAACTACTTATGTTTCAATGGAAGGTCAAATGATCATAATAGGTTATACTCACTAGTATTTGTGGTATGATGATAGCATGTGATACCTTAAAAAAATTAGATATCTAAAATAAATGTTAATGATGTGTCTTAAAATAAATGTTATTTATGTGCCTCAAAATAAATATTAGGGTCTAAAGATAGTGATTTCAAATTAATCAAATAAAAATATTTTCTAAGAACAAAAACCAAAATTTGTTCATTTTATAGGAACTAAAATCAATAATCTTAAAATTTAGAAGGATAAAAATCAAACAAAAAATTTTACGAGGACCAAAATCAGAACATACTCATTTTATAGGAACCAAAAACATATTTAAACTTATTTTTATTATACTTTTCATGTATATCCAATTAATGTAGTAGAATTATACATACTTCATTCTTTGTGGCTTCTATTTTAAATATATATATATATTCTATCTATTTAGAAAAAAATTATACTGTAAGATAATTAACCTATTAATTAACATATTTCTTTTTATTTTCTATGTTCTTTATTTCTATATAAATTATTAATATACTTAAATTTAAAGATAATTCACTTATTTTAAAAATAATATTTAATATTTTAATTAAATACTTCTAATAATAGTAAATTAAAATGTTACTAAAAATATATCAATAAAAACTAAATTTTCCAATCCAATTCAAACTATATTTTATCGAATCGAATTGAATTTTTTTAATAAAAAATAATTCAAAGCAAATCAAACGGTAAGATGATTTTTTTTAAGATAAAAACCAATATTCGAACACCCTTAATTTTAAATTTTATTTTTTTATTTTTAATCGATATTAACATGACACTTTTAATAATATTACATCACTAACGTAACAATTTTACTTACGTGGTACTTGTTAATGTTAGCAACTGATAATCATATCAACAACATTAAACAAACAAATATCTCATCAACATTTCAAAAAATAAAAAAATAAAAAGACTAGAATAAGAAATTAGACAAATTATAGGAGCCAAATACATATTTAATTCACGATCTATCTTATTTTGGTCATTACTATGATTGGTTGCAAAGAAAATAAGCAAATTGCCTTTATCCAAATTGTCACATTGTTAACAAAAATAATGGGCTTTGGATAGAATATTTTTGGTGGAGAAACATATTTGTATGGAGATTTTCTTAAATGGTAAATTTAGTCAAATCCTTAAAGTGATAAAAACAACTTTTTTTTATTAAAAAAAAATACTTTTATCACAAACAAAACATTTTGATTTGAATTTTGTTTTCCCAATAATTAAATATTTTAAATACAAAATCAACTATTAAAAATCATTTGATGTCCTTTTTATATATAATTTTACAATTAAAAAGTATGTTTTTACTATCTCAATAAAATAAATTATCTTAATTAATTTTTTCTTAATTATGTCATGTGTTAAACTTTTGTACTTGCGTCACTTAATACTTAATAACTTTATATATAATATGGATTTCACCAATCGTTAAATTAAAAATTTATATAAGTTAAATAAAATTTATAAAATTTTATATAAATAAAAAACTAATTATTACTTTATTACACTACTTTATTTAAAAATAAATTATGTTATTTAAAATATAAATAAATATTTATAATTATACAACATAATAACAAATGTTGTATCTATATAAAATTTATTATACATTATCAAATGATTCAATAATTATATTGATTAATTTTATATTAAAAAATAGGTTATGAGGTGATCATGTAAAAGAGTTTTCTATACTCATTCGATTATGAACTATTATATATAATAAATTTATTAATTTTTATAATAAATATTTTAAAATTATATTAACAATTATTTATAATTGAATGTTATACTTGACCATTAAATTTTTATATTTTATAAAAAAATGTTTAAATAAAATTATTATGTGATATAAATGTAAAAATTTGACGTATGATGTTGACGGTTTGTCCCATATACAAAATATAAAACTTATTTATGCTCCTTAGATTACTGTTTCATGTTCTTTCTTCCAAGTTGAAAAAGATAAATAGTATATGCAAGAAATGACAGGTGATTTATGTCAAAATTTTCTTTCTAGTAACTTATTACAATGATGCCACTCATGAATGGCAAGGGGTGGTTGGTTCCTAGTTCCTACTAATGTAGCCATAGTATACATCCTAATAAAAGTAAATTCCCTTATATAAAAAATGAAAGAACCTAGCTATTTTTACGGTTTTTGTACTATTCATATACAAAATTAGAGATCCCTTCTGCATAATGGGCACGAACCATGCTTGATCAGCCACTTATCAATGCAAGGTAGGTGAAACATGTGATGACAATGAGGCAAACTTCTACCTGTCTCCCCAAGCTGAAAGTCCTGGAAGGAAATGCACACACTCACAATATCAATTTCAAAATACACAAGCTTGACACTACCACAAAGAAAAAAAAAAGGCTTAACAACACTTCAAGGTGCATTAAAAAATGCATCATCATAAACAAACCTGGAGGCACACTGAACATGAAACTCTCTCCCCAGAAGCATCAACATTGTTGTCACTTGTAATGGTGATCTTTGGGATCTTTTCAAGTGAATCTCTCGGTAAACCTTTGGCGCCACCAATGTCAAAGATGTTTTGAACATCATCAAAGCTAATTTCAACAGCACCCATCTAAGAAGAAGAGCAAAGGTATAAGCAAAAGATACTAAATTTTTGTCTCATAACAATTACCCCTTTTACGAGTACTTTGGACCAAAAAAATTACCTGACTTTGGACAGCACTCAACATGGCTGGACCTATCCTTTCACGCACTAGTCTCCCACTTAGTAGGCTAGCAATAACATCAACCTGCATTACATAACTTGAAATTATTAGATTACCCAAATTGCCAGTAAAAATGACAATAAAATCTCATTGGACTAAGCAAAGATAAAGCAGCAATTGTATAGCTATTTAATGATCCCATTTTTAACAAGACCTTGATCAAGTCACTCACCAAGTATAAGACACACCCAATTCCAGATTCGTCAGATTTCCAAAGAACAAGGGAAGATTCAAACACTTCAATGGAGAAAACAGCACCTGATATGGCACCAATAGCAGCCCCTCTAATGAAGCCACTCTCTGTCTCTTGGCCTATAAAGGCTCCTGTCATAGCCCCCAACAAAGTGCCCACTGCCAATTAAACAAACACAAACCCATTAAACCTTATTAACCCCAAATATTGTCACAGTTTGAAATTTCAAAAATTAATTTATAAAAAGAAAAAGAACCAGTAACTTGGGATAATTTTGAAAATGGACACAAGACAAGACATGTAAAAAGTAAAACTTGTGCAAATTGCAGAACAGTCCAACACAAACCGACATCCAAGTTCTCATTTTTTCGCTCCTCCACAAAATAGAACAATTAAACAAAACAAAAATGTACGTGTCGGTAAAAATTATAATTGGCGACAAACTCAAAGACAACACTGCCAGTCACAACGGCAAAGACAAATTCTTCATAGCAGATCGAGAATTTGGCGAAATGAGAACGGGGTTGTACCTAATGCAAAGCAGAAGGTGAAGATCGCAGAGAAGATGTTCCCAATGATGGCAGAGACGAAGAGGGTACCAACCCTTTTGACCGTCTCAGCGAAATTCCCGAAGGAACCCAGCAAAGGGCATTGATTTAGCGCAAATTCCATCTGAGTATCGCAGAAATTCGAGTGCTGTTTGTTCTATGTGACGGATTTGGGTTTAAGGCAGAGTTAGTTATATATATAATAATAATAGTAATATGTAGAAGAGGATAGAGATAACGAGCTTTATTATCCCTTCCATTCCATGGATACTTAGTGTGTAAGACAAGAGAGAAAATGGAATGAAACTACCTTCAACCAACTCGCATTTAAGGTGGTGTCCCTTATCACATAGTGGCACACTCTTTTTACCCTCCATTTTGCTAATAGACAACGTTAAATAATATATTTTTAATAAAAAATTATTTTTATTTTTAACTGTTATCTTTCCATGGTAATAAATTCTATTATTTATTTTATTTGAAAAATTTAGGTAAATTCAATCATCGCATCAACATTGATTTTTACCTGCACTGGCCTAGTCTTTGTTAGTAATAAAATTGTATCATTATTGTGAGTTTTTTTTTCTTTATAATTACGGATAAATTTTTTTAAAAATACTAACAAATATTTATGAAAAAATAAGTTGTGCACTGAGAGTATAAAATAGCTACATTATCATCTAATCACTAATTGTGTATGGATGATAAGTTTGTTAATTTTTTAATAACTATTACATGTTAAATTCAATATTTATTATATTTAAAATGTTATAAGTCATTCAACAATTACTTTTAGATTTTAATTTTGAAATGAATAAAAAAAATTATATTAAGAACTAATTAAAAATAACTTGGAATATGACTTATAAAATAATTATTGTAGATTTTTTAATCATATATTATAATTTAAGATTAAATAAAAATGTAAACAAATTTAAATTTTGAATACATTCTAATAAACTTTTTATTTTTAAGTAATTTAAAATATTTGATAAAACATATTTCATATTTGTTATCAAGCATCAAGGACCACACAATAAGAAATCTCATACGATTATTGCAGTGTGTGTGTGGCAATTTCTCTTGTTAAGGTTGCGACCAAAATCTGTTGGTTTGTTTAAACCATAAAGAAAACCAACACCAACACTACATTCGCTATCAAAAGGTCACGAGACAGTGACAAAAAGAGAAAAGTAAGCTTTCTTTTGACAAATGGGGATGGCGCAACCTCAGGTGCATACTCACCACATGCAAATGGTCGCAGGAATTCTTTTTTTTATTTATTTTTTATTTTTTTTACTTTTTTAAAACAAGTGTACGGAGGAGGGGAAGGGAAATTGCCTTCACTAATATATGATCGGCTAATAAAGCTCATTAACAAAAATGGAACCAGAAAATGTTTGTATTAAACATTGTTGAAATTGAACCAACGATTGATTATGTTTGTTAGCCGCCTCCGACGTTTGCATTATGCTCATTAGCTTCGGCCTTTGTCGGGCCACACATAATTATTGAGCTAAGACTAGTGTCTTGAGTAATTTTGAGTTGGCCTAGTAGTTTTTTTTTTTTTTTTTCTCTTTTATACTGTTATAAATTTTGTAAGATCACCGAGAGCTTGTTTTGTGGTGGAGGAGGAGGAGAGGAATTTTTGTTTATTTAAATTTTTAGGAAGAGATAGAAAGGGAATGGAAGAGGTAAAGTGATTTCTTTTTATGCATAGAAATTGAAAGACAATAAAGAAATCAATTGGTGCGTAAAGTGATTATGCTCCAAGTAAGGGATAACACCTCCCCCTAGGAGCAACTGTTCCATCTCAGCCCATTTTGGAGGCCGTTTTGCAATAATTGGACAAAATCTTCACTCTTAATTAATTTTATTTTTTAATATAAAAAATAAAATAAAAAACACAGGTAGATGAATGATGGAGATTAAAAACGGAAGACTCTCCATTTTTTTAAACTGGAGAAGATCCTTGCGTGCACATCCTAAAGTATTCCTATAAACAAGACTCTCACAACACTGTTTGATATTTTTTAAAATATGTTTTTAGTTCTTATAAAATGGAAATTTTTTAATTTTGTTCATTATAAAAAAATCATTTATTTTCATTTCGTTAATTGCTTATATATTTAATGACCGGTCAAATAATACTCACTAGTATCATGTTAACATGTAATATTTTTAATTTTTTTTTCTAAATCTCTAAAATAAATATTATTTATTTATTTTAAAATCATTATTAGGAATCCAATATATTTATTTTAAATTTTGAAATGATGAAAATTAAAAAAAATATATATTTTATAAAACCAAAACTAAAATTTATTTATTTTACAAAGACAAAAAATAGTTATTTTAAATTTTAACAGATGAAAAATTAAATTTCTTTTTACAAAAATTAAATTCAAAATTTGCTTATTTCACATCAAATATATATATATATTACAATTATTATCGCTCAATAAAAATCTCTTTTAACTTAAATGTTGGAGAAGAAGGTGAAGATAGAGAATATCACAAACCAATTCACATTTTGTTTTTGTGTTATGGGTAGTTGTTGAATGCTTACAAATACATGGAGAGGAAAATATTGGTATATACTAAAAAATAATCCATCTGAATAACTACGAGTTAATAAATAGGTAAGGAACAAGAAATTAAGGTTATTAAAAATAAAGAAGCGGGAAATATTAATATTATTTCTTAATCAATTCTCTAATTTTAGGAATTTATTTAAGAAAACAAAATTATACATATATTTGCTCTCAGGTCTCAAATGCATGCAAGTTGACAAATGCAACTTTTTCATAATTTTCTACATTTGTGTGGCGAGTAATATTGATCAACTTATAGCTATAAATTTTGATAAATCTATACCTATTTCGTTCTTATTAAAATAATACAAACTTTCACCTAATTTATTTTATGTTAAAAATAATCTATTAGTGATTCATGTAACTAATGGATTGAATTTAAATAAAAGAAAATTCAGTATTATCATTGGACATGATAGTAAATAAAAGTCAATAAGAATTATTTTAGAAAATAAGTAAAAAATCTAAAATAAATCTCGCATTCTTCCTTCAAAATAGTGAACAATTATCATTTTTTTTTAGGAGAAATAGTCAAATATATAAAGTTACCAAGTTTGTTTTTCTAGAGTAACTATATATATGGAATGTGTGGAAAAATAGAAAAGACACTTTCTCAAAACAAACTACCACACAAAATAAGGTTACATATTTATCAAAGAAATAAGAAAGAAAGAAAAAAAATAGGAGAAAACCACTTTTAAGAATAATTTTTTTTAACAAAGAACACAGAAGATATCAAGAATTGTTTCATAGTGAAATAATAAGAATTATAATATCTAATATCTTTATGGTTAATGTAGTTTTTTGTATTGATGAACCCTAGAAAAATTATTTCATATATGATTTCATACTTATAATTGGTATATGAGAATAAGGTTGGAGATATTTTAATTCTCTATTAAAGATGGTTCTTCTCAATTTCCATGAACCACTTTTATAAAAAAATTAATGGAATTAACATATGTTTCAATAGTTGTATTTTTTTTATGAAAATGGTATTTGGTTGTAATTGTTGGAATACAAAATATAATTTGATTGATATTTTGAATGATCTTTTTATTTAGTAATGTTTTTTTTTCTATTTTGTTTTTAAACCTAAAAGCTAAATAATAAGGCTAAAACTAGTAATAATAAGGCTAAAACTAGACCTGTCAAAGGGAGCCAGCTTGAATCACCACGGGTTGATAAAAAAGTGAGTTAGCCTAACCCCAACTCACTTTTTTGGAGATCCAAAAAATGATCAAGTTGGCTCACCTCATATTTACAAAAATAATAAATAAATAAAATACAAAATAAGGTAGATCATTTTGTACTATCAATATATAAAAATTAAATTTTATATATCATTTATTACAATTTCTACTAAATTTATAAATTATGTAATATAATTAATAAATTACAAACAAATACTTTTTCATTTTTAAATATATACTCCTAATTTGATTAGGATTAGTAGGGTATGTATTTTTTAAAAAATATATTCCTATAACCCATGAGTTAGCTTGACTCACCACAAGTTCAACCCAGATGAGCCATAAATTAAGTGAGTTAGGCTTATTTTACCTAATAATCATAGTGAACTAGATTTTTACAACCTAACCCGGCTCAAACCCATGTGAGTCGGGTTTGTTCATGGGTTAGATCCCACATTGACAACTCTAGCCAAAATAGATAAGAAAGACAAGTAAGGGCAAAGCTCCAGCGAAAATTAGTGGGGTGAAGTCTAAAAGGAAAATTAATGCTACTTTTGCAAACACAACGACTACTTCGAAAAAGATTTTTCCAAAATGAAAAATTTGTCTCGAAAAAAATACATATGTTTCTATAAATTTTGAATAATTCTTGTTGAAATACTTAGTAATATTTGATGGCTTGATTATGGTACAACCAATCATGTATCATATATTATGTAGAGATTCATTTCAATTTGAATCAAAAGAAAACTGCAAAATGATGAATATGGAAAAAAATAGATGCACAAATAGACAAGATTAATCTTTAACATTGGGGTTATGTAGATCTCAAAAGTTGTTTTTAAATGTGGTAGAAATTTAGTTTATGTTATGAAATTGAATGAACATAACTTTAATTCCAAGATTAGAAAACGATCTATTTTTTTTTATTTAGGCAAAATCCAATAATTTGACTTTGGTATTTTAATGGATGGTTTATATTGATTGGGTCATAACTACAAGTGTACAATTGTCGTCAAGTAATAATATTTAATATTGTATCCACAAGGATTGTGTGTTTGATTTTTAAAATATTGTTATTTAAAAGAGATAAAAAAAGTTAATTGATTGATTTAGAAAAGAAATAGATAGAATATAATCTACTAGAAATTTGAATTCGAAATTAGAAATAGATAACAAGTAAAATCAGGGAATTTAATTCAGGAAAATATCTAGGATTGGGATTCACACTTTGACTTACTATTTTACCTAATATTCTTATCTTAATATTCTATTGGTTCTCTATGAAGGTGAATTAACCTAAGGTAATCTCAATTCCCTTTCAAGATATGAAGATGTATATAATTAAATTGACTCCTACTTTCATGATAGTTATGTTCAATTAAAGTCGCTATTTTCTTTTTTAATTTATTAATTCCTAGAATGATTAAATATACTTTCATGATTTCAAACCTAAGATCCCTTCCTAGAGTTCCAATAATTAGATTCACCTTTTAGTCCTTCCCTAAGCATATAAGATTATGAAAAATAGAGGTAAATCATTTTGCATATATAAAATAATAGAAGGAAGAACAAGAGAAGTCAATAAAACACTAAAATAATTCAATTAAACATAAATAATGTCAAGGGTTTAGCCCAAATCCTAGAACAAGAGGATTGCTCACACATAGTCATGGAATCAGAATAGCAAAAGAACGAGTGGCTCTTGCAGGATTCCAGAGAAATTCTTCGATTTCTTCCAAAAGCAGATGATTATTCATCTAACTCTTAACATCTAATTCTCAAGGTTTTGAATGTCATTTCTAATCCCTATGGGGTCTATTTATACTGAAAGGGTTAACAAGGTCCAAGGCCAACTACAATAAGAAAAAAACACAAAAATTAAAAAAATAAATCTGATGATGCACCACGATTGTGGGGCTCCCCACAACCTGGCTATGGGAAATTCCAGTATTGCATTTGACAACTTTTCTTCAGTTTTTGCTATTTTATCCAACTTGTAACAATTTCTTTTACTCAATTCAAGTCTTTGCAAGCTCTTCATCACTCTTTTATTAGGCTAATTCATTCAAGATCCTTTCTAAAATCCAACATAACACATAAAAGGGTTAAAAGTTCTAAATGATAAAATAACATAAAAAACAAGAGTATAACTACTGCTAATTGACTCAAAATGCATGCAAACCTACATAAGTTAATATGCAAAATGTGATATGAAATGTTATGCACCAATATCATTTCAATCTTGATGTTAAGTCTGTAAAATCTTTACTTAATCTAGAACATGTTCACAATATGCATAGTGAACATAGTGAGAATTCTACTTACTTGTGGCATCAAATGTAACACCATGCTTTTTATTTTATATATTATTGTTTGTAATTATGGTATTTTATTAATTATTATTAATAATTGTTTTAATTATTTTATAATTAAATAAATAATATTTTAGAAGAAATATATATTAAAATTTGAATTGGATTTTAATTAATTAAATCAAGAAAAATAGGTCATTTAAATATGGTAAAAGCTTAAGTCTCACATTGGGTAACATAAGCTCATGCATAACTTCCTTTTCCTATATAAGGAGTGAGATAGCTCAAGTACCACATCGAATAATATGAGTTCATGCATCGTCTCTTTCTCTTATATAAGGATGGGATACCAAGCAATAGAAAAAATAATAAAATCTCTAAACAAGTTTGGTTTGATGCAAAGCATTGAACTCATGATATTTTAATCTTTCATGTTTTTTAGGAATGACTAGAGAACCCTTATGTTGCTAAGTTAATTTTCCTAAACATGTGATCTTTTATTTTCCTAAACATATGATTTCAAACTAGAGTAGGGAGGAAGGAGAACCTCTGGAGGGAATCCTTGATGAACAAGAAGAATGACCCTAAGGAATGTGTATTCTATGTTTACACTTTTTCAAGTAGTAGGAGGAGTGAGTTCTATCTCATTATTTTTGTTTCCTTTAAGTAAAATGGATAGTGGGGTTGTCCCTAGGACTCCTATTAATATTTGTTATATAATTCTTGGTCGTATCTGAATGGGGATTAAATCCTTAGATTAATGTTGCGTCTTAATATAATTTTCGTGTGTGAAATTGTGTGGTTAATTGTTGTAATTACTTGATTCTCGTGGTTGTTCATGGTTTAAGGGTTTTGGGTTCAATTTGGGGCTTTTGTATGTAATGATGAAATTGGATGAAATTGAATGGTATTTTATCTATGTTTCTATGTATTGAACTCATGTGTGCAGAAGAACTTAGATTGATTAGGATTTCTCTATTTAATTTTGAGAATTAGGGTCAGTTATGTAAAAAAATGTGAAATCACGAACTATTGTTCATTTCTCCTCGTTGGGCGAAAGGTGACTCTCGCTAAGCAAGAACATACCAAATAGAGGAATTCTTCCTCTTTGAGCCTATTCATTGGGTGAGTGTGATACTCATTAAGCGAGTACGAGCCCTAAAAGCACTGTTGCTTCTCGCTAAGCGAGTTGTAGGGCTTGCTAAGTGAGAGTGTCAAGATCTGAGAGTAAGGCTCTCTATGATCCCACTCATTAGGCAAGTAGTGAAGCTCACCAAGCAAGTGAGACAAAGAGAGTTGAGATTCCCTATCAAGGTTCTGCTGCGCAAGTTGGCGTATCACTAAGTGAAGGAAAGTCTTGGAGTATTATGATCCCAACTGGCTGAGTAAGAAAAATAGAGAGTTGTCTGTACCCTTTGTCTTGAGTATTTGCTAGGCGAGGGTTTTGCTTTGTTGAGCAAAGGTGAGTGTAGGACCCCAACAGTCCTTATTCGTTGAATGAGTGTGGAGTCTCACTGGGCAAGATTGTGTACAGAGCTTGTTGTGGCTTTGGATCATGAAACGAGATAGTACACTTGCTAAGCAAAAGCTGAACTTAGTGACTAGATCCTTTTGTGTGTGATCCTAAGAGGATTGTGTGTTAATAGCTTGTGTATGTTATGTTTGTAAGTTATGATGTGAATTGATTGAGATATATTGTCATCGCATTAAGAGATGAGCACGAGAAATGACATGAGAAAATGAGTAAAGATGAGTGATTATCATACAAGTTTCTTAGGCCAAGAGATGGCAGGAAAGAAACTTGGATGACCATTGTCAAGTAAGCGACCTAGGCCTATGAATAGGTAAGAATAATGTTTACTGTGTAGGTTGTGAGATAAGGTACCTAACTTATAGCAGGCAAGCATGGTCCTTATCAGCCTAGTTTAAAGAGAAACTAATGAGAATACAAATTGTATAACATTCATCATATTATATAACTGGTGTTAGAGAAAGTAGACATGAGCCAAGTGGTAAGGTCACTAGACTGGACTACTCAGTACAAAAACCACAATGATCGTGACTAATCCCATGAAGCAAGACATACGATAAAAGTTAAGTAGATCTTGACGTGCTACCGAAGGATATCATGCTAGCATGGTATGACTAACCGTAGAGGCAAAGATTAACAATTTTTCCCCTAGCTTACTTTTCTAAGTTGAGTTGGTATCACATGCATATGAAGTAATGTGTAGGATGCATAATATCATAGCATATGCATAATATATATTGTGGATGTGTGTGCTATATCTTATGTGTTATGGTGGTGTATGTGCTACCTAACCTTGTCGAGGTTTCCTCATAATAGTGAGACATATTCTCGCTCCTCTTGCATTGGTTGTCTTGTTTTGTTTGGACTAAACGCCATTTGCACGTGAAGAGGAGCAGACACATGACGACAAATGTTATATTTGTGCTACTACCTTTTATGTCATTTTATGTCTGGGTTTTGTCAACTCTAGTAGGATTATGATATCGGGGTTGAACATGTTGTTTGGTTTAGTTACATTTTTATGTTTGGTTGAGACTTGAGTAGTTTGAATTGGCCTTTGGAGTGACAGAAGGTTATATTTTGAGAAGTTTCTATGTTGAGATTACATATGTTGAATTTAAGACATGTGAATTTTTTACCCCTTTAGTTTATGTTTATGAATTTTTATTTTATTGAGAAGCAGTTGCATGACATCATGTTTTCAAGAGTTTAGTATCATCAGTTTTTAAATAATTGCTTAAATATTAGTAACTAGATCATTGGGTAAAAGGTGTCACATCAAATATTAGGCTATATGTCCAAAGAAAGTATAATGAAGTTAATGAAAAGTTAGATGCTAGATTTTCATGACTAAGACACATGTTAAAGGAAAGCAAAACAAACACATTAAAGAATTTGACTATAAGAAGTAATGAACTACAATATTGACACACATTAATATTTGTGGTTCCTTTTATATTCCATCTTGTGAAGTGAAAAATATTTTATCATCTTTATTGATGATTGCTTATATTATTGTAACATGTAGTTGGTAAGCATCCTTAAGTTGTTCAATGATAAGGTGGAAGGATAGCTAGATAGAAAAGTAAAAGTTAATAGCTCTAATATAAAAATGGTAAAAATTATGAAAATTTTAATAAGAATAGACAATTTCTAAATCCATTTGCAAATTTCTCAAAGTTAGGACATATGTGCACAATATAATGTCTTGTACATTGCAAAAGAATAGTGTAGCTGAAAGACATAACCATGCTTATTTGAATATGGTTAGGTAGATGTTAAATTATAGTATTGTGTCAGTACCTTTATTGTTGCAAATACACACATTAAAGACTATTGCATATTTTCTTAATAGTGTTTCTAATAAGGCAGTGTCTAAGACTATAAATTGTGAATGGAAAGGAAACCCAATTTAAGGAATATTTACATTTAAGGTTGTCTAGCATAAGTAAAGGTGTATAATCGATATGAAAAAAAAATACTTGATGCAAGAAGCATTAGTGATTTTCCATTGACAATCCAAAATTATCAAAATGTTACACATTTATTTTCCTAATGTGTAAATGACTAATGAGCAAGTGATAAAAAAAAAGTGTAAGAAATAACACCAAGAAGGTCTAAAAGTCAAAATAGATTACCTATTTTGAATTATTATATTGTTTATTCACTTGAACATGAATGTAACTTAAAAATTGATAGGATCTAGTCTTGTTTAGACAAGTCAAGAAAAGTGACAATTTTGAAAGATGTTTCATTGCTATGAAAAAAGAGTTCAAATCAATGGATGCCAACAAAGTGCAAGACTTAGTAGAATTTCTTAAAAGGTCAAAACAAGTAAGTTATAAACAAGTCTTCAAATTCAAAACTAAATGCAACTCGAAAAGACAAAATCAAAAGGTATAAAGATAAACTTGTCAAATATTTCACTCAAAAAGGATGACATTAATTGTAAATATACTTTTTCTTTAATGGCTTATTATGATTTAGAGTTTCACAAAATGGATATAATGACTTAGAAAGAGAGGTTTATACAAACCAATGAAGAATATTTTGCCAAAGGAAAGAAAAATCTAGTGTATAATTAAAGTCAACATATGGATTGAAACAAGCTTTCAAAAAATGGTACCTTAAAGAAGCATTTGGTAGATGAGAAGTTTAGTTTCATGGGAATCCAAAGTTCGGAAAGTTAGTTTCTCATGTTTGATATTATATCATAAAAAATGTTCCTAGGAAACATTGTTTCCTGGTTTTTAACTAAGTTTTCTATAAAACCATTCACATGGAAGGAGTTGAGAATCTTACTTTCTCGAGTTGGGAGAAAATTTTAATGATGCAAAAATATTATGATATCCTGATTAACTCATTTAATATAATTATAAATTTAGAAACAATATTTTATTAAATATGATAAATAACTATATTTAAAAATAATAAATATTTAGTATACTTAATACAATTTTAAAAATAAAACTACCTTAAAAAATATATTGTTTTAATATTTTTAATATATTAAACATTATATTTTCAAATATTTTTATTTTTAAGTCTTTAAAAATTATCAAGGTATTAGTTAATAAATTGTTTAAAAATATTATTACTGCAACATTCAAGAAACATTTTCTTAAATTTAAAAAAAAAATAAAGTAGAGAGAATGAAAAATTTTGTTATGTTAAAATTAAATAAATATATTAAAAATTATACCAACATATTTATAATTTTAAAATTTATAAAAAAAATATTTTTACAATAAAGTTTTACATAAATTTATCTAATGAAGTTCTTCCTCTAAAAGGATATTTTTGAAAGAATCACTTATGTAATTGGGAAAGTGCTATTAAAATCAAAGATGGGGACTTTAATTTCCAAGAAACATATTTATCCCAAGAATATTTATGAATAACCAAATAGATTTTCGTCGTCTTTAAGGAATCATGATTCCCTGGATTCATAATTTCTAGGAATCATAATTTTCGGGTATAAAATTTTTTTTCTTATACCAAATGCTCCCTAAATTCAATGATATTATACGTCTCATAATTCTGTAGAGAATATTATTGATCAATGTATCTATACAAAGATTAGTGTGAGAAAACTCAAAATCTTGGTCTTATATGTTGACAATGGTATGCTTATTGCCAATAATATTATTTGATATATTTAAATTTTTCTTAAACAATTTTGAACTAAAAGACATTGGTGAGGCATCGTATGTGATAAGAATAGAAATAGTTTTTAATTTATCACAAGGATTGTTGGGATTGTCTTACCAAGGATATATTAATAAAGTATTAAAGAGATTTAGAAAATTATTTGCAAAAATTGTTCCAATTCATAAAGAAATACATTTAGTTAAAAGTAATGTCCCACGTAAATGACTTAAAGTGAAAGGAAACTAAGTTTATTCCTTATGCATTATTAGTTAGGAGTTTGATGTATGTCGAAATATGTACTCAATCTAATATTAGTTTTGTCATTAGAATGTTGGGTTGATATCAAAGTAATTCTAATAGATCATTACAAAATTGAAAGAAAGTTCTTAGTTACTTATAAGGAACCAAATATTACATACTCACATGTAGAATGTCAACTCACTTTAAAGTGATTGACTTAGATAAGTGGTGTCATAGAAAAGTGAGAAATAGTTTGTATCTCTATGCAAGTTGGATGTATGACATACTTTAACATCATAGTTCATGCATTGTGGCTGCAAAAATTTACCTTAGGACTTAGGATCATTAACAATATAACTAAGTCATTAAGTATTTATTGTGATAACTTTACATGTCTCTTCTTCTCTAAGAATGATAAGTACTTGGAAGGTCCACAACATATGGATTTAAAATACTTGTTGGCCAAAGAAATTAAAAATGCAAGTGACAATTGATGATAGTGATTTAGATTTGATTATATTAGATCTATTAACTAAAAGGTTGTTCAATACATTTATTATTTATATAAAAAGGACCATTATGGATAAGTTATTGTTAATAAGACAGCTTGATTGATATACATACATGTGTGATTGAAATATTTGTATTATATAACACTTGTAAATTCAATTAAAGTTGTATTTATACTTTGTTTTATGTTATTCATATAATATGTTATATTTGCTTTGTTATGGTATGATAACATAATGTATCTTGAAAAAACATTAAAAACAAAATTATAGTATTAATTTATAGTTGTTTAAATTGAGTTGATTCGTTGTAAATGTAATAATTAATGTTGATTGAAAACTTTGTGACTGTCACAATCAAATCATTTCAACTCAAACAAAAAATAATAACTTAATAATTTCAAAGTATGGTTCACACTTTCAAGTTGTCACATGGGCTAATTGAAAAATTATTAAATTATTTTAATAATTTATTAGCAATTCATGTAACTAACAAAATAATTTTAATAAATAAAAAATGTTCCAGTGTGATGATTGTTAAGCATGTTAAAAGTTAGTGAGAGGTTATTTTAGATATCAAGTTGCAAATAAATCTAAAATAAATCCCTTTTTCCTTGAAAATAGGTAGTAGTTACCATATGTTTACGTGAGCATATGTGCACAATTACTAAATTACTACTGCAGAAACACTTTTTATTAAAATCCATTTTTTACATATGTAATAAAACCGATATAAAATTAAGTAGATCTAAATTTATGTGATGAACTTCCTCCACACATTAGTTTTTCCCAAGTGTAGAGTGTAGTGGTAGATTCCATACATCTACACTATATAGTTATACTAATGTTGTATTTACAAATCTCGTAGATCTACACTTATGTGACAAACAAAAATGAGACAAAAAATCATAAAGAATTTAAAAGGAGAAAATATTATCTTAGAAGAGCACAAATGACCAAGTAAGGGAGACAAAAATGTAACAATGTGGATGGTTGTATTGACAATGAAGGCATAGATGGATGATGACACCAACAAAGATTTCAATCGATGAGATTTTGAATGAGTATAGTTTCAAATGACATTTTCTTGCAAAAAAAAATGAGTTTTGAACGGAGAAAACGAAGTGTTGTAGCTTGCGAGAGTATTTTTAAATATTTTTATGTCAATTATTTTTAGAATTGGTGTAAAAAATACATTTTATATTGGTTTTAAAAGAAATCGATGTAAAAAAATACTTTTTTACATAGGTTCTTAAGAAATTGATGTAAATAAACATACAATGTTTACAAAAATGTCACCATTTTTATTTACAATGATTCTTTAAAAATCGATGTAAAAAGATTGATGTAAAAACTTATTTTTGTACTAGTAAATTTTTTTCATAGACAACTATATATAAAAAATGTATTAAAAAGAATAGAAAAATACATACAAACACTCTTTCATTCTAAAAAAATTCACCACATAGAATAACATTTTTTATCCGTGAAAAAAACAAAAAAAAGAAAGATAAAAGTGAGAGGAAACCACTTTTAAGAATTAAGAAAGAAAAGAAATAATAATAATATTAGAAAGATATCAAGAATAGTGAGAATTATGATATCCAAAATCCTTATAATTAACATAGCTTTCCACGTTAATGAACCCTAAAAAAAAACTATGTCTTATGCTTTTCTGCTTACATTATATACATAACAAAATTCATAATTTACTACAAGAATTTTTTGATTTTGTTACTAATTTTAGCTACCATTTAAATTAATAGCTAAATCCTAGCTAATTAACTATTAATTAACTAGAAAATTATTTTTTTAGCTAAATTGAAGTTATATTCATTTATACTTCTTATTACTACAAATTAGCTAGGAAATAACTACAAATTTTAAAAAATTTACTACAAATTAACTAAGATTATTTTCCTAGTTAATTTGCTACTTATTTCATGCTACCATTCAATATTGTAGTAATTTTGTAGCTAATTATTTTTACTAGAAATTAGCTACAAAATAACTATTAATTTTAAAATTAGCCACAAAATTATTTTGTAGCAAATTTTAAATTTTTTAGTAGTTTTTTTTATTATCATGTAAAAAGTTTGGTATGAAAAGATTCATTCTTCATTCAATGCTCATCAAAAGGAAGAAATGTGATACTTTATCTTAAAAAGTTATATAATTCTATGAAACAATTATAAAATTAATTAAAAAGTTATATACTTATAATTAAAATGTTTCTGACTAAATCTGTTACCTTTTAATTTATATTATAATTCTTATATAATTTTATGAAACAGTTATAAAATTAATTAAAATTGTATACATAATAATTAAAATGTTACAGACTGAGTTTATAAGTTTAAAATAATATTATAACTTTTTTTCATACGACTCTATATAATTTTGGGGATAAAATTTATGGTATAATAACTTTTTTTTAGAAACAGCATATATCGAAATGGAAAGTGTAAACTTATTGGCGAGTGGCATTGTGTTATTTGACACGAGGAAATGCATTTGCTTTTAAATGATTTCTTCAATGTTGTGATAGTGCAATATCTTAGTGTGATGAGTCAGTACAGTGTTAGGTACATTACAAGGGAGTCGTTGAGAATGGGTCACGAGAAATAGAAATGGTAATTAATAATTGCGTGGCTTAGACTTCGTGCTACATGCAATGCAAGGATCCGACATATAAAATTTGTGGAGGATGCATGAGTCTCCTGTCCAACACAAATCGTAAATCATCACTCCATGGGTTCCACTTTAACAACCCTTATCTCAACCTTATTTATTGGAGGTAATGTACTGATAGTTACCCAATAGCAATGCCATGCAGATGGCCTTCAATGAAATAATCATTTTTATTTTGGTTTTTCATATAGATAAAAATAATTTAGATGAGTTGGTCTCGTGAGCTCACCAAGACAATAACAAGTGCTATGACTCGACAAGAAATTACGGATTACTTATTAATAAAATTTTTACATCAAATGAAATTCAAATTTATATTATTATTGGATATAAATCAAATCCTTATCAACTAGATCAACTTTATCATTTTTAATTTAGTTTTTCTTTGTTCAAAACCTTAGAGTGATGACCTTAATTCCTACCATTTATGTTGGAAAAAATTGAAGTGTTTATGTTGACTAAAAATAGAGTCTATACATAATATATATAAGTGGGGAGGAATCATTACTTATAAGTTAATTTTGTATGGTTGAGTTAGACTCAAACCTATTTTTGTGAGAGTCTATCTTAAATCATATATATTATTAAGTGAGAGACAACTCTCACTTTACAAGTTGATTTTGTAAGATTGAATTAGACTCAAATTTACGTCGTAAAAATCAATAATAAAGATTTATACTAAAATTATATTTATATATATTGAACCTCCTCGACTACGATTTTTTTCTAAATATTGAACCTCAACAAAAATAAGAAATTGT
Source organism: Mucuna pruriens (assembly GCA_025330945.1). Classification (NCBI taxonomy): domain Eukaryota; kingdom Viridiplantae; phylum Streptophyta; class Magnoliopsida; order Fabales; family Fabaceae; genus Mucuna; species Mucuna pruriens. The sequence continues at coordinate 549,650 of JAENHJ010000528.1, read as the reverse complement.
ATTGATACTAGGTATCAAAAAACATAGTAATAGTAAATGAAATAGAACATAGATAAAAAAATGGTGGGTTTCATCGTTTCTATGATTTTTTTATAAACGACCAAGTCCTCTCTATACACAGGAGTCTTTTTTCTTTTCATTTTATATTCATTTAATCAATGTTATTGTTAACTTGTATAGTTCACACTCTTTGGCTCTACCCATTTAATATCTAGTAAATAAGTTTTCACAATGAAATCATCTAATTATAGTTATACAGTAACGGTATTTAAGTATGAAAATTTGTTGGGTAGTTGACCCTCTTATTCCGTTCTTGGAAAATTCATTAAGGAAATAATATAGTTTATCTTTAATTGAAATAGTATTTTCTCTGCTTAATGGGTAACTTAACTATTTGTTACCAATGATAAAGTCTTTCTCATCTTAAATTGTAAATTAATTAAGGTTATGGGGTTTGCACCAACCGAAACCATAAATTTGATACATGATAGAAGAATGTATAATATATATATATATATATATATCACTGATCTTAAGATTGGAGTGAAATGTTGTATGGATGGGAGGAAATGTGCGAACCAGAGCATATTTTGCTATTTTGTGAAAAATTAAATTGTTTTTGAATAAATAAAAATAGATAATATTTTTTATTAAAATATAATAAAAGTTTAATTAAGAAATTTAGATCATATAATCATAGATGTAAAGTTAAGATTAAAAATTATTAAATACTCACATAACTTTGTGATTTAATCAAAATCATTCTTGAATATTTATATAGTTCAGATTTATTTCTTTCACCTTCTCATTATAACACTCATCTTATTTCATACACCCATTTATCAATTAAACTCTTACGACTCTATTCATTTGGGGTTGTTTTAAGTATCTTTTTCTTTGAGTTGGATACAATTAATTTTGAAAAAGTTGAGAAAAAAATTCGTTAAATATTGGTGTGTTTATCATTAGAAAAGACAATAATTGATTTGGTAAGGCAAAACAAATAAGACCTAAGTCTTGTCCTAGGTCAATGGATCGAGGATCATACGAACAAAACAAATAAAGATAGCTAACTTTGTTTTTGTAATTTGTTATTTGTTACGTCAATAAGATAATATATTTCTCTCTCTCTATATATATATATATATTTGAATAATAATTATAATTTTAAAAATCTTATATAATCCTTTATCATTTTAATAAAAGTAAGCACATAAATAAAATATTATTTTTATATAATTTAGTTAAAAGTATAAATTTTTTATACATAATTTGAAATTTGAAAATTTATCTTTTAGAAAATTATATGTAATTTTAATAGAATACTAATTCTGTTATTTGAACATAATTTATATTTTATATTATCATTGTTTAATGTATAACAAACATTGTATATGATTAAAGCTTATCATGCACTTATTATATCCTATTCTTATTTTATCATATCATGTTTTGATATCATATCTTATCTTGACTATTAAACGAGCCATAATATTTCTTGTGTCTTATATTATGTCTTTTTTTAGTATTTTAGCTATCTCAAAATATTTGTATAAAATCAAGAAAATATATTAATTATTATTTTTACTTTAATATGGTCATGTACTGTACAATAGTTTTACATTGTTGCCAGATCATTATTGTTTTAACTTTGTATTGTAAAAGTCAACAAACTTAACAAACTTACCATAGATGTTGAAGTGTGATTGAAAGATTGTGTAAAATTCTTTACATTGAGATATGTGACCTATTTTCTCTTATTTTTTCAGGAATACTTTCATTTACTACATTTTACCTAAATCTAAAATGATTCATAATTACAATCTAACTTAATAAAAAATACTTAAGTCAAAGTGATTTTTTCTTTTTTTTTTTTGGTCAAAACAATTAAAAGAATTCAGAATTTATATTGTCATCTATACGTATACACGACTTTTTTTATAATTAATTTAAAAGTCACATTTAAAATAATTTTTAAGAGTTTGATTATTTCACGGATTAAAAATTCATTTCCCACTATATAAACCTGTGGATGCAGTATTTTGATGTGGTGCATGCATTCAATGCCATTGTGAAGTTATGTTTCAAGGTATATTCGCTGCACTCTGTTGTCTCCGTGCCTTGGATGAAGGGTTTCTAGGTGGCTAGAGATTGTCCTAAAGGGGATATGTTGGGCATGAGCTTTTCCCAGTTTTCCAGTTAGGCTTTCTTGGACGAGTGTACGTAACAACTTAAATTAAAGTCGAAACCTATAACTCTGTTTGCCTAAACTGCCAATCCACACCCGTTTCAAACTTGAACTTTAGAATTTCTGGCATAAATTATTTGATTTAGACACGAACCTGTCTAAATTAGATAAGTACCTATGCAAGAATAATATCATCACACGCAATTTTGCGAGGTTTGTCATGAGTGTAATTAGACTCAGGTCCATGTAGCAATGAGCGTTCTTGGCGCTAACTTGGATAACGAATCGGGGTGATTAATACTGAAGAATGATAACCAACGAAGGTGGATAATTAAGCATCATACTTGTATTCCAAACGAACCTGGATTTGAATTCTGTCACCAATTTTATTAGTAGATAATATATAAGTATTTTCGTGTAAATATTCGTTCAACTTGGAAGTCTGTCTTAATTCTAGGAAGTTTTTGCAACCTAATTCACTTAAATTTTATTATTAAAAAAATACTGAAGAATGATAAGGGCACAATGCGCTTGGTTTCAAATTTGACTACACCTTACAGTATCCCAAAAAAATGGATTAACCAATGACAAACTGATACCTTTCATTATCCGTAAAAAAAAAAGCCAAAAATAAAAAGCATAAAAGGGACTTCATTCTTAAATGGTCTTCCTACTACTTAGAGAATTGATTTGATTGAATGGATATAGATGAATTATCAAAGCATGTCACTAACGGGATTTGCAGTATTTGTAGCGTGGATGATTGAATTCTAGTTAGGCTTTGACTAGGGTATGTCTGACTAAGGTTCAAAGTGTACCAACATGGAATCTTCTTTTTTATGAAGTTGAGATATTGTCCATAAAAATTGAGGACTTGCCAAAAATCATTCTCATGCTCAAGTTAGTATTGATTTTAACAAAATTGACAACTCAAGTTAGTAATAATTTTAACAAAATATAGTCTATAATAAATATGTATTATATTTATAAAAGTATAAAATAGATTGAATTTTCTAACATGGAGTCCATGGCTTCTAAAGAATAATATTAGCTTGTTCTAGAGTAACAATAAGGTAATTTTATTCAAGACCAAGATACACTTCCCTCTTCCCAAGTGTATTGGAGTGTTCCTAAACATGGTGATGACATTGACCTTAATCAACACTTGGATGAATTAGGTTGGTGTTTTCCTTTGGGTTGATGTGTCCTTTTAAGGGATTTTGGCCTCAAGCCTAATCTAGAAGAGTCTCCCCTAGTTTGGCATGTTCCTTATCTGAGCTATATGTAAGTTTGTATTTTGATTCCAAAGTCTTTCCTTATTTGAAGGTGAAGAGGCATCTTGGTTTGAAGTATCATTGAAGTAATTTTAATTTGTCTTTGTTTAAGTTACAACATGTCAACTAGTGGGAGATGTGACATTTGTTTTTATAATTAAGAGGTCGATCCTCAAACCTTGTCACAATTAAGACAACAGTCATCAATCATGACAATTCAAATTTTTGGCTGAGGTACCATTTTAATCCCTCATTCTAAGGTAGAAAGCCTAAAATCTAAAGTTGATTAGAGGCTCATAGGGCAGCTACCATAGATGATTGTCTACCAAGACCATTAATGGTAGACTATACTTCTTGGGGATCTCCTAGTCAGTTGTTGTGCATATCTAAATAATTATCTTGGACCAACTTCATTGTTCACTTTTCCAATTGGATTTGGTCTCATGCCATATCTAGTTGCAAGCAATTGAAATAAAGGGGCAACACCCTAAGGTCTAGAATTTACATAAGGAAGCCCTATAATTCTTGTAGCATTAGGGTTTTTTAGCCATTTGCACTTATCTAAATTAAATGTGTGGGGTCCTTCCCTACTGATTGGCAACAACTAGTTCTCTTATTAAAGGATTTTAAAGCTAGATATGGTTTAGCTTCACACAAAGGAGGCTGGGACATCCTAGTGATGAACTTATTCTTCCTCTCGTTCTTTCTGAATCTCTACTTTGCATCATTGGCTTGACAATATACCCAAGCTATTGGGAAATCTAATACATAATATCATGAACCACATCTCCATTTGTTAATAGATATAACAAGGAGTAAGTACAACATTGTTTTCCTGATGCAATCCTAAATTGAACTTTCAACAACACCGAAAGTTCAATTAGGTTTTATGAAATTAGGAAATTTTGAAAAAAAAAAAGAGAATAAACAATTAAATGAATAAGGAAATAGATGATTAAACTGGCACAAGCCTAAGCTTGAAAAGGTTGAGGAAATTCACCATAAAACTTTTGAATTTTTTCTTATGAGAATTAGTGTTTTTGGATAAGAACTAGAGACAAGCTCTATTTACCCACAAAGAGTTCAACTCTATTTCATGCAAATAGTGATTAATAAAAGTATATTAAGGCCTTATATATGACCTCATAATCAATTAGATTGAGCTAAGCTAAATTGGTACCAAGACTCAAGCCTAACAAGGTGGTTAGTAGGAAGGGAAGGAGAGCAACACTCTCCTCCCCCTTGGAGTTAGGCGTGCCAACATAGGGACTTGAACCAAGGGCCCAAGTGTCTCCCTTGCTCCTCATCATAAGGTTGAAAAGGGCTCTAGGTCTTAGAACTAGGCTATGGCCAAATTGGCATTCTCAAATTATAAGGAAAATAAACCTAGTTACAAGAAGACACTAGCCCAAATACCATGACTTAAACTTGGCCAAATTGACTTTCAAAATAAGAGTGCAAATAGTGCAAAGTCTTGTGTTCTTCCTCTTCTTGGACCATGCATAAAGTCATTTTCTCTTGGACTTCCTCTTAAAGTCTCTTGAGTCTTCCTCTACTCATGGGCTCACTCATATGCATGTTGTCTTCTTTTGTGTCTATGTTCTCTTCATTTGTGCTCACATTAGTTCTTCTTCACTTATTGGTTCATTAATTCAAATAAAATTTCCCCCCAAGAGAGGGATTGATGCAATTACAACCTAGGTGGTTGCAACTATATGCTCAGTTATAACACCTTATCTATTGTCAATCTTGTTTGATGGTGTTGATTCCATTTGGTTGACACTTTTCTAGATCATAATTGCATACGCCAATTGCAATCTAATAAAGGTGAAGAAAAACCTAGCTTGAATACCAAAGTCCCACTAGACATGTCAAAAATTATATTGTCTCTAAAATTGAATAATTTGGTTATTTGATTATGGCTAACGAACAACTTAGTGATTCCCTCATAGATATTTTCTTGAGGAAGGGACTTTGTTCCTCAAAGTAGATTCTCAGTCTACTCCAAAGAACTTTCTAGAATTATGGGTTAAATTTAAAGTTATATCAAAGAAAAAAGTATGAAATGGAATAAATGATGTGATAAAAAAAAAGGAGAAAAACAACAAATTATATTATACAATTTATCGTAAGAATTACTATGTGTATCACATGTCTAAACATAATGTAATTAAAAAGCATAAATTGTATTTATGTATCTCGATTGAACCCCTACAAGTAATTCTTTTGTGTATTTATACTCTTGTATAGTCAGAAGCAATGAATAATTGCATTGAAGTCCAACTCCCTTGTTACATACTTACATGCCATTTGCAGTAACTCATGATTGTTGGTCTTGTTTGAAAACTAATCTTACGTGACTTCTCACTAGCTGAAGCCCAATTGTCTACATACTGATCCAAGCATCCCCCGGGGAATTTTTGTATGTTTTTGTTGAATTTCCTATCTTACCCCTCCCCCCTCCTCCTCCCACCCACTTCTCCCTCGCCAAAACACCTCTTCTGTCTCTTCTCTTCTTCACACCCCTTGTGCACCTCTTCTTCGTTCTGTCGTTTCACTCTTTTTTCGTTTATCCACTGTTCAACAGAAACTAGTTTCAGTTGTGTATATATACACAAAAAAAAAAAAAAATCAATACAGCAAAAACTTGTCTCTGTCAAAGATATTTTCGTAGAAAAATCAAGAAAAAGGTAGAAAGTGGGAAGAACAAATAGGGATGTGCGAAAATCAAAGCCCCTGATCCAATTAGATACGTGCATCAATTTCAGCCTACTTCTGATCCAAAAACAGCTAGCATCTTTACTCTAAATCGTATAGACCCAATTGTCAACTAAGCTTATTAACATTCAGCTCAATGCCCAATGCCCAAAAGACCCAAATAATTTTAGCGTCAACAAGTTCTCACATTTTTTACATGCTCCAAATATAACAACCTCCCTCCCTAACTTCAATTCACGGGAAGAAAAGAAGATGAAACACTTTTCAAGAACGAAAACGCAATGGTTTTTTGACTCCACTAAATGGCTCCAAAACGTGCAAAGATGTAGAGAAGAAAGCTCTCTGAAAGGAGTAATAATCTAAAATATCTTACTTTCCACAGCTTCTCGCATACATTTAAATCTAATTGTTGACATGTGTAAGGCGTTGTTATTTATGTTAGAAACACACATCTATAAAGGATGCATTTATACATGTCATCTATTGATTTTGACTTTTGAGTTTATATAATATGCAAAAAAAGCCTATAAAAAAATTTCTATAATAACAGAAGCAGACTTACAAAAATATTACTACACCCGGGCAAATTAAACACTGCGAGAAAAGCCTGTGCTATATACTCATTCCATCTATTGGTTTCATACATTTTCTTCAGCCTCCCTAATGCAAATCCACAAATCTATAAATATTTATTAATCTCCATTAGTAATATAACCGGAAAGGGTAGGACAAAGAATTGAGGTATGGTAGAGCATCCAAAAATTACTGGGTGCGGCAACATGCTGTAAACAACATTTTCCTTCCACCCCTTAAAGCATTACCATGCAAATATAGCTCCGACAATCACTTTAGTATAATATTGACATGTTGAACTCAATATAAGCCTGAAAAAGAAGTAAATAAACATTAGAGGCGAATGGCAAAACTGCCATATTAAACAAAAGGCCACGATTCAGAATCATGGTTGGCAAGAAATTCAACTTTGTGAACAAAGTTTTATATGAAGTAAACAGATATCAGTGTTCCAGTTTTAGCAGTGTTAATCCTGAATAGTTGTACAGAGTACAGATTGCAGATTGCAGATGAATTCCCCAACAACAGAATTCAATAAACATAATTGTGCAAGAAAAATGATAAATTTGAGAAGATAATTGACTTAACGACAACTTTTTATATGAAATTGCGTGTAAGCATTCTATCAGCTGATTCAGCTTATAGACTGAATTAACAATAATGTAAAACATTGTGAAATAAACACTGTTGTCTAACCTTAACAGTAAAGCTACATTTATGTCAGTAAAACAAGAAATGGGAGATAAATACCTATAGTAATACCTATTTAAGATTTATATTCATGGACACGCATCCATTTGGTACATGACCACTTATTACCCTTAATCACTGGACAACCACCTGAAAATTATCGCAAAAAAACACATAGCTCAGTAGTAACAATAATAATAATAACAATAATAATAATAAAATAGTAACTAACCATGCAAACTCGATGGATCTAGAGTTGCATCAGGCTTCATGCTCCAGAAAAGTAAAGCATCACCCATCTTTGGCTTAATTGAAAGTCCTTTTTTTCCACAATCAGAAAGCTCATTCCACCAAGGCACAGAGCTAATATTTCCCTTCGCATCTGGGAACACTGTCTCACCCCCTTCTTCAACATCTGAACTGTATCATTAAAAAACAAAAAGTGCACAGCATGACCATCTGTCTTCATATCCAAGACAAATTGAGGTTAACATAAAAAGCAACTGAAGTCACTTACAGGTACATCAGCATCGTTGCTATCCGCTGACCCCCACTCTTAGTGTTAAAGTTGTCCATAAAGTAGTCAAAATGAGGCTCATACTTTTGTCCAACTTCATAATGAAGAACTTGAAGTCCTTCACCATGCTCTGCATATTGTGGGACACAGTCACACAGCTCATTATATAGTGGTTTTGAAGTATATGATGAAAAATAACATACTAGCTGAGCATCATCCAGAAGGCAAAGACAATTAAAACTGTTCCATCTTGTTTGCTCGGTTGAAAATCAGTTTTAAAATATCTCTTACGCAGAGAACTTCATAAATGAGTGAAATAGTCCCACAACGTGATGACCCATAGCTTTAGCTATAGTTGTTTCAAACTTTTAAAGAAAGCAAAGGCAAAACATGTAAGAATAGCAGTGTCTAGAACTGATAGAAGGAATTCAAACATATCTCATGAAAGTAGGAACGCAATCTAGAATTTTACATTGTCATGCAATTAATATTTCAATTTCATAAAGCAAATAAGTTGCTAAAAAATAATATATATCTTATCACAAATGTGATTTCAAGAAATTTTTTTGTACATGATTTTCGTTTCCTTTTCATAAACAAAAGAAAGGCCTAGAAATGCACAAGGGATAGCAAGCAGAATAATGAGGCACAAAGACAATATCAACTCCACAAAATTCACAGAAATCAGTATCATGCAGGCGTGACAAAAATATTCATTAAAGACAAATGTAGTACAGAAACTAAAGTGACAGATTGATTCGGCATTTAAGCGATTAAATATTTTAAATTCCGACGAGCAAGCATATAAGAGATGAATAATTATTTTGTAATATACATAGGCATAAATATTCGATAACATTGAGTGTTTTGAATAATATGAAATTATTTAGGAAACAATTGTTAATTATATTCTATTCTTTTAAAATTGTTTATTTAAGAAACTTTTATATGTTACCTTAAATATAATCCAATTATTAAGAAACTATCATCCAATTACATGTTACCACATCATTAAAACATTATAGGGTCTGACTATGATGACAACTACCTTAAATATAAAACTATTTTGATGATGTTGCAAATAGTGTAAAAATGTTCTATATATGAATCAAAATTAAACTTATCATATCAAATTATTTTATTTATAATGTAAATATAAAGGTTTAAAATTTTATTTCCTATGAGTATATATTGCTTTTAATTTTGATAGGATTAGAACTCAAAACTTACGGGTCCATGACTGTTCTAAATCTAGGGATCCAGGGAGGTCTCCTCAAACACAAGAAGGGAAACCAGGGAGGCAGTCAGGCAGGTTCATTGAAAATTTGGGTACAGGGATGGCCTTTTGGCACTCATTATTTACTTAACACATGCGTACCAGAAAAATTAACAAAAGCAATTAATCCTGAATTTTATCAACAATTAGAACTCATAAAAATGTGGCAAAAGGTAGAAAGCACATACCTACAGGTATAAAAGTAAAATCAGCAATTCTTTTTTCAATATTCTTCACAATCTGATCACGTCCTCTGGCCAGAAAAGTACCAGAGCTTGTCCGTACTCTAAATGCAAAAGGAATAAGTAAAGATAAGGTTTGCCATCAACAAAGTGGGCAAGGGCAGTCTAAACAGGGCAAAAGATATTTATTTTCAATACTAAACTCAAAGGACACTTGATAGAGAAGTATGGGGGGGAGGAAATCCAACCTGCTGTCTTTACTCTTTCCAGTTTCACTATCAACAACAGCTGACTTATGCATGTTTGGCTTGGCTATATTAATTAGATATTCGCATTCCTCCTTGGTCTGTTAAGATTAATCAGCCAAATTTCAGTATTCCAAAAAAGTGGAGACACTGAAATATTAAATACTAAAGTTGAGCAGTAATCTTAAACAATATAACCATATCATGTTAAAGTGGTATTCAAAATTTAAAATAACATCTCGTCTCAATAAGTTAGAGAAGTGAGCAGGGGTTGTCCATTTTTCTAATCTTTCCTAAACCATGACTACAACTAAGAAATATTCTACACTTTTGGTAAATATTACGGGCTTGCGAATGGAAAATGGATAAACAGAATATTTGGAATCAAAAATACTTGATGCTTGTTTGGTATAAGAAAAAGGTGAGAATGCTCAAAGAGGAACACTATCCACTTGTACTCCACTTAATAATTTCTGGTTACTCCTCCAATACTATAAAAGTGAGTTGAAAAAGATTTCAAACTCCCCTATTAAGCATCAATCAGTAAAAACCAAAACCCTCCATACCATCTGCCATGTCAATCCATTTTCTCCCCTTCACACTTCCCACCTCACCATTTTCTAGCGACTCAAACTAACAAAGCCCACATCCCTGATTTACAAGTCTAACGTATACAAATCCAGTGACAACCAGAAGATCATTAACAAGGAGCAATTCTTGCGTGAGCCAAGTGCCTATAGGCAATTAGGTACAACACAACCAATCAAAAGCTCTATATATTATTAAAAATAGCTTCAACACAGAATTCAACATTATCATCATTAGGACAAAAACTTACGCACAATTCTTTAGGTGTTTATAATGTTGATCTATATTCAGAATTGAAGATTCATTTTGGTTACTTATGAAGTAAATTACTGGACAAAACTCTAATTCTAATTAGAGACCATTAAAATTACCTAACAAATTACATTTATGTTTTGTCTTTATTATTATTATTAAGGTTTAATTTTATAAAAAATTATAACATCAACTAATTAAAAGTTTAAGGTACTTGTTATAAAAATAAACAAATTTGCCATGCATGGTGAGAAGTTGTGATTGGACATTCTCTATTTTGCCGTATTGTTATTATTTGTTCTCTTTTAATCTGCCGGTTTTGCGGACATATGATTCTAGGAGAAATTGCACTCTCTGGAAAACTTCATAAATAACATTCATAATCCTTCTTGTTTTTAATTAGGCACTGGCTTCCATTATATTTTTAATAAAGTTAACACTCATCTCTGTAGTGTATTTTATGCTCACACTTGTATTTTATTTGATAAAAATAACACATTTACCTCTTCTTTAATATTATCTCGAAAAAGTGAGTGTTTTAAAAAATTATTGTAGTGTTATTTAGGAAGAAAGAGGTAAGTGCAATATTCCTACCATTTCCGTGGAATTATTGTTGAAACAAAAAGGGAGTAAAAGAAATGAAACCGACCAGAAAATTATGATAGAGAAAAGCTCTGGGCTCCCACGAAATGATTTCAACCCAGCGCTCTCCCGGGTCGTCTTGTTCAGCTTGGGTTCTGCAGAAAAAAGAAAGGGATGAGAGAAAGAAGAGGAGGAAGTGGAAGAGAATGAAGGATGGAAAAGATACATGTGAATGTTGCGAGAGATGGAATTGAGATCGTTGGGTTTGGAGAGAGCAGAGGAGGAGTTGGCATTGGGAATGGAGAGAATGCCGAGAACGAGGAGAATGAGAATGAGGAACGTGCAGGTCAGCAGCAGTGTTAGCGTAAGCGTCCACGACGCCCTCGACGATCTCCGAGGCCCAACCCGAGACTGCCTTGCCTTCGCCATGGAATAAGATCTGAAATTGAATCAATCAAGGAAACAGAGGAAGAGGAAGAAGAAGAAGAGGATACTTTTTACAGTGGGAGAGAGGTCACCACTCTCTCTGTGGGCTGTGCTTCCGTTTCCGCGTCCGGTTTTCCTCTCTACAATATTATAATCAATCGGAATAATGACACTACGCTTGTAATGGACCTCCTCTATCTACACTCTCATTTTGCCTCCTTCAATTTCAACCAAACCATGCCATCTCCACCATTCAAAACAATCACACCAATTCTCTTATTTGCCCTTGCATTAATGTTCTTAGATCTATTTCAATTAATACAAAATTATAGTGTCCCTCATTAAAAACTAAGTTATATAGAACATTGTATTGACTTAAATATGTATTCAATCTTACTAAAATAAAATAAAATAAATATTTTGATTTTATTTTTTATTTTAATTTTAATTTCTATAAAATATTTTGATTAATTTTTATTCTTTTAAAATTTAAATTTTTGTTTTTGTCTTTACTATTAGGTGATTCTCATGAGTTACATATACCTTCTTTTGAATGGTTAAATAACCATTATATGTTATATATATTAATATATGTAATATTATGTTAGCATATAATTTCTTAAAAAAAATATTTAGATCCATAAAATAAATATTATTTATCTATTTTAAAATAAAAATTGAGAACTAAAAATAAATATTTTAAATTTTAGAGAAATGAAAATTAAATAAAAATATTTTACAGAAATTAAAATTAATATTTATTTATTTTATAAAGAATAAAATAAGTTATTATAAATTTTTAAATGATGAAAATCAATCAAAAAATTTACCTGCACTAAAAATATATTTAAATATTTATTATAAATTATTAGTTTTATAATAATTATTTTTAAAATTATATTGTTTATAATTTGTAAAAGTAATATTATCGTGAGTTAAATTTAAATGACTTTTAAATCTATGTAAAGATTAGTCTTTTATTTTAATTCTTATTTAAAATTTTAATATTTAATTATGTATTTTATATAATTATTATTCTAATTTTTGTCACCAATTAGATCATGATATGACTAATGAAATATTACACCATCATTATTATACGACATAATTCAATTAATACAACGAATCACTTTCCTCGTATTTTCTCTCTCCACCTTATTTCATTCTTTCTCTTGCTCTCCTTCCCCGTCTTTTTCCATGTTTCGCACTTTCTCCTTTCTTCTTTTCACGTCTTAACTTTGGAAAAATTTTCAGTCTTATTAGAGTACTACTTTCTGTTTAAGGCAATATACTAGACAAATAATAAGTAGGATGGTAGGAAGTAGTCTCTCACAATAATAAGTAGGACGGTAGGAAGTAATCAACCACAATTTGAATTTCGCTTAAAAAAGGTGTTCATTCAATGTCTAATAATATTTTCATTAAGAGATGTGGAAAACCAAGAAATGCTAGACAGAATTGATTCTTTTTTCTTAATTTAAATTTTTAAAATAAAAAATAATAAATAAAGAACTATAATTGTGGTACTACAGGAGCACAAAAAATTTTAAGACGATGGAGTGGGCTTCAATGTTTGCAGCAACCATGAGTAATAGTGTAAGGAGAACATGATGAGTGAATGAGGTGGAGAAGAGGAAATGAGTAGGCGATGTGGTGAATTGCTTGGAGAGCGTATCTGACCCATTTTGTTCATTATATTTGTTTAAATATGTTTGTTTTAATTTTTATAAAATCAACAATTTTTAATTTTTATCTTTGTAAAAAAATTTAATTTATATTTTTCTTAAATTTAAAATTACTATTTTTAAGTTTTTATATAAATGAAAGAATTTTAATTTTAAAGATAAATAAATAATATTTATTTTTAAAAAATTATTATTGATTCTTTTAAAATATAAAATTATTATTTTTATTCCTAACATCTATTTTAAGATAAATAAATAATATTTATTTTAAAAAATAAAAAATTAAAGATGATTACTTTATTTTTTTATTAAACTTATAAGCAACTAATGAATGTTTTATGAATTGTCATGCATACTTGAACTTATATTAATCGCTCTTATAAAACTTGCATGCATGTATAAAGGTGACAAAATAGGTTGCGGCCTAATCAGATGGGTCATAGAAAGAAAATTAGTTAGTTTGACTTGAATCAATTTTTATATAAACTGAAATTTTGTTGGTCTAATAGTTTGTTGGGCTAGACCAAATTTGTTTTGCTTAAAATACTTAAATTTTAAAAAATAATACCGAATCAATAAATTTGTACATGTGTGATAATATCTTTCTTGAACATATTGTTTTCTTTTTTTTAATAAACTTGTTTATAATACTCGACAATCGTGTAATTAATATATGTTTAAAGATTATTTATTTATTTTTATAAATTAGTGTGATATTCATTCATCACTATAATAGTCTTTGATCTTTAATAACAAAAATAAATAAATAAAATTATCCCCTTTGTACCAACTATTTCGACTGATGAGTTCTTTTTGTACTAACTTTTGTACTTATGAGTTCTTTTAAGTATTTACTTTTTTCAAAAACCATTGTTATTGTTGTTCGTATGCATCGAACCCATAATTTCTGAAACGCAATTGTTGGTTGGATAATTAACTATATATGGATGTTAGACTGAGCAAAGCCTATTAAAGTATGATCTTGCTAAGTTGGGCATTCAGCTTAAGTTGCCAAATTTCGAAACTATGTGCCAATTCAAATAACTATGTATATGTTTTTCTAACTACCCGTGTTTGCATTATGTTATGTTTATATTTTCTTTCGGGAAATGTCACACTCTCTTTTGCTCTTTGTTGACAAAACCTTGAACTTCAGAATCGATATAGTGGTGGTGGTGGAACCATTTCCTTTTTCTTGAATTCAAAACTATCACTTTATTTGTTTTGTTGTATTCTACTCATCTTTATTCTTTATTCGCCTCACTAAGTGTTTATTAATATAAAAAATATATCTAAACATTGAAACGTATGTGAACTCTAACCCATGAGTTAAACTGTTCCATGTTAGAATTGAATTTAGTTTAGTTGAGTAAAATTTGGCTTCTATTAAAAATAAAAATAAAAAAGGGCAAAAGAGTTTGACATACAAACCCAAGAGTTATTCAGAATGAATCAAACTGGGTCCTAAGCTTAAAGTAGGATAATAAATTTGGTCACGCCCGACAAGGTCCAACGAATTAATCTGTATTAGGCCGATATCAGGCAAAATTTTTGTCTAGTAAAAGAATTTTATAAAATTCTATGCAGTTAAAAAGGTTAGACTTTAACCATTAAAAAAAAGTTTAATAAATTAATTTATTTAAATAAATATGAATAGTAATTTTTACTAGTATAATTATTTTATTATAATTTGTTTAAATCATATTTATTTCTTTATTTAAAATATTAAACATGATAACGAGTCAAGTCTGTTTAGATTATTGAAGAAAAAATTAATTTGTATTTAGAAATTTTATTATAAAATGTGTTTGAATGAATTATTATAAACACATATTAGAACTTAAAATATTTGACTTTTAAAGTCTTTTTTTATATTTGTTTGATGTTTTGAGTAGTAATGATTTTAACTTTTATAATTTATAATTTTTTATATAATTTTTTCTTATTGTTTAAATAATTTATTTAGAGTTAAGTAAAATTTGTAAATTTTTTAATATAAAATAGATTTATAAGTTAACTAACAAACTAGTCAATTTTTAAAAAGATAAAAATTAATATTTAAATATATTTTAAGTTTGTACAAATATAATTCTATCTAGTTTTAGTCATAATAAAAAAATTTTAATTTTTTTTAATTTTGACATTCATTTGATGTTTTTTTTATTTCTTATCACTAACTATAGTTAGTTTAGTATTAACATTATTAATAAAATAAATAATATTAAATTAAAATTATTAAATTATGTTTAAATACACAATTTAATTAACTAATGTATTTATTATTTTATATAAATAAGATAATTACATATAATTATTTTTATAACTTATATTTTAATATATTATGAAGAGTGATTATATTATTTTTAATATTATTTTTTATTTTTAATTTACTAATTTACTTTTAATATTTTATTTTTAATTGTTTTATTAGTTTTAATATTATTTTTATTTTTAATTAACTAATTTACTTTTAATTTTATAACTTTTAAAAATATAATTGAATTATATGCTTATAATTTAATTTAATATTTTATTTTTTATGTTATTTTTTACATTTCAATCATTAATTTTGACTTATTATAATATGATTTTTTTCTTAATATATCTCAATGAATAATTTTGTCTCTAAGAAAAGTAAATTGAATATATTAAAAATTATACTGTAATCAGTTAAAATTAATTAATTAAAATTTAAAAATTGCATAAAAAGTAATATATTAAAATTAAATTATAAATATTTAATTAAATTATATTAAAATTAATAATATTTTTCAAAAAAATACAAGGTAATTAGTAAGTTAAAAATTAAAAATTAAAATATTATTAATAACAAAAAAAAAGTCTTTATAATATATTAAAAAAATAAGTTATAAAATAAATTATATATAATTATCTTATTTATATAAAATAATAAATATATGATTTAACTTTAGTTATTTAATTATCTTATTAAAAATATTATTTATTATCTTAATTATTTTAATTAGTATTTTTATTTTATTTAATTATAATTAATAGTAATGGCTAAAGAAAAATCCAAAAAAAAATGTTAGAAGTTTGAAAAGAATAAAATTTTTTTAATAAATAAAATCAGATAGAATCATGGAGACTTAAAGTATATCTAAATTATTTAAATATTAAAAAATAATAAATAATCGACTAAACTTGAAAATTTTTTAAATACACAAAATTCAGTTAGATAAAGTCTTTTTCATCTTAATTTATTTTCATTCCAAATTAGGAGCAAGCACCCTTCCTGGAGGGTTGCATATCTCCGTCTTAACATCTTCGAGCAATTTGGGCCCCCTACAGCCAACGCCCCACTCCTTATTTAGAGGTTGAAAGCATAAAAGAAAATGAAGCAAACATATGAATTTATAAGAGACGTACAAGATATTTGTAGTTACAAATAAGTTAAATTTAGAATATGGTTGAATACATTTTTTTTATAAGTATTTATAAGATAAAAAAATAAAATAAATTTTTTTATAATGTTAAATTTAATTTTACATAAATTAATTAGTAGAAATTTTTTTATATTGACTTATAAAAAGAAGGAATTTTTATAAATTAATTTATATACAAATTAATTTTAGTTGATAGAAAATATTATTTTATTTATTTTTTTATTTTCCTATCTTATAAATATTTATAAAAAAAATTAGCAGCCAAAATTACCTAAGGTCTCCCACCTTCCCAGCGACATATGTTCAGCAGCCAAAATCAGAACCATTTATTATATTATCTTTCCTCATTACTGTATATTAACCATTAAAGGGATGAAATTGTGCAGGATATTGATTGCAATGTATGAATAGACGAGTCACCAATGAAAAGTGAAAATATTTAAAAAAAGAAAAGGTTTGCACGTCCCCATAAGAATCTTCAATTGATGACTGTGACCTTACGGCTGAGGCAACTAGAAATTATAATTATATATAAACTTTCATTAATTGTAAAGTGACGGATATAATACAATTAAAAATAATGTAATTTTACTTGTCTTTTATGGTCCTTCTGTTAATATTTTAGTATAGGGTCATTTTGTAAAGGAAATCCGTCAGCAAATAGTAAGCACAGTTTTTTTAGTTTAATTTTTATGTAGATAGTAAATTATCAATTAATTAAAAATTATTATTGATATAATTTTTAAAATAATTATTATAAAGTTAAAATACTTATCCACCGTTTGTAATTGAAGGTTATTACTATTCTCTCCAATTTTTTTACTATAAATTAAAAGTCATCCAAATGTAAGTTCAGCTGCACTTACGCCAACAACGATATAATCAATTTATTAAGATAGTAAACATTTTTTCAAAACAATTTAATCTATGAGTTGTAACTTTCATAAAATGTTGTCGAAGATGCAATATTTCATTTAACGTGCTGCCATTTGACGAGAATAACACACGTCTACTGTTTCATTAAATCTAAAACTCTTAATATTGTGAAAAGCTAAGCCATTTTGCTAATGTTAAATAATTAAAGCTAACAAATTAAAAAAAAGAAAGTAGATCTAAGAAACGAAAAAGCAAAATTTATTCTTATATTATAAGTTTAAATACTTGCCTTTTGAAAGTAAAACTGCTACTCTTTTCACTTTCTCATTTAATTTTTTTTACATTCTCTTTTCTCTTTTATTATTCATTAAATATTTTTTATATTCTCTTTTCTCTTTTATTGTTCATTAAATAATACAATTTATGAAAGTGAGATTATTTCTTTATGATTTTATAGTTTTTTCAAATTTAAATATTATTATTATGAATACATTATTATTTTAAAATTTAAAGCTATGTTTAACATACCTATATGAAAAATTAGCTGAAAATTAGAAAACTAGCTAGAAGTTGAAAAGTTAGATAGTAACCGAGAGTTGGTAACTAGTAACTAAAATATATTAAGTTAGCTTATAGAACTATAAGTGTTTAGTAAAATTAAATATTAAGACAAAGAGAACATCAAGTATCGTATGTCATTTAGATTATGTGTTTTGTTAAAAAAAAAATACAAAATGAACATATATTTGTGCACATTATTTTTACAAGATCATGTATCCTATGAAAAGTGTATTGAAGAAGTTCTAAAAGATAGGCCAACACCAAATTTGAAGTAGTAATGTACTTTTAGCTTCTGGAAAGTAACTTTGGACATATTTGGATAAACTTCTCCATAAGCATGTATAGGAGAAAAAAATATGAAGAAAGAATGAAATAAACTTCTTCGTAAGCTAATTTGTAGAAGGTTTCTCATATTAGCTTCTCTAAAAAAGAGAGTTTCTACAAATTAGTTTATACATAAGTTAATTTTAACTTATGGAGAAGCTTTTTTTCTTTCTCATTTTCCTTTCCTATAAGTGCTTATGGGGAAGTTTACCCAAATTGGTAATTTATCCTTTGTTATAAGCTATATGTATGAAAAAGGAAAGGTAAGGAGAATATTTTATATGATCAAAGTGACTAGTCAATCAAGCATTTCTCTCTCCAAAAGAAGGATAAAAAAAGAGAAAATAACCCTCAAGGATCATCTCATGAAGCCTTCTATAAATACCAAAAATTTTTATGATCAAAATATATATTTATCACATTGAGAATCACTAGTTTGAGCTCTCAAATTGTACACTTGAAATTTTGTTGTGGAAGACTATATTACAATTGTACATTTGTCATTAAGACAATATAGTTAATTAACTTTACCTTAACCATTTCTTTATGAAGTTGGTTGAAGCTCGAAGAAGCTTTATGTTCAAGGAATATTTGGTAAGTTTTCTTGAAGTGGCAAATTAGAGAATACTTATTTTAAACTTGAAGAGGCTTGTGGTAAGCAATACTTGTAATTGAAGATTTAGTTACTAGTAACTCAATGGTATGCTAATAATTGAATGTATTCTTAGGTTTGAAACAAGCCAATATAAACCTTGTGTTTACTCTTTCTTATCTCTTTCATTTATTTATATACTCTGTTTTAAACATTGTGTTTTGAGAATCCTTTTTGAAACATACATTTTAAACTTAGTTTTTTTTTTAAAAAGAATATCGTTTATATATCTATTTTACAATTGTCTATAGCTTAAGACGAAAGTAACCTTTGCAAAAACATTTACAAAATGTCTTAAAATACAATTTAACACCCCTTCTTATGTTTTTTAGTATTCTACACAAGCCTTAATTGAGGTTCAGACGAGAGAGTTATGTTCAATTTAGTAAGGAAGTGTCCTAGATTTTGCTAGCAACAATGTTTGAAATTTGGAGACCCAACTTTGCCATGAATCTAGTAGAATTGGCCGATGCTTGTGAGACATGAAAATTCATATCTCTATCATAGCTTTTAAGGCACACCAAGATTAACAAAATCCAAATTTTTTAACTCTATATATTTTCTATGGAAGACATATAAGTCAAGGTGACCAAAAATCCAAAAATCAGTGGTGATTAACAATTAAGCCAAATGAGACTCATTAATACAAAACTCAGTTAAACCATCAATATTAAACACATAAAGAAACTAATGCCAAGTATAAGTAGTAAATGAATGCCTCAAAGTTTATCTATCACTTACCTTTACATATTTTCTTGTGGCCTTATTACAACAAAAAAGAAAGTCTTTTGATTCTTGCATGCATTCAAAATAAATATTGGAGATTAAGTTATTTTTCAACTTTATGGGGAAAACATTTTCTTAGGAGGAGCTGACTCAATTGAGAGCTCTATCTATATCCTTAAACACTTTGAGAGAAAAGAGAGATAAATACCCAATTGTTGATGGAATTAATTTAAAAAAACCTAAGCCTCTAATTGGATTTGTTTTTAACATTTTTATATCATATATAATTGTACATGTTTATCTCTTGAATAGAGTTATCAAAATGGATCACTCGACTAGTTGATGGGATAAGATGCAAAATTGAGTCAGGGAATATGACCTATACTTTTGTTGGCTTGACAAGCCAAGTCAAATTGGAGCACTTTTTTTTGTCTATTTTTATATACTTTTTAAAAGAAAAAAAATTAATACTAGACCAAATAGGTTGATAGTTTTTGGGTTATTAATTTATGAATCTGACCTAACCTGCTAGTTATATTATTATTTTCTATTTATTTTTTATATAAAAAAGAAAAATCTCAATCATTGGAAAATTAAGATGGAGGCCAACAGGGATTATTAAGTGAAGAAAGAAAATAGTAAGTTGAAGATAAAAACATATTTCAATAGAATCCGCAACATTTGTAGAGTAAAAGAGAATTAATTAGAATAAATTAGATTTACGTTTTATTTTTTGTGGACCTTTATTATTAACTTTTATATTTTATTGTACTTTGGATCTTCTGTAGGACCTTTAATTTCTATTATGCTTTAGGTTGGCTTGCTTTAGAAACCTATTAATAAATAGGGTTTACAAATATTGAGGAAAAACTTTGTTCACTCTTACATCTCTTTTGATGGCTAGGGTTCATATTCTCTCGTCTATCTTCTAGCTTCCTTTTCTATCTTTGTATTTCCATAGCTCCCATAGGAAGCAAAACTTTTTTTTTAGTTCAAGGTTAAATCAAAGTTTAGTTTTCTATAGATTTTGATGTCTAAATGTTCATCTTTTTTCTATTCTCTGACACTTATATTTCTACCATTTTCACTATTAACCTATGAGTGAGACTTAAACTAAACTTCAAAATACTTTTTACTTGAAATGAAATAGTTATATGTTATTTTACCAATATACGTAGCTTTTTCATTTTATAAAAACTAATAAAAAATATTTTTTTTATTAGTGGACGTAAGGCTTAAGTTTTAGTAGTCTTACCCTTAAGTTAATCTTACAAACATTATTTTATCTATACAAAAGGACTATTTATCCAATTAATAAAATTGTGTAAAGCTAATTAGGATTATAGATACGTAATCTTCTAACAGTTATGTTACTTAATGGTAAAACTATTAATGTTGCGCAGAAATATAAACCAACAAAAAGAAACTGAGTTTGTAGTTTGTTGAATAGAATTATGTCCCTCTAATGCATGTCTAATGCTATTAGTAAGTTAGATTTTAAGAACAGGGTTGTCTATTAATAAGAAAAGTAATTAATAAAATTTTCTTGATCAGTGTAAACCTAAGGAGAGATAATTATTAGAGTTTATTAATAACTTGAACTAATTTGTCAAAAAGGGAAAGGTATTTTTAAGCCAATGATCATCCTAGGAACAAAAGTAGAGATTACACTTTAGAACGTAGTTTTTAATTACTAGATTTCAACTATTTCTTTATTTAACTCATTATTTTAATTCTTGTTTTCTTTAATTCAGTTCCTACTCAAATCCTTCTCTTTTTATTTTAGTTTTTAATTTAATAAAAAAAACAAGCCTTACTAGCTCTTATAGATGCGCTTCTACTCAAAACCTTTTAACAAAAGAATAAAAATAAAATTCGTTGGATTGACACCCATCATAATTTAAACAAAGCAAAATATGAAAAAATAATTAGTTTTCCGGTTATAACAACATTAATCCTGAAGAATTGTGTAGATTACATAATATTCTAAACTATATCCACAAAATATATTTGTAACTAAATGAGTGTATTGGATTGGGATCTAAAAAGACTTTTTTTAAATAAAAATATTATGATATTTAATAAAAAAATTTAAATAATATAAAATAAATCTTGAAATATTCAATCAAGACCATTAAAATTTATTAAAAAGTGTCAAAGACTTTCATTACAAGAAACTGGAAATATTTACCAATTCTAATTTGTAGGTAACAAAAATTTACCTAAGAAAAGATCTGTCGGTAACATAAATAGCCATAAACAACGATTCAATAGCATTATCGACAAATAATTCATTGAAAATTTGTGGAAAATTCTAGAGCCTTTTAGCTGGAATCTTTTCGAAGGCATATTATCTACAACTTTTTTTTTTTTTTGATAAAGCATTTCGTAGGTAACTTAACCAATCTGTCAGTAATAATAAAAGATGTAAATAAATATTAAATAAAAGTTTTAAGTTACCCACAAATACGTCTGTCAGTAATGTTAGTCGTGGGTAAATTAAAACAATTCGCAGGTAATGTTTTATTTGTTTTTACTTTTGCCATTATTTCTCCAAAGTTTCATTTCATCGAGTTTCCTTACTATTTGTATTCACACCCTAGCCACCACGAGCTTCTCTACTTTTCGTATTCACGCCCTTGCTGTCGCTGTATGTTCTGCTCCACCTAACTAGTAGGCCTTGTTCCCTTCTCTAATCTTTCCTCTTCACAAACTAATGAACCCTAATTTTAAAAATTTAATTTGTGCTCACTTTTACTAATCTTCCCTTCTCTTAGGTTCCCTTCTCAATTTTGTTTTTTCTAAATTTCTCTTATCTTTGTTTTTTTATTATTGTTTTGGCTAGATTTTGCTTTCTTTATGTAACACTACAAGTAGTGGTGTCACGTCTTCTCGTGCTTCACCATAAATTGGATATACCCTATGAGCAGTGGGTTTTTGTTTCACTTTTCTATCTATAATTGTAGGGTTTTAATTAGAAAGGGAAAATAAAAGTGTCTTTTATTTGTTTCTAGGTTTGGGAAACACACATTGTCTTCTGCCGTTGTGTTTGGGAACAACTTTATCACCTTTAAATTAAGGTATGAACTTTATTATGTATTTTCAAGTTTTCTTAATCTCCCCTATTGAGTCGTATACTTGAGGAGTAATTACATATATTCATATTCATTTTGATAGACAATTAGCAATTTATAAACATTTGGCAGTTTAAAATTTTTTTGATTGAAAATATGTGGCAATTTATAAATAATTTGTGCATCTTCAATGAGATTTTAAGAACTGCACATTATATTTTTTAAGAACTCTCGAATCATATGTGCTAAGTTATTACATGGTTGCTAGTACATGAAATATGGTCATATGAGTAATACTAATTTGACATAGTTTGGTTGAACATAAGCATTGAACTCACATGGTTACTTGCATTTACTTATAGTTTATTATAATTGTCATATTCATACTTCTTTTCATTGTTTCCTTTTCCTAACCTTTATAGTTGCTTGGTCCGTATTATCTTGTATTGACAAAATCACAGTTAGTATCTTTAGGTATTTGTCTTTTTTCCCTCTTCTTCGCTAGGTTTTGCGATCTTTGTGTAAAGCTACAAGTGGTGAGTGAGATGTATTCTCGTGCTTCACTGGCAATCGAGTATACCTATAAGCGATGAGTTTTTGTTTCACTTTTCTATTTATAATCTAGGGTTTTAATTTGAAAAGGAAAACAAAAGTATGTTATTTGTTTCAAGGTTTGGGAAACATGCATTTGGAAATTGCATTGCATTCTGCCATTATGTTCGATAAAAACTTTAGCTCATCTAAATTAAGGTACTAATTTAATTATGCATTTTAAACTTTTCTTAACCTCCCTTGTTGAGTCTCATACATGTGGAGTACTATTACATATATTCATCTTCATTGGTTACTTTGCTAGTTATCTTCATTCACTAGTTTGTTTATTTCTATATATAAGTCAAAGTTGTAATTCTTTCTTCAATAAGGACTTGGTTGTGTATAAGTAACAGTTGTATAAGTCAATACTAGAAGTCACAATTGTATAAATCAACACTATAAGTCGTAGTTTTGTATAAGTTACCAAGTCACAGTAACATTTTTCTCTTTCTTCTTCTAGCCCTTTATTCCTCAATCAAAAAACCTACTTTTTAACTTTTCGTAGTTTTAAGTGTTTACTCATTTTATGCCAATAAATATTAAGTGTTTACTAAAAATCAATTAAATGCAATTACCCTATGATAGAATTAAGTCAATTTAAACTTTTAATTGACTAGGAAAACAAAACACTAAACATGCACTTTTCAAATAAAAATATAGAAGTTGTCCTAATTTTTTACGTGTCACCTAATTTCTTGCACAAACATTTTAGATGTGTTTTTGTTGTCAATTAAGAAAAGAAAGCTAAAAGATAAAGAAAAGCCTCAACAAAAGTGAATGAGAAACATCGTAAAACTATCAAATGTTTATAAACTACCAATTGTTTATTAAAATACATTTACTTGATGATGTCTCTCCTTCACTTTTTGTTGAGGCCTTTCTATATCTTTTAGCTTTCTTTACTTAATTGAAAGCAAAATCCCATAGCTTCTAAAATGATTGTCTTGGAAGTTAGGTGACACTTAAAAAATTATGACAAGATCTATATCAGTTTCTTTGAAAAGTGTGTTTGGTGCTTTGTTTCCCTAGCATAGGGTAACCTACATTAATTTACTTTTAGTAAACATTTCAAACTAAGAAAAGTTATAGTAGGTTTTTGAATGTGGAATAAAGAGCCAAAAGAAGAAAGAGAAAAAATGTTATTGTGACTTAGTAACTTATACACAACTATGACTTATCGTGTTGATTTATACAGTTATGACTTATACACAACTAACTCTTTATTGAAGAAAGAATTATAATTGTGACTTACACACAGCAAGAAACAAACAGAACAAACTAATGAATGAAGCTAACTAGCAAATTAACTAATAAAAATGAATATATGTAATAATACTCCTCATGTTTGAGACTTAGCAAGGTAGGGGATAAGAAAAGTAAAAAATTCATAATAAAATTAGTACCTTAATTTAGAGGAGCTAAAGATTTTTCCAAACACTATGGTAGAAGGCAGTGTGGTTTCCAAAACCTAGAAACAAATAAAACACACTTATCCTTTTCAAATTAAAACCCTAGATTACAAAAAGGAAAGTGAAACGGAAACTCACCGCTTGTAAGGTATCCCTAATTTCTAGTGAAACATGAGAAGACATGACACTCACTACTTGTAGCTTTATGCAAAAAGAGCAAATCCTAGTGAAAAGAGGGGAAAAAAAGAACAAATAAGAGAAGATAACTTTAGGGAAGGAAAATTGACAAGGGAAGTTAAGAAAATAAAAAATTGGATTTTTAAATTTTCAATCCATATCTAATCTATATTACAAAAGCTTATTTTAAAAACTAGATTTAAACCATAACGATTGGCCTCGAGAATTCTTCCATATAATCCAATAGCTAATTGTTAATTAATCAATCTTTTAAGACCTATATCTAAGGATACTAAGTGTGATTTTGTAAATACAAGACAACATGAACTATAAAGGTTAGGAAAAAGAAACAATGACCAAATTATATTAAATCACAAGTAAATGCAAGTAATCATGTATATTAAGGAATTAAGGTCAGCAAAACCATATCACATTAGTACTGCTACTATTCATATATATGACCAAATTGCATTGACTGACAACTATATAATAACTTAGTATATAGGATTCAAGATTTCTTAAAAACTACAATGTGTAGTTCTTAAAATCTTATTGATTTATTTTATCAAAATGTATCAATTTTTTATAAATTGCAACATGTTTCCAATAAAAAAATTAAAAATGTCAACTTTTTATAAACTACCAATTGTTTATCAAAATGCATATATTTGACAATGTCTCCATCTCCTTCACTTTTTGCTGTGCCTTTTCTTTATCTTTCGGTTTTCTTTACTTAATTGATGGCAAAAATACATAACTTCTAAAATGGTAGTGGAGGAAGTTAGGTAACTCATAAAAAATCGTGACAACTTGTATAAATGTTTCTTTGAAAAATGTGTGTTTGGTGCTTTGTTTCCCTAGCATGTTAAAGGTTTAAATTGACTTAATTCTATCATTGGGTGACCTTATTTAATTGATTTTTTTTCTAAACACTTCATCTTTATTGTCCTAAAATGAGTACACACTTCAAACTAAGAAAAGTTAAAGTAGGTTTTTGAATATGGAATAAAAAGCTAGAAGAAGAAACAGAGAAAAAAATGTTATTATGACTAGGTAACTTATACACAACTATGACTTATAATGTTGACTTATCTAGTTGAGAGTTATACACAACCAGCTCCTTATTGGAGAAAGAATTACAACTATGACTTATGCACAAAAAGAAACAAACACAACAAACTAATGAATGAAGATAATTAGCAAAGTAACTAATGAATATGAATATATGTAATAGTACTCCTTATGTACGAGGCTAAACAGGGGAGGCTAATAAAAGTTAAAAATGCATAATGAAATTAGTACCTTAATTTAAAGGAGCTAAAGATTTTACCAAACATTATGGCAAAATTCTATGTGGTTTCCAACCTTGAAACAAATAAAACACACTTTTATTTTGCTTTCCAAATTAAAACCTTCGATTATAAACAAAAAAGTGAAACAAAAAACTCACCATTTCTTGATAGAGCATTTTTTAGGCACTTAATAGTGACTTAAGCTAGACATATTTGACACTATTTTCTGATTACTATTTTCACATTGGTTGAGTCTTGAGTCATTGAATTTAATTGGGGTTAGATGCTAATCTTTGCTTATTTTTGGACTTAATTTTTATTATAAGATTGTTATCTTGTGCAGGCCATATATAGAGCTATAGACCTCCAAATTGGACAATCTTGGTAGCCTTGGAAAGCTAAGACAAAGATCTGCAACTTTTCTCTTTATGAATCAACTTAGTTCGACCATTTAAAGTGTAAAATGTGGACCTGAAGTTACTTCCTCTACACCATTCTGATTGGGCTTTTTCTTGTAGATTTTGGCCCAGATTACGGGGCCTTAGTTGGTGGACTTTTTGGGCTACTAAAGGCTGATAATTCTTCTGCCCAAGCCCATCTTCCTTGGCACTTTTGAGCATGTAATCATTAGTAGGTTATTTGATAGTTAGGGTAGTTAAGGAGTTAGTTAGTTAGTTATAAACGTTTTTGGGAGTTGAAGGGGTTTCTTGTATTGGAAGTTTTCCTCTCTTCTCTATAGTTTTCTGCTATGTTTTCTTCTGTATTTTCCTTCTCATTATTTTGTTGAGTTTTCTATGACAATGGCCATGGAAGGTCAAGCTTCTTTGTCCATTCAAGGTTTAGGAATGCAAATCAGTTTGAGTTATTGATTCTTTATTTTCCTTATGCAATTTCTACTATTTGTCTTTCCAATTTTTAATCTGTTTTCATGATTATGATCTTGCATGAGTTTGGAATTGTGTTCTATTACGTAATTGATTAATAACTTAAATTAATCAATTATGATCATAAATTCATGCTAATTAAGGACTGCGATTGTGATCTCAATATGCATGTACAAATGTTAAATGATTATCTAAAGAAACTTAGGTTGATATGAAACCGCATCCTTCTTAGAACCATGATAACTGACTGCATGATTGAATCCTTGAATTGATGTTACACAATTCATTTTAGATCAATTCTGTTTTTTACAAATTTTGTTCTATATAATTACCTCTTTTACATGTCCTTGTGAGATTGACCTGGGTTAGTCCCTACATTACAGAAATTAAGAGAAATCTAGTGATTTTGATAGTGTTTCGACAGCATTATCAAATTGGTGTCGTTGTCAAGGACACAAGTTGTTATGTCCTAATCTTGTGATATTTTTAGTGATATAGTGTATAGATTGTTTGTGTGAGTAATTTTTACTTTCTTGTGTTGTAGCATTGTTAGGCGAAGAGCACTAATAGAAATCATTGTAGCAATAGTAGAAATCCTTAGAGCCTTAATAGAAATCCTAGAGGCAAAAAATTTGAGTATTTCAGAATTGATTGAAAAATCGCCAAAAAATTGCAAAAAATCATATATACATCACATAATGGCACTGCCTTGTTAGAATTTTTTTAACTTTTTGGTGTCATTTTACCCCTCCTATACCCTT
Organism: Mucuna pruriens; assembly: GCA_025330945.1. Lineage (NCBI taxonomy): Eukaryota > Viridiplantae > Streptophyta > Magnoliopsida > Fabales > Fabaceae > Mucuna > Mucuna pruriens. The sequence goes on along the minus strand of JAENHJ010000528.1, from coordinate 521,717 downwards.
CTTGATAAATGTTTACTATTTTAGGAGTATTTGTGTCATTTTATTGTTTTTTTGCTGTATTTATTATTCTTGTTGTTTTCTGTCAATCTGTTTCTATTGTATATGACTAGGAGTAATCGTGGTAAGTTGTATGCTTATGACCCATAAATAGATAGGATATTCCATAGGTTGTTAAGAAATCCCAAGAGTAGTGAAGTAGTTAATAGTAGTAGTCTTAATAGTTGTGTTATTGCATCTAATCTTGCTAATATTGCTAATTTTGATTCTTATTCTGATTTTGATCTTGCTAATATTACATCTAATCTAGAAATTGAATGTGATTCTGATATTGCTGATTTTGATTCTAATTCTGGTGTTGGTATATCCTATTTTAGTCTGGACAATATGGCTAACAATGACAGGACTTTGAAGAAGTTGGCTACACCTGGTGTTATATATCAACCTTGGTGTATTTGATATCCTGAATTGGAACAAGCTCAATCACATGAGCTTAAGTCTAAACTAATATATTTGTTACCTAAATTTCATGATCTTGTAGGTAAAGATCCTCACAAGCATCTTAAGGAGTTCTATATTGTATGTTCCACCATGAGGCCACATGGAATCCCTAAAGACTACATCAAGATGAAGGCATTCCCCTACTCCCTAGATCGAGCTGCCAAGGACTGGTTGTACCTGCAATCAGTATTGTTTAATACATGGGGAGACATGAAGAGGATTTTCTTGGAAAAATTCTTCCCTACATCCAAAACAACATCAATTAGGAATGAAATATGTGGCATAAGGCAACACAGTAGTGAGACATTATATGAGTACCAAGAGAGGTTCAACAAGTTGTGTGCAACTTGTCCTCAACATCAAGTCAGTGATCCAATATTTTTATGAGGGGCCAATGCTGATGAACAGGAGGATGATAGATGTTGCTAACGGTAGAGCTTTGATGGACAAGACCCCAGTTGTTGTAAGAAATTTAATTTCCAATATGTTAGGTCACACCCAACAATTTGGTGTTAAAATGTCAGTTGCATCCAAAGTACTGAACGAAGTAGTTGTTAATAATCAGAGATTGGAGAATAAGATAACTAAACTAACCTCTCTTATTAGACAACTAGCCATTGAACAACACCACATTATTCCACCAGCTAGAGTGTGTGACATTTGTGCTTCTATGGAACATCTAACTAATTCGTCTCCCACTTTGCAAGAAATTAAGCCAAAGTGCTAAAGTTGCTGTAATGATGGGTTGTCAGCAATATATGCAACCCTATGATCAGTACTTAAACTTGAGATATGGTTCTCACCCTACGCAAAATGTACCTCAAAGATACCAATCACCACCTCCATTTAGACAACAACAGCCTATGCAGCCTATATGGTAGAATTCTTTGGAGGATTTGGTCAAGTAGATGACCATGAGTAACATTCAATTCCAACAAAATTTATCTATTACAATTTAGGATTTGCAAACACAAATTGGCCAATTGATCACCATTGTGAATCAACTGCAATCCAAGGGTTCTAGATAAATTCCTTTTCATACCATTCTCAGTCCACAAGCAAATGTGAGTGTCATAACCTTGAGGTGTGGCAAAGAGCTACCAACACAGTAGGCGATGTCCAAAACTACTAAAAGGAAGGTTGCACAATCAATTATAAATGATCCTAATACAAATGTAGTTGTGCAACAACAAAATTCAACCACAATCATTCCATTATCCTTTCCAAGCATAGCAATCCAGGCAAGAAAAATTGAGAGAGATAATGAGCTACTACAAACATTCAGCAAGGTAGAAATTAATATCCTTTTCCTTGATGTCATTAGACAAATTCCAAAATATGCAAAGTTCCTTAAGGAGTTATGCATAAATAAGGGGAAGAAGTTGAAGGGTGATGTGGAGGTGGGAAAAAATGTTTCGGCATTGATTAAGAGTGAGCAAGTTTCAGCTCTGATTCATCTTGCTATGCCAAAGAAGTGTAGTGATCCTAACACTTTTCTGTTCCATGCACTATAAACAAGTGCAATTTTGATGTTATGTTTAGACGCATCGATTAATGTTATACCTTCCTCAGTATACAGATTCTTAAGACTTGGTGGATTAGAACCGACTGGTATAGTGATCCAACTAGCAAACAAAAGCATTGCACATCCGCTTGACATTTGGGAAGATTAGTTAGTGCAAGTTAGTGATATGATTTTTCCAGCAAACTTTTATGTGTTAGATATGAAGGATGAGTTGTCTAGCAAAGGACCTACACTAATCCTAGGCAGATCATTCTTAAAGACAGTCAAGACTAAAATTGATGTACATGTTGGAACATTGTCTATGGAGTTTAAGGTGGAGCATACCATCTTTGAGGCCATAAAAACATCCCGCAAAGAACCATTCAGTTTTCTATCTAGATGTGATTGATCGATCAGGTGATGATTACATGAACTTGCACTTTGAATTCCTTGATTTTGATGATTTTAAAGACTATGATCCTATATTGAATTAATTGAGTGCTTTATTTGTGTAGAAATTAGTAATGCTATTAATGTAGGTGCAAAAGTTATAGATATTTTAGAAGTTATAGAAGTTGTAGTAGTGCAACCTCCATTGCCATCCATCATGCAACCATTACAGTCCTCAGTAATCACAGGCAACAAAATCCAAATTGAGGAAAAGGATATGCTGTTGCAGGACTTGAAGAACCTAGGAGATTTTTATAAGCATCCTATCAAGTATTCCACCTTGAGGCTCCTATTGAAGAAGCCACTAGAGCATGTGGCCTTGGAATTGCTAAGATGGATAAGGCTCCCCCGAGCAACTATAAATAGGAGCAGAGCAAATATATTACATGCAAAAATTTGCACATTTTTTCCATCTTGAGAAAGGAGCTTTTTATTTCACCCATTTCCTTTGTGATTATTGCTTCTTATGTTCTCTTTGTGTTATGTTCATATATGCTTACAATGAGGACAATGTTTCTTTTAAGTGTAGGGGAGAAGGGGTGTTTTAGTAGTGTTTTACTATTTTATGATTTTTCTGTTTTTGTTGTGTTGTTGTTTTTCTACTTCTATTTACTTTTTTTTTCTATTTTTGTTGTTGTTATTGTAAATAGTTTATTGTTATTTCTGTTGTAAATATTATGTTGTTGTTTTTGTTGTAAATAAGTTGTTGCTGCTATTTTGTAATTTTGTTTGTTGTTGTTTTGTGAAGAAATTTTTGTTGCTGTTCGTTTTACAAAACTTCTATTTTCTATTTTCTATTTTTCTATTATTTGTTTTATGTTTTCTTCTATTATTTTGGTGTCTTTTGTTTTCTATTTTTGCTGTTTTGATATTTTTGCTGCCTTTTCTATTTTTGCTCTTTTGCTATTTTTGTTGTTTTTGCTATTTTTTGTTTGCTATTTCCGCTGTTTTTCAATTTTTCCGTTTGCTATCAAATTCGTTTTTGCTAAAAAGAAAAAATATAGTTTGTAGTTTTTAGTACTTTTTAATGAATTTCTAGGTTGTATAAATTGTGAATAGTTATTTCATCATTGATTGAGAGGTTTCACAATTTGATATGGAACCACTTTGCATCTTTAGTGTATTGATTGACTTGGAAATTAAAGTTTGAATCATTGGCGATGGAGTATTTATCCTTGTGAGATTTTGAGCCTGATATGTTGATGGCTTGCATCTTGCCATTCTCTTCTTTCTTATGTGATTTGCACATGAATTGATAGTTACTTTAAGTGTTTACTTGATTCTCTTTTATGTTTCTTGTCTCACGTGTATTTGTGATATGATTTAGGCCTTCTTTCTTAATAACCACTAGCCAAATGGACTTACCTTGCATTAAATCTCTTTGCTTACCTGTTATGCATAATTACGTATTACCCAAATTCTCATTTTTCACATTCATTTTGGTTTCTAATAAAGAAGATTAGGCATAATATGATTGTGTCCTCGTGAGATCAACCTAAGTTAGTCCCCACACTATAGAAATTAAGAGAAATCTAATGATTTTGATAATGTTTCAATAGCATTATCACTTCTAGGGTATACTCAATTGCTAGTGAAGCACGAGAATACGTCGCACTCACCATTTATAACTTTACACAAAGAGCAAAACCAAGCAAAAAGGAGGGGAAAAGACAAATGGGAGAAGAAAAATTGAGAAGGGAAGATAAGAGAAGATTAATAAGGGTGAACATAGATTGGATTTTTAAAAATTCAATTCATATCTAATCTATATCATAAAAACTTATTTTAAAACTTTGATTTAAACCATAATAACTAGCCTATACTATGGTTCCAATATAATCTAATAGCAAATTTAATCAATCAATCTTTGTCAGACCTATACCTAAAGATACTAACTATGGTTTTGTCAATATAAGACAAACCAAACAGTTATAAAGATTAAGAAAAGGAAACAATGAAAGGAAGCATGAAAATGACAATTATAATAAATCACAAATAAATGTAAGTAACCATGTGGGTTCAACGCTAAAGTTCAACCAAAATATATCAGATTAGTATTGCTCTTATGACCAGATTGCATGGAATAACAACCATGTAATGAATTAGCATATAGGATTCAAGAGTTCTTAATGAAGGAAACAGGAAACCACACAAGAATGGGGGTTAAATTATGTGTGATTTTTAAAACACTTTTCAAAACCGCAAGGAATATCAGTTAACAAACGATGTCCAAAGGGATCATAAAAAATGTGTATAACAAAAATAGAGATAAGGGAGAGAAGATAACACAGATTTTATTCTGGTTCACTCTTCAATAAAAGCTACATCCAGTCCCTTCAACTCAAAGGCTTTAACTATTGAGTCAAACTAACTTTACAACCAAGTATTCTTCAAACCTCTTCAGGTTGTACAACATTTGTAATCTACCTTATTACAAGGAAACTCAAGTATTCTTTAGTACTTAGTCTCTTTAGGCTATCATAAAAACAAATAGAGAGTCGTTGTTCAGCATGGAGAGAAAAACATCTATGCATTAAATGTCAAAGATAATTTGTACAACTTTTGTCTTCTTGTAATGACAAAGAAAAAGGTGGCAACAAAATGTTATTTTTCTCTTTCCTTAAACATGCTTCCTTTAACTAATATGCAAAAGATCATTTTGTTTATTCTTTAGATTGTAGAAACTTGATTATAACACTCTTTTATCAAGGTTGACTTATTTCTTCAAAGCTTGGTAAGGAAAACTTTTTCTTTTTGAAAAATGAAGCGCAACAAAGCATAGCATATAGATATATATGAATGTTTAAAAACTTTCTTGAGTATATCATTTTGAGAGATACGAGGTAACATATATGCATAAGATAAAAACAAAGTTACGAGATATCATAAATACACAAAACGATATATACTTATATACAAAGAGATAACTTAGCTTTGGACGAGGTTCTTTTATGAACGGTAAGTTCTTTTGGATGTTGATGCTTATTTTATCAAAGACAAGTTCTAATTCTTTTGGATTATCTCCTTATCATAAGGGTTGTGATGACTCTTTATACTCCTTAAATGCTGAGTACTTATAAAACTATTAGTAAGTACTCTTTAGTCATAATGCTTGTTATCCTTAAAACATATGGAACTTTTGGATGCATGTACAAAATGCTCCAACACTTAAAAACTATAGTGTGCAATTCTTAAAATCTTATCGAAAATGCAACAATTGTTTATAAACTGCCATATGTTTCCAAAAAAAAATTAAAACTGCCAATTGTTTATCAAAATGAATATGAATATATGTAATACTACTCCTTAAATATGAGACTCAACAGGAGAAAATAAGAAATTTTGGAAATGCGAAAACAAATTATACCTTAATTTATAGGAGATAAAGTTGTTCCTAAACACTACGGTAGAAGGCAATGTGATTTCCAAATGTGTGTTTCCTAAACTTGGAAACAAATAAAATACCATTTTGTTTTCCAAATGTGTGTTACCTACATTTTTTTAAATTTACCCACGGCTGACATTATTGATAGTCATATTTTTAGGTAACTTAAAGCTTTTATTTATTATTTTTTTACCTCTTATATTTTACTAATGGATGGATTAAGTTACCTACAAACTTCTTTGTCTGTGAAAAAAGTCATATGTAACATGCCTTCAAAAAAATTTCCACTAAAAGGCGCCATGATTTTCCATGGATTTTCGATGAATTATTTGTCAATAATGCTATTGAATCGTTACTTGTTGCTATTTATGTTACCGACAAATATTTTTGCTGGTAAATTTTTGTTACCTACGAATTAGATATCATGGGTAAATATTCGTAGGTAAATTAGCATTTTATTGTATACAACTTAAAAAAAAGTTCTCTAATATTCAAAAACATACAGACTTTGATGAATTATTTTATAGTATAGATTTTGATAGATTTTAAAAAAAATTTAATTCAACAATCTCACTCAAACCCTTGAGACTTTCCTATCTCTATCATTCCTTCTTTTCTCACTAAAAAAAATTGAAGTTTAGCGACCAGCAAAATTGGTAGCTAAACTTAAAATTTCAGTCACTAATTTTGAAAATTGGTGGCTAAACCCTAGTGGCTAAATCATACAATGATCGAATTTGATTCGGTGACTAAAATAGCAACCGAAATGTCGGTCGCTAACAAAGTTGGTGGTTTCTGTTGATATTGGTAAAAGGTACCAAAACTGGTGACCAAAAATTTAGTGTCTATTTTGGTCACTAATTTATGTGAAAAAAATAAAAATTAAATTAAATTATCAGTCGCTAATTTTCTAAAAATATAAAACTTTGGTCGCTAATTATCTAAAAAAATAATTAAAAATTTAATTTTTTGTTGCTAAATCGGTCGCTAATTTTAAAAAAATTAAAAATAAATAAAATTTTTGCATGCAAATCAAGGATGCACAATCTCTTAGGGACATGTTGTCCCATGGCGCACGGATCTAGGCACCACAATAATCTAGAACACATGGGCCTAGGCATAATGGTATGGTGCGATAGGGTGGTAGGGCGCTGCGATAGGGGTGGCGCGGCAGGCACGCGTGGCTGGGCCGACGTAGTGACACAGGGTGGTGCAGCGAAGGGAGGAGGCATGGCGGAGGGTGGGGTGGGGGAGGGAGGGTGAGAGGTGGGGCGGAAGGGAGGAAGGAGTCGTGCGGTAGACAAGTTCGAAGAAGGGAGGGGCGTGTCAGAGGGGATGAGGGCGACGATGGGTGCGACAAAGCAGAGGAGGGTGGTTGTGGGTGTAGTGGAGGGAGGAGGTGATGCGAGGTGCGGACGGGAGGAGGGAGAAGGGAGAAGGGAGAAGGGAGAAGGGAAGAAGGGAGAAATGAGAGTTGAAGTTGAAAATTTTTAAGTATGGGTAGGAAATATTTGAAATTGAAGGTGAGAAATTTTGAAAATAAAAGTAGAAAATTTTGAAAATAAAGGTGGGAAATTTTTAAAATTTATAAAAAATGTCATTAATATTTTCATAAAAATTAAAAATATCACTAAATTACACCAATAATAAAAATACTATTAAATTTTTAAAATTTTTAACACCATTCATATTTTTAATTTATTAAAGATCCCATTAAAAATAAATATATTCAGTTGATTTAAAATATACTTAAACATAATAATTACACATAATTTAAACGTAAAAGACTAATTTAATAAAAAAGCATAATATTATTTAGATAAATAAAAAATATATACAAATTGAAATACAAAAATACTAAATTTAATTTATTTTAAAAATAAATAGTCTCACTTGACTTAAAATAAACTTCAACACCCTAACTACACGAAATATAAACACAAAAGACTAATTTAATTTAAAAAATACTATTATTTGAATAAAGAACAAAAATATCTAAAATTTAAAGACAAAATTACTAAATGTACATTATTTTAAAAATAAATAGTCTTAGTTGACTTAAAATAAACTTCAACACCCTAATTACATGAAATATAAACTCAAAAGACCAATCTAATTTAAAAACATACTATTATTTTGATAAAGAACAAAAATATCTAAAATTTAAAGACAAAATTACTAAATTTATATTATTTTAAAAATAAATAGTCTTAGTTGACTTAAAATAAACTTCAACATCCTAATTACACGAAATATAAACTCAAAAGACTAATTTAATTAAAAAAACACACAATTATTTGGATATAGAACGAAAATATATAAAATTTGAAGATAAAATTACTAAATTTACATTATTTTAAAAATAAATAATCTTAGTTGACTTAAAATAAACTTTAACACCCTAATTATACAAAATATAAACTCAAAAGACTAATTTAATTTAAAAACACACTATTATTTGGATAAAGAACAAAAATATCTAAAATTTGAAGACAAAAATACTAAATTTACATTATTTTAAAAATAAATAGTCTCTCTTGACTTAAATAAACTTCAACACCCTAATTACACGACATATAAACTCAAAAGACTAATTTAATTTAAAACACACTATTATTTGGATAAAGAACAAAAATATCTAAAATTTAAAGACAAAATTACTAAATGAACATTATTTTAAAAATAAATAGTCTTATTTGACTTAAAATAAACTTCAACACCCTAATTATAAGAAATATAAACTCAAAAGACTAATTTAATTTAAAAACATACTATTATTTTGATAAAGAACAAAAATATCTAAAATTTAAAGACAAAATTACTAAATTTACATTATTTAAAAATTAAATAGTCTCTGTTGACTTAAAATAAACTTCAACATCCTAATTACACAAAACATAAACTCAAAAGACTAATTTAATTTAAAAACATGTTATTATTTGGATAAAGAACAAAAATATTTAAAATTTGAAGACAAACATACTAAATTTACATTATTTTAAAATTAAATAATTTAGCTTGACTTCAAATAAACTTCAATACCCTAATTACACAAAACATAAACTCAAAAGACTAATTTAATTTAAAAATGCACTATTATTTGGATAAAGAACAAAAATATCTAAAATTTTATGACAAAAATACTAAACTTACTTTACTTTTAAAAATAAATAATCTCCTTGCACTTAAAATAAATTTCAACATCATAATTCTTCCGATCATAGTATTTTTTATAATATTATTCTTACATGACATATTATCATAATATTTTTAATTTTGTTATTTTAAATACCTTAAAACAATTATATCATGTCCATTTATCTAAATAATATCTATTAACTTAAATTGTTATATTAATTACTCTTCAAAAAATAAGGTTGTTATTTTTATTTAAACAATCTATCTTTTTTGTTGTTTACGTTTAACGACTGATATAAACTGGTTGCTAAGTCAGTCGCTATATGTTTTATTATTTTTCTTATTTATTTATTAAATTCAGTCGTTATTTTGGTGACTAAATTCATTTTTTATTTTTTAAGTTATATATTTGAATTTCGGTCGTTAATTTAATTTTATTAAATTATTTATTATCATTCGGTCGCTAATTTAGTTGTTAAATGTCTTTTTCAATTTTTTATATTTTAAATAATTGTTGGTCACTATTCAGCAGCCAAATTTTTTTATTTTTAAATTTATATATTTGAATTTTGGTCACTAATACGATTGTTAAATTATGTTTTTTTTATTTTTTATTACAATTCGGTAGCTAAATGTCTTTCAATTTTTTTATATTTTAAAATAAAATGCAGTTGCTATTTTGCGTGGCTAAATTCCTTTTTATTTGTTAATTTATATATTTTAAATTTGGTACATCTTTTTAAATTTTTTACAATTCGGTCGCTAATTTGGTGGCTAAATGTATTTTTTATATTTTAAATAAACTTCAGTCGCTATTTTGGTGGCTAAATTCCTATTTTATTTTTTAATTTATATATTTGAATTTCAGTTGCTAAATTATATTTTGTTAAAAATATTTTTTATTACATGCATTATTAAAGTATTTAGTCATCTTTTTCATCCAATTCTACATGTATTCCATGCAATTAAGTAAAAAAATTGAAACTTTTTGCCTCTAATAATTTGTTTGGATGAATTGATTGCGTGCATCACCAAAAAAATATAATGTCAATAATGCATAAAAACCTTTGAATACTTGGTATTTTTTTGTATCGGTCAAAATGCATAAAGATAATCTTCTACTTTATAAGTGATGTATTTTTTGAATTGATTTTATTATAAGTACATTTGTCTTGTTGTGTTTTTTTAATGCAATTACATTAATGTGAGTCGCCATTTTTTATCTTTTCTTTTACCCTTTTCTCATTTCTTTTTTTATATCTTTTGCATACCTTTTCAATCTATTGTTATGAAAAAATTAAATAAAAAATTATATTTAAAAATAATATTATTTACAAATATATTACTTAATTAGCATGACAAATATTTTCATGAAATTAATTTTTTGATTAATAATAACTATTTTTATAGATATTATACTAGTAATTCAAATAAAGGATCTACAATAAAGAAATAACAAAGAAAATGGCAAAGAGGTTTGATAACTCTTGAAATATTAAATGTTTGTTAAAAATTCATCGACAACTTTCAAATCTTGTAAATCCAGAAGATCTTTTCAAATCCTAAAAAATTTAAACTATAAAATCTTGATTGTAAAAATTTTAAATAAATTTTATGTCATTATAGTCTTTAAAAAAATATAAGTAATTATATTTCTACATAATCTCTTAAAATTACAAGACTTTTTTACGGTGAAAATAATTTTTAAAATCTCAGTTCAATTTAACTTTAAATTTTTTTATGATATTATGTCGAGATTGATTTCCCTAATACAGACCTTAATAAAAGTAATAGTACAAGAGAAATGATGTTTACATGAAACTGTATGTAAAGCATTCTACCAGCTGATTCAGCTCAAGACTTAATTACCAATAATACAAAACATTGTGATATATATATTTTTGTCTAACCATGACCGTAAAGCTGTATTTGTCAGTAAAACAAGAATGGGGAGATAAATACCTATAGTTGTTGGATTGGGATAAATACCTATAGTAATGCCTATATAACATATTCATTTACATGCAACCATTTGGTACATGACCACTTATTACCCTTAACCACTGGACAACTACCTGAAAATTATCACCAAAACAAACGGGCTTGTTAATTTATCTTCTCTAAAATTGAAAGCTTGTAGACATAACACATAGCCAGGTAGTAATAATAATAAAAATAATAATAATAATTACGATAACTATAGTACTAACCATGCAAACTCAATGGATCTAAAGTTGCATCAGGCTTCATGCTCCAAAAAAGTAAAGCATCACCCATCTTTGGCTTAATTGAAAGTCCTTCTTTTCCACATTCAGAAAGCTCATTCCACCAAGGCACAGAGCTAAAATTTCCCTTTGCCTCTGGGAACACTGTCTCACCTCCTTCTTCAACATCTGAACTGTATCATTAAAACACAAAAAGTGCACAGCATGAGCATTTGTCTTCATATCCAAGATAAATTGAAGTTAACAAATAAGAGACTTACAGGTACATCAGCACTGTTGCTATACGCTGACCCCCATTCACAATGTTAATCTTGTCCATAAAGTAGTCATGATGAGGCACGTACTTTTGTCCAACTTCATAATGGAGAACTTGAAGTTCTTCACCATGCTCTGCATATTGTGAGACACAGCTTACGCAGTGGTTTTTTATGTATATGATGAAAAATAACATACTATCTGAGCATCACATTCTAGAATGCAAAGACAACTAAAAATGTTCCATCTTGTTTGCTTGATAGAAAATCAGTTTTAAAGTCTCTCTTATCTAGAACACTTTATAAATGGAGTGAAATAGTCACACATTTAAAGATGCAAGCAGAGGCAAAACATGTAAGAATAGCAGTCTCGATGGAAATCATGGAATCCGAACATATCTCATTGAAAGTAGAAGCACAACTTAGATTTCTTACATAATTATACAAATAATTTTTCAATTTCATAAAGCAAATTAATTGCTAAAAAATAATATGGGTACCATCACCAATGTGATTTGAAGGAATTTTTTTCACATGATTTATGTTTCCCTAAACAGAAGTAAAACCTAGAAATGCACAAGGGATAGCAAGCAGAATAATGAAGCACAAACACAACTTCCAACTCCACAAAATTCACAAAAGTTAGTCTCATGCAGGCTTGACAGAAACTCCATTAAAGACACGTGCATAGTACACAATCTAAAGTGACAGATTAATTCAACATTAATTGAGCCCCTAAAAATATTTTAAATTCTAACAAAGATGCAAATCTAACTAGTCCATCTCGGACAGGGGCGCATAGTGACCGACTTCAAAACCACTGAAGCAGGATAGCCAACAGTGGGATTACTGCTATTTTGAATTTGTTTATTACTTTTATTAATTAACTTTTTATATATAGTATACTTTATTTAGTTTTTTATTTCTACTAGTATTTAGTTTATCATATTATTTAGTTTATTGTATTATATATGATGATTTGAACAGTTTATTATATTTATTATTTAGTTTATTATATTACATATTATGCTTTATTTAGTTTAATTATCATGATTATTATTTAATTTATTATATTATATGTTATGATTTAAATAAAAAATAAAAATAACAGAAGTTAAACCGGACTCAGTAAAGCTCAACAAACTAAAACAAAAAGAGAAAAGGTTTAACACTTAAAACGTTAGGCCCACGTGACCCAATTCCACTAAAACCCTAACTCACTTGCACCAGACAACTCCTACTAGCTTATGTGCCATCGTCTCTGAAACTAAACCCAATGGAAGAGGTCGAGGATTAGCAGCGACAAGAGGAAAGCGATATAGTTGTCTGGTGCAGGTCGCAGAACCTATTCAGATTTTGATGTCACTTCACAAATTGCGGACACAAACGTGTGTGACTTACGCGTTTTCTTTGCAAATTGCAATCGCTTTTCCCGTGACGTGAGAGCCTTTCACGTCGCGCAGGTTCAAATTCCACAACCGTATCCCACTATTCGCCGCGATATATAGGGGCGCTTTTCACTACCTAGATGCATATAACATCGAGTGTTTTGAAAATACGAAATTACTTATTGTTAATTTATCTTCTATTCTTTTATGATTTAATTTTGATCCACAACATGTAAGAAATTTTATGCAATCATCAGTTACATGTTGCCACATAATTGAAAAGGTCTGTCCCACTATGATAACTATAGCTTTAAATATCAAACCGATGATACAAATAATGTAAAACAGATCTACATGTGAATCAAAATTAAAATTATCATATTACATTAATGTATTTTAATGTAAATATAAAGGTTTAAAAATCTACTTCTTATGCATATATATATATATATATATATATATATATATATATATATATATATATATATATATAAATTTATTGTAATTATCATCACTGTTTTAAAATTTAAATAGCTCATCAACTCAATGAAGATACTGGATTAACAAATTCATTGAGTTGATGAGCGATTAAAATTTTAAAACAGTGATGATAATTACAATAAATTTAAATATATATATATATATATAATGTGTTATATTACTAAAGTAACCCTTTGGTGTAGTGGTAGAGTATGTTACTACAACGTAGCCTCCATGTGTGGAGCTTTCCACCATACTAAATAGGTATGTGTGACAAACCAACATTAAATACAAGTCAGGACTATGTCCAATCAAATAATACAAATAGATCGCTATTGGATTTGGTTCCCAATCAGGCCAGTCTAACCGATCGATCCGAACCAATTTTTAAAACACTGATTATAACCCAAATTTTACAGGTCCAAGATTGTTCTAAATTTAGTGATCCCAGGGAAGGCTGGTTCATGGAAACTTTGGCCACATGAATGGCTTTAGTTCTGTGGCATATATGATTACAAAGAAGATCCTAAGTCACCACTCATAGGTGAACTAATTTTTTCCAACAATTCTTTTCCATACGCACAAGTCACGATTGAAACTCGTAATTACATACTTAAAGAAGTTGAGTATAGTGTTACTTGTTGATATAGTGATGACTTTTTGGCACTTATATTATCGACTTGATACATATGAGAACCAGAAAAATTAACAAAAGCCATAAATCCTTGATTTTATATATCAACAATTAAAACTCATAAAAAAGTGGCAAAAGGCAGAAAGTACATACCTACAGGTATACAAGTAAAATCAGCAATCCTTTTTTCAATATTCCTCACAATTGTATCACGTCCTCTGGCCAGAAAAGTACCAGAGCTTGTCCGTTCTCTAATGCAAAAGGAATAAGTAAAGAAATTGGCAAGGGCAGTCCAAACAAGGCAAAAGATATTCATTTGCAATACTAAACTCAAAAGATATTGAAGTGCAAGGGGGGGAATCCAACCTGCTTTCTACATTCCCTCCTGTTTCATTATCAATAACTTTTGACTTTTCCATGTTTGGCTTGGCTATATTAATTAGATACTCACATTCCTCCTTGGTCTGTTAAGATTAATAAAAAAACATTCAGTATTTCAAAAGTGGTGACACTGAATGAGCACTAACCTTACACAATAGTTAAACACAATAGAACCACATCATGTTAAAGTGGTATTCAAAATTTAAATAACATCTTGTTTCAAAAATTACTTAACACTTGTTTGGTATAAGAAAAATGTGAGGATGCTCAAGGTGGCACACTGTCCATTTGTACTCCACTTCCTAATTTCTGGTTACTTCAATACTATAATCAATCTGCCATGTCACTCCATTTTTACTTCCCTTCATATTTCCCACCGCGCCATTTTCTAGCGACTCAAACAAACTAACCCCACATCCCTGTTTAAAGTCTAACATGAACAAGTGACAAGCACAAGATTATTAACAATGAATGAGCAATTATTGCGTGAGCAAAGTGCCTATAGGGCACACAACCAATTAAAAGCTCTCTCTACATTATTTTTATAAATAAAAGCTCTATATCTTATTAAATAACTTCAACACAGACTTATTATTATTATTATTATTATTATTATTATTATTATTATTATTATTATTATTATTATTATTATTATTATTATTATTATTATTATTATTATTATTATTATTATTATTAGAAGGTATTTTTATTGTTGTTTTCTATTTAAAATTGAAAATTTACCTTCGGGATTGACAAAAAAATTTGGAGAGGTCAAAATAATTAAAATTATTATATAAATCAAATGTAATAATTTTGATAATATCACCTTTTATGGATGACTTTAAGTATATAATGATATTATTCAAATATTAATTATCTTTTATTTAATTGTTTTTTGGGATATTAAATACTTATTATTATTAACATTCTTCAGGTTTTTATTACAATTGTCTGCTAATAAATAAAAAATAAAAAAATTATCAGTAAATTATTTTTCTGAAAAAGCTTACTAGATACATTAAGTTGTTTTTACAGAAAAAAATAAAAATTGGTATGAAAATACACATAAAAAATTAAAATATTCTATAGTTTTTCAATAAATACAAGGAAATAATTATATTTTTTCCAAAAATCAAAAGCAAATTTTACAGAAACAATTGCAAGAAAATCACACAATTCATAAAAATAATTTGCATGAGAAACCTACAAGAAAGATCTGCATACAAGAAAAACTTACAGGTTTAAGTTATATTGTATAAATATTTTTACACAGACTAAGGATATAAAAGTGAGAGAAAGAATGAGTTTGAAGAATGAAAAAAAAAAAAATATATATATATATATATATATATATATATATATATATATATATATATATATATATATATATATATATATATATATATATATATAAAATTAATATAATTAACTAATGAAATAATACATGTATAAAAAGTACTGTTAAAAATTAAAGTAAATACTAACATAAAATTGTTTATAATAATAATAATAATAATAATAATAATAATAATAATAATAAATTACTAAAAATTGTTTTTAGAAAAGTTTTAGACCAAAATTCATCATTTTTATTTTATTTATTTATTTATTCAAAAGATAAATAATAATTTAATATTTAATTTAAAAATAAAAATACTTATTTTCTCTTCTCTCCCAAATTTTAATTATAAATAATAAATATATTTTTCTTTTCCTCTCTCTTCTCGTATTCCTCTAAAGAAAATAATAGTAAAAGATTAAAAAGGATGAAAATTGATAATGAATTATTTACTTTTTTAATAAAATAATCGTAATTTCAATACTACCTAAATTAATTGATTATGGTTAGATTAGCAAGATAAAAAAAATTGGTTGATTCAAATTTTCAATCTATATCTTTTAAAAATAAAAATCAATTGAGAAATTGCTCTCTCACCAATGAGAAATTCATTCTCTTCAACTAGCAAGATTACGTGATCCAATTTTTTTATGATGTTTTAAATTAATGTAATAGGGAAATCAAATTATTTTTTTAATCTAGTTAGTGGGAAGAAATTTGCTTGAAAAGGTTGAAAGATTTGCTCAAATAATGGGAGAAGAAGAAATGATAAAAATGTTTATTAATAATTCTAGAAAGGAGAGAAAAAAAGGAAATACATTTATATCATAATTAATTGATATACATGAATGAGGAGAGAGAAATGACGATGGTTAAGTGAGAGAGAAAAATTAAAAAATGAGTGGAAGAGAGGAGAGAGTAGAGAATGAAGAGAGAGAAACTAAATTATTATATATCATTAAAATAAATTAATTAAAATAAAAATAATGAGTTTATAGTTCAAAACGTTTTTATATTCACTACCAATACACTTCAACTTAAAAATAGGTGTTATTATCGCTAACATTAATACTGCTATGATCACTTTTTTTATCACCAATCACCACTCGCATCATTTATGTAGTTACCATCACAATACAAATACATCATTAAATTAATTTTACCATAACAAAAAAAAAAATTTAAAATAAGTTACGGTCTAAAACCACCATAAACATATTTTTAATTATTTTATGTTATGTTAATTTTTAATATAAGTTTTTGATACATCAATCAAAAAATGGTATTTTAAGTTTTGTAATTATTATTAGGTTGTGTCTAATATATTAGTTTTTACCGGCCTACAATCTAGCATTGGAATTGAAAATTCCACTAAAAGGGGTGGGAAAAATGAAAACTGACCAGAAAATTATGATAGAGAAAAGCTCTAGGCTCCCACGATATTATTTCTACCCAGTGGTCTTCACCTAGGGTTCTGCAGAAAAGATGAGAGAAAGAAGAGAAAGTGAATGAAGCAAAGAATAGAAAAGGGTACATTACATAGATACATACATGTGAGTGTTGCGAGTGATCATGAGGGGGTCAGGGAGATGAGAGGGAATGGTGAGAAAGCCGTAAGAGAGAAGGAGAAACGTGCACGTCAGCAGCAACTTCAGCGTCAGCGTCCACCACAATTCCCGAGACTGCCTCGTTTTCACCATTTGTTTGTGTTTGTGGAACCAACCCAAATTCAGAATCATTTAGGGGAAACAGGGAAGATCTGAAATTCACTGAATGGAATGAAATGAAATTGATCCACAAACACACTTTTTATTGCTCTTTCTTACTCAACTGTGCTTCCGCTCCCACCTCTCGCTACCACTCTTTTCTATATATTAAAATTCAGATACTCATTCATTCAATTTATAGCACATGGACTTCATATAATTTTATAATATTGGCTTTTTTATGGAAAATAATAAATTAATAATTGCATTAAATAATAATTTTAAATATTTATTATATATTATTATTATTTTATTTTATTCAAATGATAAAATTATCCATTATAACTTTTTATATTTTACTATTAGAAAATTTAAAATTTATTATTAAATAATTTTGTGGCTACTTTTAAAATCAATAGTTATTTTGTAGCTAATTTTTAGTAAAAATAATTAGCTATAAAATTACTCTAATATTAATGGTAGTATGAAATAAGTAACAAATTAGGTAAGAAAATAATTTTAGTTAATTTGTAGTAAATTTTTAAAATTTGTAATTATTTTCTAACTAATTTATAGTAATAAGAAATATAAATGAATATAACTTAAATTTAATTAAAAATAATAATATTCTAATTAATTAATAATTAACTAATTAGGATTTGACTATTAATTTAAATGGTAGTTAAAATTAATAATAAAATAAAAAAAAAATTATAATATTTTTCCTTTCAAGGCGTCTTCTTAACTTTTCTTCTACAAAATTAAAACAGTTTTTCCTCCTTCAATAGCTGTTTATTCAGGACAATATCAGTTTGCTTCAAAATAAATAGGTAGATTAATAAATTTTTAAACAAATAAAAAATATCAAAATAAATTATTAAATTAAAAGATGAAACAACATATACAAAATTAATTTTAAACATCTAATATTTTTTTAAATAATTATTATATTTTTATATTTTCAATACAATAAATATTATTTAATAAATTATAAGTTATAATGTTTAAAATAAAGGTTTTAAGTTAATTTTCCTGTTGAGAAGGCAAAAGTTAAAATTTAGTAGATATTATTAGATAAAAATAAATTATTCTTAAAAATTTAAATAGACACATTAATTATATTTTAATTATTATAATTAATTATCGCTTATTTCAAAGTAAAATAAATATAATTTACAATAACTTATTACTCCTTAACCAGTGTCACCGGTCAGCCAACAAAAATAATGCATTTAAATAAATGTATTAAAGGGTGTCTTCAATATATTTATAATTGTAATGAACATCATACACTTGGAATGGTCATCCTCTGATATCTATGTAGAGTATTTAAATTGACTATCTATTATATTTCATAAATATCGTATTTAAATTTTTTGTCAAAATGAAATTTTATTTCATTTTAAATACATATTGTATTTAATAAAATTAATAAATATATTATATTTAATAAATAAAACATTAAAATCATTAATCGTGTTCACTATATATTACAAATAATAAGTAAATATTTAATGTTGTTGAACAGTCAATTTTTTTTACTTAAAATATAATAATTGTTAAATATAATATATACTTAACTTAAATAATATTATTAAATATTATATTTATATATATATATATATTAAAAATGATATATTTGAAAAATATAAAAATAAAACATATCTTTATTAAATATATGAGATTTCCTATAAATTTATATATATATAAATATATTATGAAATAAAAATTATTAAAAATTAATATCTAAACATGTGTATATATATTGTAAAATATAGATTAAAATTTTATTATTATTATTATTTTAAAGAATTATTTTATAAAGCATATCAAGATAGAAATGTTCAAATATATAATAATATAATATTTAAAGTAGGATATATATATATATATATATATATATATATATATATATATATATATATATATATATTTTTTTATTAATTATACTATATTTATTAAATTTAATAACTATAATATATGTTTTAATACATTAAGAATTTTACTATTTTATTATTGTTTAAGATAATTACTTAATAAAACATATTTTAAAATAGAACATTCCAAATATATATTAATATAATATTAATAAATTGATACACACATATATATATATATATATATATAAAATAATTTATCTCCAAGTATGTATCCTTAATAATTTAACTAAATATTATCTTCAATAAACATAGTATTTAATATTATTAAACATTCAATTTTAATTACAATATACTAGTGAAAATATTTATAAAATATATAGTGTTTAATATTATTAAACATTCAATTTTACTTACAATATACTAGTGAAAATATTTATAAAATATAATATATTTATTCAATTTTTTATAAAATTAATATACATATATATATATATATATATATATATATATATATATATATATATATTAAAATATACATTAAAAATTATGTTATTTTTTAAAAGAGTTAGTTTATAAAAAAATATTTTAAAAAACGAAATTTCAAGCATATATCAATTTAATATTAATAAATTGATAAATATATAAATATAAATAATAATTTTTCTCTTAATTTCTTTACTTAATAAGTTGACTATATATTATATTTAATAAATGTAGTATTTAACATTATTAACCAATCAATTTTACTTATAATATATTAATTATAGTTTTATTTAATATAATATATTTATTATAGGTTTATTTAATATAATATATTTATTATATTATATAATTTTATGTGACAGTAAATTGTATTCATTATATGTTAAAAGTTTATTATTAAATGAAATGTAACTATTATAAAATTATACATACATACATATATATATATATATATATATATATATATATATATATATATATATATATATATATATATATATATATATATATATATATATATATATATATATATATATATATATATATGTATCAAAAATAAATTATTTATAATGAATTAATAAATTGATAAAAAGTTATTTCTTCACATATTTTTTATATTCATTTAGTATGTTCTTAAATCTAACTAGACCCATATTTGAATTAATAAAAAGATACGTAGATCTTAAAGTTTAACGGAAATTGAATGCAATTGAAATTATATAAATGTTAAATTAAAAAAAATTAAGTTTAATAACTAAAAATTTGTAAAATTATATTCATTAATTATCAATTAAAAATCATCTTTAATATGACTTTAAAGATAAATTATAATAAAAAAATTTACAAATTAAAGTAATATGTGATTAATATTGAATGACTTATTTTACATAATTATTCATTTTAATTTTTATCATCATTTTTGTAATGATATGAGTAATAAATGTTATATCCTGATTATTATGCAGCATATATCAACTATACAGCATGTCACTTTTCTCCTTTTTTTTTCTTCTTCGTCCACACCATTTGATTCATTCCCTCACTCTTTTTCCCCATCTTTCTTGATGTATTTGCTCGAGTTAAGATTTTTAGACATCCTAAAACAAGGTAAAATCTTTATTAACATTTTATTTCTCCCTATCTTGTCACAAGAGTAGAGATATCTTTGACAAAAGTAGAGAGACTTCCGGCTTTGTTTATATGCATTCATCCTCTCGTGTGATTTTGACCAATCCCTCCAAAGATTTTGCCTCAAATGTCACTCGTCATTTTGAAACTGCCAATGTCAACCTATGGGATACTAATGTAACGCAACATAGACTTGAACATCTTGATCTCTCTCTACGTTTCCCAATCGAATTACCCTCTACTGTACTTAGCTACAAAATTTGTGGTTCTCAAGTTGACAAACTTATTGATGAACTATTTTTTCTATGTTTATTTGCCCTCATTATTCAACGTCTTGTATGCTTTTGTTCTTACGTCGGTCACATTTCTTGAGACATAAAATTTGGTATAGTTCATAAATGTTTGTTTCTTCTAAGGAGGATGAGTGAGTTCTTCAATCTTGTGAAGTATGCTAGTTGATTTATCTTAGTGATCTTTTTCTTTTTAAATGATTAGTTTTTCATTTAACAAATCTGGTGATTGATAAAGTTAGAATACTTGGCGGAGAAAGTTCAGTAAGACACATTTGTTGTTCCTTCTAATTCAGCGAAGCAGACAAACCGTCTGCTCACTTTGTTCAAAAGTTAGATTCAATAATGCAACCTTCTTATGTCTTGTTTGTTTTTATTAAATCATATGATTAGACCATCTTAAAGTTAACATTGTGTTTATTTATATTTTCCTTTGGGAGATGCCACCCTCTCTATTTCTGTGTTGACAATACCCTAAATTTCGATATTGATAGTAGTACTAGTGGGGTTGAAATCATTTCTTTTGTCTTGAATTAAAAAATATCACTTTATTATCTTCTTTGTTCTATTCTACTAATAGTTTTGCTTTATTTGACTTCACTGAGTGATTGTTAATAAAAAAAATATATCAAAACATGGAAATGGGATATATATATATATATATATATATATATATTGTTACTTTAATCTCTATCCTTATTTATATCCAAAAGCTAACTATACAAAATCTACTTCATACAATATTGATATATGGTATACCGTATACGTGAGCTCTAATATATGAGTCAATTAATCATGGTAGTTTAAAGTTGAGTTAAGTTGGGTAAAAAAAAATTATATAAAAAATATGATGAATTGAACTAACTTAGAAATAGTTTGAGAGTCGATTTGTTTAGTTTATAAACTAAATGAGTTGAATTACAGTTAAAAATTAAGTTTGTTAAATTAATTAATTAAATTTAAGTTACATATTTCATTCAGGAAATCACAATGTATGATTTAGATTAAAACAGCACTTTAAGTGACTTATGTGCCCTCTCCCAACTTCTCTCATCGCTCCAAATTCTAAACACACATATACGCAATTCCTGTTTTTTTCCCTCGTGCTCTCTCCTCTAACTTTTCATCTCCCAAATTTTCTCGTTGTTGTTCCAAATTCTCAATACTCATATAGGCAGTTTCTGTTTCTTCCTTTTGTTCACAGAAGACATTTTTGTTCCTTCTTAAATTGCTCCCTCTCTGTTCATGGTCCAGGAACAAGTTCAGTTTTGAAGAGCACATAGCATACCTGAAGCTCTTTCTTGGGTTGCACATAACTTGCAAATATTGTTAAAGGTTTACATGTATCTCAATAGCTGAATCGTTAATCTTAGTTGATAAAGAATTTTTTTACTATAACAAGGCAAGAAATATCCATTTGTCTCCTTGGTTTCATCTAATATACAAAGTGAAAGAAATAAACTAATAAATTTTTCAGTCAAAACAAGATAGAGGTAAGGCTATATGAAAAAAAAAATGGATATTGATCATCTTTATCATGTGAGATGATAGTGAGAGGTTTTGCAAATTAAATAGTTCTAAAAATAGAGTTATAATAATTCATTTATACCAGAACAATTGTTTCCCATTTGTATGTGTTTATTTTATATTTTATTTGTTAAAGGGTGGTTTAATGTGAATATTTAACAAGTCTAACTTATTGAATACTAGGTGTCCAAGCTTCCATTTTTTATGAGAAGCTTTTTGATACATTAATATTTCTTTTGAATTTTTTCCTTTTAGTTTAATTGTTGGTTCTAATTTTTTTAATAGTGGTTGGAGAGAGAGAATTGAATAGATGAGGAAGGTCTTAAAGTGCTTTAGAGGTGGGATATATTTTGCTCAAGTCTTTAAAACAAATAACTATCTTATGTGCCAAATAACTAACAGAATCTGGGGTTAAGTTTTAATTATTTTTATTAATTTATTTACTAATTGTTTCATTGTAATCTTTATTTTCAGGAACATTTGTACGGAGATGGGTGATAATGAAGTTGATTTAGCTTTACCATCGAAGGCAATGATCTAGTGAACACCCCAGAGGAATGGATTCCTTTGTGCGATGATGAATTCAAACATGTAATTGGCAAGGTATTTAATACTTTAGAAGGAAAACAGTTTTATAAAAGGTTTGCACATGCTTCTAGCTTTAGTTTTCGTAGTTCATCTGAAGCAAAAGATAAAAATAGGGTGAAATGGAAGTATTCTCTATGCACAAAGGAGGGTTTCAAAGCAAAAAGAAAAAAGAAAAGATAGTCTTGCCTAAATTGATACTTAGTGAAAATAGTCTATCTAAAGGTAGAAAAAGAAAACTAACAAGGGAAGGATGTGATGCAAGAATTATTTCAAGAGAACAATAGAGGGTAAATATGAAGTTGCAAGATCTTATGAAGGACATACACATGCATTAGTCACACCTAGAAAGAAGCAATTCCTAAGATTAGCAAGAAGTGTAAACAGTGTTCATAATAATTTATTGTTTTCCTACAATAGAGCTAATGTGGGGACTTCAAAGGTTTATCAATTATTGAAAAAGCAGGTTGGGAGTTATGACAATATTAAAGAGGAAAGATTTAAATGAAATCCCAAGACATTATATTGTTAATAGATGGACAAAATTGGCAACTAGTAGACCAATTTTTATTGTGATGGAAATGTATTGGAGACCTGTTCTAAACTTGAAAGTGGGAGTAAGCTTGTTTCAGATGCATGGGCACAATTATTTAGATGCATGCATATGGCTAATACTTTAAAGAGAAACTGCTCCTCATTATAAATGAAGGTTCTGGTATTTAGTTGAAATTGGCTAACATGAAGAGTGATGTTGTACTAAGAGCCTTAGACAAGTAAAGACTTTTATCGGTTCCAATGTATGAAGTTCTTCCACCCAAGCCTTCAAATACCAAAGGAAGTGGAAAACGATTAAAAGGAGGGAAGGAGAAAGCAATATGACAACAACAATAGAGAAAAAGACTTTGTAAAGTTTGTATGCAATATGCATATCATGATAGTCATAATTGCCCCCTCAAAGAGGTGCATCAAGCACATGAATGTAGACATCCTGTTTGGATAGCCGCACAAACTCAAGTCTCACTATTATTTTCATGTCAGATTTGAGAAAAATGCAGAAGCTACTCTCTGTGACTTCTACCTGACATGGATCCTTTGTTGGCTAACTAGTTACCAAACACACATGTAAAGACCTCATACATGTTCACGACACTCAAGTTACCAGCAGATAATGGACTCAAGGCTAACGTTTATTACACTGCTGACATTGGTCCCAAATGGAACAGTTAAAGTATAAAGAAATGTGTATGGTTTGGGTGAAAATGGGTGTTGAAATCGTAGCATTCAAAAACATTTGGGGCATATGCAGACACGAAAAATTCTTTAAAGCCAAAGTCTACATAATAGCAAATGCTTATATATGCTTCAAAGAAACTACCACACTTTTGTCCAGTCCAACTTCCTGTGACTAAAACAAATGTCACCTACGAACAGCAGAATCCATCAATAAACATACATTACATATAGGCACAAACTGATAACCACAGCACCATAATTAGTCAACAAATTTTTGCTTCCCCTGTTCACATGGTAACAAGCTAATAAGATAAATATCACCTAGATCCACGAGCATACTTCCTGTCTGGGCTACCATGTGGAGAATAAGGAAGCGACCTAGACCTATCCCTCCTGGACCTTCCCCCATAGGGTGAGCGCCGGGGTGAATAATCTTGGCCACCTCTGTATGGTGAATGCCTTGGAGACCTGCGACGTGAATAATCATCACGGTCAGGACCATCACGATACCTTCCCCGGTCATCACGGTCCGGACCATCACGATACCTTCCCCGCTCACCACGATAACCTAACAACAAAATAGTAGAATTCAGTAAAAAGTTGTTTTTAGAACTTTCAAAAAAGAAACACCTAGATTAGATTCCCCATTTAAGATAAATGTCCCTTGAATTAAACTTACCATAGTCTCTTGTGTTTTTCAGTCCGAGATAGTGCCCTGGTGTTGGAGTTCTTGCACGTTTTCTTCGTGACTGAAGCAAAAATACAGGTGTTAATCTTTAGGGCTTCCTTGATAAAAGACAAATCATCCAAATACCACTAAAAGCAAATAAACTTGAATCAGTGACATCTTTCTTGCATTTATAAGTTCCACAAAGTAACATTTTACATTATATCAAGAGAATCCTTAATAAAATAATTTCATCAAGGATTCAAGATAAAGAACCTAGCTTCTGAGAAGAAGGTAAAAAAATATTTATATCCACACATGATTAATGTCAGGTGTGAGATACCATAAAACCCTGATTAGAAAGTTGTTGATAATGTCCGTTGTTTAGTTGAGAGTTGAAAGTGAATGCTGAGGTTGTAAAGTTGTTGGGCAATATAGTTGCTATGTTTAGTTGATCAGACGCATTTGATTAGCTGTTTAAGCTTGCCATTGATCAAGCTGTTTCACTAAAGTTGACATGGATGAACTGATCATCTTTGATCGCTGCCAACATAGCTGATGCAATGTATTCTGAATATAGCCAGAAAACCTTCAAGTCAAGAAAAAAATGACAAGTACAACTGTTTTAACTACTACTACCATGGAAAAATCCATTACCCGCTCAACAGTGATGTAACGACCCTCTAAAACTGATTGATTGAGATACTTGATACAGCGCTCTGCATCTTCAGAAGATTCCATTGTAACAAAAGCAAAACCACGAGAAATCCGTGTACGGGGCTCCACCACAAGAAAACATGAAGAAACCTATGAAAGAAAACAACCATTGACAAAAATGCCAAGATTAGGAGCTCATTGGAGGGATATACAATAAAAATTCAGTGAAAAAATTGAATAGTAAACCAGTATGATACTCACCTTTCCTTCCTTGGAGAAGTGTTCCTCTAGGTCTCTTTCGGTGACCCTCGAAGACAGACCAGTTACATAAAGTGTGTCACCAGGATTTGAAGACTCGGCCCTACAACGTATTTGGAAAGATTAGATGTTAAGCCCCTAGGATTGGACTAGTGGTGAGAAACTTGGGTGGGCAGTTTGCATGAGTTCATATTTACAAATCTTACTGGCATCATTGTACCCAAGAAAAAATAAAAGAATAGTTGACATAAAAAGACAGTTAACTCTTTCAGAAATACTTGTGATATTTGATATAACTAATGTAAACCTTTCAAGTAAAGTATTGTGACAAAATATAAACAAAATTGAAAAAGACCAACCTTCCATGACTTCGTGATCTTGACCTGGACAACAACATACAAGCCATTCCACAAATGAGAATGAAAAATATATATATATATATATAAAAAAGCAAAAAGAAAAAGAATGGTCTCAAGGATTTAAACTGCAGTCCCCAACCACATTTGGCCAAAAATTTTCTCATAATTTCAGTAATTGTAGTGCACAATTTAAAACCTTGAGTGGCATAGTCACCTGCCTCAACACTTTCAAGCTAAACCACAATTGTCACTAACCTGCCACGACTTCTAGAACGGGATCTTGGCCTCTGTCTAGGCCTAGACCTAGATCTTGACCTAGACCTCGACCTAGACCTAGACCTCGACTGAGCTTTCCATGGGGGAGGGGACCTTGAATTCCTGAAACACCATCACGACCAGAGAAAATAGCTTCACAACAAGGACAATCCATAAAAAAATAATAAAAATTAGAAACAAAGTATTTTCATTAACCCAGCATCTCAAACTAGTGGCCACTTTCCACCAAACAACACAACCTGCTGCTAGCAATATCCTAAGCACATTGTATCGGCAATGCTAAGGCAAATTCTCAATTTCTAATCAAACTATTCAGCAATGAGACAACACATTCCTTCAAATCACTACAGGAAACCAATAATTCCCATAAAAACAATTACGACTTAATTTCTTTCTCTTTGGTTTTTAAAAAACCATACATGTGAGAATAAAACCCCACGACAAAATCCTCATCGCAGATCGCTTTCTCTAGGGGAAAGAAAAGAAATAAACTCAGATCTGCCAATTAAAAATGGCCAAGGCATAATTGGGGAAAAGGCGAGAATTTTAGGGTTTACCTTGCGAGGGGAGAATCGGCCTGCAAAGTTAAATATAAAAGCGTTAGATTGGATTGAAGGAGGAGCTCAGAAAAGAGAAGAGCGTTAAGGTTTACGATAGAGAACTTGCCATTTCCTTGAAGGATTAGGGTTTCGGAACAGAGACAGTGCCCAAATGAACTACCCTTTGGGTAACACGGGTGTTAATGTTATCTATAGATTAGGACTTTCATTTGGTCAACTTTAAACGAAAATTGTGTCCAAATCAATTAGAAATCAACCAAATGGCAAATACAAATCAGACTTATAAGTAGTTATTAAAAAAATACAATTTATTACGGGACTACATGATTAATAATAATATAAAATTTTAATATATTTGTACCGTGATTACAAATATATTATTTAAAATGCATAAAATTACATTATAAATATAATTCTTTATTATTATAATTTATTAAAATTAGTAATAATACTCATGTGATGCGTGAAAAAGTTTATTTAATGGAAGGGTAATAAATAATATGACTGAAAATAAAATAAAAATATAAATATAAATATTATATGAAATAAATTTTATGTTTATATATGTTAGTAAAAAATAATGTTAAGATAATTTATTTGCTTGGATTGTCTAGAAGGATCACTTTTCATGGTAAATTTACAACAAATAAAAATAAAAAGAAAGCATTTGTAATAGTTAGTTTTGTTATTAAATTAATCAATTGTTGAGAATAAAATGGGAAAATAAAAAATAATTAACAAATGGATGGTTAGTTTTTAATTAAAATCTCTAAAAATTTGTTTATCGTAAGAAAAATTATTTATTTTGTTGAATTTTTAATCCAAATATACTCTTAATTTTTTATAGGTTAACTTTAACCTAATTAATCTAATTAAATTAGATAGATTTAAGTTGGGACGTTGATTTTATGTATTTTATATTTTTTTTAATATACAAAATGAGATAAGATCATATGTGAGGTATTTTTAATAGGTTTCAACAACTATTAGAAACTATTAAAGAAAGGTGAACAAAAATACCAAAGAAAAGGAAAGAGAAATGAATTAGAAACGAAGTGACTCTGTATTTAACAAAAGATGAAAGTTGAAGATGGTGACTAGGAACATTAAAGAAAAATGGACATTAATAAAGTATAAAAAGTAGTACATTAGATATGGTGACACGCAACAACAATCAAATCAATATGGTGAAGTAAGGGCAACTCCAATGGGAGTTACTCTTCTAATTTCCACAGTATTTAACAACTTATCAATAAAAATTTGTCATTAAAGAGCAACTGAGTGGGTCCACTTATATTTTGAGTTGCTTCACAGAGCAACTGGTCCTCTTCTGATATTGTGGGCCATGATTATAAAAATAATAATATTATATTGATGTTAAATTTATTTATAATAATTTGGGATCCATTTAAGAAATTTTAGTGAATTTCGTGGTTGGAGTAAAAAAATAATTGAATTGCTTAAAGTAGTAAAGATAATATAATATTATAGAAAAGAGTAAAATATTATTAAAAACAGTAAAAAAAATGTACAAGAGTTTCTCCATGGTAAATACCCTATTAAGCGCATGATAGATGCAAAAAGCAATGTAACTACCAAAGGCTAGTCAAAAAGCCTAATCTAGCATGTTGAAATATGTGAGCCTTGCAAGTCATATATCCACTCATCATCAACGTCAGATTTGTACTTGAAATGGATGCAGCGCTGCATAAACAAACCATGGTTTTTAGACCATCTATGGATTCAAATTTGTAAAACTATACTATTAAGCTATGCACATTGGATTCCTCACGTTAAACACATGGTTCGTGACCTACCATAGTTCTATTAAATAAAATGTTGTCTGCTAAAATGTTATCTAAATACACTTGCTTAAGGGTATATGATACACGAATCCATCATTTGTCATTAGAGGCTGAAAAACTCATCCTAATTACTAACACTTCCAAGCTTGCCTCTCTAAATACTTTAGAAAATCATTGATGACAAACTACTAGCACACGAAATGTATTCAGGCAATAATACTCTCCAACCATGTGTTAAATTTCATGTAAAAATATATATTTGGTCCTTATATGCAAGGGAAGTAGAGCTTGTTTCGACAAAGTTAGGTACAATGTAGTATGTTACTATATTTACAACAATCCTCACGAGGAATACCTTAGTTAAAGATCCAAGTTTTTCTATTTAATTGTAACTACATTTTGCAAATACGAATGATATTTAAAGAGTGAAAAAGTCAGACTTTGTTAATGAGTTCCAAGTAACTCATTCAAAAATTAAGTATCATATGTGAGAGCACTTCAAATATTTTTTTACTATATGTCTATTAAATATTAAAGTATATTTATATTATAGCTTTATTTTTTATATAAAATTAGTCTCCAAAAACTATAAAACTATCTCCAAAATCAGTGTAAGCACAATAATTTTTTCATATGAACGCATTTATTTATAATTATAATTTTGTATCACTAAAAGAATGGAAATTTTCATGTTAACAATTTTTTTTACGTGAAAAAAAAGCAAGAATATAGTGTTGAAGGAAATATGGTTTGAATGGTCTTATTTTTATGATTTCAATTGCAAAAATGTTGAGAAAGTCTTGATATCTTTTTATACTTATTTTTTTATATTTACTTTACAAATATCTTTAGATCTCTTATGTTTTCTTAATATATAAAAATTCACATCCCTAGAAGTATATACGCTTTTAGAGTAAAGATTAAAAAAATTAATAAATCCCACATTTAATGTATAAAGAAGTAGAGAGATAAAATATCTAAAATAAAAAAAGAAAAAAAAATTAATAAATCTCACATTTACTATTTATTTAAAGAAGTAGAAAGATAAAAAATTACAATATGAACATAAAAATATCAATAAGTGATTAATTTAAATGGTATATACCTAGGACTCGTTTGCGGGGAGTACTAAGTTTTTTGTTTTCAAATGTAATTTTTAAAACAAAATATGTTTAGTAAAAATGGAGCTTAGATGGTTTTTAACTTAATTTTGAAATAGTTTTATATTAATTAAAAAAAATGATTTTGTAAATTTGGTTTTTAGTTTTAAAAAATACATCAATTATCATTCTTGTTGTCGCTACTACAACTAGAGTTGGTAAAATGGGTGTTGCTCAATAGGGTGGCTCGCTAGTCCACTAGGCCAAACTAGGCTCCAAAAAAGCTAGCCCAAAATAAATTGTGTTTGTTTTGTTTCGATGTTTTTTATAAAAGAAAATTTTTAAAAAATTTAGGTATTTTTAAACAAAAAAATTGGGGCGAGTACAAAAATGTTAGCCCATATAAAAATCGTGTTGAGTTAAGCCAGCCCATTTTCCTTCTTTGGCCCAATGGGTTAACTCGCCCCATTTGCCAACTCTAACCACAACCACCACTACCGCTCTATCAATATCGCCACCATCCCACCCCCATCGACATCACCACCAATACCACTACTACCACCATTAACACCATTGTTAATATCACTACCACCGATATTAACATTTCGTTATCATCGCTACCACTCCTATTGGCACCACCACCATCCTACTGGCATCATTGCCACTCCACAAATACCAAGACCAACACCACCACCATCAATATGACTGCATGACTACCACTCTCATTGGTACCACCATCACCACTACTAGTATGTACTACTACCACTATCATCATTGGTGATTTGTCATCACCACCACCACTCTCACTGACACCACCACCATCACCGCCCTATTGACACTATTATCACTACCCACTACCACCACTATAGTATTGGCAGTCCACCATCACCACCACCACTCCCTTCAATAACAACACCACCACCTTATTAGCACCATCTTTGCAACCCCACCGGCACCATTACCATCACACTACCACCACCATTCTCACCAATATTGCTTTCACCGATTCAACCCAAAAACTAAATGGACTATATTTTTTGTAGTCCGTTGATGTAAGCAAAACTGACCAACTACTTTTTTTTCCTATTTTTTATATAAATTCTAAAGAAAAAATAAGTGCATGCTAAAATAAATCAGATGTATTTCAAGACAACAATTTTTGGGTCTAACCTAGCTCACGAGCCCATTGGGTTAGGCCAAATTGGCCCAATTCCTTTTGAGACACATTTTTTAGAGCCTAGGCCAGCTTGACCTATCAACCCACCAAGCCAACTTACCCATTAGGTCATTTGACTAGGTCCATTTTCCAATTCTAACTTTCACCACCATCACCATTACTAACATGTAAACACATCCTTAAACTAATTTTAACAAAATAGAGAATTTTTAAAATAAATTTATTTTAAAACTAAAAATTAATTTTTAAAATCAAAAACCTAAAACTAAAAGATAAAAACTAATTTTAATTTTTAAAATTTTAAAACTTACCACTAAAAACCCCTTAAATGAAACTTTAAGTTTTATATGTGAAAATTTCTTTCTCAAAAAACTAACCTCAACGACATTAATTATATGGAAAACGTAAAACAAATTTGGTGCGAAGAGAGCTAATCTCATTATATTATCAATGTTCCCATGAAAAATATAATTAATTTGTATTCGTACAAGGAATAAATCAACATTACACACAAACCAAATTTTATTCATTTTAGTTAAAACTTTAGACATCTATGATTGTATATCCAATGGTATGATCATAGCTTTTGCTTCATTCTTTATACTTTTGATTTATATTGTAATTTAAGTGATATCGGCATATGGCTTGTATTTCTTTGGGATAATACTTCTACTTTTAATTTTCTTTTAAAGGACACGTGATTAAGTGGACAAGAAACATTATTTTTTATTTAATAGTGCCTATAGGAATTCAGAAGCAAACTCAATGGAGCACTGAAATTTGGATATAAAAAATTTAATTGTTAATGGTCCAACATTTGTTTTGGCAATTGTTACAACATAATTATTTTCATATGTACTTCTTTAATGAATTAAATTTGAATCATAAAATTCAAATTCTAATTTAGCAAAAAAAAATGTTTGTTTGTTGATTCCAATGAAATATATCTTCATTACAGTGGAACTTTTTTACAATTTTGGAGAAATAAAATAGCCAACTATGTTCATTTCAATGTAAAAATTTTATTTTATAGACATGAGTATTTCAAACACTTGTAGGAATGACTCCGAAAAAATGCATAATATTTTACTAATTATTATAAAAAAAACAAACTTATCATAATCCCAGTTTAATTAAACTAGTATGGTACACGTGCATTTGTATGGGTCACATTTGTTTTCACGCATGTTATAAAATGGACAAAATGTTGTTATAACAAAATCATGTAGACATGATTTGAAAGAAATAAATGAAAAAGTGTTAGTTTTTATTGATATTCCAAAACCATTTTTATGGTTTTTATCCATGTGCACCATCAATTACAACAGGAAAAGGTGAAGAACATGAATTAATGAACAACCTTCCTATTGAATTCATATAAACTAACATGATATACCAATGAAAAACAAAATATAATGTTAAATAAAATATAGGAGATTAATGTTAACTTTATTCATCTAATATTTCAGCAAAACACTAATATAACTTTATTGATAATTATAATTTAATTTGTGGATATAACGGTTGATAAGTTTATAAAAATTGAGTGATCTCCATTGAAAATCTCAGTAGAAAAATATAAAACGTAGCACTTAATTAAAGACCATAAATTCTTTTGAAATAAGATATTATAGAACATAGTACTACAATATTGTATTTCTTTAATTTCATAGTGAGACAAAAAAAAATATTGACTTTACTTTTTCCCCATTATTATGTTCTAGGTAGCCATATAATATATACCACCATATGTTGTTAATTTTAGGTAGTTTATAAACCAAAATTTGTCTTCTAAGAGACAAATGCACTATAAATATTGAAGTTCATACTTGTTCCAAAAAAACACCTATGATCAATCATAAAAATAAAACTTATTTAATTATGAAAAGATAAGGTAAATAAGAAAATAAAAAAAAAACTCATCTATAGATAAATAATCTATATATAATAACAAATTTGCTATACTCTTGTTCAATCAATAGAAAATTAAAAACAATAATGAACTTAACTTAAATGCAAACATTAAAGAACTCAAAAAGTTAATATAGCTCTATTTTAATTCAAAAAGAAATTAAACCAAATAAGCAAATAGCATTAAGAATAAAAAAAGATTGATAAAATAAAATAATAAGGATAAGAAAAAGATATTTAAAAAAAAAAATACAATAACATTAAAATTTAATTAGACAAAATTTAATAACCTCAAGTTTGATCTTAAACATTTTATTTTATGCACATGCAGGAGCTCATATTCGATATTAAAGATACATTATACTAATACTAATGTATCTATAATATCGAATAGGTGTTCCTACATATGAATAAAATGGAATTGAAACCAATGAAATAAAGAGAGTGGTTTTTGACAAAGTTTGAAAAGAAAAAGAATAGTTTAACTATATGAAGAAGAATTTTCTGTAAAATATTAAGAAAACAAGAAAGATCAACCGGTTCTTTTGGTAAATAAAGAACAAACACATTAAAAGGAAAATTTGATAAGATTCATAAAAAAGGTTAATATTTTATTTTTTTCTCTTAAAATAAATAAACTTCAATCACCTTCTCTAAGTCACATTAACATTTAACAATGCTAACTTCTTTGTGAATAACAAATGAGAAAATGTCTTTTTTCAAAGTTCAGCTCCAAACACTTTTAGATTGAAACAATTTTATATCATTAAATATTTGTTGGAGGACATCTTCATAGTTATACAAAAAATAAATCTCATTCTTGAATTACATACCAAGATCATTGAAAGAACTTTATCTTATTAAGTATTTATTGGAAGACATCTTCACAATCACATAATAAACAAATCTCAACTTTGAATTTAGGATATTAGAAATATCGAAGTCAATTCTATTATCATAACAAAAAAGGTGTCATCTAAACATCTCATAGCAAAAAATTACCATATCTTTATACAAAAATCATTAGGTATTACATGAGTCACACCAATTAAATATGTAAGATAGAAAAGGCAAGAATCCTTACCATGATGCATTAAAAAGCTTTTTCAAGTTGACATTTCTATCTTTTTATCACCAACTTTGCCACTTGAGTTCCTTGAGCCATGAACAAACAAATGAAGGATTGTGACCATATTGCATGAGCATCTACCATTATAATATTTTTTAAGCAAAAAATTTAAATAAAATAAAATAAAATCCCTACAAAGGATTATTAATAATGAAAAAAACTCATTTGTAGAAATCATGAAATCATATGAAGGAAAAACACATGGACTAACCTTGAAGTTTTGTTTAATCTTGTGTTTCTTTTTAAGTAAATGGGTGAAACCATGAGAGGTTAACATATGTACTTTAGTAAGTATTTGTGAAAAAGAACATTTTTTTGCAGAACAAACATATGTGCAAAACATTTAGTTTTTTTAATTCAACGACAACTTGGTCATTATAAGCATTAATAGAAAAAAAAAAGGATTGTATACATTGACAAGATAAAAAAATATAAGATTTTATACATTTAGTAGGACATTTTTCTTAGTCAACTAATATATGCATTCTATTACATTAAGAGAAAATATAACAACCTTATTTTAGCATCTATTGTCTTTGTTACCATTTACAAACATCATCTAACTCAAGTAATAAATGGAACATAGAAAACTTTAGAGAAAAATTATATAGATATGTGTGCTTATATTTGTCTCAACTTGCTCCTTATGAGTTAGAAGGTCTTGTATGTTCTTTTATACCAAAGCTTTTACCTATAATGTCCACAAAGTACTAACTAAAAATCCAAGACATCAATGACACATAAATGAAATAAACACACAGGATAAATTATAATCATATCAAAAGAGAAAAAAAGTATTTATATTTTTAGGTAAGAATTGCTTTATCAAATACAAACTATATCATTTAATCACTTCCTAAATGCTTGTATTTAATTTCTAAGTTAAACACATAATTTATTCCCTTTGTGTCATGAATTCTTATTTTGGTCCATATAGTTTCCGATTTGGTTCATTATGTCATTACATCATCTCTAACATATCTATGTTGATCGTTAAACCTTTATGCATTCATAATTTGGTTTGTATACATGTAGTATATTCTTAATTTGGTCCTTGTACATTTAACATATTCTTAATTTGGTCCCTATATGAATAACTCATTCTTAGTTTGACCTCTATACGTGTAATACACTCTTAATACATGAGTTACATGTATATAAATCAAATTAAGAATATGCTACACGTATATGGAGTAAGTTAAGAATGTGCTACATGCGTGACAATCAAAATAAGAATATTCTACATGTTTATAGATCAAATTAAAAATGCATAAGAGGTTAATGGTCAATGTAGGACTGTCAGAGACAACATCATGATGGTAGAAACTAAATCAGTAATGTCTATACATAGAATGACCAATTTAGTAAGTTTTTATGTATAGAGACTAAATTGGGAATCTGCAATAGGAATAAAGACTAAATTATGTGTTTAACCTAATTTCTATCTAGGAGAATTAGAAACATTTAAAGTACCAAACTTTGCCACTATAACTAACCTACAAACAATATAAAATGAGATAAATATACATAAATATATACATGTAAGCATTCACAAAAAATGAAAGAAAAATGCTCAAAAAATATGTATAGAGGGGGAAGGGCAACAAATTAAACTTTTAAAACGTAATGATGTAAATTGAAATCATTAATTAAGAGAAAAAAATAAATTAAAAACTTCAATAATGTAATGTAATTGAAGAATGCAATTAGAAACCAATGATGTTACTCACTCGGAAACCATAATTAGAGTACAATCCTTATAAACACAGGTCTAGGTCCTAATAGAGAGTTCTTCTCTCTCAAACAAACATGCAAATTCGTACACCCTTATCCACCAAACTACCAACCTTACATCTCCCCCTAAAACACTCATAACTGTCTAATAAGATAACTGCCTAATAACGCTAAACAATAACTGTACTCTATTAACACTAAATAATTGATAGATGTATAATATAACTCTATATTGCCACATATAAAAACCTAACTACCTCATACATAAATTATAATTATCTTTTATTTTATTTTTTTGACATAGACCTTCATTTGGCCTATCATAGACAGATAGAAGTTTTGTGTGGCATAGAACATAACTAAAATCAAGATAGTGACACATGACACAAAGTCAATGGTGATGTCGTCGTTGTACTTGACGTGCTCCAAGTCTGGATTAATCATCCAACCCTCTTGGGCCCACCATGATCTCCATGAAGCGTAGAGAGGAAGTGCTCAAATGTATCCTGTTGAATGACATGTGGAATTGAGACTAGTTCTTCGATAGCCTCAGCATCTATTCCTAATGAAATGTCAGTCAAGATCATTGTAGTCTCACATATGCGAGAAAAAGCATAAAGGTAAGCTTATAATATACATCATATTTAAATAAAATGTAAGAAGTACAATTAACATCTAAATATCATAACATACAAACGTTCATATAAAACATCAACTCCGACTCTTCAGAAACAACTAATATATATATATATATATATATATATAAACTAATCCTACTCTATGAAGAATCTAACTTCGAGTGATCAGTCAAAAATTTTTCTTAACATAGGATACATGACTACTAAGTCATCACAACATGGCACATGACAAAGAAACCATTGGGGAAAACGCCAAGATCTAATCTATGGATGAGATAGGTGGTTTCTCGGGATAAGTATACGTAAGTAGTGACTCACCATGACACAAGGTTTGCAATGACCTTGGATACTTGTGAAATCGCCCATCCTCTATCCCTAAGACCTGATTGTCACACACCTTTTATCTGACACTAAGCTTGGAGGCCTAATACAAACAACCAGCCAAAACTTACTTGCATATTCGCATTGCAATGTAAAACTGTTGACCCCCATACTCAATATGCCTCATCAATCATATAACCAAACATATATGAATATTATACTCAAATTGACACTACTTATATAAATTGTCGTGTATATGGATGAATGTTGTATTTAAATCTTATGAGTCATCAATCTTTAAGGTTCCACTTGCAAATCTTTAAGTTATTCACCTTTATTCTTATTAGATGTCTAAGAGTGACTAATAAGATTTTTAAGGAGAAAAGAGTATTCACTTATATGTCCTAAATTGTGTTAATTTCGCTTGGCGAGTCTATATGTCTACTTAGTGAATTCTCTTCATTGACTTTCCAAGGTTGACTTTTTGCTCAACGAGTTCCTTTCTCGCTTAGTGCATCCCTTAGTTTGTTCACTCAACAAAGCATTTTGTTTGCTTGGCAAGATGAACCTTAGAGGTCCTACTCTTCAATTTTCTCAACTATCCAATGGGTTTGCTCAGTGAGTGGAGCCATAGAGAGCTTGCACCCTTAGCTCTATTTTTGTCACTCAGAAGAACATGGATCGCTCAACGAGTCTCTCGCAGGGAAACTAAATTTTTCAAAGTTCTCGACCTTCACTTAGTGAATGGATGACTCACCCAACGATTTAGTATTCTTTAGGTGTCTGAATTCTTTGCTCAGCGAGACATAACTCTCACTCGGTGAAAGCATAAATTTTTAGGTTCGTTATGATCTACATTCATAGTGTTCATCAGTTCATGATCATTCACTAAGTGAGATCAAGACTTGCTTAGTGAGATTAGGACTCATTCAGTGAGATTAGAACTCGCTCAACGAAACAGGGAAAATTTCTAGGTTGTAAGTGTTATTTTCTGAGGCGCTCAATAAGAACAAGATCTCGATTGGCAAGCACTCATACTATTTTCCAAAAAACGTTGGGCAAGTAAAGGCACTCGCTTAGCGAAAGCATACAACAATTTCATAATTCAACATGATTTCACCATGAAAACACTCAAAATGATATGAAATTTCATAAACACTATCCAGAACTTCATTCTATAGTATAATAAACTCATTTCATTCATCAAAAACACTAATAACATAACATATTTTATATTCATATATTTTCCACATACATTCATATATTTAAGAGATTTTCTCTAAACTCAATCTATATCAATATAGCATATTTTGATGCATTTAAACATGTTCAAATATACTATGAAATCACAAAGAGGAAAGCTTCCCTTACCTAGAATGAAAATTTGAAAGTAAAACTTTAATAAAGGAGCTTAAAGATCAACGATGGAGGTGTGGGTTGGGGAGACAAAAAGTCAAAGCTTCCGAAGGTGAAAGGAGAGCTTTGGTTCCAGCTGATTGGATTTCATATAGAGGGTTCAAGGCAGCTCTATGTCCATGGGTCAAGAAGGGTCAAGGGAAGTCCCTTTTGTCCAAGGGTTAAAGGAAGGTATGGTTAAAGTAACTTTAGCCAAAATGGGAATGAGTGGGTTGATAGAAAAATGTCTGAAATGGTGAGTTTAGCTTTAGGATTTTATACCAAAAGTGGTAAGGAAATTAATTATAAATGGTATAATCACCTTTTGCCAAAATGGGAAGGTCAGACAACGATTTACCTCGAAATGCATGCTAATTGTCTTGAAAAGTGTATTGATGATATCATGTTACTAATTTTAGGGTATCTTAAAACTTGAAAGGTTCATTCTCTCAAGGAAGATCATTGTCTTGAAAGACGTGTATTGATTGCTCTAGTCTTATTTGAGACTTTTCTCAAAAAAATTCAATCCAAGTTTTCATCATAAGTTTATATGAAAATTAAATTTAATTCTATCTTATAGTTATTTTTCAACCACTTAATTAAACATACAAAAAATACGACATTACACAATACTCCCTAACAAGAAAATTTATGTCCTCGAAAATTCACTTATTTGGGAAGAGTTGTGGATGTTGTTCTTGCATCTCGAAAATTTGCTTACTTAATTAAAGAGAAAGGATGTATTGATCCTAAGTAGGTACAATAATTGTTTAGTTAGGAGTTAAGAGTTAGTAACCTAATAACATGACTTATGGATTAACTAAGACTAGTAGTCTAGTTTATAACCATATTGACATGACTTAATAATTTCTAAGAATAGCTTAGGTGATTTCATTAAAAGGTTAGATAATGAACTAATATATATAAATCAAATTGTTTTTGTATAAGGCATAAATTCTAAAATTAGAAAATTACAAGAATTAAGGAGTAACTTATCATTTAGGAAAATAAATTAGTTAATAAACTTTAGGAAATGTGTCATTTAAAAAATTATTTTTTTCAAGAACAAGATTGCTTTGAGAGTTGAATGAAATAAAGAAAGTAGTTAAAAGGACAAGTTAGTATAAGAACCAAAATATTAGTAAATAATTTGAGTACTAAAATTTGGTCAAGATTTAAGTAGAGTGAGTAATTAGAATAATTCTAAAATGATAATAAATTGATGAATGGAAAGATAGATAGCTACCAATATGTAGACATGTGAGTCATGATGGAAGAAAAGTCAGAATGTGAATTGAATTGTCTATATCACTTGGTGACATGAATTGTTATATAAATTTATTACTTAAATTACTTGATAATTTGAATTGATATGAAAAAGAAATTGTGATGAGAAACTTGAAATTCTCTATGATTTGGCCATAAAGCCAAGAGAAAGAGAAATGAAAGTTTGATGATGAATTTGAGAATTGAATGAAATATTTAATTGTTATCAAGTTATCTCTGTTATTTGATTTCTATACCTATGATGAAGGTATGTGGAAAAGTATTGTGAAACAAAGAAATGTTTGTCGAATTTTCTAGAGAGAACATTATTACTTGGTAATCTTATGTATGTTAATGCATAATTTGCATCGGTTAAGAATGTTATGTGAAATTATACAACATGGTACATGAGGATGGATGGAGGTAAGGGCTCTTGCAAAGTCTTGAGGAGAGAATAAGGTGTAAAGTTGTGAAATCCTAGTGGTCGAACATGTAGTTATGAATTGAAAAAATCCATTAAATTGACTTAATGTCCTCAATAACTACCAAACATTACCAGAATTGGTTGAAACTATTCCTTCTAGGTAGATAAAATTGCGTGAATACTTAAAATATAAAACGATGTACTGAAAGAATGAATATGTATTGTCAATTGCTTCCTAATAACAAATGATGACCTAATAAGGTGCATCAGAAAATGTATGGGCCCACAGGTGCATAAGTCAATACAACTTAGAGAAAACCATAGGTTTTGCTTGCATAACATACTCTAAATGATCACTAACAATGGTTACTCTATTTATTTGATTCTCGAGATTGCATTGTGATAAGTGATTTAAGACTAAATCACCTCACTCTTTCTTCCTTTTTTCTTTTTGTTGTATGTACTTAGTGTAGCATGATGGATAGTAGTTGACATCAATGATGAGGATTTGGAGGACAATCCATATGAAAGATCTCATTAGGCATTGGGTTTTATGAATGTAGTTATTGATTTAAGGATGATTTAAGAATTAGCTGATTGCTTTGACTAGGATGTTTTTATTGTTGTATTTATATAGGGATATATAATGTATAAATCTGAGTTACTCATAAGGTATTTTGGTGGATTTGATACTTGGATGATAGGTTATATATATTGATTGATTGGATATTATATACGTATATATGATGATTATGATATATGATGTTTTATTTACCTATTTATTTTGTGATGACAAAGTTTTATATTATTGTGTTTTAGTTGTAAGTACTCACACACACATATAATTCTCACTAAGTTTTCTAACAACTTAATTATACTCACTTAATGACAAACCAAATTAAATAAGATTAATAGGATTAATCAATGTGATAAAGGGTGTTACAGGTCCCCTCATTCTTCTTTACACTTTTGTCATTGTTGGTGGAGTCTTCAACCTCTTCTTCGTTGTTCGAGCCTCCCCACCAACCATGGACTTCTCTTTTGTGTATTCCTTCTCCACCTTACTCTAGTGTGCTTTAAGTGCCATTGGAAACACAATATTTGGTGAATGGAAGCTCCAAGCATGATAGTGAAGAAGCACATAATGTTTTAGTTCTTCTTTTTGATCTACGATATCACCTATTGTTATGTTCAACTTCAGGCATAGTTTATCCATCTTTCAATTTCAACACCTTATAATTGGAGCTCTATGCAAATTGCGAGAGAATGGATGATTCCAACAAGGTGTTCAATGCAATGCATGATAAAGGTATGATTGTTTGGGTTGATAGAAAAAGGAAAAACAAAAAGATGGGATTGGTTCCACAGGGAAATTCTTTTCAATGTGGGGGTTGGGGTGTCACTTTATCGCACCTAAAAAGTATGGTAACTAAAGAGAAAATGACTTTTCTCCTTTGATGATGCTCTTTATCTTGGTAACTGCAAATCAATCAGGAGTCTGTTAGTTGATTAATGCAAAAGGCCACTTGTTTGTAAGCTATTGCAATGTGACTTTGGAGAAAATAAATGTCATTCTCCCATCAGCAAAATGCAGATGTTTCAAAGATCACTTTTCTGCTTGTAAACCAAAGGTAATTCATACAAAT
The DNA here is from genome assembly GCA_025330945.1 of Mucuna pruriens. Taxonomy (NCBI): domain Eukaryota; kingdom Viridiplantae; phylum Streptophyta; class Magnoliopsida; order Fabales; family Fabaceae; genus Mucuna; species Mucuna pruriens. The sequence goes on along the minus strand of JAENHJ010000528.1, from coordinate 479,886 downwards.
GACGATTTGCTTTTAATTCAATGTTGATCGCTTCCAATGGAATCTTCATAGGCTTTTTCATTGAATTTATACTTCATAGTTTTTTCCACTGAATTCATGGTACTTGAAAGAGTGCGAACTTCAAGATGGATTAAAAGCACTATATCAATGAATGTAAAAAAAAAAGGAACTATTTTCTACATATTTTTTTACATGTAATTCAAAGTGATTCTGGTGATACCACTTATCACCTTATGAGGGGTGCTAAGAGTAATTAGTTAATTAAAAATATGAATTAATTGTTATTACTTTATTAGTTCTAATAAGCTTTATAAGTAGAGCATCTACATACTTCTGCTATATTTTTTTGTCCAATTATGATACTCCTCTATTATATTTTAGGCTTTATGATTCATGACCTTGATATATAGATATTGTATTTTTCTTTGACCAATCCTCTCTCAATTTTCTAAAAAGAACATAATAAAAAAAATAGTGGTAACAATTATGAGAGATGTGTTAGTTAAAGAAAGACAATCTCTTCAATATAGTGGCATGACAATGTGTATAGCAAAAAAAAATTATGTTGATGAAATGATCAAATTCTAAAGTGAGAATGTTACGTGAAAATATTCTTGAAAAGAAAATTTTAAAATATACTTTTTGTTGAATTGATACGATAAGATCACAAGGTAGTAAACAAAATTCAAATGAAAAATGTAATCCATGTTTACACTAGTAAGTGATCAATACGTGAATTAACAAATGTAAATGACATGTTAGAATAATAAAAAAAATATAAAAAATTAAATGAAAAAAAAGAAGAGAGAAATAAAATGTGGAACACGAGGGAACATAAGATGAACATGAGAGCTGAATAAAGGTGGTTGGTGAAGGAAAAATATATTTAGGCTTGAAATTCAAAATTCAAAATTCAAAAAATAAAATAATGAAGTAATAAAAAAAAAGTGAGAGCTGAGACCAAAAAATTTTGAGCCGAAACGTAATTGACACGGATATTTTGGAAGATAAATAATAAATGAAAGAGCGGTTAAAAATCTTAGATATTAATAGATTCTGTCTTTTTTATTTAAAACTGTACATACCATGTGTTATGTAGCAATTTTTTTAAAATTAAAATAAATTATAAATTTATAGTATAAAATAACTTTATATTATCAATATTATTTTACCTCAAACAATTTTGATTTAATTTGTAATGAAATGAAAATGGAAATTACTAATCTCAAATTTTAGTGTGATTTATCTTTGTTAAATTGGCAATAACTATTTCAAATCAGTGCGTTTTTTGAAAATTACCCAACTGGTCAAACAAGCCGTAGTACAAACTCTTAAGTATCTGAAAATACAAAAAAAGAAAAGAAAAGAAAAGAGACCGAAAGCCTTAACATCCAAATGCCATCAAAGAGCTTCCAAATATCTCTTATGAGTTCCGATGCGTGGCGTATCTCGAAGAGTGCAACAGATTTTGGGACCCAAACCTCACAAAGACTCGTTCTATTACACACACCTGTTGCACCTTTGCAAAACCACTGGCAGCATTAAGAAAGCGCATGCCCAGGTTGTTGTCGGAGGCCACGAGCAAGATCCATTCCTCGCCGCTAAGCTCATTGACAACTACGCGCACCTCCGTGGTTCCTCCAACCTCGAATGCGCACGCAAGGTGTTCGACAATTTGTCTGAACCAGATGTTTTCTGTTGGAACGTGGTCATCAAGGGTTACGCCAACGTGGGTCCCTTTGGTGAAGCCTTGAAGGTTTACGATGCGATGCGTTGGAGTGGTACCACCCCGAACCGCTACACTTACCCGTTTGTGCTCAAGGCTTGTGGCGCCGAGGGAGCTTCTCAGAAGGGTCAAGTGATTCATGGGCACGCTGTGAAGTGTGGATTGGACTTGGATTTGTTTGTGGGCAATGCCCTTGTTACGTTCTATGCTAAGTGCCAAGATATTGAAATGTCCAGAAAAGTGTTTGACGAGATTCCTCACAGAGATATTGTTAGTTGGAATTCCATGATTTCGGGGTATACCGTGAATGGTTACGTGGATGATGCTATTATGCTTTTTTATGGTATGTTAAGGGATGAAGGTGTAGGGGGTCTTGATCATGCCACGCTTGTAACTGTTCTTCCTGCGTTTGCTCAGGTAGCGGATATTCATGCAGGGTATTGGATTCATTGTTATATTGTGAAGACAGGAATGGGACTTGATTCTGCTGTGGGGAGTGGACTTATATCATTGTACTCAAATTGTGGTTATGTAAGCATGGCGAGAGCCATCTTTGACAAGATCGCTGATAGAAATATTGTACTGTGGAATGCGATAATTAGGTGCTATGGGACACATGGTCTTGCGCAGGAGGCGCTCTCTTTGTTCCAGCAATTGGTTGAGGCTGGGTTGCACCCTGATGGCATTATGTTTTTGTGTTTATTATCTGCATGCAGTCATGCAGGTTTGCTTGAGCAAGGCTGGCACCTTTTTCACACCATGGAAACTTATGGGGTGGCGAAGAGTGAGGCGCATTATGCTTGCATTGTGGATCTGTTGGGGAGAGCTGGGGATTTGGAGAAAGCTGTAGAGTTTATTCAGTCTATGCCTATCCAACCAGGGAAAAATGTTTATGGTGCATTGTTGGGTGCTTGTAGAATACACAAAAATATAGAGCTTGCTGAATTGGCTGCGGAGAAGTTGTTTGTTTTGGACCCTTACAATGCTGGTCGTTATGTGATTCTGGCACAGATGTATGAAGATGCAGGGCGATGGCAGGATGCTGCCAGAGTGAGGAAAGTAGTCAAGGAGAAAGAAATCAAGAAGCCAATTGGGTATAGCTCTGTAGAGCTGGAATCAGGTCATCAAAAATTTGGAGTAAATGATGAGACTCATTTATATACAACACAGATCTTCCAGACCTTGCTTAGCTTAGATAGGGTTATGGGGAAAGAAACTCACAGGCAATGTAATGCCCTTTTGTAGTAACTGGTGGATAAAGCAGGTATATCCAACCATGGGAAAGGGACCCACCATTGCCACCATGCTAATAAGTTACCAATACAACCTGGACTTTGCACATTTTATGTTTCCGAGATATTAAATGCATTTATTTATTTTTATATAATACTTACATTATAAAGTAAGAGGATATATCATGCATTTTGAGTTCAGAAAGCATCCCTAACTTTCCCACAATACAACATCACTTATCTAGAGATGATAATTACATGTTTATTCAACGGTTAGAAATTTGTAATTTCTTTTAATTATTTGGATATTATATTTTAAATATAATTATATCAGTTATTTATTTAATGAATAATAATAATCCTAAGTGATCCAATTTAAGTAATCAAATAAATTTTTTAAAAGAACTTAATATGAGCTTAATGAGTAGATACTCATATTAGCTCATTAAGGGATAATGAGAACTTTATATATAAGCTAACGTATCAAGAATGATTATAGTTCCCAATACATCAAATCAACATATGTTTTCTATTCTCTCCATTAGAAGAGATAAATGAAGGTTCCTAGAGGAATTGAGGTGATTTGGTTGAGAAAGACTGCAAGCAACTGCTCGTGACATGATTTAAGGCATATAACATATAACATACAACATACTACATGATTTAAGGAATTTTGGATCATTCTCATTAATTTATATTATCTTGTAATTTTTAAAATTAAATTAATTGAAGCAATATATTGTCAAAGTAATCTCTATTATGTAAATTAATTTAATTTAAATTACATAGATATTTGTTAGTATGAAATTATTTATCCAAATCGTGTTCGACCCAGATGACGATACAAGTTGGCCAAATAATAATATGTTTGTGATAATAAATATGTGACAATTACAAAGTTTCATTTTTCATGTAAATAATAGTCACTCTAAAGAAATATTATTATTTAATAAAACTAATTGTCAATATTTGATTATTACGTTGAGAGTACCGTTTACAAATTAATTTTTCTGTCCAAAGACTAAAAATTAATATTGTGCTAGATATCTTGTAAAGGGTCTATTATGTCGTTTATCTGCACATGTCTTGTTGTATATTTTGTATGCCTTACTTACATACCTTAAAATATTTATCTACTAGGTGGTGATATAAATTTATAGTTTTAAGTTTTGTGCTTATGCATGAAACTTGTATAAATTTAAGACCTTTCATTTTGATTAAATTGTTTAATAACTTTGGTTGGATTAATTGAAACAACATGTTGTCAAAGTAGTATTTGTGTAGATTAATTTGATTGAATTTATATACATGTTGTGTGAGATTATTCATGTGAATTATGTTCGGCCCAAAGGAAGACGCAATTTGACCGAATAATTACATGCTTGTGATGGTAAATGTGTGTTGATTATAAGGTTGTTTTTCTATGTGAGCAATGGAGTGTCGAAAGACAATCATTATGTGACAAGACTTATCATCAATGTTTGATCATTGGGTTAAGAGTATCACTTGCAATTAGTTCTTTCAATCCAAAGATTGATGATTAATTGTGCACTAGGTATCTTGCTTAGGTCTTTAAATTTATCATAATGATTAATTGTGCTTTGTATGGTTATTTTTCTCTCTTTAGTTGTTCTTACTAGTGCGGTTAGCGTATCTGCTCAAATAAATAGTATCCTAATGCTGAATGAGACAAATTTTAAGGTCTAGAAGGAAGCCGTGGAGATGGTCCTTGGTTGTATGGATTTGGATCTAGCACTTTGGATAGAGAAACTTATTCATACCCTGGATAACCTTCAAGAGGTTAAAATTGAAAAATGAGAACACAAAAATGTGCCTTGTGATCATGAAGCGCTTGATTCCAAAAGTGATTCAAGGCTCTATATCTAAGAGTCAAAGTGCAAGAAAATTCCTTGAAGAAATTGAGTAATTCTTTGCAATGCAAAAAAAATGAAAAGGCAGAAACAAGTAACCTTTTGGCTAAACTCATCTCCATAAAGTATAAAGGCAGAGGAAATATAAGGGAATACATAATAGAGATGTCTAATCTCACATCAAAGTTCAAGTCACTCAAGTTGAAGCTTAGTGAAAACTTAATCGTGCACTTGGTTTTGATCTTACTTCCTGCACACTTTTGTCAATTCAAAGTGAGCTATAATACTCAGAAGGACAAATGGTCCCTCAATGAACTTATATCTCACTATGTGTAAGAGGAAGAGAGGTTGCAGAAAGATAAGACTAAAAATGCTCATTTTGCTTCGACCTCTCAAAATAAGAAAAGGAAGAACAATAAGGGTGTTGTGGAAGGGTCTTCTCAACGAAAGAAACCAAAGAAGAATGAAGAATTTACCTACTACTTCTCTTAGAACTAATACATATAAACATTTATGGTCCTTTCCCTATAACTTCTTGGAATGGACAACAATATTTTATTACGTTCATAGATGATTACTATAGGTACAATTACCTATAATTGATACATGAGAAGTCTCAATCCCTAAATGTTTTCAAGTCTTTCAAAGCTGAAGTTGAACTTCAACTTGGAAAGAAAATTAAAGTCATCAAATTTGATCATGGTGGTGAATACTATGGTAGATATGACGAATTAGGAGAACAACTGCTAGGGCCTTTTGCCTTTTTTCTCAAAGAGTGGAATTTTTCTGCAATACACCATGCCAAGCAAACCTAGCATGAACGATGTGACAGAACAACAAAATCAGACTCTTAAGGATATGGTGAGAAGTATGATCAGTCATTCTTCTTTACTAGAGTCACTATAGGGAGAAGCCTTAAAGACCGTAGTCTACATCCTTAATAGAATGCCAAGTAAAGCAGTTAATAAAGCCCTTTATGAACTTTGAATTGACGAAAAGCCATGCATCAAACACTTGCACATTTGGGGTTGTCCAGTTGAAACACGACCTTATAAGCCGAATGAAAGAAAACTGGATTCAAGAATAGTTAGCTATGATTTTGTTGGCTATGCTAAACGCTCTCGGGGCTATAAGTTTTATGATCCCACTTTAAGAAGGAAGATGATCCAATCAACTTCTCAAACTCAACTTCCTCAAGAACATGATAAACGCTCTTGGTTTAACAGAAGATGATCTAATCAACTTCTGTCAAGCTATGCAAAGCTTTAACTCTAAAAAATGGATTGATGCAATGAAAGATGCAGGTGTGAAACCTATCGGTTGTAAATGGATATTTAAAATAAAAAAGGATTCTAAGGGTAATATCGCTAGATATAAAGCTCATCTAGTTATTAAAGACTTTACTCAAAAGAAAGACATTGACTACAAAGAAACATTTTCTTCGATGTCTTCAAAGGATTCTTTTAGAACCATAATGACACTAGTATCTCATTTTGATTTAGAGTTATATTAGATGGATGTTAAGACTGCGTTTCTAAATGGTGGCATTGACAGAATGATTTATATGGTGCAACCTGAAAACTTTATGTTAGATGACTCTAAGTCTATGACATGCAAACAAAAGGAATTCATCTATGGACTCAAACAAGCTTCCCATCAATGGTATCACAAATTCCATCAAGTCATTACCTTATATGGTTTCGAGACAAATGTAGTTGATGATTGTGTATATGACAAGTTAAGTGGGAGTAAATACATATTCCTGGTATTATATGTCCAATAACATACTACTTGCTAGTAGTGATACAAGCTTGTTGCATGAAACCAAGAGATTTTTAATGAAGAATTTTGAAATGAAAGATCTTAGGGAAGCTTCTTTTGTATTGGGTATTTAGATACTGTAGTACCCCTAAATTGTCCGGGCTGGATGTGTCCCAGCCTTTCCCCCCTGAAGCCGGCCCAATTTCTGGCATTTGGGCCATTAAAAGACGGCTCCAAGCTGAGACAGCGCCTAGAGTCCACGCTGACTTGACTCGATCTCGTTTGACTCGATCTCCGCTTGATCGAGTCTCCGCACATCCCATGGGCCCTAGGCGTCATGGGAGAAACTGAAAGAGAGAGAGAATAATATCTGAGAAAATCTTGGGATTCGGTTGTTATGCAGCCTCTCCCCGGACCCTATATAAAGCCCAGGCAGAGAAGAGAAAGGGACATCGACAGAGAGAGAGAAGAGGCGGGGAGGATACTTGGCGAGACCAAGGAAGAAGGGCGACCAACCAAGAGAGCGACGACACGCCAGCCCCCGAGACGGAAGGAGGACCCCAAGGGCCAGAGAAGAAAGATCAAGCATCGGGCAAAGACAGGGAAGACACGTCCACCATCTCCAAGCACCAGGTTAGTATCTTAATCCTCTTTTTACCTCAGTCCAAGTCGAGTTCCCTACCACCCTTCTCAAACCCAAATCCTCACCTGCCTGGGCCGAGTCCATCTCGCCGCCTAGAAGCACCAGCCTACGTAACCTCAAGCGGACTTCGACCCGGCCTCCTCCAAGCCGACTCGGTCTCGGTCACGCCTGATGGCCGAGGCCGACTCGGACCCGCTCATGGTAGGGCCGAGCCGACATGGCAGGGCCGAGCCAACACGAGTCAGCCTGATCCCCACTACAAACCATCATGCCTAATCCGACTTGGTTCCGGCGGAGCCGAGACGGAACAAGCCATCCCTTATCCCCTTTTACTCACCTCCCACTAAAAGGAGAAACCAGTCAAACCTCCCCCAGCCAGAACTACGTGGACTTTGAATCCTCTAGAGCCGAGGTACGTAGGCCTAGGGGGCACACCCCTATCAAGTCAAACCTTAAAAAACCAAAAAAATCCAAAATGCCAAACACCGTCCCTCCTCCCATATAGCTAGCCTGAGGTAACTATCAAGTGATAGGCACGCTGGGGGCCCCCACGCCCTTAGCGTGTAACCAACTCCCGAACCCACATGTCTGATTCGAGACCAGCCTTGCCAAAAGGTTTCCTGGCGTTCCCTAAACCAAAACGCCGGTGGCGACTCCTACCTGGCCGACTCGGTTTCGCCGATTATGACGTCCGCAATTTAGGTTGTGACAGATGGCGACTCCACTGGGGATATAACTGCTGAGAGTTGAGCCTTGATAGGTTAGCGTGAGAGAGACCAGATGAGACCAGCAGCCGGCTTCCCCTTTTTGTATTTTTTATTTCATGCATGATTGTTTTATTCTTTTCGATTATTGTCATCATAATCTTTGTGGGGTTCGGCGGGGCAGCACAATGAGGTGTGAATGTGAGGGGCCTTATTCCCAGGCCTGTGAGTTAAGGAGAGAGGAATGTGTAGTGGTCTCCATACTAGAGGCGTCTCAGTACTGGGGATCACGATAGTTCCACTTGGGGCTGACCGTCCTAGGGGGGTAATCATGTTCTGGGATAGCTATCCTGTCCATGGTACCGCTCCCCAGGGAAAGTCTATAGACCCAAGAGCCTGTTGGTGAGGATGATTAGAAAAGCCCCAGAGAGAAGGGGGGAACATAGCCCATCCAACCATACGCCTGATTAAGGGACAACCAAGCGAAACCGAATTGGAATCGGCTAGTACAAACCGAGATGGAATCAGCCCAAAAAAAAAAAAAACCCTTATACCAACCCAGCATGCATACATGCATCTCATACACCACATAAAAAAAAAAAGAAAAAAAAAAACAAAATCATGCATCATGATACATTGATCACGGAAATTTCAGATAATGGAAGTAGGGTCACAATATTGGGCTAGATCACCTCAACCCGTCCAGGCTAAAGCGCCGAATGTCCAGACCCTTCGCCCTTTGGGGCAGCTGCCCGAGAGGCCCATGGCGAAGACGCCGAGAAGCTTCATGGCAATCTTCCGAGCCTCTTTGGAGGTTGAAACTCAGCCAAGCCGCATTGGAAGCCCTCGTCCAATTACTACGACTCACCAATACGGTGCTTCACTTTCGTGAGACTTCCAAATGGCGCCAACCTTGGAGGAGTATGAGCGATTGATGGGACTACCCCTCGTCGAATCCCCACTCTACTTCCATCAAGACCAACGCCCTTCTTGGACCACTATCGCCAAACTATTAAGAGTACCGGACACGGAAGTTGCTAAGTGGAAAAGGAACCGCAATGGTATAGAAGGAATACCCAGGGTGTACGTAGAGGAAAGACTGCTCCAGTTTCAGGAAGAACAGGATTGGGACGCCATGATAGACGTGCTGGGCTTACTCCTCTACGGGGTGGTGCTATTTCCCTACATCGAAGATTACGTCGACCTCGTAGCCATAGAGGCATTCTTGGCTAAGAAGGACAGAGGGGAAAACCCCACCATGGCTCTCCTAGCCAACACCTACTACACACTTAGCCATTGTAGTGGGCGGAAAACGGCGAACCTTAGATGCTGCACCCCCCTGCTGTACCTCTGGCTGACTGCCCACCTCTTCCAATGCAAGACCAAGACTGTTTGCCCAGTAGAAGACTTCAAATGGAGCTGCATAAAGAAAATGACCAAAGAGCAGTGGGTAAGGCGACTAGGAGAGGCCACCGAAAGGACAATTCGTTGGTACCCTGTCTGGAACGAAAGGCAGGAAATGATCACTAGCTGTGGGGATTATCCTAACGTTCCCCTCCTCGGGACTCAGGGGGCTATCAACTATAACCCAGAGCTAACCGCCCGACAGGCCGGATTCCCCATGGTCTCGAGCCCCGTCCAGGAAGCTCTCACTCCCCTCTGGATAGAAAGTGCGCAGGCCCATAGAGGCGAGCATCACAGAAAAATCCGACGGGCTTGGGCCAGCGTCGTCAAACAAGGAGCAACGTGGCGAACCAGGAGTTGTGGGACCTCACCCGAGTACAGAGCCTGGCTCGAGCAGCGTGTCCACCTTGTAGGACTGCCTTGGGGAAGTATCCTACGCCAGGACCAAGCAACCCAGGCTTATGAGATACAAGAGACACTCCAAGTCAAGGCACTCCAAGGCACCCTAGAGCAAATGAAGACAGAACAGGGAACGTTGAAAAGAAAATTGGAAACAGCTCTAGAAGAGGCCCGACAGGAACGACGGCTGAGCGATGAATTTAGTAGGAAAGCTCGGGCAGAGAAGGAGGGCCGTCTGAAAATAGGCCAGTGTCTAAAGGCCGTTGATCAGGAAGCGCATTCGAGTAAAGAAGAACGCGACCAACTAATGGCCGAAAAAGAACGACTGGAGAAAGCCGTAGCCATCCTCAAGGCTAGGGAAGCCAAGAGCGAAGAAGAAACGCAGGCCTTCCGGGAAAGGACACACTTACTCGAGGAGGAACTTAAAGCAACCCAACTATCGAAGGAACACCTACAAAACCAAAGGCGATCCGGATTGTTAGCCTTGGTCGAGGCCCGAGGAAAGATCGATGAAGCAAAGTCTCAACTCGAGGAGCTGAAAAAAATCCTAGAAAGTTGGAAGCGGAGGTGTCAAGATATCGCGGACGAAGCTGAAATACAAGTGCGAGCCGCTACGTAGACGCGCAAGGTTGGAAGGACAGATATGTCAAACTAGCATGGCTCGCCAACCAAGCATCGATGAGCATTCCCCAGGAAGGCTCAGCGGCGAAGGCATGATGGATCCCACTAAGACGCCAAGAGAGATCAAAGAATTCTTAGAACATTGTAGGGCGTTGTACGATATGGTGAAGGAATTATCCGCCCCACCATAAGGAATTGTTTTGTCAAGATTCACATGCCTCTTTAGGCTCAATAAACATTATTTTGAATTTCCGTGACTCAATGTTATCATCGCATTTGCATCATTCATCATTCATATAGTATAGCTAAATACATATTCCCCAAGCATGAAAGCAAAAATAGACATAAACTAATAAAAAAAAAAACGTATACCAGGAAAAAGAAATTGACTGCGCCCCACCGGTACCACACACGATCCAGGACTAAAAACATGGAACAAGCAATGGAGGAATTGGAACAACTGAACGCCGAGATAAGGGCAGAAATGAGAATGGAAATGGGGCAGATGAAGGAACAAATTAATAAAATGTTCGAGATCATCACTCGAAATGCAGCCCCAATCCCTCATGTCACCACAAGGGGCGGCTCCCAGCACCCGCCACATCGGGAACACCTACGCACCCCCCAGATTCACACCCCAAAGATGGAATGCCACTACAAAACCCGCCGGCTCCCAAGAGCAACCAGCCGGGAACACCTCGGGACTAGGCCGGGGGCAAGGATCGAGGTCCGGGCCTTTCCCGGCCCCAGAGCCACAATCTACTATCACCCCCCTCTCGAATACGGCCGCGACACTGGCCGTCCGGAACCAACCATCCCAGGTAGCGACAAGATCAACGCACTCGAAGAGCGCATGCGAGCCATTGAAGGAACCAGTAGCCATGGCATTGACGCTGCCAATCTATGTTTGGTTCCCGACATCGAGTTACTTGCCGATTTCAAGGTTCCCAAGTTTGAAAAGTACAAAGGAAGTTCTTGCCCACGTGTACATCTAGCCATGTACTGTCGAAAGATGGCCCCCTACACCCAACAAGACAAAATCTTGATGCACTGCTTTCAGGACAGCCTTTCGGGGGCAGCATTGTGATGGTACGTCGGTCTAGACAACGGGCACATAAAGACTTGGAGAGACCTCATGACCTTTTCCTACAATACAAGTACAATGAGGATATGGCCCCCGGCACCGCTTCGCCCCAAAAAAACTTGTCCAAGGCCGACGGAGGGCTTCAAAGATTACTGCAGAGATGGCGGGAGTTAGCTGCCCAGTCCAGCCACCCCTCTCGAGAAAGGGAAATGGCTTCCATGTTCATCGACACCCTCCTCCCCTTCCTCTACGACAAGGTCGTAGGGAGCGTAGCTTCCAACTTTGCCGACCTAGTCGTCATAGGAGAAAGGATAGAAGCCGGCATTAAGCGGGGAAGGTTCACGCAAGACCGGGGAGGCGCAAGTTTCGTCAAGAAAGTAGAGAAAAGGAGGGGAGATACAAATGCCGTAACAACGGATCCCCCGCGCCCACAAGGCCAGAGTAAGCTCGTCCTGAGCAGCACGGGGATAGTCTCTTTACCTAACCCGTCACCCCAAACTGGGACGGCAGCTACACAAGAGACCCAAAACCCCCGAGTGGCCCGACAAAGGAGAGTCTTTACTCCCATCCCGATGCCCTACTCTACCCTCTTCCCTCTCCTACTCCAGAAAGGCATGATAGCGGTTATGCCATTCAAACCGCTAGAGCCTCCCTACCCCCGGTCTTACGACCCCAGTGCGAAGTGCGACTATCACTCAGGAGCCGTGGGGCATTCCACTGAAAGGTGCTGGAGTTTCAAACATAAAGTCTAGGACCTGATAGAGGCAGGGTGGCTTGGGTTTGAAGGGAATAAGCCCAATATTAGTACCAACCCTCTCCCCGCCCACGAAGGACAGACCATCAACGCGCTAAGTCACAACACCGGCACTCCGAGTGCAGAAGAGGGAGTAATCGCCGTTGTAGGTCGGCAAAAGACCGCTCCTTTCCAACCACTAATCATCCGATGCGACCCGGTCCGCCCCGCACCCTTGATCATTATGGCCCCACCTAGGCACGCTTACAAGGATAATCACGCCCCATGGCATTACGACCCGGTGTGCCCGAGGAACCCGGCTAGAGAGCAAACCCAAGATCTCCCGGTAGGAGGTTACTAATATTGCAGGGACCCGGGGAATGACACGTAGGAAGAATCTATACCCCTGGCCAACCTCGGAGGAAAAGACCTAAGGGAGTCCGAAAGGGGCACCTAAAGAAAAGGAGGCCGAAGAATTCCTCAAACTCATCCGCTACAAATGGCCCGTGCTGGTTGTTGGACCATCTCGAACAAGACCCCGCAGACGCATCTCGCTTCTGTCACTACTGCTGAATTCGGAAAACCACCGCAATCTCTTGCTGAAAGTCCTAAAAGAAGCCCACGTAGCCCCGGACATCACCGCGGAAAGATTTGGGGGCATTATTGGCAGCCTCACTAGCTCAGGACGGTTGACCTTCTCGGACGAGGAGATCCCGGCCGAAGGGAGGCAGCATAACCAGCCCCTTCATATTGCTGTCAAATGCGGGACCTACATGATTACTAAAGTACTAATCGACAATGGCTCTTCCCTCAACGTCCTGCCGAAGGCCACCCTGGACAAGCTAGGTACCACCCATATGCAACTGAAGGCGAGCCCACTAATAGTGAGAGCGTTCGACGGTTCAAGAAGGGACGTCATGGGAGAAATCACTCTCCCCATCCACATCGGCCCTTCCCTATTCCACGTCCTCTTCCAAGTCATGGATATTCGCCCTGCATACAGCTGCCTCCTGGGAAGGCCTTGGATCCACGGTGCGGGAGCTGTGCCTTCCTCCCTTCATCAGAAGGTTAAATTCATCACCGACCAACAGTTGGTCAGCGTAATGGGGGAACAAGAATTGATGATTAGCACCCCCACACCTGATGGATACCTCGAGGGAGAGGAGGAGGCCCTAGAAACTTCCTTCCAAGCACTCGAGATCGCTGCAAGCCCGAAGGAGCCCCCGTCTGCGGCGGAAAACATGGCATTTCGCGTCATGATCAAAGAGGGGTACCAACCTGGCAAAGGGCTCGGTCCTCTTCTAGAGGGGATCCCCGCGCCAATTGAAATCCAGGAAAATAAAGGGAGAGCTGGACTCGGGTACCAAGCCGGCGACCAGGCAAGAACACGTCCAACCCAGGCAGCGTGGGGCCAACATTTCGTTCGTGAAAATGTGGCAATGATAGGCAGCGAGCCCAGAGGTCAGTCTGGGGGAGTCCACGTTTTCGAGGGACAGCTAGCTAATTGGACGACGGAGCCACTCGCAGACGAATTTCTCTTTGCAATGTAATTCCTTTTGTAACTCGCCTTTCGGGGCGACTTTCGAATTAATAAAATTTAGCATGCATTTTCCATTCATTTCCAGTCACTTTCTTTTCCTTTCCGCGTTCTTTTCACACTTAAATTTCGCTAAAAAAAAAACGGGAGGAAACTCCCTTAAAAAACACCACCAATAACGAACCTGTCCCTAAACAGCGATACAGCCTGCGTATGCAAGGACCCTAGTCCTATTGAGGAACCGGTAGGAGAGGAAGACGCAGAAATTGAGGCTTTGGCCGAGGTAGAAAGGCAGATAGAACTGGAAAGACCAAAGTTCCAACCCTTGGCCAGGGAGTTAGAAAGCGTGAACCTAGGGGACGAGAGGAATAAGAAAGAAGTGCGAATAGGAAGTCAGATGTCACAAGAATCGAGAAAGGCCCTCATAGAACTCTTACGAGAGTTCTCAGACATATTTGCGTGGTCATACCGAGACATGCCAGGCCTCGACCGCAACATAGTGGAACATAGACTCCCCATGCTCCCAAAAGCAACCCCCGTTCGCCAACAGTTGCGAAGAATGAAACCCGACGTGGCCTTAAAAATCAAGGAGGAAGTAGAAAAGCAGTGGGACGCCGGGTTCCTGGCCGTATCTAACTATCCCCAATGGGTGGCAAACATCGTACCCGTACCCAAAAAAGACGGAAAAGTACGCATGTGTGTCGACTATAGGGATCTAAACCGGGCCAGCCCCAAGGATAATTTTCCCTTACCCCACATCGACATGCTCGTAGACAATACGGCATGTCATGCCTTCTTCTCCTTCATGGACGGTTTCTCGGGGTACAATCAAATTCTAATGGCGAAGGAAGATCAGGAGAAGACGACCTTCGTCACCTTATGGGGAACGTTTTGCTACAAGGTAATGCCATTTGGCCTCAAAAATGCCGGGACAACCTACCAAAGAGCGATGGTAACCCTGTTCCACGACATGATGCATAGGGAAATTGAGGTATATGTCGACGACATGATTGCAAAATCAAAAACTCCGGAGCAGCACATCAAAGACCTACGAAGATTATTCGGTAGACTTCGCAAGTACAGGCTAAGACTTAACCCGGCCAAATGCACCTTCGGAGTAACATCGGGAAAATTGCTGGGCTTTGTGGTAAGCGAAAGGGGTATCGAAATGGACCCAGATAAGGCAAAAAGTCTGTCGAAAATGCCCCCCACAAATGACAGACTCGAAGTCCTGGGGCTTCCCAGGCCGAATAAATTTCATAGCCAGATTTATTTCCCCAATTAACGGCAACATGCAACCCCATATTCAAACTCCTTCGAAACGACATAAGTTCGAATGGGATGCAAATGTCAAGAAGCCTTTGAGAAGATCAAGCAGTACTTGGATTGTCCGCCGGTCCTCATCCCCGCCGCCTCGAAAACCTCTCGATCCTGTACCTTACGGTTGCTCGACGAGTCCATGGGTTGCATGCTAGGACAACAAGATGAGGCTTTGGGAAAGAACGAAGTCTACTTACCTCGAAAAAGTTCCGCAGTGCGAGAAAAGATACTCGGCCCTGAGACGAACCTGTTGCGCTTTGGTCCGGGCTGCCAAGAGGCTTTGACCATACATGTTGTCCCACTCAGTCCGGCTAGTAGCCAAGACTGACCCCATCAAATATATCCTGGAAAAGCCCGCACTTACGGGGACGCATAGCACGTTGGCAAATGGCTCCCATCCGAAGTTCGACATAAACTTATGTAAACCGTCACGCTGTAAAAAGGGAGCGCCCTAGCAGATCACCTGGCCTATCACCCATCGATAGATCCACACCCCTGGCTCACGAATTCCTGCACGAACACATCATGGTAACAGGAGACGCGAGCCCGACCAAAGAGCGAATGGATTTATGTGGTTCGACCAGGCGTCTAACGTGTTGGGAAAGCGGGATTGGCGTGGTCTTGGCCTCTCCACCCGACCACTACTTCCCTTTGCCGCCAACCCAGGGTTCGATTGTACAAACAACATGGCGCAGTACGAAGCCTGCACCATGGGACTCGCCATGGCCCCGGAACACCAGTCAAGAAACTCCGGGTCTCACGGAGACTCAGCCTTAGTGATCTATCACTCCGCGAGAATGGGAAACGCCAGGACAGCAAACTCATCCCGCACTACCACACTACGTGAGGAGATGACAGAAGCCTCGACACCGTCACATTCCACCACGTGCCACGCCAAGAAAATCAAATGGCGAGATGCCTTGGCGACCCTGCCGCCATGGTACGAGTAAATGACCCAGGCGGAGATGACCATACATGTCCAAAGCAACTCCCGCATCGACCTATTGCCACCACCTGGGTCTTGGAGCACCCAAAAGCGGACCCAGAACCCTGTACCTCGACATAAAAGGTACTTGGAAAAAGGAATACCGGAAGGGGCGCGAAAAAATAGCAAAAGGACATTGAGAAGGCTGGCGGCCAGCTACCTCTTGAGTGGAAACGTGCTATACAAAAGGAGCGCTGACATGACACTTCTGCGATCGTGGGTCGCCTCGAGGCCGAGCAGGATAATAGAAGAGGTCCACTAAGGAACCTTCGGCACCATGCAAGCTGCCATACTCGGCTCGCCAAGATCCTCCGCCCAGCGAGGTATTCTTGGACTAAGTTGGAATCGGGCTATCACCAACATGTCCAAAGGTGTTTGAAATGCCGTCCACGCAGGCCGTATCAATGTCGCTCCTTCTTCCCTACACAGCTTGGCTTGGGATTTTCCATGTGGGCATAGATGTGATCGGACCCATCGAGCCCAAGGCTTCTAACGGGCATAGGTTCATATTAGTGGCCATCGACTACTTCACTAAATGGGTAGAGGCAGCGTCGTACTCGGCTGTAACACGTAGCGTAGTGGTAAAATTCCTCAAAAAGGACATCATCTGCCGTTACGGTATCCCATCCCACGTCATTACAGATAACGGCACCAATCTGAACAACAAGATGATGACGGAACTTTGTGAACAATTCCAGATCCGTCATCACAATTCTACTCCCTACCGTCCCCGGATGAATGGAAGCGGTAGAGGCCGCCAACAAAAATATCAAGAAAATAATACGAAAAATGGCGGTAACCTACAAAGATTGGCATGAAATGTTACCTACGCACCTTCTACGGATATAGGACTTCTCTGCGAACCTCCACCGGAGCAACACCTTATTCCTTGGTCTATGGTACCGGCAGTCCTCCCAATAGAGATTGAAATACCCTCTTTAAGGGTCCCGGCCGAAGCAGAATTAGAAGACGCTGAATGGATCCAAAGGCGCCACGATCAGCTAAACTTGATCGAGGAAAAACGTCTCACGGCCTTATGCCACGGTCAGCTCTATCAGAGCAGGGTTAAAAGTGCCTTTGACAAAATAGTGAAACCTCGGATGTTTCGGCACGGGGACATGGTCCTCAAAAGGTACTACAAACGCCCAAGAACCCGGGAGGAAAGTGGGCACCCAACTACTGAAAGGGCCATATGTGGTAAAAGCACGCTTTCTCGGGTGGGGCGCTACTCCTAATCGCTGAAGGCGCGACCTCAAACACCCGTCAACTCGGACTCGACCAAGAAGTTTTTCCCTTGAAATCTCGCCCTAAGCAAAGAAGTGGAAAGTCGTCCGCATCCAACCTAACCAAAATAGGATTAGGAAACCAAGTGCGAGGCTACCTCGTTGATCCCATCAAACAACCCATCCTGCGCCAAGAATCGCAAAACCATGTTTTCACTTTGTAAATCACGCATTGTCAATAAAGCCTCGTTTCATTTTTATCTCCTTTGTTTTTACATGCTAAGCTTCATTAATTCAACAAAAAGAATCTACATTGCTAAAGAATAGTTCGCAATCAAAGGTACCGTCTCCGTTACGGACCCTCGTGATCATTGATGGCTCAATAACGCGGCGATATCCTGGTCGGGGTGGCCAAGCACAGTAAAAAAAAAACGAACCAAAAAAACAACAGAAAATAATAACACTAAGCACGCATTCCCATGAAATAGGAGAAATTCTGCATTCTAAGTTTGCCCTAGGTTGATTCCATCTCAGTTTGGCCAAGTCAATTAATTAGGTATTCTCACAAAAAAATAAATAAATAAAAAGAAACGACCAAAAAAACAGGAGAGATAATAAATAAATTCTCATTCCATAATAATAATAAAGTGTCTATACATGATCATCGGGGAGGGGAGTCGAGGAGGGAAACAAGCTTCCCATCCTTAATTTCTAAATCGGCCGAGTAAGGACTCAAGTCAAAGTCCGGCGCCAGAAGAGCGATCTGCTGAAGGGCTTTCCCAAAGCCCGCCTCGTGCTGATCAACAAGGGCGTTCTCCAAGCGTTCCACCCTACCAGCAAGGCGCTGCCTCTCCTTTGTAGAAGCAGCAACCTCAGCCTCTAAAGCGGTAGCCTTGGCCCTGCAGCCTTCAGTCACGGTCCCAACTTAGCCTTGGTCTCCTTATCGGCCGCCACTATCGCCTCTGCCGAACTGGCTCGGGAGCGGGCAGCACCCAAATCCTTGGACAGGGCCTCCGCGGTTTGCTGGGTAGCCGCCAAGGCAGCCTTCAGCCTTGCGGCCTCAATCTTCCAGTTAGCGGCCGGCCTCCGCCTCCAAATCACGCAGGTCAATGGGTAGCCGACAGTTGCGGTACCCCCCCAGGGATGCTGCCTCGACTTGGACTTTGCTAGATCAGCCCATAAACCCTCTCGGTCAGCCCCAATTTGGCCACTTCCGACCTCTCGACCTCGGCCTCCGGATCATGGTTGGCCTTGGCCACCTTCTCGAACTCTTTTCTTATTTAAGGCCTCCTTCAAAGACGATCTGCTCGGCCTTCTTCACCAGGCCCTTGGACACCTCAAAGAAGCCAACGATCCGAGATGATAGGCTTCCAACATCTCAAACGCCCTTCCAATCTCTGAAGAAGAACGGGGAGCCTGCAAGGTCAGATTGAGGAATCGAGCTTGGGGGGAACCATCCCTTTGAGGTTCACATTTGGCCCCACAAAGACTTTTACATTATCGGGGCCTTGAAGCACGATAGACCCCCCAAAGGAAACTCGGGACCCTCGGTTATGGTAACCTTGCTCCTCTCCGTCAGGTTAACTGAGACGAAACCAGGGGGCACGACGCTCTTCCCTTTTTTCCTTTTCTAGAGGCCTCCTCGGCAAGAACGACTTCAAATTTCTCTCTTTGCACCTGGGTCATCACTTCGACGGGAAGCCTCGCTTCGCTTGGGCCGATTCCTCAAGGGCCTGTACCTCTGTTGCTGCACCCAGCAGCCCAGCCGACCGGATCTTGAGGCATCCTGGGGCCGATTGCTCCTTGGGCCGTTGCGACCTTCTGGCCACTCTGCCATCGAGGCCGACTTGCTTCGGCCATTTGCATTTCTACCGGCGTCGAGGCCTCCCCGGCTGGCGGCATTGCTGGCTTCTTTTGAGGAATCGCCCAATCGAGCCCGCTTCACCTTCTTAATCGTTGAGCGCCATATCCACTCCTTCATCCTCAATCATCCCCGCCATCACCAAAACCAAAAAAGAAGATAATGAAAATCATTAGAAACTCACACTATACCCAAACAGAAGAACGAGACTCACTCTTCAAATGGGAAACAGGTTTCCTCCCAAGGCCAAGGCCACGATCTCCTTGCAATTCATCCCCCGGCAACTCGTCTAATCAGTTGGAGAGTCGCTTTCCTCACGAGAAAGTCGGCTCTTCAAGGCCCCTCGAGGCCTTCAAAGGCAAATTCTCCAAAGACAAAGGCATTGGTTGCCCATCTGTGCATAAGGACCCCTCAGTAGGCCCTTATCTTCAAAAAAGCGATCCTTGAAACCCTTTGTAGACGCTGTGTACGCGGTGAATAGACTAGTGTTGGGGGAGGGTGCCAAGAAACCCAACCCACCTTCTTCCCCACTCGGATGGTGTAATGGCTTAGGAACACCGGGGCTGAAGGAGCTAGAGTCAACGCAGCGCACACTACCTTGAACGCTTGAAGAGCCGCCCACCCGTTGGGATGAAGTTGCGAAGGAGCTACACCCACCAACCTCAAAACGTCCGCTGTAAAGCGGGTCCGCAGGAAGGTCACCCCAAAATCCGGGAGGACGGCCAGTACATATAAACGAAATCGCCCTCTCCCTCCTTACATACATGGCAGACCCGCTCCGAAGGAGAACAATGGGTCATCTCCAATCTAGGGGCGTGAGGCCCACACACCCAATCCCCTCTAGCAGCAAGAGATTCCACCTCCTCGGGTGCCATTTTCGAGCCATAGGACAGGACGTCCTGGTGGACCCATTCATAGTGCTCCTCCCCTGACAAAGTGGGGGCACTGGGGCTCGATGCTGCTTTGTCCGCCACAGCCACAGGAATGGCAGCTATGGCCTCAAGACTCGAAACGGAAGAAAAAGAAGAAGAGGACGAAGGGGGAACTTCTACAGCACCTGACATGTTTGACGATGGGAAAAGTAGTTGAAAGGAAGAGAAGCCTTGAAGAACAAGCGCGAGAAAAGAAAATCCGGAGCTCAAATCTGGAAAATGGGGAAATGAGTGCCAACGGGTAGCTAAACGCCTATTTATAGGAGCCAAAAGCCACCTCGGAACGAGCAGCGACGCGCCATTAAACAGGCGCAACTCCCCAAGACGGCGCAATCATCACCCCTGGAATTAATGCGTCCCAAGGAACGAAACGACACATCAATGCACCCCGAGGAACGAAAAGACGCCATTAATGCGCCTCTCAGAAATGAAAAGACAAGCCAGAGAGGCGCGTGCCCTCAGGCGCGACCTTTGAGTTTCCAAAAAAAAATAATAAAGCAATAAAATGAAAAAAAAAAAAACAAAACATAAAGGAAGAAAATAAAAAAAGGAAAGTTAATAAATCCAGTCAAACCGACTCGGCCAACGTCAAGCCGATTCGGACAGCATTCAATCCATCTCGCCAACGCCGTCGACCCGCAGCATCAATTGACTTTTACAACGTCAAGCCGATTCGACAGCATTCAATCCATCTCGGCCAACGTCAAGTCGACCCTAAGCAAATCAATTCGACTTCGCCAACGTCAAGCCGATTCGATAGCATTCAATCCATCTCGGCCAACGTCAAGCCGATTCGGACAGCATTCAATCCATCTCGGCCAACGTCAAGCCGATTCGGACAGCATTCAATCCATCTCGGCCAACGTCAAGCCGACTCTGGACAAAGATTCAATCCATCTCGGCCAACGCCAAGCCAACTCGATAAAGATTCAATCCATCTCGGCCAGCGTCAAGACGACTCGGCCAGCATTCCATCAAACCATCCTACCCAATATCATACCAAGTTCCAATAGATGATTCACCTCTCCAAGCAAGGTAGGATCAGAAATACCATCAAACCTAGGCGCCTAAAGGAAAGCCTAGCAAGTCATCCTCTCGGACACAAACAGCCCAATGACCGCCCTCAAACTTGGGCACCTAGTGGAAAGCCCAATGGTCAACCAAGTCAAAGCAAGTCAAAGAACATCATCAAACCTAGGCGCCAAGTGGAAAGTCTAGCGATCACTAAAAACAAGTACCCCAATGGCCATTTTCAAACCCGAGCACCTAAAGGAAAGCTCAAGGGCCAATCCAGTTTAGGATAATTCAACAAAGCACCATCAAGCCTAGGGCGCCAAGTGAAAGCCTAGTGACCACTGAAGCAACCATCCTGACGGCTTCTTCAAATATGGGCACCCAATGGAAAGCCCAACAGCCACTTACTCCAGAACAGTTCACTACTCGCAGCCCAGTCCTAGACCGCCTGTCACGGCTCCCCCAGAAGGCTCGAGTCTTTATCCGCATTCATTATCACAAACCCAATACTGAATGCAAATAAAGAGGGGGCAACCAGAGTACTTAAATTGTCCCAATGATGTGTCCCAAATTTCCCCCCCGGCCGCCCAATTTCTGGCATTTGGGGCCATTCCGCACCTGGCCCAAGCCGAGACGCCCCAGAGTCCACGCTGACTCGCCTCCGCTTGACTCAATCTCCGCTTGACTGAGTCTCCGACATCCCAAAGGCCCCTCAGCGCCATGGGGAAAACCGAAAGAGAGAGAGAATAATATCTGAGAAAATCTTGGGATTCGTTGTTATGCAGCCTCTCCTGCACTTCTATATAAAGCCCAGCATGAGAAGAGAAAGGGACATCAACAGAGAGAGAGAGAAGAGGCAGAGGATACTGGCAGAGACCAAGGAAGAAGGGCGACCAACCAAGAGAGTCGACGACGACGCCGCAGAGATTTTGAAGGAGGACCCCAAGGGCCTAAGCAGAGAAGAAAGATCAAGCATCGGGCAAAGACAGGGAAGACACGTCCACCATCTCCAAGCACCAGGTTAGTATCTTAATCCTCTTTTTACCTCAGTCCAAGTCGAGTTCCCTACCACCCTTCTCAAACCCAAATCCTCACCTGCCTGGGCCGAGTCCATCTCGCCGCCTAGAAGCACCAGCCTACGTAACCTCAAGCGGACTTCGACCCGGCCTCCTCCAAGCCGACTCTGGCCTCTGTCACGCCCGATGGTCGAGGCCGACTTTGACCCGCTCATAGTAGGGCCGAGCCGACATGGCAGGGCCGAGCCGACACGAGTCAGCCTGATCCCCACTACAAACCATCATGCCTAATCCGACTTGGTTCTCAAGTGAGCCGAGACGAACAAGCCATCCCTTATCCCCTTTTACTCACCTCCCACTAAAAGGAGAAACCAGTCAAACCTCCCCCAGCCAGAACTACGTGGACTTTGAATCCTCTGGGCCGAGGCGTGTAGGCCTGAGGCACACCCCTATCAAGTCAAACCTTAAAAAAACCAAAAAAATCCAAAATGCCAAACACCGTCCCTCCTCCCATATAGCTAGCCTGAGGTAACTATCAAGTGATAGGCACGCTGGGGGCCCCCACGCCCTTAGCGTGTAACCAACTCCCGAACCCACATGTCTGATTCGAGACCAGCCTTGCCAAAAGGTTTCCTGGCGTTCCCTAAACCAAAACGCCGGTGGCGACTCCTACTTGGCCGACTCGGTTTCGGCCGACTCCGCCCAACGTCACAATTTAGGTTGTGACAGATACTGAGAGATCATTTTCAAGGTATCCTAAGATTGTTACAAGAGAATTATATCAGCAAAGTCTTAGATAGATTTGGTTTAAAAGATAGTAAACTAGGAAACACCCTAATAGCTAAGGGAGACAAATTTAGTCTCAAGCAGTGTCCCAACAATGACCTTAAAAGAAACAAGATGCAAAAGATTCCCTATGCCTCAATAATGTGGAGTCTAATTTACTCTCAGGTTTACACTCGTCCCCGACATTGCTTTTGTGGTGGGAGTTTTGGGCAAGTATTTGAGTGATCCTGAAATGCAGCATTGGAAGATAGTTAAACGCGTGATGCGTTACTTAAAGATAACAAAATGATACATGTTCACTTATCAAAAGTTTGAAGGATTGGAGATAATTGGGTACTTTGACTCCGATTTGCTGGATCTCAAGATAGCAAATGCTCTACGTCTAAATACATCTACATGCTGGCTAGAAGAGCATGCTGGCTAGAAGAGCTATCACTTGAAAGTTTATTAAGCAGAATCTTATAGTCCATTCGACCATGGTTGAAGAGTTTGTGGCTTGCTTCGAGGCATCCAATCATGAGATATGGCTGCAAAACTTTGTCATTAACGGTATTGAAAGGCCATTGGAAATCTATTGTGACAACAATTTAGCAATCTTCTACTTCAACAATAATAGGAGTTCTACAAAGTCAAAGTTTATTGACATCAAGTTTTTGGTTGTTAAAGAAAGAGTTTAGAATAAATAGATTTCCATAGAACATATAGGAACAAGTTTTATGCTAGCTAATTCATTGACTAAATGGTTGATACCTAAGGTCTTTCATAAGCACATTGCTCATATGGGTGTTATTCCTTAAGATACCTTAGTTCAGTGGGAGTCTATATGTTTTATGTTTTTACCTTGGACATTTCGTTGTTCTTTCTGTAGAATAAATTTGATGGCTTATGTTTATGTTTTGAACTCGCTTGTGTTCCCTTGCATGTAATAATTGTATGACATTCAAAGATTTTGGATTGATTTCACTAAAGACTGAATAAGGACCAATTGGAAATAGACATGTTTGAGATCCCATTGCATGTAATTTTCATGTCACTCACCCATATTTGATCTATGTCATTGAGTATATTAATATGGTGATCATCGTGATTTAATCACACTTGTTTGTGATGAAAGTTACAATGGTTTCATTGTTAATGTACAAGATGAAGTAGATTGTATTAAGAAATATCTAAAGATAAATAGCATACAGATGTGCACCTAAGGAATTTTGTATAATATAATTGTTTGAAGAGAATATGAAGCCTAAGTGGGAGATGATTAGAAATTTGTAATTTCTTTTAATCATTAGAGCATTATATTTTAAATACAATTATATAAGTTATTTATTTAATGAATGATAATAATCCTAAATGGATATCCCATATTGGCTCATTAGGATATAGTGAGAACCTTATATATAGGCTAACGCATTAGGAACAGTTATGGTTCTCAATATACTAAATCAATATATGTTTTTTGTTTTCCCCATCAGAAGAGAGAAATGAAAGGTCTCTAGAGGAATTGAGGTGATTTGATTGAGGAAGAACATATACCAACTGCTTGTGACTAATGAAGACTACGTGGCGTTCTCAAAGTAATTTTGATATTTATACAATTATTAAAGACTTTGATGATCTGGTATAATGTAATAAGAATTTCAGGGATTTAATAGAGGAGAAAATCTCCAACACAAAAGATGATCATGAATTTACACAAATTGCTGTATAATAGCAATTAATTAATAGCCTAGGTGATTAATCATTAATGGAAGAGTCCCTTCTTGATATATACGATTAGACTTCAGTAAGGTAGTTTCATTATGCAAAAAATGCAAGATTAAACGTTTGATTTAAAAGGTGCTGGGTGAAAATCCACATTACTTAAATTTTGCTTGAAGGGATAAAATTAAACAGAGTTACTCAATTAAATTTGATGATGATTTAAAAGATCCTGCCAATGTTGATTGAATACATCAAATGAAATGGTGATTAATGATTTTCCTCATGACAGCGGGTATAACATGAAGCAAAACAAATCAATATTGTGAATACATCTTTTTAATTGTGATACTCCTTACTCAATATACATTTGGTTTCCTCACTTACCCATGGATGAGTATCATCATTTACTCCAATTTTTTTCATGACAGCTGTGTTTTGTTCTGTTTTGCTATTCTTGTTCTGTTATACATTCGGGACCTGGGATTGGTTAGGTTCGTAGGGTTTGACTTTGACGTGCATTGCCAACGGGTAATGCAAGCTGCAATATCTTCACTAGATCTATAGGCATCTCAACTTTATTCAGCAGCAGGAATTATTACACTTCACAATAATTTCTAATTTATCAACATTCTTGAGTCAATAGTTTCATTTTGGTTAAGCATTGATGAAGTTAATTGTTGAAGCATCAATGGTTGTATAGCTTACATTTTATTTGAGATTTATAGACTTAGTCTTATAGTTAGAACAGCTTATATTCTATTGGCATGATATTAGGATCAGTATGGGACCACTAACTAAAATAAAATTTTAGTTTCTATCTTAAATGTCACGAAGACTAAGGATTTGACTTTTCTAAAGTGAGAAGTAGCATTTTATAAAATAAAATAAAGTACATTCAGTATTAGAAAATCAACTGTAAAATTATGATAAAATCAAATATATATATATATATATATATAACAAAATCTATTGTCAATTACAATTTCAACCATTAATTTTTTAATTAATAATTATTTTTGCACTTAATCTTCTAAATTACACTCCTCACTTTAGAGGAGCCAATTTTGTTGACTAATATTCTTTTTGTTGAGCTACTGATTTGACCCTCCTTTGTCTTCTTAAAAAGCAGCTTTTGGTGTTTTGTAGTGGTGATGAGGATCTGGCTCAAGAAAGAATCAATAAGTTACTCAAAAAGAAGGAAGTAGGCTCCACGATACGAGTTGCAGGTGTTGAAGTGATAGGCAGCGATCCCTTATCAATAAGGTGTATGTCAGGCAACACAAAGGAACCATGATTAGTTAGGAATTTGAATTTCTGTTTGAATTTGATAAAAGGAAGAGACAGGGGATCTCTGTTAGTTTGTTAGGGTAGAGGTAAGGGATATCAGATAGGGAAGTTCTGTTAGTTTGTTAGAGGGGATCAGAGGCGAATAAATAACAGTTAGGGATAGTTTTTAATCAACCCGGAGAGTTCAGGTCTCTCCAACACCTAATTCAATAAAGAAGTCCTATTTTCTCTTCAACAATTCTGTTTGGGTTCTATCAAACTGGTATAAGAGCTCTTTCCTGAAGCAATGGGTATTGGATTCACGACAGAATTTCATGGTTCCTTTTTTGTTTCCTATTGATAAGGGGTCACTGCCTTCCATGGAGTAATTAGCTGTATCATACCAAGGGATGAAGGATGTGGCCCAAAGAAAGAAATTATGGAAGGATTTGTTAGACACATGTTTTCAAATTTATTAAATAATGTGATAACAAATAATTAAATAGTAGTATTAATGCATCAAAATTCAACTCTGAAAAAAATAAAAAATTTTGATAGAGCCAAATTGTTCAGTTTGCATAAAATATACAATGCTCCATTATGTGATCATGCTTTGCGCTTCTGTCTTCTTATGGAGCATTGTATATTTTATGCAAACTGAAAGAGGTCCCCTGTCATTTGATGCAGGTTCAGAGAATATAGTTGTCACCGTTGGCAAACAACTAGAGGTAATTTCATCTTTCGTTTCATAGTTCGGCAACGCCAATGAGTGTTTTCATACTTAAATTTCATGTATTCTTGTGAAGTTATTCATACTATTACGTAATTATGTATTAACACATTATTAAAAATGTTAGACTGGTGGCAATTGTGATACTATTGCGTCTTTGCATGTTCTTAAATGATTATATCAATTTTGGTTTATTAGGTTAGATGGAGGCGTAACACTGATTTTAGCACACATTTTACTAGTTAAGTTTCATATTAGTACTGTCGCTGATATGATGATCTTAATTTTTGGTATCTTTGCATTTTTTATCATGTATTGACTAGTTTGTAGATAGAGGGTTATTTATACTGTCTTAAGATTTACTTAATGTTTCACAATTCACATACAATATTATTTCACATTCATAAAGTGTATTTTCAGCTTAAATTTCTGTTTCTAATTTATGCCTCATGCGCACCATGAATCTTAAACCTGTGCATTTAGATCTCCAATGGCTAGAGTTGGAAGGTGGAACATTTAACAAGAGTGTAAAAAACTCCATACATGAGGCTCATGATGGTCATCCAAGTCTAATTGTTTATGATCATGCAGCATCAATAATTCCACTATCAAATATCAGATTTTCTTGTAGATTTTACTTATAAACTAGTTTCGAGATAGAACAATTAGGCAAGTTTTATTAGCTGCAAATTATAAATTGTCTTTGAAATGGAATAATTAGGTAAATTTTATTGGATACAAATTCTTACAAATTAAGTAAAATCTTTGATTAACTATGAATTAATTAGGAAATAATTTTGAAATAATTATAAATATATTATTATTTTATCATTAGTTTAGTTAATATACTAGTTATAAGCTACGAAAAAGAAAAATTGAATAACATAAATTAGCTATAAAATAAATAAAAAATACCTACATATTAACGAGGATTATTTTTTCTAATTAATTTGCTACTCATCCTATAATAAACCTAATTTGTACTTTTTTTTTCTTTTGCTAGAAATTAACTATTGATTTTGTTGTAATTATTTTTAATTTTCTTTCAATGAGCATCTCTTTTCTCCTTAGGGCATCTTTAAATTAAAGATTGAAAGTAATGAAAATTTGCATCATTATCCTTTATAGATATGAAAATTGAAAGCTTTGATTAGAAGATTTGTATAAGGAAGATAATGGAATGAAATTAAATGGTTAAAATGGATTGAGAATAGTGTTTCCCTAAGTGGAAGTGTTCCAAAGATTAACTCGCCCTCATCATACAATATCCCCAGGTCAGGATATGGATGTTGTCAAACAATCTTATTCTTATCCACTGGAATTTATCTCAATTGTCGACATTGTCTACATCTCGGTCATCTAGAACAAAAACATCTCAGTTCGAGCATTAAATCACTTCTGCATTGCCTGCAGACTCGAAACCTCATTCTTCTAAAGATGGAACATGCATCATTTGACTTGTCACATAACCCATAACCTATATATACTCTCACCCTATGTTTTCAATAGGTATGCTTGTTCATTTTATTAAATATTTATCATTATTTCACCAACCCTTACTTGAGCTTCGAAGTTCCTGCAAGAACCCTCTCTCAAGGAGCCTTGCAGTCGTGACTACATGTGGGAAATCCATCAATAGAACAAGAATATTTATGAAAGATATATGCAAAAATAGATGATTTGTAAATATATAATAAGTTTTCAAAATAGTCCTTAAATATTTTACATGGAGAACCTAAAAATTCAAATATTTTCTTACTAATTTATTATTCAAGATACAATGATAGTTTATTTTATTTTATTTTATCTTATTTTATCCTTTTGTATATAAAACTTAGAAGGTTGGGATATTCATATTTAAATCTTTTCTTCGTTCTCTCAAAAAAAATGCTAATAAAAAATATTAGTAGTTAAACTTGTTCTCATTAGTATGAATTTTATCTAATTAAAATAAAATTTTAGTATATTTTTATGTATAATGGTGATAATGAAACTTAAACTTAACACCTTATATAAATTATCTAAATTTTCTACGATGGTGTATTTTAGTGTGTCAAATTAAATTGTTAAGATATATTATTGTTCTTTACTAATATTATGACTATCATATTATAATTTTACAAATAAGATATTGTTTTTTTATAATCAGGAGATATCTAGGTCTATTTTGTGTACTCAACTAATATTCCTTTTATCATATTGATCGTTTTGAATGTAAAGTAGTATTTTTAGTTGTAATTTTATGTCTAAAATTAAAATCGAAACTCAAAGCTTGATTATGAAATATAAGTGTCGAACTACTTATAATACTATTTAATAATAAATTATTATTGATATGATATTTAAGATTATTATTATTATAAAAGTTGAAAAATTTATTATAAAAAATATATATATAAAGACTCGGGAGCACATGTCAATGCGATGACAAAGATTTTCCCGCCTCTGGATCCATACAGTGCTGCCCCGATTGCCTTTTCATTTTGTTTTCTAAGACGCTTTCCTTACCGTAGATAAAAACATATTATTATTTATATAACATATTTTGTTATTTTAGATCTTTAATAACTTTTTTTTTAGTATTTTTAATTTTTATTGTTAATTCTAGTTAGTTTAATATAATGACAATATTTAGGATTTTAACTTAAAATTTTATGTATATTATTCAAATATTTTATCATTATATTCACCATCATGATTCATTATGAACATAAATTATTATTATATTTTAAAATATTTTCTTATTTTTTAATTAACTAACTTATTTTTGATTATATATATATATATATATATATATTTTAAAAATAATGTAATGTTGTGCTTATAATTTAATTTTAAAATATTATTTTTTATGTTATTTTATTTTAATAATTAATTTTAATTTATTATAATATAATTTATTTATTTTTATTATATTTTAAACAGTAATTTTGTCTCTAAAGATAAAATAAATTGAAATATAATATATTAAAAATAAATTATATTTCAATCAATCAAAATTAACAAGTTGAAATATAAAAATAACATAAAAATAGTATATTAAAATTAAATTATAAATATAAATAAATTATAATTTTTTTAAAATATAATGTTAAAAACAAATTAATAATTAAAAAATAAGAATAATATTAAAAATAATAAAAATATTGTTATAATATATTAAAAAATAAGTTATAAAAGTAAATTTATGTAATTATCTTAATTGAATTGCGTGTTTAAAAATAATTTAATTTTTTAAATTAATGTTATTCATTTAATTAATCATGTTAGTACTAAATTAATTAAAATTAATACAAAAGACTTTACAAAATGTCAAGAATATAAAATAATAAAAATATTCACAAGACTAAAATTATATAAAATCATATTTAGAAGGATTTAAAACATATATAAACTTTTAATTAACAAAAATTATATTCACTATGAAATCGTATAAAATATTTTTGGTAATTTTACAACTAAAAGTTCTACTAATTAATATTTAAATTAAGATATTGAAATTTCTATATGAAAAATTAATTTAAACCTAATTAGTTAATATATTTACTATAAAATAATACCTTGACTCTATCTTTCGTAACATTCTATATAATTTTTTTATTATATTTATAAGATAATGTTAAAAAAAATTCTATAAATAAAATAGAAAAAATTAATTTATTAAATATAATTTTATGGTAAAATATTTTAAATTATTTTTTCAGTAAAATCATTGGTAAAATGTTTTGTAAACTCTTTATAACTAAAATTATTATTAAATATAATTACAAAAATAAAAGAAGACCGCGTGCCCTCGCGCCCACGTGTGAATACTACCAAGAATTTTCTGCGTCAATGTACTCTGCAGTGCCGCTATTACTTTTTCATTTATACAAAAGTATATATTAAAATTAGTTATAATTTTGGACAAGTATTTTTAGATAATTATTTCATTACAAATTATTATTATATATAGTAGATTTAATAAATTAAAGTTATAATGTAATTTTTTATTTATTGACGATATA
Organism: Mucuna pruriens; assembly: GCA_025330945.1. Classification (NCBI taxonomy): domain Eukaryota; kingdom Viridiplantae; phylum Streptophyta; class Magnoliopsida; order Fabales; family Fabaceae; genus Mucuna; species Mucuna pruriens. Next base: position 449,330 of record JAENHJ010000528.1, on the reverse strand, counting down.
AAAATTTTAACCCTAACACTACATATTTATTAAACTCATAATTTAATTAACTAAATTTATATCTACTATGAAATCATATAAAATAAATTTTAATCATTTCACAATTAAAATTTCTTCTAGTTAATATTTAAATTATGAAGTTGAATTTTTTATGTAAAAAATTAATTTAAACCTAATTAGTTAATATATGTAGTATAAAATAATATATACTTTGACTCTATTTTTATAAGTTTCTATATAAAAATTATATTGATTAATTTCTATATGAAAATGTTGAAAATTTTATATAGATAAATATATAAAAAATTAATTTATTAAATATAATTTTATTTCAAAATATTTTTAAATAACATTATCTTATATATATATATATATATATACATCCATATTAGAATAATTGTCTTAAATAAGAATATTTTAAAAAATATTATTCAGAAAAGTGTTTTTAGGAATTTTTCTTCAATAAAAATATGTTTTAGGATTTTTTAATCTCTAATCTTTTTTAATTTATCATTTTTATTTTTAAATAATTTTAATATTTTTTAAAATAAATTAATAATAATTAAAAATAATCTTATATCATAATATAAATAATTTATCATAAATTTAAAATATAATTGATGTATTTAAAATATTTATTTATTATGAATTTTAATTATATAAAATAAATATTTATTACGTATGACAAAAGCTCAAATACGATAATGATATTTTTACTCTATATTTTATAACTTTCTATATAAAAGTTATATTGATTAATACGTATACGACAATATTGAAAAATTATATAGGTAAATACATAAAAAATTAATTTAATAAATAAAATTTTGCTGATTAAATTATTTTTTCAATAACATCGATACTAAAATGTCTTTTTGAACTCTCTATTTTTGCTTAAAACCTAACTTCATGGCTCTTTATTCTTTTTAAAAAATAATATATGCAATATATATAATGTATACTGTAATCCAATCACTTTTGTACTCGTAAAATTTTTTTATGTTTTTCATAAACTTCACAATATAAATTACTAGAGTTGAACTAATAATGAAAATTCTGAATAATATATACAAAATTTAAATTCGAGTTTTGTAATTATTATTGTATTTCTTTTATTTTATACCCATTAAATTATTCTTTTACGTTTCTCATAAATTTCATAATATAAACCACTAGTAAAGAGTTTGAGTAATGTGGTCCATCCATTGTAAAAAAAAACTTCACAATGTAACAATCAATTCATTATCATAAATATCATAGTAAGTACATAACTTCTTCACAATTTGACAATCAATTCATCATCATAAATATCATAGTAAGTGCATAACTTGTGCTAACATTCTAAATAACTTTTCTACTAATGTTACTACGAAAAAGACATTCACCTTTCCAAAACATCAAAATCAGACAATGTACCTCTACCACTTTTAAATTTGTTCATTGTACCCAACGATGGAGATACCAGCATGGTTGGTGCCTTTCCACGTTGTTTTGGGTCCTCAGCACTCCCCTTGAAAATCCTAAGCAGAAAGCTCTCCTTCTGTTCTTTGGGCTTACGGGCCTTTCCCTTCTTCTTGTTGGACTTCACTTGGCCCATACAAGACACCTTGGGCGAGATGGGCTCTAGCACACTAAAGCTTTCAATTCCGTCCATTCTTCGGGCTTCCTTGGGAACTATTGAGACCCTTTGTGTGGGTGATCGACCTACACGTGGGGTAGTACCACTCCCACTAGGACTCAAAGTTGGGCTTTGATGGCCCACTAAAGCTACGGGTTCTTTGGGCACAAACTTGAGCAACTTGTTCTTTATTCCACACAGTTTCTCCATCGTCGCTACCTCTGTGGATATGATTTTTTGTTAATCTATGATTACGAGCACGGAATATAAAATACTTTGGAGCGTGCTGAAAGTGATAGTTGACCATCAAATTGGTAAGATAAACAATAGGAAATAATTAAAGAAATAATATGGTTGACATTCATTAGAGATATTAGAGATGAGTGACAATGCTTTTTATACCATCGAGACTTTGAATAATTACCAATAAATACTATTTGGTTAACTTTTATAATATTTATACTGTAAATACATTATTATTAAACTCTTAAAATAATATATAATCAGCTTTAAAATAGTTTAATTTTGATATGATGTTAATGTACAGATTTTTACCATATTAATTAATTAAAACTTTTTGTTGAATATAAATTTTTAAATGATTATTAAAAAATTAATAACTTTACCATATGTAATAATATACGATTGTAAAAAAATTATATTACCAGTATAATTTAATTAAATTGCCATAAAATTTAGATTTTGTTTATCTGAATTGAATTCGTATAATTTATACATCAATTATCAAGTTTGGAATTTACCATAGCAAAATAAATGGAATTTAATTCTAATTCAAATTTTGGCCCAACATACCTTCAATATATCGGATTTATTTTATTTTAATAATTTTACTTTCTGGCATTTACTTAGAATGGTAAATAATAAAGATAAAACTATTAATTCCAACCGTTAAAACTAAAATAAAATAAAAACGTCCAAATTAATAACGAGTGATTGATTAGGCCCTATAAGTCTATTTTCCTTACGAAAAGTTTCCGTCCAAAATTTATTAGATGTAATAAGGTGCGCTATATATATAAATTTATTTGAATATAAAAAATATAATTTAAATATATAAAACTATATTAAATATTTTTTTATCAATTAGTAGTTTATTATAGTGATTAATTGTAATTTTTAATATAGTGCATTTTTAAGATTAATAATGAGATTATGATTAAAAAAAATAAAATATATCAAATATTATATTTCATTTAAGTAACTTATTAAACTCTTCATTTGTAAACCATATTTTTTCTTACCGAAAAAATTGTTTCATTTTATTAATCTTTTTACCTTATATTCTTTGATCTTTTTAGAATTTTGTAACATTTTTCGAGACATGACCATGAGGTTATGTTTGACACATTTTTTAAGTTAATATTTAACATTTTTTACTAGCTGAAAAGTTGTTTTGTCTTATTGGTAGCTTTTTGTAACAATTTTTTTAAGAGTTTGTAACTGATACGTTCTTTCAAATAAGATTTTTTAAAATGTTGGTTTATACTTCCAACTCTTTATATTTATTTTTTAAAAATATTTATTAATTTTTTTTATCCTTTTCCATATGAGGCATGATTTTTACTATTTTTTGTTTTTATTTTTTTTCGCTTATAAGGTATAACTTTATTGTTTTTATCCTATTTTATATAAAGAATATTTTTATTATTTTTACTCTTTTATTATATAATATATTGATAATAATAAATAATAATTTTATTTTATTTTATTTTTATTATTTTTGAGATATTTTATATTATACTATTTATTTAATCATTATTTTAACTATTATTCTATTTATAATATTTATTTTATTATTTTAACATTATAGTTCAAGATATTGATATTGATAAATTATAAGTTTATTTTATTTTTTTTATATTTTATGAATTTTTTTATGTTACACTTTTTATTTTAACAATTATACTATTTACACTATTTATTCTATAATATTTAACATTGTTTCAACATATTTTTCTAGTACAATATATTTTCTTTTTGTACAAATACTTCTAAATATTTTAATCACTACACTAATTAATATAAAATTAAATAATATATATATATTATATTTATATGTCTATTTTTATCCTTTTACATTTATTAGCAATTTTAACATATAATTTTATTAAACACTTATAATTTAATAAGGAGACTTAATTGCATCAACTACTAACTTTCAATTACCCACTGCTAACTTCAGTTATAAATTAACTTTTCAACTTTTAATTAGCATTTTATCTAGGTTTGTCAAGTATAGTCTAATTAAAAGCTATAAAACTAATTAGAAGGTCGAAATCTAGTTGTTAACTGAAAGTTGGTGGCAGGGAGTTGAAGGTTATTAAGTTAACATATTAAATTATAAGTATTTGGTAAAATTATAGGGTGAAGTAACAAATTTGAAATGATAGAATTATACATATTTATACGATGTTTTTATATATTTTTAATTTTTATTTTATATTAATTAGTATAGTGATTAAGATATTTTGAAATGCTCGTACCACAAAAAATAGATTGAAATATAATGTTAAAAATAAAAATTAAAAATATAGTAAAATAAAATAAATTATTATTTATCATTATCAATAAATTATGCAATAAAAGAATAAAAGTAGTAAAAAATTTTCTTATGTAAAAATGGATAAAAATAATAAATTATATCTTATGTAAAAATAAGAATATAATAAAATTATGTCTTATATAAAAAATATTAGAAAGAAATGTAATAAATATTTTATAGATAAAAGGAGAATAAATATAAAAAACTAAAATTTAGACGTTAGTGTTTTAAAAAATACTACTTGAAACAACATTTCAAAAACCACTATAAGTTTATAAAAAAAAGCTTGTTTACCATACACTTTTAACAAGGTCAAATAAACTTCAGAATTAGTAAGAAAAGCTACGAGCTATCTGAAATGACATCTCAAACATAAATGTCTAATATTTTTTTTTTAGTGTTTTTAATCTTTACCACCAACTTGAATTAGTTTAGTGTAAACTTGAATTAGTTTAGTAGTAACATGATTAATAAAATAAATAATATTAATTAAGATAATAAAGGTAATGGATATTATTTAAATTATGATAATTATACTATTTTAGGTGCACAATTCATAAATAAGATAATTTTATATAAGTTATTTTTAATATATTATGAGAAATGATTATTATTACTTTTAGTATTATTTTTACTTTTTAATTAACTAATTTGCTGTTAATTTTTTTCTTCAAAATATATATAATTCAATTATATGATTATAATATATTATTTTTTATTTTATTTTTATATTTTATTTCATTAATTTTGATGTGTTGTAATAAAACTTATTTTTTAATATATGACAAAAATAATTGAAATATAAATATTAAAAGTAAGTTTTATTATAATCAGTAATAATTGAAATGTAAAAATAACATAAAAATTATATATTAAATTAAATTATAAATATTTAATTAAATTATATATATTTTAAAATATAATGTTATAAGTAAATTAGTAAATTTAAAGATAAAAATAATATTAAAAGCAATAAAATCAACTATTCATAATATATTAAAAAAGTTATGACAATAAATTATACGTAATTTATTTATTTATATAAAATAATAAATGTATTACTTAATTAATAATATAATTATCTTTATTTAAAATACTATTTATTACCTTAATTATCTTAATTAACAATATTCATTTTGTTAGTTATGTGACCACTAAATTTAACTAGAGTTACTGGTAAAGACTAAAAAAGAATATTAAGAAAATGTTAGAGATATAAAGATCATGAAAATTTGTGCAAGGACTAAAATAAAATAAAATAATATTTGTAAGAATTTAAAACATATTTAAGCCATATTCTTTTTTATCCTTTTCTATATAAGGCAAGATTTTATTATAATTTATTTTCTTTTTCTAGTTATAAGGTTTTTTTATCTTTATCTTTTTATTGCATAATATATTGATAATGATAAGAATAAGATTATTTTATAAATTTAATTGTGATGTACTAAGAATGTAACAATTTTAATGTGATTATTATAAAAGTTAACAAACTTACTAAAAATGATGGTTTGTGATTAGATGACTATATAAAACTACTTTATATTATCGGTGCATAGCCTATTTTTTCTTAATTTATTTTTCTTATTTTAAGATATTTTTATATTACACTCTTTATTTTAACCATTATACTATTTATTTTATTATTTTATCATTATTCTTACATGATAAATTATATATATATATAGATTATTCTTACAATATATATATAATTATGTTATTTTTTGGACATTCTTATATTACATGGTTTATTTTAACCATTACACTATTTATATTATTTATTTTATTATTTTTAACATTATACTTCAGTATATATTTTTTGGTATAATATGAATTTTCTTTTGTAAAGACACTTCTATATATTCTAGGTGATTGTCTTAAAGCTCTATAATTATAGTCTACTTTAGTAACTTTGTAATAGATTCTAACTATTATCTAAATAGGACCAGAGTCCTCATCAAATATATCATTTGGTAATTTTGTATATAGTTTTATTGATTTACTTGTTTTATCATTTCTCAAGTTCATTGAGAAATTTGGATAACAGTTAAAGAAGGCAGGGCCATCATGAAGATTGCTTTCTACTATTGATATTATTGAATCTTTGAATTTTTTACATCTTATGTCTCTTAGCATCATTAATATTGGACTATTAATTCCTAGTCTATAGTTTGGTTTTGCGGCTATTTGTATTAATCCTAGATGAATATAATTATATCCTTTTTTAATATGTTCATCTAATTCATTTTGTTTTAATAGGTTAATAATTTGATCATTTCTTGTTCTGGGGTATTCATATTCCATTATGTGAATTTCATCTTGGTTTGTTGACCATATACTATGTTTTTTATATACTTCACTCTTCTTAATAATGGGTATTGACCAGGTTTTGAAGGATTTTTTACTATATCAGCTATGTATAATTCTTTTTCTCTATTAATACTAGAACTAGAAGCTTCTTGATCATCTTGACAAGTTTTTACTACTATTTGTTTATTTTTGTTCCTTAGACTCAAATCACTAAGGGTTCTTAAAAATTAGGCATCTTGAGTTTTTCTTTAGTTTCCATGCTAACAAGGGACCACATGCCCTTACCCTCTGACTAAACCAACGGGCTTACTACCTCTCAGGCTTTCTTTGGGGACTGTC